>CM069600.1:23302183-24510516 GCA_035771175.1 Paratinospora sagittata | reverse complement strand
AATTGAAAGTTGATACTTCACACAAATAAAATATTTTTTCAATTCTTCATAATTCCTAATATTTAAAATGGCATGTTCCATGTAAATTTAAAACTACATGTTCCATGAAAATAGCCCCCTCTCCTCCAAGTGAAAGCTGCAAAAGAAAAAAAAAATTACCATGATATAAATGGCATATAAAGAAATACAAAACATTGAATAAAAAATAAATAACTTACACCAATAATTGCATTCAAAACTACGTGTCATAGATTATTGACTCTTCGTCCACACTTAAAAGACCTACAAAGACAACAAATAGATCCTATTAAGCAATTATAACAAAAAATAATTTACAAAAGAGTAAAAAATTAATATGTAGTCATTTCTTAATGTAGTACCTTGCTCATTAATTTCATCGATTGTTTGTTGAATATCAATTGGAATAGGAGAAGATTGGAGCCAATTTTGGGCACATACGAGGGCCTCTATTGTTTTTGGGTTCAATGATGAACTATATGGATTAAGTAGCCGCTCACCAGTACTGAAAGTCGACTCTGAAGCAACAATAGATATTAGAATTGCCAAGACAAGTTTAGCTACTTGTGAAAGAGTCTTAAATCTTTCAGAGTTGACATTCTACCAATCCAAAACATCAAATGAGTCATTTCTTCTCACACGATTCTCTAATTAGATAGGAATGCACTTCTGACTTATTTTCATCAACATCTTCATCATTCAACTGTTTAGTCAGTTGTCCAAATGATAGAACCCCTTCCACTTGCTCCACTTCAACACTTTGTAAAGATTATCATTTCCATCACCGCAACTAACATATTCAACACCTTTACATAAATCAAACGACCTCCTTAATATGGTTTTCACCTTCTTTGCCAATAATTTTCTAAGTTCGTTCCCATACATTTTTTTAAAAGCTTGAAACAAGGGTTTCAACTTATACCTTGGACCAAGAACATGTAATACCCTGTATTTCACAAAAAATATAATAATAAAAATAAAAAAAATAATAATAATAATAATAATTTTTTTAGGATAAAGCACATGCCTGGACTTCCAGGCGCCAAAAAAACTCTATATAAACCAACCCTCCCCTCTTCATTTTTCACACCAAATTCACTCAAAATTGTGATTTTTCTTCCTCTTTTCACTCAAATTGAGTTTTTAGTCTTTTGAGACTATCTGTCCGAGACTCTCAGTGCAGTACGACGAAGTTCCGTCCAGAGGAAAACGTCAGATATGAAAAAGAAGTTCTTATCTGAAGGTGGGGAACGAAACATAGGTTTGCGTGTTTTATAACTTTTATTAAAGTTTACATTCAATTATTATTATGTCTACTGTTCATTTACACTGCATTATGTCATATAATGTTTATACTGCCGCACTTATGCCTGTACACTTGGAATTCACGTATTATACTGTTATAATGTCGGATTTGTGGTCAATCTGACTCAACTAGACTCGGTCTTGTCCTCAGTAACTTTAAATAGTGAACGGGAGGCAGCGGGCTGCTCTAGGCGATTGGTTATTTAAGCAGACCTAGTGTCTCACATCTCAACTGGGGACTGATCTAGTTGGTCTTATTGAAAGCTATCAGCGTATACATGTAATACTGAATGTCCTAACCATGCACGTCGTGATACCGACTCTGATAAGGGTCACTAGACGTTGTCAAAGTCAGTCTAAATGTCAAGAAAAGACCAGACCGGTAGACTAGACCAGTTCATGCATTGGCATCATACATATCACTACCTAGGGACGTATATGGTTTATGACTCATAGAATAGTTAGGAGCATTGCTGGCTATTCATCACATTTCTCTGGAGAGGGACGTACATGAGAACCTGGCTACGCCCGGGGAAGGACACCTATACTTGAACTCAAGCGATGTACGTTCATCAAACCATTACGAGACGGTGTCATGAATACATACATATTGAGTGATTATGATGCTCAGATGTGTATTTAAGATATTTGATATTAAAGTATGCTTTATTAATTGTTATACTCACGAACTATTTACCCACTGAGTGCGTTAAACTCACTCCATTATTATCCAATCTTTCATAGGAAATTAGGGTGGACTGTGTGCAGGTTACGGGGCCCACATTTGTACCCTTTGTATGATTCATTGGGAATTTTGGGGAGTATGTTCCCTTGACCATTTTATGTACAAATTATATTCTGAATTAAATGAACTCAGATTTGTACTGTGTGTTATATATTTCCACTGCGCACTCTGTTGTTACCATTGTTATTGTTTCAAATGCGCGTCTCGTTCGCGAGTGTACTGCCGGTTTAGGCCCGTCCGAGCGGTGTGTGACAATTTAATGGTATCAGAGTGTACGGTCCATAGCCCGCCCAAGTCCACCAAATTTGGAGAAGAAAAAATTTACTAGATATATATATATCTCTCGAACTATATATATATGATTTGTATATAGTTGAGATTTATATTAAATATATATCTAGAAAACTATATGATTTTTATATTGTTTGATTTAAATATATATATAGTTATGATTTATGAAAACTATATATATTGTTATGATTAAAATGAAAAATTATGGATGAAAATTTTTATTAGATATATATATCTCTAGAACTATATATATATATATATATGTCAATTATATATAGTTGAGATTTATATTAAATATATATCTAGAAAACTATATGATTTTTATATAGTTTGATTTAAATATATATATAGTTATGATTTATGAAAACTATATATATTGTTATGATTAAAATGAAAAATTATGGATGAAAATTTTTATTAGATATATATATATATATATATATATATATATATATATATATATATATCTAGAACTATATATATATATGTCAATTATATATAGTTGAGATTTATATTAAATATATATCTAGAAAACTATATGATTTTTATTTAGTTAGATTTAATTATACATATAGTCATGATTTATTAAAAACTATATGTATAGTTATATACCTTAGTGTATATGAGATATATATATATATCATATTATTGAAAAAAAAATTGAAAAATGTTATTAGATATATATAGAACTATATATGTATGAATTATATATATAGTTAAGATTTGTATTAAATATATATCTAAGAAAACTGTATATGATTTAGATATAGTTTAAATTTCAAATAAATATATAGTTATGATTACATATATATATCTATATATATATATATATATATCATAATGCTAATGAAGAATTTTGCTTACATGATGGCATAAACATCAAGAGAAAATATAAAATATTATCCAACTGACAAATCACAAATCTTAAAAATGTTAGGAATATATTTTGTGTCTTTCACAAATTTATTTTCCTTTCAGCAAAGAATGGCCTCAAGTGAAGGAGCAACTTCCACTAGCAGGGAACCAATTCCCACTAGACTCAAGGAATTGTCCAAAAGGGAGGTTATGACCATGAGGAGCATCGACAACAGAGATCTCCGCCTCCACCCAATCCTTCACAACAAACTCGCAACTGTGGGTTGGTTGAACATAACAAAGGTTGAGGACCAAGTCTCTTACAACTTGGTAAGATCCTTCTACGAAGCCATGAATTACGTGAGACTTCCAGAAGAGGGAATCAGCCCTGTATTGGAGACAACAGTTATGGGGATAAAAATTCCTATCAACGTTGAAATCATCGCTCGACTTATGAAGATTCCGATTGAGGAAAAAAATTATTGATCCACATGAACCGCAGACAATTATAGAGATTGCAGAGTCTAATGAACAATTATTCAATTCCCTCACCAAGGAGCCATACACTCAATCGACGTTCACCAACCTCCCAAACAATTATCTTAAACCATCTCTTGCCGGCCTTGGAAAGATTGTGTTCGGCAACATCTTGCCAGAAAGGAGGCCTAATGGCACTATGTCAAGGGCCCAAGTCCTTGTGCTATATTGCATAGAGAAGGGAATAAAGGTCTCCCTACCTCACATCATCATCCAACAAATGTTGAGGGTGATTCAAAACCCTTTGAGAAAGGAATTCCTCGGTTACGGAGTCTTGATCATGAGGATGCTACGCGAAGTAAACATCGACACTTTAGATGGGACTTCGACAAAAATCGTTGAGCTAGTTACAACATCTTCTATCTTCAAGATATAGGTTCCAAGGGGAGGAGTAACTGACGAGGAAGTATTCGGCACAACGATAGGAAATGCCGAGAGAATGAGGGACAAGCATGGACGTTGCCTTCGAAAAAGTCGACGCAAGATTCTCGTCGGAGAAGCACCAAATTTTGGAGGGCAGAACATCCCAATGAGCCCACTATTTCAAAATTTTTCACCTCATACAGATCTAGATATACAAGGGGTTCCAGTTAGGGGATCCTCGTATAATCAAAACAATTACCTTTCACCTATGAATCACACATACAACCAATACTTTCTCCCAATGCCTATGGCCTACCCTTCACCTATGGGACAATCGAGCCATCAACCACCAATGGACCAATCAACTAACCTTTTTGAAAGGTTAAATAAAATGGAATCCAATATGGCGAAAATGAGAGCGACTCAAAATTATATATTAACACATATGCAAAACTCTGAAGCAGAGCGAGCAAACTCTCAACCTTCTGTTAGTAGTCATTTTATACCTAGCAGGAGATCTAGAAGGAGCGGAAGTAGGCAGGGAAATCAAAATTGATTACTGGCATTGTAAACTTTTCTTTTATATACATGAATGAAATGTTTTGTTTAAAGACTATCTTTGGTGGGCCGACTTACAACCATTCTTTCTTTTGTATCACTAACTTTGGAATGGTATGGGACATAACAAAATTGGAGGATACTAAATAAAATGTGGAAGTAAGAAAACCCATGACCTTGTGTGAAAAGAAACATTTGGAGACAGTTGCATTACTAATATTATCACTAAGTTTACACGGTATGGGACGAGTAAATTTCGACGATACTATTAGTGAACTTCTATTCAGCCAATGTTTTTAGAGACCGTGTTCATACAACTTAACTTGGTTAATACCCTTATTACCAAAGTCATGTGGTATGAGACACATGAACTTGGATAATAATCGAAAAGACTAAGAGTAAGAGTTTGAATGCATAAGATTGCGATAGAACGTTAGATCAGGATATTTACCGAGGCAAATCTTAGAATTCTTATGACTTGTATGGATTTTTAATGAAATATATAAGTATGTTTACAAAGACCAAAACCAAATTATTTGAAATACTTGCAAAGTTTTGTACTTATTATATAAACATTCTAACCTTGTTTTTACACCATGGCCAAACATACGAGTTATATAAGATTCTGTGATTCCTCAACAAAAAAACTTTACACTATACTTAGAAAAATAGGTGATTTTAATATTACAGTACTCTCAAAATTGTTGCCGAGCATACTATAACATTATACTTGGCTACAGTTCCTAAATCTTGGTTTTATTTTTCCTTGCCAGTGAGAAAATGCAAACAAGGAAGAAAGGAAGGCCACGTACTGTTCGTTCAGCCGTTGAGGCACCTCCTGAGATTCAGGAACCACCGCCTCCGACAACAGCACATGCCACACCCGACACTGCCACTCCATCTGGGCAGACAATACCACCCCCACCCGCACCCTTTACTATGCCTTCGAGCATGGAAACCTTTTTTGCTGGATTTATTGAAACAATCAAAGCCACTGTTCAAACGACCATTCATGAGACTGCGACCAGTCAGGTTGCCACGGTTTAAGCACCTGTAAAATTTGGGTCGGAAGCTTAAACCGATCAGATTACTAAATACAAACGGCTACAACCTCTTACTTTCGATGGCACCATTGATGTTGATGAAGTGCAAAAGTGGCTGGATGAGTCAAAGAAGGCTCTTGATGCAATGAGAGTCGATGAGACTCGAAAAATTCCACTAGCGACCTACCAACTTGTTGGTGGGGCAAACACATGGTGGATGACAGTGAAAGAAGACCCAAGGGTCAACATAGCAGATATGACTTGGCAACAGTTTGAGTCAATGTTTATTGATGAGTATTTTCCCAGCGCGGTGACGAAGCAGAAGCGCTAGGAATTCGCTAAGTTATACCAGGGCACCATGACTGTCAGAGAATATGCTGAAAAATTCAAAGAATTATCAGTCTACTCTCTCTCCACCATCTCAACGGAGCGAGATAAGACTGAGAAATTTTATAATGGCCTTCGCCATTGGATTCGACAAGCCTTGTCGATCTTGGATCTCAAGATTTACAAGGAGGTTGTTGACAAGACCATGAGCTTTGAACAAGAGAAGATCTTACAAGAACAGAGAATGAATAAGGGCAAACGGCCTGCAATGTTTTCCCAACAAGGCTCGCAGCAGGGCAACAAGAAGAAGCCCTACTATAATCAAAACCCAGCCTTCCCAGCCCATGTTTCGAAGAATGAGGCCACAACACCTGCGGCTGAACCTTCTAACCCTAATCATCAGGGTTTTCGTAATCATGGCCGCGGAGGTCGTTATGGAAGGGGTGGCCGTCGAAACGACAATGACAGAGGTGGTGGTCGACACCACAATCAGCAAGCCCAGCAGAACAATTAGCATGGCCGGCAACACAATCAGCAGTACATGCCTACTTGTTTCAACTACGACCAGTAGGGTCACGTAAGAAATGCCTGCCCGCACCTTCAGCAACCTGTTCCTGCTATTCCGGTCCAACAAGCACCACCTGCTGCTAATGCCCAACCCAGGCAGAACCAGCAGAACCAGGGTCAACGGAATCAGGGTAGAGCATATGCCATCGCTCAACAACCCCTCCCAGACAACAATGTAGTCGAAGGTACCTTTCCTTTGTTCAATACAATGGTGCATGTTTTGTTTGATTCAGGTGCTACGCATTCTTTTATATCATCAGCATTGGTAAGACATTTAGGCCTGCATCCTGAACCCACAAACATCACACTCCATGTCACATCACCGTTTGGATCTGGTACTGATGTGAATTTGCAGTGTTCTCGATGTGAGCTTCGAATGTCAGAACAGATAATATATGCAGATCTTTTTGTGATGGATATTGAAGACTTCGACATCATCCTCGGCATGGACTGGCTCGCACCACTGAATGCAAAGATCGACTGTCTGAAGAAGCAAGTTCAGTTAACCTTGCCTACAGAAGAGTTTGTCAAGATTCACGGAACAAGGAAATAGATACACAAATCAACAGTTGCACTTCTCAAATATCAACTTTGAGCGTTATCCCTTGGTGACGAAAATGAATCACCAGCACTATACCCTCTCGAAGTACACGATGTTCCAGTCATATCTGAATTCCCAACAGTTTTTCTAAATGACCTTCCTAGTCTACCTCCAGTTAGGGAATTCGATTTTGAGATCAACCTCATACCTGGGACAGGGCCTATCTCAATTCCACCATACAGAATGTCCAATGTCGAGCTGGAAGAATTAGACAAACAACTAAAGGAATTAGAGAGTAATGGCTTCATCCGAAATAGTTCATCACCCTGGGGCGCTCCAGTTCTGTTTGTTCGCAAAAAGGATAGTTCGTTACGACTTTGCATCGATTATCGCAAGTTGAATAATGTCACCATCAAGAACATATATCCATTGCCCAGGATCGATGACTTGTTCGACCAACTTAGAGAAGCCAAATACTTCTCTAAGATTGATTTACGGTTCGGTTATCACCAACTACGGATCCAAGAGTCGGACATCACCAGGACGGCGTTCAGAACTCGGTACGGTCATTACGAGTTCTTAGTTATGCCGTTCGGTCTAACAAATGCACCTGTTGCATTCATGGATTTGATGAATCGCATATTCAGGTTATACTTAGACCGATTTGTGGTGGTTTTTGTGGACGACATCTTGATATATTCCTCAACCGAGGAAGACCATAAAATACATTTGAAAATAGTCCTCCAGACCTTGAGAAGCCACCAACTATATGCAAAGTTGAGTAAGTGCGAATTTTGGGCGAAGAGAGTTCAATTCCTAGGCCATGTGGTTTCAGGCAATGGCATTGAGGTAGATCCTTCTAAGGTTGAAGCCGTTTTAAACTGGAAGCAGCCTACCACTGGTACTCAGATTAGGAGTTTTCTTGGGTTGGCTGGCTATTACAGACGCTTCATCAAGGACTTCTCAAAGATTGCTGAACCTATGACCAAGCTCACTCGAAAAGACGTGCGATTCCTCTGGAATCCCGCCTGTGAAGCATCATTTCAGGAATTGAAGAAACGCACACGACGGTACCTGTACTTATCACTCCAAGAAATGCAATTGGATTTTCATTATACACCGACGCCTCTCTCCAAGGCTTAGGTGCCGTACTAATGCAAGAAGACCAAGTTGATGCATTTGCCTCGAGGAAACTAAAGATTCACGAGGGTAATTACCCAACACATGACTTGGAACTTGCAGCTGTTGTGTTTGCACTGAAGCTATGGTGTCATTACCTATATGGTGAACGGTTTGAGGTATTCTCGGATCACAAAAGTCTTAAGCACATATACACTCAGAGAGACCTAAACCTCCGCCAGAGACGATGGTTAGAGTTCTTGAAAGATTATGATTTTCAACTCCAGTACCATCCCGGAAAGGCCAATGTTGTGGCCGATGCCCTGAGTAGAAAATCTTATGTTGCTTGCACTCTTAACTATGAAATGGGGAAGTTGGCTACAGAGATGGATAACTTTAACCTACAGCTGAACGTAGAGGGACCACGACCACGACTCTCTCAATTATCAGCCACCTCTGAGCTCGTTCGAAAGATTTCAGCTACTCAAGCCAATGACCCTATGTTAATGGAGAAACGAGAACTTCTACTCAGCGGACGAGATCTTCCTCATTGGTCAGTCTCTAAAGACGGAGCTGTTTTCTATAAAAAATGTCTCTGTCTACCGAACGATCCTGAGGTTCGGAAAGACGTGCTTACTGAGATGCACTATTCGAGGTACGCTATGCATCCTGGGGGTGACAAGATGTACAAGGATGTCAAGCGACAATTCTGGTTTTCTGGAATGAAGACGACAATTGCAGACTTCGTTGCTCGATGTCTCGTTTGTCAGAAAGTTAAGGCAGAACGAAAACTTCCCTCAGGACTTCTCCAGCCGTTACCTATTGGAGAATGGAAGTGGGAGAACATCGCAATGGATTTTGTTACGGCCTTGCCTCGAAATAATAAATGGCAAGATGCTATTTGGGTTATCATTGACAGACTTACAAAGTCTGCACACTTCTTGCCAATAAAGTTCACGGATAATCCCGCCAAACTTGCAGAACTATATGAAAGAGAGATCGTACGCCTTCATGGCATACCACTCATGATCGTCTCAAATCGAGACCCTCGATTCACATCAAACTTTTGGAAAAGCTTTGAGAATAGAATGGGTTCTAAGATCACTATGAGCACAGCCTTCCACCCTCAGACTGATGGGCAGTCAGAGTGGCTTATCCAAATCTTAGAAGACATGTTACGATGCTGCATTATGGACTTTAATGACGGATGGGCAAAGTATTTGCGTCTACCTGAGTTTGCATACAACAACAACTACCAAACTAGTATCGGCATGGCACCATATGAGGCTCTCTATGGTCGGCCTTGCAGATCTCCGGTATGCTGGTTAGATATGGCAGATCGACCGCATTTAGGCCCTGAACTAGTTCAAGAGACTTCTGAGAAGATCACACTAGTAAAGGAACGACTTCGTGTTGCACAAAGTCGACAGAAGAGCTATGCTGACAAGCGGAGACAACCTCTAGAATTTGATAAGGGGGACTTTGTTTTTCTGACAGTCCAGCCCACAAGAGGTGTCAAACGCTTTGGGATTAAAGGCAAGCTCTCATCGCAGTATATCGGTCCATTTCAGATCATTGAACGTATTGGTAAACTTGTTTATCGTCTGTCCCTTCCATCATCCATGCCTAAGGTTCATGACGTTTTTCACGTATCTATGCTTCGCAAGTATCGTCCTGATCCTTCGCATATCATCCCTTTAGTCGAGGTTCGGGTTGAGGAAGGAAATACGTATCAGGAGAAAGCGATACAGATTTTAGATTGAAAAACTCAAGAACTATGGCAACGTAGCATACCACTTGTGAAAGTGCTCTGGGATCACCACGGCGTAGAGGAAGCAACATGGGAACTAGAAGCAACTATTAAACAGAAATATCCTGAATTGTTTTCTAGAGCCAACTGATGATGCGATACATTGTCCTATTTTCACTTATCAATAAAATGATGAAACATTGTTACACTTATCTTCATACATTGTTTCACTTGTATAACTACACCGATGTCTGAAACTAACATCCATGGATATCGTGATGCACACACGCAGTGGCCTCCTTGGCAACTTGTAACTACTTCTCAAGAAGCAAAGTCAAGTCCCTACTACTTTGCATCACCAACTCCATCACCGCACAGAGATCATTATCGCCAGAACGTGCATGACTTTTTTGCAACAATCCCGTGCCCTCATCTTGGCCACAGTGCAATTCAGGGACTATACTAGCACTATCCTGAACTCGCAAGAGATGACGCCGACAGTGGATCTCAAGTAGATAACCATCATAACTACTTGAATTGATTTCGAGGGCAAAATTCCTTTAAGGGGGGTAGAGTGTAATACATGACACATGGCACATGCCTGGAAGTCCAGGCATAAGGCACATGACACATGGCACATGCCTGGAAGTCCAGGAACATGCCCGGAAGTCCAGGCACATGCCCGGAAGTCCACGCAGCCCACCTGGACTTCCAGGTGCCAAAAAAACTCTATATAAACCAACCCTCCCCTTTTCATTTTTCACACCAAATTCACTCCAAATTGTGGTTTTTCCTCATCTTTTCACTCATATTGAGTTTTTAGTCTTTTGAGACTCTCTGTCCGAGTCTCTCAGTGCAGTACGACGAAGTTCTGTCTAGAGAAAAATGCCAGATCTGAAAAAGAAGTTCTTATCTGAAGGTGGGGAACGAAACATAGGTTTGCGTGTTTTATAACTTTTATTAAAGTTTACATTCAATTATTATTATGTCTACTGTTCATTTACACTGCATTATGTCATATAATATTTATATTGCCGCACTTATGCCTGTACACTTGGAATTCACGTATTATACTGTTATAATGCCAGATTTGTGGTCAATCTGACTCAACTAGACTCGGTGTAGTCCTCAGTAACTTTAAATAGTGAACGGGAGGCAGCGGGCTGCTCTAGGCGATTGGTTATTTAAGCAGACCTAATGTCTCACATCTCAACTGGGGACTGATCTAGTTGGTATTATTGAAAGCTATCAGCGTATACATGTAATACTGAATGTCCTAACCATGCATGTCGTGATACCGACTCTGATAAGGGTCACTAGACGTTGCCAAAGTCAGTCTAAATGTCAAGAAAAGACCAGACCAGTAGACTAGACCAGTTCATGCATTTGCATCATACATATCACCACCTAGGGACGTATATGGTTTATGACTCATAGAATAATTAAGAGCATTGCTGGCTATTCATTACATTTCTCTGGAGAGGGACGTACATGAGAACCTGGCTACGCCCGGGGAGGGACATCTGTACGTGAATCCAGAGCATCGTTATCTGGAGAGGGACGTACGTGAGAACCCGGCTACACCCGGGGAGGGACATCAGTACGTGAATCCAGAGCATCGTTCCTGAGGAGGGACGTATGGTGAGAACCTGGCTACGCCTGGGGAAGGACACCTATACGTGAACTCAGGCAATGTACGTTCATCAAACCATTACGAGACGGTGTCATGAATACATACATATTGATTGATTATGATGCTCACATGTGTATTTAAGATATTTGATATTGAAGTATGCTTTATTAATTGTTATACTCTCGAACTATGTACCCACTGAGCGCATTAAGCTCACTCCATTATTATCCAATCTTTGACAGGAAATTAGGGTGGACTGGGTACAGGTTATGGGGCCCACATTTTGTACCATTTGTATGATTCATTGGAGATTTTGGGGAGTATGTTCCCTTGACCATTTTATGTACAAATTATATTCTGAATTAAATGAAATCAGATTTGTAGTGTGTGTTATATATTTCCGCTGCGCACTCTGTTGTTACCATTGTTATTGTTCCAAATGCGCGCCCCGTCCGCTAGTGTACCGCCGGTGTAGGCGCGTCCGGGCAGGGTGTGACAGAACAACAACAACATACAACAAGAAATTAGTTTTTTCTATGTTTCCCCAATACTTGTCATATTTTGATTTCATTTTATATGCAAAAACACTCAACAAGGGATAACTTGAAGCAATGTGTTTGCAATCAACTCATAAATAAACCAAATCTCTGAAATTGAGGTTACAAATAAAGATCTAGAAAATTTCAAAGTGATCTCGTAAAAGTATTTTAAAAAACATAAAAAAGACATTAGCTTTCACCCCATCCAAAGCAAAAGGATAATCTTCTTCATTAAAATCCCCACTTTCTTATTCTTGTAACCTTTCAAAAGCCTTTTAAAACCTGAAAGCAACCTCCAACATCAAATATGTAGAGTTCTACCTTGTTGATGCATCTAAACACACAAGACGAGTGGTAGGAAGCTGCTATTCTTCTGCACATGTTTTAAACTTTTGTAATCTTACAGGAGAAGACCTCACATACAACACAATATTTTGAATCCTTGTGATGGATTGGCCATGAATGTTTAAACCATCAGTCACCACCAAATTGAGAATGTGTGCACAACACCTAACATGCAAAAACTCACCATTTAATACCAATCCATTCCAATTTTTTATTTTCTTGGCCAGGTAAGACACTACAGTATCATTTGAACTTGCATTGTTTACTATAATTGCGAAGACTCAATCTATGCCCCAATCAAGCAAACATTTCTCAATCTTTTTACCAATAATATCTCCCTTATGATTTTCAATTTGACAAAAAATTAAATTTTCTGCAACTTTCACTCACTATCAATAAAATGAGCAATAAGGACCATGTAATTCAGATTTTGCTCTGATTTCCAACAATCCATAGTAAGACTTACTCGCTGATTAGTCTTCCTAAAAAAGCTTTAAGCTTTTGCTTTTCTTTGACATAAAGTTTCATGCAATCCTTTGCCTCTGTAACAACAAAATAAATCTAGGTTCCACTCCTTGACTATATTCATGAAACCCTTCCTTTTCAACAAATCTAAAGGAAAATTCATCTTTAATTATCATCCTAGCAAGCAATTCCAAATTCCATAAAACGCTCGACACTGTAAGCAGTGACAACTAAACTAGTGCTACTTTCACTAAATCCCTCTGCGGTCTTACTTTGAAAAGACAAATACTTTGACCATGAGGGGGAACCTTAAGATACTTCTTACATGTTGCAATATGATTTCTTAAATTATTAGTCCCACGACATTTTGGATGACAAGCATATGAAACATTACAATATTTACATTCAGTCCTAGGATTTTCAAGATCATCATCTTATCGATTAAAATGAGGCCAAACATTTAAATCAGGTTTACTAGTTTTTCTTTTACCTAGATTAGGCGATCGAGCTGAAGTTGCAGGCATAGTAGAAGAAGCCCCTTTCGGTTGATTGTTCACATTTGGATTTGGCACATCCGTTCTGCGTTCAAATTCCTTTTCAATTGTATTCCCTTCAAGAGTTGACATCTAATAAATAAAATAATTAATAATCAATTACCATCTTAAATAAACAATCAAACAATTATAAAAACAAACAAATGATTAAAATAAACATCTAAGCAACAAAAAATAATGTATCAATTAAAAAATAATATTAAATAACATCAAACAACCAAGTAAATATTAAATTATAAATATGCAATCAAATAAATAATTAAAGTTAGAAATAAACTATTAAAAACACAATCAACTAATCAAGTAATTAGAAGATTAAAAAGATAAAAATTTGAAAAGATAGAAGAATAAATATTACAACGAAATCCACTCAATCAAAAAATAAACAATTAAGCAATTATAAAAACAAACAAATGATTAAAATAAACAACTAAGCAACTAAAAATAATGTATCAATTAAAAAAATTATTAAACAACATCAAACAACCAAGTAAATATTAAATTATAAATAAACAAGCAAATAAATAATTAAAGTTAGAAACAAACTATTAAAAACACACAATCAACTAATCAAATAATTAGAAGATTAAAATGATAAAAAATTGAAAAGATAGAAGAATAAATATTTCAATGAAACCCACTCAATAAAAAAGTAAACAATTAAGCAATTATAAAAACAAACAAATGATTAAAATAAACAACTAGGAAACTAAAAATAATGTATCAATTATTCAATTAAAAAACATTAAACAACATGAAACAACCAAGTTTAAAATCAACCACAATATAAAATCAACTACAATGAAAAACAAATAAAATCAATCTATTGGTATCATGGATTCATGCATAGAACCCTATAATCCAAAAAAAAAAACAAGTAAAATCATTCAAATCAACAAATAAAATAATTATAATCCAAAAATAACTTGAAAAATCCACACAAATAAAGTAGTGAGGAATGCAAACTACTAAGATTAGAAAAAAAAATCACGGTAATCACCTGCTGCGTGTTGCCTGTGCATGAGGAAAATCAAAGACGAAAGGAGTGAAGATTAAAGAAGAAGAACGATTGAGAGAGAGAGAGAGAGAGAGAGAGAGAGAGAGAGAGAGAGAGAGAGAGAGAGACAGGGAGAGCGATTTGAGAAGGGAAGAATGAAGAAGATGGGCGATGGCGGCTTGGAGAGTTGGATAGGGTTAGGGTTTTTTTACTTTTCTTTAAAACCATAGAACAACAAAGAGTTGAAAAAAAAAATTAAAACAAAACTAGGGAGGGGAGTGCACATGGGCATGGGGCGGGAAAGGGTTTTTTTTTTTTTTTCTTTTTTTTCTTCGGGGGTGTTGTGGGGGAGGGGGGTTTGGTAGGGTCGGGTTGGGTGAAACCCAACCTTTTTGGTTGGAACCCATGACCTAACTTGACCTGGTCGGGCCACCATTAAAGGACCCGACCAAATCATTTTTTCCCTTAAACCTTACCTGACCCGTAATGGTTGGGTTTGGTCGGGTCCCTTTCACCCTTACAAACGGTGCATAGCTCAGCTGGTTCTTGCATTTTCTCCCTACTTGGGTCCAAGGGGTCAAGTTTTCATGCTTGGGGCAAAAATAAGTTGTGGTTGTTGTTTTGGGCTTAGGCCCTTGTTGTCCAAGGTCTATCTTGCTCTTTAATAGTTTTTTTTTTGGAGACGAAACAACTTCTTACATCCCTATCGACACGCCCATCGTAGGGAGCTACTCAGCCCGGGAGGTATCCGGGCCTCCTGTAAGTGTATTTCAACTTAGCATTACGTATTCATAGTTCATATCTTTGTAATGCTATGTAATGAGCTTAATTGTAAAGTGTTCTACTCAGTTAGAACCAACATTATTGTGTTGTAATGCTGGTGTGTTTCTGGGCTGAAACAACCAGGACAAGTGAATGTAGTTCACTTAACGATTTTAGGATTAAAATCATGTAAGGTTATCTCTGAACCTATATCCCATAAAAGGATCACGGTTCTTCCTTATCCCGTAAAAGGAACATGGGTTTCTCCTCATCCCGAAAAAAGGAAATTGGTTCATCCTTAGCCCGTGAAAGGATAGGTTTGCCTTTAACCTATTAAAAGGCAGTTGTAGCGGTTTGGTACTCACTCGTAAGAGAATCAATTAATGGATTGAGAAAATCCTAATCGAGAGATTAGGTAGTGGACATAGGCTCGACTGAACGACTGTAAATCTTGTGAGTCTCACGTTTGTAATTTAGTCTGTGTTTTAGCTTTGCATCCAATTCCAATACACTTATGTATATAACTGAGTTATTGGAAGAGATATTTAAAATTGACCATCGCACCCAATTCACCCCCCTCTTGGGTCGACCAACAAAGTCAACCTAAGTCAACCGGAGATCAAGGCATAAGAGCTCAAGGATATACATCAGTGTAATTGTTTAGATCTCTTAGGTTGTAAGTCTTTTCTTGATTGATCAACTACTTGATTTGTCTTTCATATTTTTATCGTATCGTATCGGATCATTTTTGATATCTTCGAGATCTTATCATTTTGATGCATGCTTTTATGAAATAAAAAATTGAATGCTTTTATTACCATATTGAGAACAAAACTGATTTTCCTTTATAGAGAAACTCACTCCATATCATCTTATTTCGAAAACTCAAGTTTCCGATTGTATTTTGAGTTTCAAAATCTTGTTCCAAGTATGATTTTAATGTTTTATCGATTATGGAACTAAGACATGTCCAAGAATTGTACTCTTGACATGCACACGTTTCCCAAGAACCCATGGAATGCACTCCTCTCTGTAGGAACACACTCTAGTAGTCAAAACACATTTATTTTGCCACACACATACTGGAATGCACTCTAGCATAGCGAAACGCGTTTCAGGCAAGTGATAAGTTGAGATGCAATATAAATGAATAGTAGACATAATAATAAATGAATGTAAACTTTAATAAAAGTTATAACACACGCAAACCTATGTTTCGTTCCCCACCTTCAGATAAAAACTCCCTCGTGAACTGGCGCCTTCCCCCGAGCAGAACAACGTTGCACCGCGAAGAGAGTCTCGAAAAAAGAGTCTCAAAAGAGAGGAGAAAACTCAAGGAAAATGAAAGAGAAGAGAGAAATCACAAAGAGAAGTGATTTGGTGTGAGAAATGAGGGGGGGTTCTTAAATAAGAAAAAAAGCGCCCAAACGTTTAGGCACGCTGCCCGAACGTTCGGGCATTGCCCGAAGTTTAAATTTTTTTTTGTGCAATCCTAGGGTATTACACTCTACCCCCCTTAAAAGGATTTCACCCTCAAAATTAGTCTAAGTAGTCATGATTGTTATCAGCATGAGATTCTTCGTCGTCGTCATTGTTCGCTAGCTCAGGGTAGTGCCTATAAGGTCCCTGAATAGCACTGGGGCTGGAAGAATCCTCAACATCATGAAACCATGAAGAGAAAATGGAGTAGGATTCGTCCTTAGAAGGTTCCGAACTTTGCCTAATAGATGGAGGTGTAGGGCTCTGCAGGTTGCATCGTTTAAGGGGAGGTAGGTTGAGCAATGGGATGCTTTTTTGTGCTGTTGCACGAATCCCGCCGCCTGACAATTTTGGTAGAAGATCTTGCCAAGATGAGGGCACGGGATTGTTTCGGGCAAAACTGTTACGAAAAAGCCATGCATGCTCTGGCGATAAGGATTGTTGTCTGTGGGGCGATGGAGCTGGTGATGCAAAGTTGTTGTGACTTAACTTAGATCCTGAATGATTCGCCACAGGTTGCCAAAGAGGCCATTGCATGTGTGCATCACTACCTCCATCGGTATTATTTTCAGACATCTGCATAGTTATTTAAGTGAAACGATGTATTAAGATATTTGTAAACAAAGTTCCATCATTTTATTGATAAGTGAAATAGTACAATGTATAGCACCATCAATTATTACTAGAAAACAATTCAGGGTATTTATGTTTAATTGTTGCTTCTAGTTCCCATGTTGCTTCCTCAACTCTATGGTGATCCTAGAGCACTTTCACAAGTGGTATGTTACGTCGCCTTAGTTCTTAAGTTTTTCTATCCAGAATCTGTATCGCTCTCTCCTAATACTTGCTTCCTTCTTTAACCCAAACCTCGACTAGAGGGATGATATGTGAAGGATCAGGACAATACTTTCGAAACATAGATACATGAAAAACGTCATGAACCTTAGACATGGACGATGGAAGGGATAGACGATAGGCTAGTTTTCCAATACTTTCAATGATTTAAAATGGACCGATATACCGTGGGGAGAGCTTTCCCTTGATCCCAAAGCGTTTGACACCTCTTGTATGTTGAACTTTTAGAAAAAACCAAGTCCCCCTTATCGAATTCTAGAGGTTGTCTTCGCTTGTCAGCATAGCTCTTCTGTCGACTTTGTGCAACACGAAGTATCTCCTTTACTAATGTGATCTTCTCAGAAGTCTCTTGAACTAGTTCAGGCCCCAACTACGGTCGATCTGCCATATCTAACCAGCATACCGGAGATCTGCAAGGGTGACCATAGAGAGCCTCGTATGGTGCCATGCCGATACTAGTCTGGTAGTTGTTGTTGTATACAAACTCAGCCAAATGTAAGTGTTTTGCCCATCCATCGTGAAAGTCCAAAATGCAGCACCGTAACATATCCTCCAAGATCTGGATCAGACGCTCTAACTGCCCATTAGTCTGAGGGTGAAAGGTTGTGCTCATGGTGATCTTAGAGCCCATTCTACTGTGGAAGCTTTGCCCAAACTTTGATGTGAATCGAGGGTCTCGATCAGAGACGATCGTAAGTGGTTTGCCATGGAGGAGCACGATCTCTCTTTCATACAGTTTGGCAAGCTTGGTAGGGTTATCCGTAAACTTTATCAGAAAAAAGTGTGCAGACTTTGTAAGTCTGTCAATGATAACCCAGATAACATCTTGCCCTTTATTATTTTGAGGCAAGGCCGTAACAAAATCCATTGCAATGTTCTCCCACTTTCATTCTCCAATAGGTAAAGGCTGGAGAAGTCCAAAGGGAAGTCTACGTTCTACCTTAACTTGTTGGCAAACGAGACATCGAGCAACGAAGTCTGCAATCGCCTTCTTCATTCTAGAAAACTAGAATTGTCGCTTGACATCCTTGTACATCTTGTCACTCCCAAGATGCATTGCGAACCTCGAATGGTGCATCTCAGTGAGCAGTTCATTCCGAACCTCAGGATCGTTCGGTAGACAAAGGCATTTTTTGTAAAAAATGTCTCCATCTTCAGAGACCGACCAGTGAGGAAGGTCTTGTCCGCTGAATAGAAGTTATTGTTTCTCTATTAACATAGGGTCGTTGGCTTGAGTTGCTGAAATCTTCTGAACCAACTCAGAACTTGTTGATAATTGAGAGAGTCGCGATTCTCCTCCCTCCTCGATCAGTTGTAGGTTAAAATTCTTCATTTCAGTAGCCAACTTCCCCATCTCGAAGTTAAGAGTACAAGCAACATAAGATTTTCTACTCAGGGTATCAGCAACAACATTGGCCATACCGAGATGGTACTGGAATTGAAAGTCATAATCTTTCAAGAATTCCAACCATCATCCTTGGTGGAGGTTTATGTCTCTCTGGGTGTAGATGTACTTAAGACTCTTGTGATGCGAGAAGACCTCAAACCGTTCACCGTATAAGTAATGACGCCATAGTTTCAGTGCGAATACGACAAATGCAAGTTCAAGTCATGCGTTGGGTAATGACCCTCATGAATCTTCAGTTGCCTCGAAACATATGCAACAACTTAGCCTTCTTACATTAGTACTACACTTAAGCCTTGGAGAAAGGCGTCGGTGTATAGTGCAAATCCAACTCCATTTCTTGGAGTGATTAGTATTGGTGCTGTTGTGAGGCGTTTCTTCAATTCCTGAAATGATTTTTCATAGGCGGGATTCCAAATGAATCGCACGTCTTTCCGAGTGAGCTTGGTCTTAGGTTCAACAATTTTTGAGAAATCCTTGATGAAGCGTCTGTAATAGCTAGCCAAACCAAGAAAACTCCTAATATGAGTATTAGTGGTAGGCTGCTTCCAGTTTAAAACCGCTTCAGCCTTTGAAGGATCACCTCAATGCCATTGCCTGAAACCACATGACCCAGGAATTGAACTCGCTTCGCCCAAAATTCGCATTTACTCAACTTTGCATACAATTGGTGGCTTCTCAAGGTCTGGAGGACAATCCTCAGATGTATCTTATGGTCTTCCTCGGTTGAGGAATATATCAAGATATCATCCACAAAACCAGCACAAATCGATCTAAATATAGCCTGAAAATGCGGTTCATCATATCCATGAACGCAACAGGTGCATTTGTTAGACCGAACGACATAACCAAGAATTTGTAGTGACCATACTGAGTTCTGAATGTCATCTTGGTAGTGCCTAACTCTCTGATCCAGAGTTGATGATAACTGGATCGTAAATCAATCTTAGAGGTATTTGGCATTTCTAAGTTTGGCGAACAAGTCATCGATCCTGGGTAGTGGATATCTGTTCTTGATGGTGACGTTATTCAACTTGCGATAGTCGATGCAAAGTCGTAACGCACCATCATTTTTGCGAACAAACAGAACTGGAGCACCCCAGGGTGATGAACTTTTCCTAATGAAGCCATTACTCTTCAATTCCTTCAGTTGTTTGTCCAATTTGACCAATTCTACATTAAACATTCTGTATGGTGGAATTGAGATAGGCCCGGTCCCAGGTATGGGGTTGATCTCAAAATCGAATTCCCTAATCGGAGGTAGACCAGGAAGGTCATTTAGAAAAATTGTTGGGAATTTAGATATTACCGGGACATCGTGTACTTCTAGAGGGTACAGTGCTGGTGATCCATTGTCATCACTAAGGGATAGAGCTCGAAGCTGTGCCTTGAGAAGTGCAACAGTTGAGTTGTGTATCCACTTCCTCGTTCCCTGAATCTTGACAAACCCCCCACTAGGCAAGGTTTACTGAACTTGCTTCTTCATACAATCAATCCTTGCATTCAGTGGTGCGAGCCAGTCCATGCCGAGGATGATGTCGAAGTCTTCAATGTCCATCACAAAGAGATCTGCATATATTATTTGTTCTGACATTCGAAGCTCACATCGAGAACATTGCAAATTCACGTCAGTACCAGATCCTAATGGTGATGTGACATGGATTGTCATATCCATTAGTTCAGGATGCAACCTTAAATGCCTTACCAATGCAGAAGATATAAAGGAATGCGTAGCACCCGAACAGAACAAGACATGCACCATTGTATTGAACAAGGGAAATGTACCTTTGACTACATTATTGTCTGGGAGGGGTTGTTGAGTGATGGAAAATGCTCTGTTCTAGTTCCATTGCCCCTGATTCTGCTGGTTCTGCCTGGGTTGGGCATTTGCAGTAGGTGGCACTTGTTGGACTGGAACAACAGGAACAAGTTGTCGTGGTTGCTAAAGGTGGGGGCAAGCATTTCTTACATGGCTCTGTTAGCCACAGTTGAAACACGTCAGCCTCTGCTGCTGATGGTTTTGTTGGCCATGCTGATTGTGGTGCTGACCACCACCCTTGCCATTTATGTTTCGATGGCCACCCCTGCCATTACGACCTCTTCGGCCATGATTGTGAAAACCCTGATGGCCAGGGTTAGACGGTTCTGCCGCAGGTGCTAGGGCCTCATTCTTTTGAGTAGGGGCTGGGAGGGCTAGGTTTTTATTATAGTAGGGCTTCTTCTTGTTGCCCTGCTGTGAGCCCTATTGGGAAAACGCTATAGGCCGTTTTTTCCTATTCATTTTCTGCTCCTGCTCAAAGCTTATGGCCTTGTCAACGACCTCCGTGTAAATCTTGAGATTCAAGATCGACAAGGCTTGTCAAATGTTAAGACGAAGGCCATCGTAGAATTTCTCGGTCTTATCTTGCTCTGTTGAGATGGTGGAGAGAGAGAGTAGACCGATAATTCTTTAAACGTGACAGCATACTCCCTGACTGTCATGCTGCCTTGGTATAGCTTGGCGAACTCCTGGCGCTTCTGCTACTTCACAGTGCCGGAGAAGTACTCATCGAACAATGACTCGAACTACTGCCAAGTCATGTCCGTGGTGTTGACCCTTGGGTCCCCCTTCAACGTTATCCACCATGTATTTCCTCCACTAATAAGTTGGTAGGACACAAGTGGAAGCTTTCGAGCCTCATCGACTCCCATAGCATCGAGAACCTTCTTCGACTCTTCTAGCCATTTTTGTGCCTCCTCCGCATCAATGGTGCTAGCAAAAGTAAGGGGCTGTAGCCTTTTATACTTCGTAATCTGGTCGGTTTGAGTCTCTGATCCAGATCTAATAGGTGCCAAAGTAGTGACAACCTGATTGGCCGCAGTCTCACGAACGACCGTCTGAACAGTTACTTTCATTGCCTCGATAAATTTGGCAAAAAAGACTTCCATACTCGAAGGCATGGCAAAGGATGTGGGCTGGGGTGGCACTGCTTGCCTAGACGTAGTGGCAGTGTCGGGTGTGGCCTGCGCTGTGGTCGAAGGCAGAGGTTCCTGGTTCTGAATCTCAGGAGGTGCCTCCTCTGTTGGATGGACAGTGAGTGGCCTTCCTCCCTTCCTGGTTTGCATTTTCTCACTGGCAAAGAGAAAATAAAACCATGATTTAGGAACTGTAGCCAAGTATAATGTTATGATATTCTCAGCAACAAGTTCGAGAGTACTGTAATATAAAAACCACCTATTTTTCTAAGTATAGTGTAAGGATTTTGTTGAGGAATCAAAGAATCTTATGTGCATCGTATGTTTGGCCATGGTGTAAAACAAGGTTAAAATGTTTATATAAGTATAAAACTTTGCAAGTATTTCAAATGTTTTGGTTCTGGTTTTTGTGAACATATATATATATTTCATTGAAAATCCATACGAGTCATAAAAATTCTAAGATTATCCTCGGTAAATATCCTAATCTAACGTTCTATTGCAATCTTATGTATTCAAACCCTTTCGCTTAGTCTTTTCAGCTATTATCCAAATTCGTGTGTCCCAGACCACATGAATTTGGTAATAAGGGTGTCAACCAAGTTAAGTTGTATGAACACGGTCTCTATAAAACATCGGATAAAAAGGAGTTCACTAATAGTATCGTCCAAGTTTACTAGTCCCATACCGTGTAAATTTACTGATAATGTTAGTAATACAACTTTTCCCAAATGTTTCTTTTCACACAAGGTCGTGGGTTTTCTTACTTCCATATTTTATTTAGTATCCTCCAATTTTGTTGTAGCCCATACCACTCCAAAGTTAGTGATGCAAAAGAAAGAATGGTTGTAAGTCGGCCCACCAAAGATAGTCTTAAACAAAACATTTTCATTCATATATATATATATATATATTTACAATGCCAGTAATCATTCCTGATTTTTTTGCCTATTACCGCTCCTTTTAGACCTCCTACTAGGTATAGAAAGACTACCAGAAGAAAGTTGAGAAGTTGCTCGTTGTTCTTCGACGTTTTGCATACGTGTTAACAAAAAAATTTGAGTCTCCTCCATCCGAGTAATACTAGATAGAATCACATTTAACTGCTCGCATGGGTTAGTCGATTTCCCCATCGATGGTTGATAGGTCGACTGTCCCATAGGTGGGGGGTAGGCCGTAGGCATTGGTGAAAAGTATTGGCCGTATGGTTGACTCATAGGTGGAGGGTAGTTGTTTTGATTGTACGGGGATTTCCTAACTGAAACCTCTTGGACATTTGGATATGCTTGAGTCAAAAAGTCTTGAAACAATGGACTCATTGGGATATCCTGTCTTCTGAAATTCGGTGCCGCACAATTCTGTTGCTGTTGGTTCATAAAAACTTGTGGAACTGGCCGATACGGTACCTCAGGAGTTGGAAACCTTTGGTACATAGTATTGCCTTGACTTGGTATGTTCCATGAAGGTGGATTTGGTTGAGGTTGATTTAGGTTGCCAAAAAGATCATCCTCGGAGAATAAATGATTGGGTTGATCATTATTCGAGACTGGGTTCGCCGTAGGGTTCTGGTTTGGCTCACTATTTGGTGTCTACCTAACAGGAATCTTGAACCTACTTTTTCGTTGACAATGTCCATTTTTGTCTCTAATTCTTTTGCCATTTTCTCCTAAAGTTGCACCGAATATCTCTTCGTCAGTCAACCCTTCACTCGTGACGAACGTCTTAAAGATAGAGGATGTTGTAACTGCATTAGTGATCTACTTCGAAGACTCATTAAAAATGTTGACGTTTGCCTCGTATAGCATCCTTATGATCAAGACTCGGTAGCTGAGGGGTTCCTTTCTTGAAGGGTTTTGAATCACCCACAACATTTGCTGGATGATGATGTGAGGCAGGGAGACTTTAATTCCCTTCTCTATGAAGTATAGCACAAGAAGTTGAGCTCTTGACATAACACCTCTAGTCACCTTTTCTGGCAAAATGTTGCAGAATACGATCTTCCCAAGGCCAGCAAGAGGTGGTTTAAGGAGATTGTTTGGGAGGTGGGCGTACGTCAATTAGGTGTACGACTTTTTGGCGAGGCAATTGAACAATTGTTCCTTGTACTCAGCGATCTCTGCAACTGTCTAGGGTTTGTGTGGATCAATGATTCTATCTCCAATTGGGATCTCCATAAGTCATGAAATAATTTCGACGTTGATTGAAATCTTTGTTCCCCTGACCGTTCTCTCCAAGACAGAGCTGGTCCCATCTTCTTGAAGTCCTACGCAATTCATGGTTTTGTAGAAAGACTTCACCAAGTTGAAGGAGACCTCAACTTTTGTTATGTTCAACCACCCCAGCGTTGAGAGTTTTTTGTGAAGGATCGAACTTGTCGATACTCCTTATAGCCATAACCTCCCTGTTGAACAGTTTCGTAAGTCTGGCGGGAATTGGTTCCCGACTACTGGAAGTCGTTCATTCACTTGAGGCCATTATCTTGCTGAAAGAAAAATAAACTTGTGAAATACACAAAATATATTCCTAACATTTTTAAGATTTATGCCTTGTCCGTTGGACAATATTTTATATTTTTTTTTCTCTTGATGTTTATGCCATATATAGTTCTAAAGATATATATATCTAAACAAAATTTCTTCTCCTAATTTGGTGGACTTGGGTGGGCCATGGACCTTACGCTCTGATACCATTAAATGTCACACCCCGATCAGACGCTCCAAAACCGGCGGGGCGCGAATGCATTATAACAATAACCAAGTGCGCGGAAACACGATTAAGTACAAGTCTGATTTCACTAATTTCAGAATATATTTGTACATGAAATAGTTAAGGGAACATCCTCCCAAGATCCCTGATGAATAATACAAATGGTACAAAAATGTGGGCCCAAAAACCTGCACACAGTTAACCCTAATCTCCTGTGAAAAATTGGATAACAACGGGGTGAGCTACACGCTCAGTGGTAAAATAGTTCGTGAATATAACAATTAATAAAACAAACTTTATAATCAGATATCATAAATACACATCAGAGTATCAAAATCAATACAACATGTATGTATGCATGACACCGTCTCGTATTGGTTCCGTGATTATACGTCGCCTTAGTTCACGTACAGATGTCCCTCCCCAGGAGTAGCCGGGTTCTCATTGTACGTCCCTCCTCAGGAACAACGCCCTGGATTCACGTACAGATGACCCTCCCCAAGTAATCCCGGGTTCTCATTGTACGTCCCTCTCCAGAGAAATATAATGAATAGTGAGCATTGCTTCTAACTATTCTATGAATCATAAACCACATACGTCCCTAGGTGGTGCTTATGTATGATGCCAATGCATGAATAGGTCCAACCTTTACTTAACATTAGACAAGATTTGACAACATCTGGTGATCCTTATTAGGGTCGGTATCACTACGTGCAAGGTTAAGATATTCAATATTACTTGTACAAGCTGATAGCTTTCAAATAAGACCAACCAGATCAGACTCCAGTTTGAGAGGTGAGACACGAGGTCTACTTAAATACCAATCGTCTAGAGCACGCTGCCTCCCTTTAACTATTTAAAGTTACTGAGGAAAATACTGAGTCTGGTTGAGCCAGATTGACCACTAATTTGACATAACAATAATGTAATACATGAACTCCAGATATACAGGCATAAGTATGACAAGTATAAACATTATACGAAATAATGCAGGGTAAATGAATAGTAGATATAATGATAAATAAATGTAAACTTTAATAAAAGTTATAAGACACGCAAACCTATGTTTTGTTCCCCACCTTCAGATAAAAACTCCCTTGAGAACTGGTGCCTTCCCTCTAGCAGAACCACGTTGCACAACGAAGAGAGTCTCGAAAAGAGAGTCTCAAAAGAGATAAGAGAAAAATCAAGGAAAATGAGATAGAAGAAAGAAGTCACAAGGAGAAGTGATTTGGTGTGAGAAATTGTGTGAGAAACATGTGCAATCCTAGGGTATTACATCCATGACTTTGAACATGAGCTAAGTTTTTAATGTAGAGTTTTGATTGATCTATGTTGGATTCTACGGGTTAATTATCGTTGTTTATGTGTTTTTGAATAATTTTATGGGTTTATTTACAATTTTCTATGCTTAATGCCTTCAAATTGTTGGCTATTCTTTGAATGATTTTAGATTCGATTTCTTACACTCGAGAGAGGTGTTATTGAATTGAAAATTGAAAATTGTGACTTAGGATATTAGTATCGAGTTGAGAGACTTACGAATCCCTTTGAAATCCTTCAAAATGAATCATAGATTTTAATGCATGCTTGATTTATTAGTTTGCACTCAAGAAAGGGAATTAATTGTTAAAGTATAGATTTTGAAATTACTTTCCAGATTGGAACGAATGAACTATGATTCATGATTTATAAATCCAAAAATTAATTCAATAGCACAAGTTTTTGAAACCCATAGGAGACAACATAGTGATATCATTGCTCTAGGACTTTTATTCATTGATTTTATCTCCATTTTCAATTAATTTTGCACTAATTATTTTTAATTTGTTCACTTTATATTCCAACACATTAAATCATCTTATTTTGATCACCTAAATAAAATTAAAATCATTGTAATTTTGTGCATTATATTAGTAAAATTCATTTTCCCCGAGGACGATAACCCGACTCACCACGGTATATTATAACTTGACTGTCGTGAACTTGCGATAAACAAATATTCACAATCAACAAGCGCAAAAAGGTCAAGTGTTTTTGGGTCTTGTAGAACACGTTTCAGTAGTGTGAAATGCGTTCCGACAGTTCAGACCCAAAACACTGTGTTTTGGTCTCGGGTCTTGTGGAACACATTTCAGCAGTGTGAAATGGGTTCCATCTGGTGGACTCAAAAATCTGATTTTTCGTGGAACACGCTTCAGCAGTTGAAATGCACTCCACTGACAGATTTTTTTTTTTTGCAAGAATTCGAGTTTTAATCTTGAGCATTCTATGTGGGCCGTCGATTTACGTTAATACATGATTAACCTTTTAATCTTGACCGTCCATGATGGGATTAGGGTTTTAGAACACAGTTTTCTATTTAAATAATCATTAAACCCTATTTTTACAACAAGAAGTTTTATTATCTTCTCTCCAACCATTTTCCTTGCAAATGAACTTAACGAAGACAACTGTCATTGGAGAGCTGGAATTTTCATGGTGATACACTGAAATTTTAATCAATCATCTTTAGCAAAGTTTGTTTACGATCTTGACCTTTATTACATATCTAATTCTTAGATTGTTTTGAGGTAATATCTTTTCGATATTTGATTTCTTGTTGTGAATGTGTTCTAAAATAGTTTGTGGCTGAGAAATCTTGAAAATATCATTTACAAGGTTGTAATATTTCTTTTTGTTCCCACGTTGAGCAAATTTCTTTTAAATTATTTATGTATTGTTAAGTACTAGCGATTGTGCTAGTTGGGAAGATTCTCTAATTGGGAATCGATGTTTGTAACCAGTTAGATCCTCACCCGTGAAGTAGGATCAGTATAGTAAAGTGTTAGAAAATCTTGATCGACGAGATCGAGTAGTCGAGGTAGGCTTGTTGGGTAGCTGAACCATTCTAAATTCGTGTGCATTGTCTCATTTACTACTTTTCTTATATTCTTGCATATTTTACTGCTATTGTTCACTAATTGTTTGAAGAGAGATTCAAAAAATCCGTGACACCCAATTCACCCCCCTCTTGGGTGTCTATCAATAGTGACGGAGATTAGAAGTTTTCTGGGTTTGGCAGGGTACTACAGGAAGTTTGTACAAGGCTTTTCAAAGCTAGTTGTCAAGCTTACCAAACTAACCCAAAAGAACGTTCCTTTTGTGTGATCTAAAGCCTATGAAGATGCTTTTATAGAGTTGAAGAAAAAGCTAACTATCGCACTAGTATTGATAATTTCAGAACGTGGGAAAGAGTTGGTGATTTATACCGATGCATCTCATGCGAGATTGGGTTGTTTTCTGATGCAAGACGACAAGGTTTTTGCGTATGCATCTAGACAGTTGAAAATGCATGAGAAGAACTACCCTGTTCATGATTTGGAGTTGGCGGCTGTCACACCTGGGTTGCACACAGTGCCCCCTACCCAGGGTGATTAGTACCCCCGCAGGGCATACTCCAGCCATTATGGAACCATAATATTGTCTCATCCCAGTACACAGCCCACTCAACAATGTCTAGTACCCCCGAAATCATTTGTCCAACTATTTATCATGAATAGTGCAGGGTCTCCCCCGGATTCGAACCTCAAACCTCATATAGGTTGATTTAGCAATCTGAGTAACCACTGAGCCAATAGGCTGGAGTATGTCCTGCGGGGGTACTCAACATCCACGGGGTGTGACAAAAAGGCCTTATGAATGGCTCAGTGGCTACTCGGATTGCGAAATCAACCTATATGAGGTTTGAGGTTCGAATCCGGGGAGGCCCTAAACTATTCATGATGAATAGTGTGGACAAATGATCCCGGGGGTACTAGACACTGTTGAGGGGGCTATGTACTGGGATGGGACAATATTATGGGATCATAGTGGCTGGGGTACGCTCGATGAGGAACCCATCACATCCGGGGGGTGTGACAGCGGCAGTAGTGCTCGCTTTAAAGTTGTGGAAACATTATCTATATGGTGAGAGGTTCACATTGGATTCTGATCATAAGAGTTTGAAATACTTGCTTGATTAGAAGGAGTTGAATATGAGACAACGTAAATAGCTTGAATTCCTTAAGGATTATGGCTTTCACTGGAGTATCATCCCGGGAAAGCCAATGTGGTTGCTGATGTATTGAGCAGAAAACGGGCTAATTTGGGCATTGTTGCTTATCAAATGGCCCATGAGTGACAATTGTTGGAGAGTATTACGATGATATATGTGCTCAAATGTAGGCACGGCTGTCGGACACTCATATTCAAAAGATCAAGTATCTGCAGCAACATAGTCCTGATTTTGGGATATATGATGCTTGGGTTGACAATATTGATCGAGTTGATCGGCAAAAGATGTGGATGACATTTTGATATGATCCAGAGTTAAGAGATGAAATAATTCTGACAGGCACACAAATCATAGTACACTATTCACCCAAGAGCGACCAAGAAGTACTACAATATGAAACGTATAGTTCGGTGGCATGGGATAAAGAAGTACATAGCTGAATATGTTCGAAAGTGTGGAGGACAGATGGAACCATTATCCATTCCAGAATGGAAGTGAGAGCACATCATTACTAAACTTCCTAGGTCTCAGGGTATATATGATGCCATCTAGGTAATTGTTGATAGGCTGACAAAATTTGCGCATTCCCTTCTAATGAACACCAAATACTCCACGGACTAGTTGAGAAGACTATATTTATGGGAGATTGTGAGACTACATGGAGTTCCTATTTCGATTGTGTCGGTCAGAGATCTGCGGTTTACTTCGAGATTCTGGCGTACGAATGTAGAATCAGATGGGAACTCATCTCTGTCTCAGTACTGCATTTCACCCTTAAACGGACGGAGAGTCTGAGAAGGTTATTCAGATGCTAGATGATATGCTCGGTTCATTTATTTTTGAGTTCGATGGGAGTTGGAATGAGTATCTTCATCTATGTGAATTTGCCTATAATAATAGCTCTACCAGGCTAACATTGGTATGAAACTATTTGAGGCCCTTTATGGAAGGCCTTGTAGATCTCCTACTTGTTGGTTCGAAGTTGGAGAGTCACAGATTTTGGGGTTTGAGGCGGTCGTGGCACAGTCTAAGAAGATACAATAGATCTGGAAGAAGTTGAAGGCAACTTAAGATAGGGCAAAAAACTACTTCGACAAGCGTCACAGGCCGTTGGAGTTTGCTGTGGGAGACCAAGTGCTCTTGAAGGTCTCTCCTCAAAAGGGGTAGATGAGATTTGGTGTTAGGGGGAAGTTAGCTCCTCGATTCATTGGGCCATTTGAGATCCTTGAGAGGATTGGTCCATTGGCATACAAGCTTGCTCTGCCACTTCAGCTTGCAGGCGTTCATGACTTTTCCACGTGTCTATGCCGAGAAAGTACTATCTAGACCCCACATACGTGCTTGATGTAACAAATACGAGTTGGGGAGGATACTACTTATGAGGTACAACCAATCCAAATTATGGCTCGAAAAGTCAAGATTCCTTTAGTTCGAGTCAAGTGGCAGTTCCATGATAATGTAGAGCAAACCTAGGAGTGGGAAAATCAGATGTGTGAGATGTTTCCGGATTTGTTTGCGCTTGAGGTAAGATCTACCTTTTATCTTAAATTTTGAGGACGAAATTTCCTACTTTGGGGAGATTTTAACTACCATAATTCTCACCTGACATCACGATGACGTGAATTGCCCGACTCTAGATGTTTGTGTATGTGATTTATGTGTATTTTATATCTATTTTTTTGTATACGAAATTTATTTGAGTGTATTTCCTTGTATAATATGTTGTGGAGATGTATGGGTTGACATGAAATGTTTTGGATTAGAATGTGGAGTGTTAAGTGTAAATTTCTTGAAAAAGGCAGGAAAAGTGCGCTCCTTGCACAAACAGAGAGCTTAGATTTATCAGGAATTAGAGAAGTGCGCTCCTTGAGCACAGATCGAGAGTGTGTTTTATCAGTGAAGGGAGAGAAGTGTAGTTCTTGCATCTGGGCTGCATTTTTAAAAATGGGAAATTGTGGGCCGAGCGTGAGTATAATAGGAAACATACCTCATTTCTCATTCATTTGCGCCAAAATCAATTGAGAAAGAGGAAGAACGAGAAAAGAAAGGGAAATTGGGAATTTGGGCTAGGGTTGAGAGATTTGACTCTAAAAGTATGGATTCTTGTCCAATTTCTTCAAATATTTGCTTCTCTTGGTGAATTCTAGATTGAGGTTGTAATTTGGGTGTCTTGCATGCACTTGAACTGGGGTTTGAGTTAGGGTTTCGAGATTGGAAACCCTAACCATGAGGTTTTAAGTTGGATTTTCCATGATTGAGAGTTATTTTACATGTTTTATGATGAATTCCATGGAAATTGATGTAGTAATGTAACAATTTGGGATATTGGTCATGCATATGGGTTTTAATGGAAACCCTAGGGTGTTGGAAGTGCACTTAGTGATTCTAATTAATTCTTGGTGATTTCCATGTGAGTTGGACCTAATTAAATGGGATTGAGTTGAGAATTGGATGAAGGGAGTTTGGGATTTATATTGGGTTTATGAATACGTGTATGTGTAAGCTTGAAATTGATCTAGATGTGTGAATTTATGCTTATTTCAGGACATTGAGTTGGATTAATCTATTTAGGAATTCTATTGCTTGACTTTTAGTTTGATTGTGAGTATTTCTCACTTTTATCTTCCATTTATAACATTTTATATATATGAACTTGAATTGTCCAAATGTAAGCATTTAAAAATATATGTGCATGATATTTGCTTTCACGAAATGGTTTTGACATTTGAGATGCCTTCAGCATTTTGGATAAATGCTTAGGAGAGAAATTCACTATTATACTACTTGTTCTTTGGGAAAAGTTCCGCCAGTGCAACTTGGATTAGTGCTCTATGACTAGGACATTCCTTTTGTATTGAATGTAAGGGTAGAATGGTTAGTAAAGGATATTATATTCTGGTCATTCCCTATAAAGTGAGATAGGGAAAAGTATAGGCAAAATTATCCGGATTGAACCTCGGTTGAGGCGTTTGCATGTTTTATGGAAAACTTATGCATGATTTACATGATATAGTTTGATTCATGTATGATAATTAAATGACGCATTTCTATTTGTAAATTGTTTTCTGTGGCATACATGTTTTAATAAATGCATAGATGGTTATATTTGTGAGAATATTTCACTGAGTTAGTTGAAGCTCACCCCATTTTCCTATTTTCTTATGTTCAAATCCAAAGAGAAAAGGCAAGGCTTAGATCACAGAGTACAACCTTCTTTTCTTGGATGTATGTGCGAGGATGATAAATATTACTATATAATCTACATATCACATAGATGGGATGTAGATATTTCATGATAGGATATATATGACTTGATTTTGGGGAATAGATACTTGTTTATATAGGTGTACATTATGAGTTTGAACCATGTGTTGATGTACATGATTTATGATCTCTGTCTGATAGTTTTGGAAGAATTTATGGTTCTATTATACATTGTCATATATAGGATGGATTGTATTTGTACAAGTATTGATGGTGTATTAGGTAGAGGCTGAGTAAGGCCTCAGGTGTGTCCTAGAGTGACATTATTTGGGGTTTTGTGTCGGTCATGACGACACCCAGTCAGAAGACGCTACATTTTGTGATGATTATCCATGAAAATTTGAGGTATTAATGTAGCTACTTGAAAATTTGATGTGCACGTGGGTTTTGGTGGAAACCCTAGGGTGTTGGAAGTGCACTTAATGATTCTAATTGATTTCTTGATGGTCTTAATGTAATTTAGAGTTAATTGGATGAGAATTTGAGTTTGAATTGAAAGAGGAGAGTTTGGGTTTATATTGATTCTATGAATATGTGTATGCTTGGGCATAGAATTGATCTTAGATGTGTACATTCATGTTGATTGTAGGACATTGAATTTGGTTGATCAACTCGGAGTACAATTGCTTGGATTTTTGTTTGGTTGTGAGTATTTCTCACTTTTATTTTCCATTTATGACATTCTATATTTACGAACTTGAATTGTCAAATTGTAGGCATTTAATGATATATGTGCATTGTATTTGCATTCATGAAATGATTTTGACATTGGGGATGCTTTACGCATTTTGGATTAAATGCTTAGGAGCATAAACTGCCATTCTATTACTTATTTTTCGAGAAAAGTTTTGCCAGTTCTACTTGGATTGGTGTTCCGTGGCTTGGACATTCCTTCTTGTGTTGAGTGTAAGGGTGGAATGGTGGGAAAATGATAAATCTGTCCCAGTTATCGCTTATAGCGCAAAATAGGGGAAAGTATAAGTAGAATTATCTGGAATGGACCTCGAAGGAAGCGAATGCATGTTTTATTGAAAACTTATGCATGGTTTTACATCTTGTAATTTGTTCCATGTATGATAAATTGAATGATGCACTTGTGTTTGTAAATTTGATTTCTTATAACATACATGTTTTTTTAAATGCGTAAATGGCTATAATTAATTAAGAGAATATTTCTTTGAGCTAGTTGAAGCTAACCCCATTTCCCTTAGGCTGCGTTTGGTTTATGATTCAGATACAGTTTTTTGTATCCAAAATTTTAAAAACACGAAAAACGCGATTGGTTGGTTGAAACCCAAAAATAGTTTTCCAAAATTTACAAAGAAAACATGTTGTTTTCAGGAAATGACAAAATGTTGTTTTCTAAGTTTTTACTTTTTGAGTTGTATTCTAGTTTTCAGATCACAAACCAAACGCAATCTTATTTTCTCAGGTTCATATCCGAAAGGAAAAGACAAGGCTTAGGTCATAGAGTTGAGCCTTCTTCTCCTTGGACGTACATGTGGATAGGATTTTGTTTTATATATCTATATATCATTTAGATGGGTTGTAGATATACGATGATAAGATGTATATGAATTTTACTTGGGAGATGAATACTTGTTTATACATGTATATATATGTGAGAACCATATGTTGATGTACTTGATCTTCAATCTATATTTGATGATTTTGGAAAATTATGATTTAATTATAAATTGTCATATACAGGTTGAATTGTATTGCACAGGCTTTTTATTGTGTATTAGGTTTGTGGCTAAGCAAGGCTTTAGGTTTTGTCCTGGAGTGACAATACTTGGGATTTTGTGCCAGTCGTGACGTCACCTGGTCAGAGGTCGCTGCAAGTTTGTTATCAGAGCTTAGGTTATAAAAGCTTTAAAATGATAAAAACCTTATAATATTATGTTTGATTGTATGGGTGGTTAGACTATGTTTAATGCTATTCATTATGTGCTACCCCGCCTGATGCTTTTTTTTTCCAGAGAGGACATTGAGCAGAGGAAAAGATATGAAGAGGTCATGAAAGCCTTCAAGAGGTGAGAACCTTCTACCTTCCTTGACAGTCTAATACTGGAAGTGGTGGAAAAATGACTCTTGTGCATGTAAGTCATCTTTGAGGACATCCAGGCGCTGGATAAAGACAAAGTTCGCCCGACTAGATTCAAACTAGCAGATGAGGCAGATAGATGGTGGAAGACCATGCAAAGGACTTATGGAGAGATAAAGACTTGGGAGAAGTTCAAGGAACTATTCTATGCGATCTTCTACCCTCAGGCTGAGGTTGATAAGAGGTACGAAGAGTTCATTCAGTTGATTCAGGGCAACATATCAGTTTGGGAGTATGAGCATGAGTTTAGTAGGTTGGCTCTTTTTGCTCCTGAGATGGCGGTAATTGAAACTATGCAGATGAAGAGGATTCAAAATTGTTTTCGAGATCAGATACGTCAGGGTCTCGCATTGGCGGGTGTTGAGACTTATGAACAGGCCATGATGCAGGCCTTGGATTTTGAGTTAGCCGAGGCTGGGGCAAGACAGAGGACACCATTTATCCCACCAGTACCGGTATTTCCATCTGAGTCATCTACTCCATCTCAAGGAAAGAAGAAGAACAAGTTGAGCAAGAAAATTTGGTCAGATAATAAGAAGCTTAAAATTAGGGGGATATCTATTGGAGCTGACACTTTTGTAGCTTGTGTTTTGTTGCACCCACTTCACCTTCAACTGGCAGGCCAAATCTCAGAGTCAATCACAGTAGGCTTCGTCGAGCCCAAGGCCTCTTATTACTTGCTATCGGTGTGGCATGAAGGGCTACGAGGCAAACTAGTGTTCTATGGCTAGGACTTATGTGGCTCCAATCAATACTATGGCATTAGGTACCAGAGAGCAAGTCAAGGTAGTGACTGAACCGAATCCCGGATGCTAGCAAGAATTTGATAGAGGGTGTGATTTCCATTTGTGATGTGATGATGTATGTGTTGATTGATTCTGGTTCTACTCTGTCATTCATATCTGGTCATATGGTAGATATATTTAAATTGTCCCTTGTTAGAGCAAATACGCCCTTAATTTTGAGTATGACAATATGAAATAAGATCTAACCAAATATGATTTGTGAGAATTGTATTGTGAAATACGAGGGACGTGAAATGTAATACCCCCAAAATTTTAAGGATATTTTTGTAATTTTGACCTCAAGGATGATTATGTAATTTTACACCTTAAACCAAAATGCACCAAAACGCTATGAAACGACCTTGTTTTGAAAATCTGATTTCTCGGATGATTTTAGAACGTCGAAACATCCCAGTGTGCCTAGTTTGATGACATTAGGTAGTCATACAAGAATTTTGGTATGACAAGAAAACTACACGTGAATTGAGAAAATAGTTACGCAGTCGCTATGTGAATTGGCGCGAGTCACTTGATTGAACTCAATGGTTATGAGAGACTAGTTCTGCATTTTCTCTCATTTCCAAGTTTCTTTGGATCATGAATGTACATGCAATAACGTGCACAGGTGCATTGACAAAGATGCATGCAATGCATGTGCCTACCACGTACAATATTGTTTCATTTTTTTTATTAGGTTGGTGCCTAGATTTATTTTTTATTAGGTTGGTGCCTAGATTTAATCCTGTGGTATAGATCAAACACAAAATAGAAAGTTCATTAATACATAGTCCAAGTGATTGGGTTGGAGTAAATTTAGGAAACCATATCTTAAACCAATTCCCTTTGATTCCTAATGCCACGTTCCCAAGATTCATACCTCTTTTCTATAATAAACCAAACACATACTAATATATATGGCAAGTTTACCACGTGTGTTGAGATGAAATTATAAACTTTCCAATTGCCCTACAGCTTTTCTATTCCATCATGTAGTGAGTTTCCTAAACAGCATCAACTCAAATTCAAACCAATTAACAAAAATCAATGCCCATATCCTCAACTTTCCACAGAATCAGCACTTTGATTCCTAATTAGTCTCCATTTGCTCATCCTCTTAGATTTGAAATCAAAATCTAAGCACCATCATCATCCCTCTCCCACAAATTATAACGCCACTCATTAAATTCTCATTTTTTTTACATCACGGCTTTGGCTACTTAATTAGGTTCATCTAAACCATGACTCTTACTTCACCACTTATATAAGTGGAGACCTCCTAATTACAATACCTCTACTCTCCGATTTTCATCGGTCTCATTCAATCGTGGAGGCCAATCGAAGATCAAGACAGAAGTAGTTCAGTAAGTTCTCTTTATCCTTTCCTTTGTCCTTTGTTTTCCTCCATTCGCCATGACCATTCGTATCACGGGTTGCAGCAGCAACAATGGCTACAAACCACCCGCCACAGTTTCACCTTTTAGATTTATGCATATACATGGATCCATATACCATATATAAATTATATGATGTACTATATTATCTTTCGATATAACGGGTAAGATAATATATATTATATCATGTTATAATATATATATTAGATTACATTATTTTAAATCTAAGACATGGTGTATGTTTTATATTATATTATATCATGTTATAATGAATAGATGTTATATATTATACATCATATTATATTTATATTATATTATATTATAGGCAAATCATGCTATATTATGTAAGCCTAAATTTATATAGCTATACGATGTCACACTTGTGCCCTCGACCGACACATCCTTTATATCCAAAGCATATGTGGGTATAACTAACTAATTTAAGTACGATTTTATACATGTATAGGTGGATAACAATGAGTATTGAGGAATTCAAGTGAATTGAGATCAAACAATTAAGGTGGAGAAGATCCTTGACTTTTTCTAATTTTTATTTATTTTTGGCATATTATGTCTTGTCATGTTGGATATGTGTGTTGATGTGTATAATAATTAGTGATTGAGTTCCTCAAGTTAGTTATGACTTGATAATGTGCCTTTCTATGTTCTTGTGCATGATGTATGTATTATGTGGTTTGATGCTTTAAATATCATGATCATGCATGTTGGCCCAGATATGTTCAAGAGGGGGGGTGAATTGGACACTTAGACAATTTAAAAACAATTACAATGGCAGAAATAAAGTGCAGAAATTAAACAAATATGCACAGTCAATTTATTGTGGTTTGACTACTTGCCTACGTCCACTACCTAACCTCCTCAATCAGGATTTTGAACCTTATCACTAAGGGATTCTTTTATGGGTAAAAATCAAACCGTTACACATTTTCTCAACTTGCGGGTGTGAGAACAACCGTTACACTGCTCAGCTTTTAGGCATGAGACCAACCTATCCCAACTTACGGGTGTGAGACAAATCTAAGTTTTCTCAACTTATGGGGTTGTTGAATACAGAATATCAACTCAGTAGTTTATCTGACTACTGTTACAACTTTGATACAGTATACAAGATATAAAATTGAGTACAACTTTATCCTATGAACTATCTCTCAAATTTCTCTTTCAGCAAGAATGATATAAGTACAAATAGTGTTGAATAATTTGAGTTGAAAATAGTTCAGACTTTCAAATCGGTTTTTAGATAAAGATAAAATCTTAGCTCAGTGTGAAAATCATTTGAATAAGTAATGATTCAAATAGAATGCTTTGAAACTAGAATAACTTAAGTTTTTTGAATCAAATGATAATTCGACTAACTTTCAAAAAGTGTTTTACCTCAGAGAATTTTAGGTAGTCTTAACAAATTGTTAAGTGTTTGTATTTATAGACTTGTAGAGATGAAGTTGTTGTTCATTTGAATTTAAATTTCAAATATGAACGTTTACTCACAATAGCTAAAATATATCACGAAAATGACAACTTCACATTTCATGAATATTCTGATTTTCTCTAGATACACGAATAAGGAAAGTTTTAGAAGATGTGGTTCGTGAATCAGAGAATATCTCTTACAAATACATAAAATTGATTTTGTACGAAAAGTTGTTCTGAAAAGATGGCAAAAAGGACGTACACGTTAAAACAACAAAAATTTCATTTCTGTCGTTTTGTTCCTTTGAGGGTGCTCATAGAACACCAGCGTCCTACTGAACAATGAAATGAGGGCGCTACTGAATAGTAAGCATCCTGACTTATTTTGACAATTAAACGACTTAAATCATGAGGACGCTACTTCGTAATTAGCGTCCTGCTTTATTTTAAAACATTAAACACACGAAGGCGCTACTCAAGAGTAAGCCTCCCGATATTTAAAAATAGTTTTAAAACAATGTTAAGTGCGTTGAAGGACAGTAAGCGTCCTGAAAGTTATTTAAGTTGATTCTATAAATGAGGGCACTCCTACACAAGTAGCGTCCTGATCATTTATTCAACTTATAACTTATCAGCATCTTTAAAGATAAAAATCACTTAAAATGCAAAAAGAACTTCCAGCGAGCTGAAACTAAGTCAGCGTACTGACATTCTCAAAGGTTGATAAAAGAAAGGTCGCTACTAACAAGTAAGCATCCTTATTAATCAGTTCAATTCAACCTTGAGCTTCATAATATTTTATCAGCGTCCTGACTCATCAAGTCCAAGAGGGCGCTGCTAAAATATTAGCGTCCTGAAAGACTTTATAAAAGTGATTTTTGATTTCTCAATTAAAGCTCGATATGAATCATTATTTCTGTTAATCAAATCAAATACTTTAGAAATCATAAGGTACGATTAAAATGTTATGATCAAAATATGCAAACAATAAAATCATGCTGAGAGTAAGTTGATCGATAGACTTTACGTTCTAAGTACTGACAGACTCGGAACTTTGCTTTGTGATGTTCAATAGGCTTGTGAGCACAGCTCCTTATCTTGATTCTTGAAAAATCTGAAACACTTGACAAAATCATTAGATACACAATCTGAAGATATTTGGAATCATCAAAACATTCATATCATGGGGTTCATTGACATAAATCATGCGTGTCATATATTATGATATATCTATTTTCTAGTATATTGGTATTTATTGATCTTTCACATTATGCGATACTTGTATCATTTTATAACATGCACTTGATTATACTAGATTTAGTTTCAAATCTTGTTGTTATTTGTCACACTAATTAAAGACACTAAAAAAATAACAATACATTGAAATGTGTCTTGGCCTAGCCTAGAGTGTTCCGAAAGGCCAAGGTTATATGTCGCAATGGTAGGTATTTTCGGACTTCGATCAATAGGAGTTTCGAGGAAAAAGGTGATTTCGCCTGGGGGTGGTCCATAACCCTGAATGGATGGTTAGCGACGACAATGAAACAAACTAATGTTGTAACCGAATGTTTTGTACTTGTTTGTTTATCTAACTTGACTTGATGTAATTGCTACTAATGAATAGGAATTTTGGAAATTGTCTATGGTGATCCACTGAGCATTAGCTCACCTTTTTTTTCAGGAATTAATAATGCAGCGTAAGGAACAATGGTAGCGGGTGCAACTGATGGTTTAATTTTGATTTTGTGTCATAGATACTTTACTTGATAATATGAGTAATGGTTTCGATAGGAGTAGTATTGATATCTAGTTGATTTGGTATGTCCAATATTATGTTAGGACATGTTAATTGCGTACAGTGATATTTGACTATGTCAATACATAGTGGACAAGTTTATTATTATTATTATTATTTATTTAAATCAATATATTGTGAGTTATTAGTTTATTTTCATGGAATTTTATCTCTATTTGATGGATTATGTTACATCGAAAATAAATCTAGTCTTTGATGTCTGCCAGGTTAAGAATGCTAATGTAATGGGCATTTCTTGGTTGAATTATTGTAATATGAGTTATGTGAACCAAGGAAATTATGGAGACATCCAATCTCAGTTGATTTGAATTTTCAGACACAAAAGACAAGGTTTAGGCAATGTCCTTAGACTCAAGTTTTTGTTATATGGGCATTGGCTAGAATTGATAGACACTCACACCTCGATTAGGTGATCAAGGTGAATTGCACTCCATTATAGTGCACGTGATTAGGTTTAGAAAATCAGGGTGTGACATGAAATGATTGTGAACCTTGGGGTGTTAGAGTTCCTCGTATCGATGCTATTTTGGGTATCAACTAGTTGGCGGCGTATCATGCCCATGTGGATTGTTTCTGCAAGCGGATTGTGTTCCTGATCCCTGGGCAACCATCTTTTGTCTACCGAGGTATGACTACTACCAAACAACTTACCCGAGGCAGACTGGCTACTCCTATAGAAGTTGCATTTATGGCTAATATTAGGCCATCGGAGGAGAAGGGAAAAAACATTCAAATTTCTGACATTCCTATAGTGAATGAGTTTCCATAAGTTTTTCCTGATGATCTACTTGGATTACCACCCAAAAAGGAAATTGATTTCATCATCGAGCTGATGCATGGTACAAAACCCATATCCATTCCACCTTACAGAATGACACTAAAGGAGTTGCAAGAGCTCAAGGTTGAGAGTGAAAAACTATTGAGCAAAGGGTTTATTACTCTTAGCATGTACCTTGGGGAGCACCGATCTTATATCTAAAGAAGAAGGACGAGAGTCTGAGATTGTGTATAGACTACCGGCAGCTGAATAAGGTGATAGTGAAGAACAAATATCCTCTACGTCGCATTGACGATTTGTTTGATCAATTGAATGGTTCTAATTCTTCTCTAAGATAGATTTGAGATCGGGCTACCATTAGTTGAGGATTCGTTCTGAAGACTACTTTCAGGATGAGATATGATCAATATGAATTTCTAGTCTTGCCATTTGGGCTGACGAATGCACCTACGATGTTTATGGATTTGATGTAGAGGGTACTCATACCATATCATTATCAGTTCATCATTGTCTTCATTGAAGATATTCAGGAATATTCCAAAACTCGAGAGGAGCAAGAACAACACCTCAGGATCACTTTGCAGACATTAAAAGAGCATAAGCTGTATGTTAAGCTCCGCAAGTGAGAGTTTTGGATTTTTGAAGTGAATTTTCTAGGTCACGTGGTTAGTGCAGATGGTACCTCTGTAGGACTCTACTAAGGTCGAGGCAATCATCAATTGGTTAAGATTGACCATAGTAACAAAGATTAGGAGTTTTCTGGGTTTAGCAGGGTACTATAGAAAATTTGTGCAAAGCTTTTCAAAGCTAGTTTCCCCGCTTACTGAATTGACTTTGAAAAACGTTCCTTTTGTGTGAACTGAAGCCTGTGAGGAAGCTTTTATAGAGTTGAATAAAAAGCTAACTTACAATGCTAGTATTGATACTTCCAGATGCATCTCATGCTGGGTTGGGTTCTGTACTGATTTTTGCTTATGAATCCAGAAAATTGAAAGTGCATGAGAAGAACTTACCCATTCATGATTTGGAGTTGGTGGTAGTAGTGTTTGCTTTGAAGCTGTGGAGGCATTACCTTTATTGGAGAGGTTCACACTATATTTTGATCATAAGAATTTGAAATATTTGTTGGATTAGAAAGAGTTGAATATGAGACAATGTAGATGGATTGAATTCTTAAAGGATTATGATTTCACATTGGAGTATCATCTAGGGAAAGCCAATGTTGTTGCCGATGGATTGACTAGAAAATAGGCTGAAACGGGCATGGTTTTCTTATCAGATGGCTCATGAGTGGCGGTTGTTGGAGAGAATTACCATGATGAGTATATGCTTTATTGAGTTAGTTGTGGATATATGTGCGTAGATGCATAAACAACTATCAGACACTCATATTCAGAGGATCAAGTATTTGTTGCAACATAGTCCTGATTTTGGGATGTATGATGCTTGGGCTGACAGTACTGATTGAGTTGATTGGCCGAGAGATGCAGATATCATTTTGAGATTTAAGGAGCGACTATGGATTTCGCAAGATCCAGAGTTGAGAGATGAGTTACTCTGGGAGGCACATAGATCTCAGTATACTATTTACCCAGGATCAACCAAGATGTACCATGATAAGAAGCGTACAGTGTGTTGGCATGGGATGAAAAAGGATACAGCTGAGTATGTTCAAAAGTGTGGAGTGTGTTAGTAGGTTAAAACTGAACATCGAAAGCCCAGAGAACAGATGCAAGCATTTTTCATTCAAGAATGAAAATGAGAGCACATCACGATAGATTTCATTACTGGATTTCCTAGGTCTCAGAGTAGATATGATGATACTTGGGTGATTGTTGATAGTTTTACGAAATCTGAGCATTTTCTATTGTGTTTGATAGTTTTACAAAATTTGTGGACAGGTTGAGCAGATTGTACTTACGGGAGATTGTGACATTACATGGAGTTTCTATTTCTATTGTGTTAGATAGATATATGCCTTTTACTTCGAGATTCTGGCGTGCAATGCAGAATGAGATGAGAACTCATCTCCTTCTCAGTACGATATTCCACTCTCAGACGGACGGGTATGAGAGGGTTATTCAGATGCTTGAGGATATGCTCAAGGTATGTATTTTGGAGTTTGGTGGGAGTTGCAGTGAATATCTTCATTTGCTTATAATAATAGCTATCATGCGAGAATGGTATGACACCATTTGAGGTTTTTTATGGAAGGCCTTGTAGATCTCCTACTTGTTGGTTCGAGGTTGGAGAATCACAGATTATGGGGTGAGAGGAGGTGGTGGCACAAACTGAGAAGATACACCAGATTAGAAAGAAGTTGAAGGCAGCTTGAGATAGGCAAAAAAGCTACTTCGACAAGCGCCACAGGCCATTGGAAATTGTTGTGGGAGACCAAGTTCTTTTGAAGGTTTCTGCACAGAAAGGGCAAATGAGATTCAATTTCAAAGGGAAGTTAGCTCCTTTATTTATTGGGTCATTTGAGATCCTTGAGAAGATTGGTCCTTTGGTGTACCGTTTTGCTCTACCACCTCAGCTAGCGAGTGTTCATAACGTTTTTCACGTGTCTATGCTGAGGAAGTATTATCCAACTCCACCGATGTGCTTGATGTATTGCAGTTACAAGTTGGGGAAGATGCTACTTATGAGCATACTTGGGAGCAGGAAGATCAGATGTGGGAAAATTTTCTAGATTTTTTCACTACTTAGGGTAAGGTTTTCGTTCGTTTAAATTTTCAAGACGAAATTTCCTAAGTTGGGGAGATTGTAACGACCCTAGTTTTCACCCAACGCATGCTGACGTCAAATTTCCCAACTCTAGATGCTTGTGTATGTATTTGGTGTGTATTATGTATGTATTTTGTTTCGTATATAGGTGTATTTCCATGTATGGTATGTCGTAAGTTATTTTTGGCTAGAGTGTTAACTATTAAAGTATGGAATTCTAGAAAATGGTAAGAGAAGCGTGCTCTTTATTGGGGGAAGTGCCCTCTTTGCGTGGACAAAAATTTGAATTTTATCAGGTTTTTGAGAAGCGCGCTCCTTTAGTGTAAACCGAGAGTTGGATTTTAGCAGGGATGGAGAAAAATGCGCTTCCTATGGGGAGAAGCGTGTTCCATGCGTCTGCACTGCATTTTTTAAAAAGAAAAATGTGGGACCCAGCTTAGGTATAAAAGGTAATGAACCTCATTTTTCACTCATTTTTGCTAATTTGAGTTGAGAAAAAGGGAGAACGAGAGAAAGAGGGGAAATTGGAAGATTTGAGCTAAGGCATGAGGATTTGGCTTCCAAGGTATGATTTTTGCCCTAGATTCTCCTAATCTTTCTTTTCTTGATGATTTCTAGCAGGAAGATGTAATTTGGTGGAATTGCATGTGCTAAAAGTGGGGATTGAGTTAGGGTTTTGAGGTTAGAAACCCTAACCTTGTAACTTTTAGTTGGAATTCCATGTTTAGGTGTATTCTTGCATCTTTTGTGATGATTATCCATGGAAATTTGAGGTATTAACGTAGGTGCTTGAAAATTTAATGTGCCTGTGGGTTTTGCTGGAAACCCTAGGGTGTTGGAAGTGCACTTAATGATTCTAATTGATTTCTTGATGGTTTTAATGTGATTTGGAGTTAATTGGATGGGAATGTGAGTTTGAATTGAAAGAGGAGAGTTTGGATTTATATTGGTTCTATGAATATGTGTATGCTTGGGCATAAAATTGATCTAAATGTGTAAATTCATGTTGATTGCAGGACATTGAATTTGGTTGATCGACTGGGAGTATAATTGCTTAGATTTTGGTTAAGTTCTGAGTATTTCTCACTTTATTTTCCATTTATGGCATTCTATATTTATGAACTTCAATTGTCAAATTGTAGGCATTTAATGATATATGTGCGTTCTATTCACATTCATGAAATGATTTTGACATTGGGAATGCTTTAGGCATTTTTTATTAAATGCTTAAGAGCATAAACTGTCATTCTATTACTTGTTCTTTAGAAAACGTTTTGCCGATTCTAGTTGGATTGGTGTTTTGTGGCTTGAACATTCCTTCTTGTGTTGAACTTAAGGGTGGAAAGGTTGAGAAAATAATAAATCTATCTCGGTCATCCCTTATAGTGCAAAATAGGGGGAAATATAGACAAAATTATCAGGAATGAACCTCGAAAGAGGCGAATGCATGTTTTATTGAAAACTTATGCATGGTTTTACATGTTTTTATATATGTATAGATGGTTATAATTGTAAGAATATTTCACTAAGCTAGTTGAAGCTCATCTCATTTCCCTTATTTTCTCAGGTTCGAATCCAAAAGGAAAGGGCAAGGCTTAGGTCACAGAGTTGAGCCTTCTTCTCCTTAGATGTACATGTGGATGGGATTTTGTTTGTCCTGTTGTATATTTTTGGATATGTATACATAACTATCACTATAAAATCTATATATCATTTAGGTGGGTTGTAGATATATGAGATGATGAGATGTATATGACTTTTACTTGGGAGATGAATACTTATTTATACATGTATATATATGTGAGAACCATATGTTGATGTACTTGATCTTCAATCTATATTTGATGATTTTGGAAAATTATGGTTCAATTATAAATTTTCATATACTGGTTGAGTTGTATTGTACAGGTTTTTGATTGTGTATTAGGTTGAGGCTGAACAGGGCTTCAGTTTTTGTCCTGGAGTGGCAATATCTGGGGTTCTGTGCTAGTCATGATGTCATCTGGTCAAGGGTCGCAACACATTTGATGTTTTAATTGCATAATTCTAGCCATAGATGTTTGAGCATAAAGTTTTTCAAGACTAAGCATGCTTCAAGAGTAGTTTTTGATTGATGTACTTAACCAATAATGGTCTCAACAATTATGGACAATAGCCAGCAAAGCAAAAGCTGACCAGCCTTCTTCCAAGCCTTGAATTCAGGATTTATCTTAGTCTCAATTACTATACCATCACTATCCAGTTTCTCAATCACCTTCGAGGGAGGAGATACAGATTCAAAGATGAACATTTCAAGCTCTAAGGCTCTAATAGTTGCTAGAACTTGAGCTTTCCAGTTGATATAATTTGTTTTATCAAGCTTAATTGGAAGACTGAAAGTGAGTGTCCTCGCCAAGGACTGAAAATCATTATTCAAAATTTGAGTGAAAGAACTTGATTCTAGTTGTTGAACAAAGGAATTAATTTGGATTGTCAGACGAGCTTGATACCATCTTGACGTTGGTCGATGGAGCTCTAATACCATTAAAGATTTAGATCTTTAATCAAAGTCTAAATCACAAAGAAGCTAACTACAAGAAGGAAATAGAGAAAGAAAGGAAAAACATAGAAGATAATTGAGCTTTTCTGTGAAGAAAGTAGAGATTAGAGAGGGAAAAATATATTCTTCATTCTCAAAAGCTGAATTTACAGAGATTCAAGAGTTGCTTATATATTGTACAAAAATGATCTGAACCATTGGATGATAACTAATTAACTCTCCTACTGTTGGATTATAACTAACATTCTAACAACTTAAACTACACAACTGAATCTATTAGGTGTCTTATAAAAGAGTTCCAGCTAAAGGTTTAAGTGACAATTTTGTTCTCTCTAACAACCTTAACTCATTAAGCCTTTAAAAATCTTAATAGTCATTGACATCACCACATGAAACAAAGTTAAGAGAGGCACTTTGTTGTGTAATTTTAGGACACAAAATGTAGTAATGTAGGCACCCTTGAGAGAACTCAATTACTTTAGGGTGAGAAAGATAGATTGCAGAGCCAATCACTACTTTACAATGATTTATGTGTGCACATTATTGAATTTTTATTATGAACAACGCAAAAATGTAGATAAACAATTTATAGAAGTAAGGAACATTACCAACACTAATTCCGTTATGAACACCTCAGGAAGCTCAGGGATGTGAAATGTGTTGGAGATGACGACTCGAATCGAGTAGAATTGCTATGTTATTGCGCCTAATTGAATGAAAAATAAAACCCCTTAATTGATCGATCAAAGAATCAATTGTTCCCTTCGAATCTAAGAATGAGAAAAACAAAAAACAAGAACTCGCATAATGGAAAAACCTTACCGTAGATTCATCGCCGACTCACCATACATGTTCTTCCCTCTTCAACAACGCCAAAATGGTTTGGAAAAGGGTTTGGAGATAGAGAGTTTTTGGAGAGTGTTGATCGATGGAACATGGTTTGGAAAGGTGGGAAAAGGTTTCCAAGAGTGCGCTTGCCGGACTTACGCTTTTAGCTTAGTAGGAAAATCCTTCATTACTAATTTGCCCCACTTCATAACTAATACATAATATTAGTTTTAATTTTTTTTAAATTTAATTGTTAATAATATTTACTTACGAATAGATTCACAACTAAAAGCTTATAATATTCATAAATAATTAAATTATTGAAGCCTGCGAAAATCACTAATGGTTTGTGCCATTGAGTATTTTTCTATACTCACGACATTTGTATTTTTACTTACGAATTCTACATTGTGACTAAAAGTTGCCAAAATTACACACGGCTTTTGTATGTTTACTTACAACTTTTGCATCGTAACTGAAAGTTGTCAAAATTACTCACAACATTTGTATTTTTACTTACAACTTTTGCATTGTAATTAAAAGTTATCTTTTAACAACGACTATTACTTATGACATTAAATTCTCGTGAGTAAAAAGTATTTTTATTTACAAAAAATAAACTCGCAAATAAAAGACCATGACCAAAAGCACAATTTCTTGTAGTGTTTGTTTACGCAAACATTTTACCACAAAATTAACACAAGATTAATACAAATACAATAACTAATCATTTATTGTTTAGTGTCATTTAACTTATAGGTAAAAGGTAAATACTTAACACGATGTTCAAACCATTTAGCGAATTGTTTTTCATGTCTATGGTAAATGATTAATGTTCCTTATGACTTAACATACTCTAAGTGCTTCCAATAGGATATATATATATATATTATCTATATCTACACTATTAGAATGAGAAAACTTTCACCTTTTCACGGTGAAGCTCTTTTTGTCGTAATTCCAACAATATTCTTCCATTATCTCTTAGATTATTTGTTTTAGGATTTAGTTATAGCACGAAATCAGGGGTAGTTTTGGAATCTAAGGTTGTGTTTGGTTGGTTAAAACTCGAAAACGGTTTTCAAAATTTACAAAGAAAACACATTGTTTTCAGGAAACGATAAAACATCATTTTCCAAATTTTCACTTTTCGGATTGTATTCTTTTTTTAAAATCATGAACCAAACACAACCTTAAATAAGATAATATCATACTCATTTCAGTTTTTAACTACATTTTTTTTTTCTGTTTTTTAACCTGATTGATTCACCCATGTCTCTTGCACATGTCATGTTTCACTTTTTTAAACTTTATCCCACCTAATGTGTGTGCTTCGTTGGAGGGGTAGGTTGTGTTTTTGCTAAGGAATATTGATCTCTTACTGGGAATCTCTTGCTAAATTTCCATCCTTAAGGCTCTTAAGCTATTTATTGAGTTTGGTTGGGGTGTTGCTGGCTTAAAGGAAATGGAAGAAGACCTTGAAAATGTACTAAAAGCTTCTCACTCACGGGCGATGAAGCCGAAGAGTTTGCAGTTCCAGTTGAGGTTAGGGAGCAAAATATTACTGCAAGTAAATTAAGCATATTTGGGAAACTATGTATAGTCAAGCGGTTCAATCGGTTAGGGCTTAAAGAAAGCCTGGTTAGATCGTGGGCCATTAACTCAGGAGTTAAGTTTACTAAAATCAAAGCTAATCTCTTCCAGGTTTTCTTCACGAACGACAAAGCTATGTGTTTTCTTCTTGATAACGATCTGTGCTTATATGATGATCATGTCTTCTTAACCAAGGTGTGGGAATCAGCCACTGTGCCATGAAACATTTCCTTTAATTCTTGTAGGTTTTGGGTGCAATTCCACAAAATTCCTCTTGATTGTAAAGGTCCAAGCCTACTAAGAATCTTAGGACAACGAGTTGGTCGCATCATAAAAATAGAAGATGGCTTGAAATGGAGTGGGGTTGAGTAGAAGTGTAACGCCCCGTATATATGAGTCAAACTTGTACGCTGACTTATACATATTGTTGGGCGTATTTGTACGCATATACATATGTACATGACCTTAAAATGATGAAATATAAGTATGCTAGGGTTATTGGTACACTAGAAGGTTAGTTGTATCACAAAATGTCTATACTTAGTGAAATTTCACATGGAGCTTTGAGAAGCGCGCTCCTATAGTGAAACCCGAAAGTAGTATTTTTTGGAATTCTTGAAGAAGTGCGCTTATGGAAAAGGAGAAGCGTGCTCCTCACGAGTTTTTAGTTGAAAATCTATTTTCTGGGCAGCGAAAAGTGCACTCCCTTAAGGGAGAAGCAAGCTTCTTTGTGGGTCAAACAGTTTTTTAAAATGGTCGGTGTGGCGATTTGCATGTATTTTAACGCCAACTCTCGATCTTTCTTGCTCATTTGCACAAGAAAGAATTGGAGAAAACTAGGGGAAAGAAAGGAGAAGAAGAGGAGCAACCTAGGGCAACCAAAATCCAAGGTAAGGGTTGGTTATTTTTGGTTAAAATTCATGGATTTGGATTCCTCTCTTCAACTTGTGCAACATATGTGAGATTTGTGTGATTTTCATGGTTAGATTGGAAGTTGGGAAAGAGGGTTTCAACTGGATAATTGATGAATTATTGAAAGAAAACATTGGTAAGTGGTTCCTTGATGTTTTGTGGTTAATTTGATGATAAATTTGCTGATATTCCATGGTTGAAAATGTGTTTCCAGACTTTGTTGAATGTGGGTTTTGAGCTGGAAAAACAGAGATATTGCGTACAATTTGAAAGTATTGTTCTCTTGATCATTTCTAAGTTCTTTAATGTTTAAATTGAAGAAATTTGATGATTGATATGTGGGTTTCTACCAACCCAATTATGCAGAAACAGTTGTGGGTTTGGGATCCCATTTGAGTAATGAATTGTTGTCTTCTTGATGTGTTTATGATTGGAAACTGATTATGGATTATTGGCAATGTTAAATTGCAGAGATTTGTGAATAGAATTAATGAATTAAGATAATGGACAACAAGCCAAGTGAGTTACTTGTGCTATAGAAAGTGTGCAAAGTGAAGTGTTAGTCAATTTGGCTAAGTGTAGAGAAAGTGTGGACTTAGTCAAAATTCTATAACTTTGTGAGTATTTCCTATCTTTGGTTTTTATGTGTGGCATTGTAGTATAAACTCTATTTTATGAATTGAGATAATATTTGTTTGCATTGTTTCTAGAATGCATTAAACTTTATTTTAAACATCGAACATGCCTAGGCTTCTTAATGTAAGAAAGACATGAGATCAATTCCTTTGAGGGAGGATCTGTAAGAAGATAACTTATGGCTCAAGCCCTTAAAAATGATCAAAGTGGATGGTCAGATGAGGTATCTCTCCATTGATATGCGTAAGAAGGAAAGATGTGCTCATGTAACTGATGGTGAGAATTTGCTATTTATGCATTGTATGATATATATAGAGTGGCGAAAAATGTATTTGAATCATGTATTGTTATTTACATGTGATCTGCATATCGAGTTTTATATGATGTTGCATGCCATGATTTTGTATAAATCCATATATAATGCCATAAATAGTTTACTCCCTGAGCTTGTTGTAGCTCATCCCACTCCCTTTTTATTATAGGTGCAGATTGCAAAAGCAAAGGCAAGGCTCCAAAAAAGTGATCTAAGCCTGTTTGTTGCTAGTGTAAGTATGCTTGTACAAGGAGATGAGATTAGTACATTTTACTTCGGTATCTGTCACACTCCGATTTTCAAAACTTAAATTTAAAGTAATAAGAATAAATATTTGCTCTTATCAAGAAAATAGCAAAAATAAAATCGAGGCGTGAATTGTATCCATCTACCTTAACCCCAAAATCTTTACACAGTTAAAAATAAATTTAATAATATCATTTATATTCAAAATAAGGTTACTAGTTAAGATAGAAGAATACTCTTTCAATTTCTATGCCACGGACTATAGATTCCCATCACACAAATTAAATATTGAGCCATGAGGGTACTTGCCCTTGTCCATCCATTATGGACACAACATTTTAAATATATTCATCAAGTAGAATTAACACGTTCAAGTCCAAGGCATAAACATATAAAATGACCCATGAAATCTTCAACAACCACTATAATGTTCCAAAAGCATTGATTTCTAATACAACTCATTTAATTGATATAATCAATTAATAAATAATTACTCAGTCCTACTACTATAACACTAATTAAGCCACTAACCCATCCCTACTACTGTGAAACATGTCACGAACTTGCGACTTTATTCTTTCATGTACTTGCATGTGAAAATAGGGGTGAGCTTGAAAGCCCAGTGGGTCATCTAAACCATTCACAACATTTTATTATGATATATACACAAGAACATTACAAACAAGTTTCACACATTAATCGTTACAACATTTGATTGTTTGAGTTGAGAATTTCATCACGTTCCAAATCACCTACCTTTAGGGAATCAAACTCAGGGTTACACTACCCAAAAATTAAAAACTCGTTGGCGATATTCATCATAAATAACTGCCCCATAATAATCATAGTCATTGGCGATATTCATTAGAATAACTGCCCCAAAATAATAATTGGCGATATTTCTTAGAATAACTGCCCCATATATGTGATTCTTATCTTAATTGTGTTTTTTTAGTGATGTCACATCATACATACAACATAAGTACAATATTAATTGCATTCACAAGACATGTTCAAACTCCACTACACATGGTATCATGTCACAATGCCAAATATAATAATATTCGCGCATGAAATTTATTATAACAATTATACTAATACCATCATGTCATATATCACGTCATCAAACTTTTAAAGTACACATGAATTACACGCATCTAACATCAACTCGGGACAACAAATCATACACGTACACTATCATCATGGCCAACAATCACAATATGTATAATCATGTAAGATAAGCATGCACGAGCAATCTAATAATACTATAAATCTAATTAATTTAATGTTCCTATCTACATATCGAAATAAAATATTGTAAAGGCATAGAATCTTCCCCACCTGTTACGCACGCAGTTTGTTGTTGTCAAAATTCTTGGTGCGTAACGTACGTCCTCAACCTATACATATGTATTACATTTGAATTAGTCACACGTACCTACCCAAATATATATATATATATATATATATATATATATATATATATATATATATATTACTCATATAAGTAAGATATATGTCTATACATACGTATATAACTGCTATAATATATATGTATATAATTTGTATAGCAGAGAAGTGTCATCACTCTGTTTATATAATATATATATATATATATATATATATATATATATATATATATATATATATATATATATATATATATATATATATATATGTATGTATGTATATACTACTATAATATATATAATCTGTAAAACAAAGAAGTGGTTGGCGGTGGTGGGTTTTATTATATATATTTCATATGATATATGCATGTTGGTGGTGTGTGATGATAGTAGATAACACACTATCATGCATCTGTTGGCCATGGTCACAACAGTTGTTGTTGTCTCCCTTAATGCCGTAAAAATATGAAAGAAGAGAAATAATTTCGAAAACAGGGACGGTGAGGTGAAGAACCACACATGGCACTCATAGGCAACCCATGTCCATGAGAATGCTAAGAAGAACATGTGGTGCATCACTACACCAACGTTGTCGGTACAACATTCGATTAAAACACGAAAAAGAGATACAACAAGTAGAGGAGAAAAGAAAAGAAAGTGTAAAACTTACTTTTGTAGTTGCAGGATTTCCAGTTGCAAGGGCTACGGATCTCCAAAAAGGAAGAATGAGCTTAGGTGGGATAGTATATGAGGAGAAAAAGTGGTGTTAGATTGCATATGAAGGTTTTATATGCTTAGGGTTTTATGAATGTCTTTGGTGTATATTGGCAATAGCTTAAAAGAAGGCAAATTAAAAATATATGGAAAAGATTTGAGTTGCTTTTATGAGGTTGTTTAAGAAAACATGTCAATCTTTAAATTATGGAATTGAAGGAATTATATATGATAAGAATAATATTCATCCCATAATGTGGGTGAAGCTTTAATAAAAGAAGGTATCTTTTATATGATAAGAATAATCATCCCGTTATAGCAAGAATAATATAAAAGAAAATATCTTTTATATGATAAGAATAATCATCCCGTTATAGCAATAATAATATAAAAGAAAGTATCTTTTATAATTACGTAAATACCCTTAAAATGTTTGGGGTATTATAGTATATGTATATGTATATAACACTAGACTATGTACATAATGACTAGTGAGTTGTACATAAATAAAAAAGGTACATGTGAATATTTTGAGACTTGAAATGAATAGAAGTCTTGTGAGAGTATGGTTGTGATATCATGAATACTTGGGTATTATGGAATGGAATGATATTATGTGGATGTTAATGATTTGATTATGAAAAAAATTGTGATTTGATGAGATTATCGGTTGTATGTGGAACCTTAGATTTATGGGGAGGTTATGGCGAAACATTTTAGAGAATTTTGTGTATTTTTTTAAAGGAAGAGGCTGACAAAGTATTATATACGTCTAGGTACGAAGTATATGGTATTCTGTGCCGGTCATGATGTCACCCTATGAAGGGGATCGTGACAAGAAGAAATACATGAGGACGAGAATTGAAGTGCAGAGATCAACAAGCCTCTAGTGCATGGATTAACTCTAAACACAGAAGGTGCCAAGACCTGGACATCGTTAAAGTATGAAAGGCTCCCAGCCTTTTGCCATATGTGTAGTTGCCTTGACCACGAAGAGTCGTTCTGTAAGTTGCAGGTCAGTGGAGACAAAACTGGTGTTGTTGAAGAAGCTTCATATGAGGAGTGGCTTAGGGCACCTAACATATTTCCTCGAAGAAATAAGTTCTCCAGATTCTCCGCCAGCGAGAGAAGCCATTCTTCTTGGTCTCCGAACTCGTCATCGTCTTTCAGATCAAAAGTAATCGTCGGTGAGCATGATGGGAGCAGATCCAGTGAGGGGCGTGAAGAGACCAAAGGAATTTCAACCCTTTCCAAGTCTAATAGAGATGATGTGTGCTCATAAAGTAGGTATCGTTAACGAGAGAATGATGACGACCTGACACAAGCTGACAAGGCCATTCGATGACTAAACTTTGATGATGAGCATTTTCTCTTAGCATTTATTAACCTCTTCCAACCCAAAAGCCCTTCTCCATTGAACGAAGCCCAAGCCCAAGCAAATTGGATCTAGTTTTCACCACCTATTCCCGTGGCCCTAAAATGCCCAGCCTTGTCTCTACCTTCCATTCCCAAAGCCCATCTCTTCCTTACCCAACAATCCTTTGACCTATTCAACTTAGGCCCAGTCATAGAGAAATCTAACCCAAAGGCAAAGAAATCCAAACGAGCCCCTAAAAGAAAACCCATTGACAAAACCCCTATCTCTATTCAAGTGACCCAACCCAATCCTGTTCATTCATCCATTATGGCATCTCCCGACTTGGATCTAGTTTTATCCAAAGATGGAGATGCTAGTGATTAGGGGGACTAAGTAGTCCAAGCAAAGAAGTTGAAGATAGCTAGCAATGTTGATCTGAAGGTGGAGGAAGCCGGCCCGGAATGGTCTTGGATGTTAAAATGAAGATCATGGTGTGAAATTGTCAGGGTTTAGGGAATCCCCTGACAGTTCTCTCCCTAAAGAAAGGGTGTGGGGAACCCTCTGACAGTTCTCTCCCTAAAAAAATTTGTGAAGTTTCATTCCCCTAAGATTGTTTTTTCTTTTTTAGACAAAGAACAGAGCACGAAAAAATAAAGAAGCCAAGACTGGGATTGGGTTTTCAATGTGGTCTTTCTATTTCCCCTCAAGGCTTCTCTGGTGGTATTAGTGTCTTTTGGAAAGGGAGTGATCACATTCAGTTGGCTATCTATTCATTTTTTTGTTGAACTATTGTTGGTTGATTAGCAGCCGAATTATAGTTGGAGAGTTTTTGCCATGCATGCCAGTACCTTTGACTAGGTTCGCGCCATGTAGTGGAATATCCTTTCAGGACGGATGGTTGCTTCAAAGCAAGATACCTTAATTCTTGGCGACTTCAATGCCATATGTGATGCTGACGAGAAAAAAAAGGGTATGCCCCACGAGATGGAGTGGATTTTTTTTAGTTCATTGGGAGGAACAATATGAGTGATGTTTCATTCTCAGGGCCTAGATTCACATGGTCGAATCGCAGATTTTGTAAGGAGCTGATTTTGGAGCGGCTGGATCGTTGTTTGGCTATGCCCGATTGGTTAGTGAGATATTCGCAGGCTCATTTGAAACCCTTATCTTGTGTTGGCTCAAATCATCTTGCTATCTTATTAAGCACAGAGCATATGAAAAACATATTCAAGTAATATTTTATTTATGATCCCAAATGGAGCTAGTTTGGAGAATGCAAGAAGGCCAGAGAGGAATGTTGGCATATTACCAATCCAAATGATCAAGATATCCCTATAGTGGAGAGGATTAAGGAAACCCAAAAGCAGTTGTTGCAATGGAGAAGGAAATGTCTAGTTGCCAATTCAAAAATCCTAATGAAGAAATGTGAATCTTCTACAACAAAGTTCATACAGCATCAGGTGCCCGATATTGTTGCGATTCAAAAAGCTGACCACTATCTTCGCCAAGCCCACATGCTTGAAGAGGAGTATTGGAAGGACAGATCAAGAGTTGATTGGCTTTAGTGTGGGGATAAGAACACAAAATATTTTCATGAGAAGTTAAATTCTTGGAGAAGACACAACCATATCCAAGGTTTATATGATGAAAAGAACTGGTGGATTGAAGCCCCTGATCAAATTTGAGCAATGACCAAAGATTTTTTTTCAGGAGCTCTTTGAATCAAAGTTTAGTGAATCAAGTTTATAATCTTTTTGCAATTTTCCCTGTAAGCTTGATGCATCAGATGCCAATACTCTGGATCAGGAGGTTATAGTTCAAGAAATTTAGCAAGCCCTCTTTAGCATGCATCCTAGAAAAGCCCTAAGGTCTGATGGCCTTCTGGCCAATTTCTTTCAGGATTATTGGGAGATTACAAGGCCAACTTTGATTTCTACTATTCAGAGGTTCTTCAAGGAGAACATCATGGACCCATCTATTAACGAGACTCAAAGGTCCTCAAAGTCTCTCATACCTAAGACCTATAAGTCATTGTAACACCATATACAAGATAATTGCCAAGATTCTTGCTAATAGGTTGAAGTCTGTGCTGCATAAGATCATATATCCTGCCCAAAGTGCCTTCATTCAAGGGAGGCAGATCATAGACAATATCATGGTGGCGCATGAATTCCTACACTCAATAGGTAATCCTTGAAGGAAAAGTCATGAGGCGGCAATCAAAGTTGACATGTCGAAGGCTTATGATCGTGTGGAATGGGGCTTCTCACTTTTTATTAAAGAAACTGGACTTCTCTTCAAAATGGCAGGAATGGGTTCTCTCCTACTTATCATTGGTCTCCTATCAGATATGGATCAATGATTGTTTCTCGGAGAAGTTTATTCCTACCTAGGGCTTGAGGCAAGGTGATCCTCTCTCTCCTTACCTATTAATAATATGTGCATAATATCTTTTTTTCTTATTAGACCAAGCCGTGGAAATAAATGTTCTTCATGTATTTAGATTGAGGAACCCTTGTCCTGTTATCTCCCATCTTTTATTTGTTGACGACTGCCTTTTCTTCTGTAAAGAAAACAACAATGATTTTATGTTATTGAATGTAATTTTGAATATCTATTGTTTTGCATTTGGGCAATATGTCAATTTATCAAAAAGTTTCATGGTGTTTAGCACAAATGTTCCAGCTAAAAAGAGGAGGGAGCTGAGGGCATTTAAGATATCAAAGAGGAGGCGAACTTTGGGATCTATCTCAGCTCTAGAGTCAGCTTCGGTAGAAGGAAAAAAAAAAGACGTGTTCTTTGATCTTGTCTCTAAAGTGAATGCTAAAATCTGCGGGTGGGAGGAGAAATTTTATTTTTAGGAGGACAGGAAGTTCTCTTAAAATCTACTATCCATTCCTCTATACTATATGTTATGGTTCAAAATGCCTCAAGCAATCTGCAAAATGCTCAAGTCCATAATGGCTTCATGTTTGTGGAAGAACTCAAAACATGGGGATGGTATACATTGGTGCGGCTGGATAAAACTTTCCACAAGAAAGATTTAAGGTGGGCTGGGGGTTCGTGAACTAGAAAGTACAAATTTGGTTATGTTGGGGAAGCTTAGCTAGAGGATCATCTAGGAATCAGATTCCCTTCTTTGCAAGTTGCTGAAAGCTAAATATTTCCAACAGGTTAACTTCATGCACACCCAACTTGGCCCTAGGCCATCTTGGGGATGGAGAAGCATTTTGCAAGGCAGGAGGGTGTTGCAAGATGGCATTCGTTAGAGGGTTGGAAATGGGGAAAAAAATAAATATTTGTCATGATCCTTGGTTGCCACGTACAATTACTTTTCGTGTCTGGTCCCTGGCTGTTCAATCTGACTCATTGGTTTCAGAGCTTATTGATCAGGACATGTTACACAGGTTGTTCATTAAAGATGATGTGCACTTGATCAAGTACATCCCTATAAGTAGGAGAGGGTGTGATGACACAGTAATGAGACTACTCCAAGTCAGGCAACTATTGTAATACCCCTGGTTTTCACACACAAAAAAGGGCATTGTCCGAACGTTTGGGCATGGGGACCTCTATAAAAGATCCCCCTCATTTCTCACACCACAACTCAAATCTCTCTCTTTTTGGGTTGGTTTCCTTCACTCTCTCCTCTGTTGAGACTCTCTTTGCGGTGCGAAGCTGTTTTCTTCAGGAAGAAGTGCCAGTTTTGGAAAAAAGTGCAATTTGAAGGTGGGAACGAAACATAGGTTTGCATGTCTTATGACTTTTCATAACGTTTTCATTCATTTAACATTATATCTATTATTCACTTACGTTGCATTATTATCAATAATGTTCATACATGTCATGCTTATGCCTTAATATTTGTAGTCCACATATTATACTGTTACTATGTCGGATTAGCCGTCAATTTGACTAAACCAGACTTATTCTTGTCCTCAATAACTTTGAATAGTAAACGGGAGGCAGCTTTTTGCTCTAGAAGACTTGGTATTTAAGCGAGACCTTGTGTTCCCACCTCTCGACCTGAGACTGGTCTGGTTGATCCTATTGAATGTGGTCCTCTTGTATAGATGATACTGGACATCCTAACAATGCATGCGGTGATACCGACCCAGATAGGCATCACCAGGCGGTGCCAAATCCTATCTAATATAAGTAAAGATTGGACCCGCATATGCATAGTCATCATACATGAAATAAGAACCACCTAGGGACGTAAGTGGTCTGTGATCTATGGATTATTTACTGGTGCAATTGTGCCTACTATTATTGATGCTTCCCCTGAATATGGACATACAATGTGAAACCAGGATTACCTGGATATGGACATTGTACATGAACCTAGGGTGATGTACGGTCACAAAGTCATTACGAGACGATGTTATGTATACTTACATGTTAAGCCATTGTGAACTGTTTATGATGCATTGTTGTGTACATCTGATGTATGATTATGATGTTTTCGAGGTTAATTGTCATATTCACAAACTATTTTACCCACTGGGTAATAGCTCATCCGTTGCTAACCATTTTACATGAGCCTAGGGTGGATTGGGTGGAGATGTTTTGGGGCCTCATTTTGTACCCCTTACCTAATTGTTTAAATTAGTTGGGGAGATTTTTTGGGGCATGTTCCCTTATTATTGGAGGTTTCTAGACCGCCTAAATCCTGTACAAAAATATATTCTAAAATCAATGAAAACATACATGTACTTAAATTGTGTACCTGTGCACTCGATAATTGTTATAATACATTCTTGCCCCGCCTGTGAGTGTCCAGCCGGTCTAGGCGCGTCCTGGCGGGGTGTGACATTAAATGGTATCAGAGCAAAAGGTTCATGGCCTGTCCAAAGCCACTACTTACAATTGCCCACAAGAGTGAAAACCTTAAAAATAATTTGTTGCTTAGATGAAATACTGCCATAAACATCAAGAGGAAAGGTGAAAATGTTGTCCAACAGACAAAAACATAAATCTTAAACAAAAAATCTAGGAATGCATTTTACAAGTTTTATCTTTCTTTTAGCGAGATAATGGCTACTAGTGAAGGAACGACTTCCAACATTCGGGAACAAGTTTCCACAAGACTAGAGGACCTTCATAATCGAAAGGTCATTTTAATGAGTATAGACATGAAAAATCCTCGCTTACGTCTAGTCCTTCACAACAAGATCGCGAACCTGCGGTGGACCAACATAACTAATGTTGAGGGTTATGTCTCCCTCAACTTGGTCAGGTTTTTTTACGACAACATGAGTGTTGCAAGACTCTAGGAGGACGGAAGCAGCCCTATCTTGGAAACACGGGTCAGGTGAGATTCGAAGCTATTTCTCGAATAATGGAAATCCCCATAGGAACCAAGATCATAGATCTACATGAATCCCAGGCCGTTGTGAAGATCGCAAAATCAAAAGAACAACTATTCGCCTTCCTCACTCTGAAGGCATACACTGACGACAAGAAATACGTCAACCTCCCAAATACACTCCTAAGACCAAACCTTGCAGACCTTAGGAAGATTGTGGTTGATAATATCCTGCCCGAAGTGGTGAGTAGGAGCACGATATCAAGGGCTCAACTCCTTGTCTTATATTGCCTAGACAAAGAAGCTTTTGTCTCCCTTCCTCACATCATCATTCAACAGATGGCCAGAGTAACCCAAAACCCTACCAAAAAAGAACACCTCGGCTATGGAGCTTTAATCATGAAGTTACTAGCTGAGGAAAACCTTAATACCTTTGATAAATCCTCTATACCTGTTACGAAAATAGTTTCACTGTCCTCTTATTCCAAAACCTTCAACTCAAAAGGATGGGTGACCGATGACCAGTTATTTGGCCCCATTTCAGAGGAAAACAACGAAAGGGCTAGTGACGACTGAGTCAATAATCGACGGAGAAGTCGACGCAAGATTCCTACCAAAGGAGTGCCAAATAAAAAAGCAAGACAGAGGACTAAGAGAGACCCAGACTCAAACAATGAACAACCCAATTAACAATGGGTCACGAAAGATGAAATCTTTGGGAACCAAGAAGGAAATTTTGACAAAAACAAGCCAAATCTAGGTGGACAGGAAGTTCTGGTAAATCCACATTTCTGAAACCCCCCGGCCGAAAGGAATATGACGCCTCAAGGGATTCTGACTTGGGAAGTACCCTATCAACTAACTCCACAATTCCCTATGAACCCACCACCTCAAAATTGGGCTGCACCAAACTTCGGAAGACAGGATATATTGATGAGTCCATTTTTTCGAGACTGTCCTTCCAAGAAGTTCCAATTAGGGAAACCTCTTATAAGCCAACTCCAGAAGGTTCCCCAGAAATGTACAAACCTGCCTATCAAACCAACTACCCTCCACTAATGAGTCAGCCAATCGGCCAACAATGCCCACAGCTTACCCTCCTTCGATGGGACAACCGACCTACCCTCCCCCAAGGGGACAGCCAACCAACCAAGATGATACATTATAGACTATTATGTCATGTTTTGTTGAAATGCATGATGGGTTTAGAAGTATGATCGAAAAAACACAAATCTTAGAAGACCAGCAGAATGCCTCTCAGCCCTCTTCTAGTAGTCACTCTGCAACTAGTAGGAGAACTAGGCAGAATAGTAGGCAGGAGAATTAGAAAAAAGAAAAATTTACTAACATTGTAAATTTTTTTTTTTTATGAATGAAAAGTTTTATTTGAGACTATGTTTGGTGGACCAACTTACAACCAATTATTTTGTTTTGTATCACTAACTTTGGAGTGATATAGGACACAACAAAATTATTAGATACCAAATAAAACTTTGGAAGTAAGAAAACCCACGATTTTGTGTGGAAAACATCTAGGAAAGTTGAATCATTAAGATTATCACTAAGTTTACACGGTATGAGACAAGTAAACTTGGACAATACTATTAGTGAACTCCTCTTCAACCGATGTTTGTAAAGACCGTGTTCATACAGCTTAACTTGGTTGTAACCCTTATTACCAAATTCATGTGGTAAGGAACACAAAAAATTGGATGATAATTGGAAAAGCTAAGGAAAGGAGTTTGAACACATAAGAATGCGATAGAACGCTAGACTAGGGCATTTACCGAGGCTAGTCTCAGAATTTCTATGACTCGTATGGATTTTTTTTTAAAAGGTAGATATATTCAAAGGACCAGAAACAAAATATTTGAAATACTTTCAAGATTTTAAACTTATTATACAAACACTCCAACCTTTTTTTATCCCTTGGCCAAACGTACAAGGCACATGAGATTTTTTGATTCCTCACCAAAACCTTACACCATACCTAGAAAAATAGGTGGTTTTATATTTGCAGAACTCTTGAATCTAAGAAGTGCTGAGAATATCATATCACTCTACTATTTCTTGGCTACATTTCATAGAAATTTCCTTATGAGGAGTTTTATTTTTTTCCTTGCTAGTGAGCAAAATGCAAACCAGAAGAAGAGGAAGGCCACGCTTAACAGTTCGTCCAACAGAGGAGGCACCTTCTACGACACAAAATCAGGAACCGCCACCTCCAAGGCCACACTCGACACTGCCACCACTTATGGGCAAACAGTGACACCTCAACCTGCACCCTTTATCATGCCTCCAGGCATGAAACACTTTTTTGTCTGATTCATTGAGGTGATGAAAGTGACTGTACAAACTGTCGTCCGTGAGACTGCGAACAATCAAGTGATCACCATCTAGGCACCTGTTCGATCTGGGTCGGAGAGCCAAAATGATCAGATCATGAAATATAAAAGGCTACGGCCCCTTACCTTTTCTGGCACCATTGATGCGGATGAAGCGCAAAAATGGCTTGATAAGTCAAAAAAAGCTCTTGAGGCTATGAGAGCCGACGTGGATCGAAAAATTCCACTAGCTTCCTACCAACTAGTTAGTGGAACTAACTCTCGGTGGAAAACGGTGAAAGAAGACCCAAGGGTCAATATAACAGACATGACGTGGTTGGAATTCAAGTCACAGATCATTGATGAATACTTTCATGGCACAGTGAAGAGGCAAAAATGCTAGGAGTTTGCAAAACTTTACTAGGGCAGCATGACAGTGCGAGAGTATGCTGTCAGGTTTAAGGAACTATTGATCTTCTCTCTCCTCACCATCTCAATGGGGCGAGATAAGGCTGAGAAATTCTATAATGGCCTTCGCCTAGACATTCGACAAGCCTTGTCAATCTTGGAGCTTAAGAATTACAGGGAGCTAGTCAATATGGCCATGAACTTTGAGCAAGAGAAAACTTAGCAAGAACAGAAAAAGAACAGAGGAAAACGAGTGACAAATTTTGCCCAACAGGGCAACAGGAAGAAACCCTATCAGAATACAAACCCAGCCCTCCCAGTCCCCGTGCAAAAGCAAGAAGCTGCTGCACCTACGGCTGAAACTTTTAACCATGGCCAACAGGGTTTTCAAAATCAGAATAGGGCAGGTCGCAATGGCAATGGAAGAAGTGGTGGCCAACAACACCACAATCAGCACGGCCAACTAAACCAACAACAAACACCTCACCATCAAAGGTTGACCTGTTACAACTGCGACCAACAGGGCCACGTAAAAAGGCTTTGTCCCTACCCTCCACAACTGCAACAGCCAGTTTCCGCAGTCACAGTCCAATAAGCCCCACCTGTTGCAAATGCTCAGCCTAGGCAGAACCACCAAAACTAGGAACAAAGGCAGCAAGGAAAAGCCTACGTCGTGGCTCAGCAACCCCTTCCAGATGATAATAATGTGGTGGAAGGTACATTTCCTTTGTTTAATATAATGGTACATGTATTATTTGATTCGGGTTCCACATATTCCTTTATATCTTCTGCGATGGTAGCACAATTAGGTTTGCAACTTGAACCAACCAATATTACTATCTATGTCTCAACACCAATAGGACCTGGTACTAAAATTAACGAGAGATGTTCTATATGTGAACTTAGAATGTCAAGACAGATAATCCATGCATATCCCCTTGGTCATGGGCAAAGAAGACTTTGACATCATTCTCAACATGGATTGGCTGATGCCACTAAACGCTAAGATCGATTGTCTAAATAAGCAAATCCAAATAACTTTACCTAGCGAAGAAGAAGTCATGATCCAAGGCATCCGGAAATGGATATACAACTCAACTCTCTCACTACTCAAAGCAAAACTTCGATCTCTATCCATTAGTGACGACAATGAGCCACCACCACCATACCCTCTCGATGTGAACGACATCGAAGTCATATCTAAATATCCAATGGTATTTCTAAACAACCTTCTTAGCCTACCCCCGGTTCAAAAATTCTACTTCGAACTCAAACTAATACCAAGAACCGAACCCATCTCAATTTCAACATATAGAATGTCCAACGTCGAGCTGGTTGAGTTGGACAAACAACTGAAGGAATTGGAAGGTACGGGCTTCATCAGAAAAATCTCATCACCCTGGGGCGCTCCAATTCTATTCATTCGCAAAAATGATGGTTCGTTACGACTTTATATTGACTATCGCATGTTGAATAATGTAACCATCAAGAACAGATACCCATTGCCTAGGATCGATGACTTGTTCGACCAACTTAGAGATGCCAAATACTTCTCTATGATTGATTTACGATTCGACTATCATCAACACCGGATTAGAGAGTCAGACATCAATAAAATAGCTTTTAGAACTCGGTATGGTCATTACGTGTTCCTGATCATGTCATTCGGTCTAAATAACGCACCTCTAACGTTCTTGGATCTAATGAATCGTATCTTCAGACCATATTTAGATCGATTCATGGTGGTTTTTGTAGACGATATCTTGGTGTATTCACCAACAGAGGAAGATCATAAGACACACTTGAGGATTGTCCTCCACACCTTAAGACACCACCAGCTATATGCAAAGTTGAGTAAGTGCGAATTTGGGGCAAAAAAAGTTCAATTCCTAGGTCATGTAGTTTCAGGCAATGGCATCGAAGTGGATCCTTCAAAGGTTGAAGCGGTATTAAACTGGAAGCAACCTACCCGTGTCACTTAGATTCGGAGTTTTCTCAGTTTGGCTAGCTACTACAAACGTTTCATCAAGGACTTCTCCAAGATTGTTGAACCTATGACCAAACTCACTCGGAAAGACACACGATTCATCTGGAACGCAGCCTGTGAATCGTCATTCCAGGAATTGAAAAGGCGTCTCACGACAACACCAGTACTAATCACTCCAAGAAATGGAGTTGGATTTTCACTATACACCTATTGTAACACCCCGTAGTTTTAATTATACACCTACGTTGAGGGATACATATATGAACGTAGGAGTTAAACGTATATGTGTATAAACATACATACATTAAGTAGATTGTATTATTAAATGCCATAGTATAATTAGATTATAAGATGATATTAGTATAAGATGATATAAATGACCTTGATATTATAAACTATTATAAATTCATCATTCTCTCACTTATCTCATTCTCTCACTTATCTCATTCTCTCATCTCTCTCTCAAACGTGAAAAAGAAAAAAAAAGAAGAAGAAACAGAGAAAGGAAAGACCAAAGAGAAGGAAGAGAAAAAAAAAGGGTGAACGCGGGATTTTCGCAGAATCGGGACGCACGATAACTGTTTTTCACTCTATTTCTTCGTGAAATTGATATCTAAGCTAGATGTAACCTTTCTTTCGGAGTAATTTTCGCTGTGGGAGCCATTTTACGGCGTTTTCAAAATTGGAGTTTTGACCCAACTTGATTGAAAATATGTTCAAAAGGTTGAAAAACACTCCCTAGATTGTAGGAGCCTCGAATATGTAGTTAGATTTCATTTATTTGTTCATTTGGAATTTTTATGGCTGTTGGAAGTTTATTGGAAGTTTATTGGAAGTTAGAGTTTATATTGGAAACCTTTCGAATCATATTAAAACCCGATGAAACTCCAGTTTAAGGCTATAGAATGGTAGAATGAACTGTTGTGAGTCCATCGATGCTAATTTCATGATTTTTGAAGACTGTTTGACAATTTTAGTAAAAATTCACATGTTTCTAATGAATAGTGACGTGAACAGTACCATCATATATCCAGTGAATAAAATGGAATTGGACTCCAGTGAAACTTCGGTTTGAGATCATAGAATCGTAGGGAACTGAATTTCAGACGTTTCGATGTTAAGAGCATGATTTTTGGATATGCTTTGATATTTTTAGTAGCTAAAGATATGATTTTTGTGAGTAAAATTGACTTTAGATGTCTTCGCGAACATGTAAGACCTCAATAAAATACCTGTTGAAGGTAGTAGAATGATAGAATGACTGATTTGACACATGTCAATGTGAACAGAATCATTTTAGGAATGTTCTAGATTTTTAATAAAATTGACATATGTTTTCATATGCTTATGTGAGTACGTTGGTGTTGAAATCTAGTTTAAATGTGGCATTTTCATGGTGAAATAACCCCATCTTAGCTGCTGAACCAACTAGGAAATTTGAGTGTTAGTAACGGTGTTTTGGTGAGTTTAAATGGTGATTCTCATGATGATCTATGGTTTGAATTACCTAATTGCAGTGTTTGAATTGAGAGATTAAGTGCATGGACAAATGCTCTTGAGGAAGCAGTTATGATGGACATTTATTGTTGCTGGATTTTAGAGGGTATATTGGCCTAGAAACCTCGTGTAACCACTGTGAGTATAGTTTTCTTGATTTGGTTCTTGTATGACATTGTACACATATAAAATATTTGATTGTATGCATGTTATATTTATATGAAATGCATTGAGTTTTTATGGATCATGCAAACTGATTTTTAGCAGTTAGAGCTTCCAATAATGTCATTTCGTTAGGAATTAGACCCGAATGAGGTTTTGTGAAACCTCATTGTCAGTAGGTCTGTCCTAACAAGGGTTGCGATCCTTGAAATGACTGTGAACTGGGTAATGAGAGGCTGTGGCTACCTTGAAACGACCATACAAGGGTTAGACCCACTCTCTTGCCTTGAAGGAGAAAGATGGTAAATTTTTTTATGAATGAGCATAAACTATATATTGTGTGCATGTATATTATTTTGATGAATGTTGCATATGTGTTTTTGAAATATTTTAATTTAAACGATTTGATATGCCATGTCTCTTTAAATCCATGCGATTGTCATGTCAAGAACTATATTCACTAAGCTGTTGTTTGCTCACCCCATTTCCCTCACCATTTCAAGTACAGAAGCAAAAGGAAAAGGAAAAATTTGAGAGTGATCAGCACGTGACTAGGACATAACATTGTTGATGTATGTTTGTTTTAAAAGAAGTGGTTACATGTTTTATATATTTTGATATATATATAATTATCACACATATTATATGTGTATTACCATCTAGTGGGGTTATTTTGGAAAAATAAGATATCAATAGTTATTTTGGATTGTTAAGATATTTGGCGATGATATATATATACTTGGACAATGGAATGTTTGATTAACGAATGACAATGGCGGTATTTTGGATTATAGTATACATGGATGGAATGATTATATATATAGATGATTTGATTTGTGGTATATCAGGTTTTGTGAAATGTCCATTTTACGGGAAAATGCTGTCGAAATTTCTGAAAATTTTGGGAAGGATTGTGAGACTATGTGAAGGCTGACAGTATATTATCTACTGTATACGAGTATGTACAGTGTATAGTATACTTTGCCGGTCATGAAGTTAGGCTATGTCAGGGGCTTCATGACACCTACACCTCTCTCTAAGGCTTAGGTGCAGTACTAATGAAAGATGGCCAAGTTGTTGCATATGCTTCTAGGAAACTAAAGATCCATGAGGGTAATTACCCAACGCATGACTTAGAACTTGCAACTGTCGTATTGGCACTGAAGTTATGGTGCCACTACCTATACAGTGAGCAGTTTGAGGTCTTCTCGGATTAGAAAAGCTACAAGCACATCTACACTCAGAGAGACCTAAACCTCCGCCAAAGAAGATGGTTGAAATTTTTGAAAGACTATGACTTTCAACTCCAATATCATCACTTCAGTGCCAACGTTGTGGTTGATGCCCTAAGTAGAAAGTCATATATTGCTGCTTGTACCCTCAATTTCAAAATAGGGAAGTTGGGTACGGAGATAGAGGATTATAACTTACTGCTCATTAAGGAGGGAGGAAGATCACGACTCTCCCAATTAATTGCCAACTCTAGGCTTATTCAAAAAATCTCAATTGCCCAAGCTAACAACCTCAAGTTGATTGAGAAAAGATAGCTCATCCTCAGCGGACAGGACTTTCCCCACTGGTAGGTCTTCGATGATGGGGCAATTTTCTACAAGAAACGTTTGTGCCTACCGAACGACCCTGAAGTTTGAAAAGAAGTTCTCACTGAAATGCATTGTTCGAGGTTCGTTATGCATCCTAAGGGAGACAAAATGTACAAAGATGTCAAGTGACAATTTTGGTTCTCTGGAATGAAGAAGGCTATTGCAGGCTTTGTTGCTAGATGCCTTGTTTGCCAACAAGTAAAGACGGAATGCAGACTTCCTTCCGGACTTCTCCAGAATTTACCTATTGGAAAATGAAAGTGGGAGAACATAGCAATGGACTTTGTTACTGCCTTACCTCGAAATAATAAATGGCAGGATGCAATTTGGATTATCATTGACAGACTTACAAAGTCTGCACACATTTTACCAATAAAGTTCAAGGATAACCCCGCCAAGTTAGCCGAATCATATGAAAAAGAAACTGTGACGCCCCGAAAATTATTTCATCTTGCCCATAACCCAATTGCACTTTGCCCAAACTCTATGCGTTGCCTTGATATGTTTGGTGTTTGTTTGATGGTTGTTTAATGTTTGTATAGTTGATGCTTGATAATGTATATAAATATGTGTATCATAAATTGTATATGGGTCATGTTAAATTAAATTATAATGCATATGTTATTATTTATGCATGGGCCCATTAAACCATGAATTGATATGAGTTAGGATTAATTGAATAAAAGGATAAATGAGAATGAAAATTTGGTGTATTAAATGGATTGGACATCTAAAATACATGGAAGCATGAAATTGGTTAAAGTACATGTGGTTGGTATGGGTAGTATGAGACCAACACATGTGAAGGTTGGTGCATGAAAGTGGACAAGTGTCCCATGCCCTCAAGGAAGTGCTAGAATGAGTGGAGGGAATCAAGGAGAGAATCAAGGAGGAAATCAAGGAGAGAATCAAGGAGAGAATCAAGGAGGGAATCAAGGAAGTGCTAGAAAGAGGTGAGTGGAGAGAAAGGAAAAAAAGAAGAGAAAGAAAAGAAGAGAAAGGAAAGAAGAAGAGAAAGAATGAGGGAGTTGCAAGAGGAAGATCTCTGCGACATTTTCATCAAAGAGATGGATCTTTGGGATATATGGTCAGATTGAGCTAAACATTTGTCAGCAAGTTCGTAGCTTATGGTTATTCATTCTGGTCGGTGGAGATCTTGATCAGAGGTTTCGTCTAAGAGATCTAACCTCTCAAACAAATCTGGTCTGAAAGTCTGGATTTCTCGCACCATTTTGCTCAAACTTATAGATCTTCTTAATCTACCGTTGGATGGATATGAAATTTGGGTACGTAGTGTACAACTGATATTTCTGCATTCTGAGCGGTGAAGATCTTGATTAGAGGTTTTTTCTGAGAGATTTAACCTATGAAACAAAGCTGGTCAGAAAGTCTGGATTTCTTGTGCCATTTCGCTCAAACTTGTATAACTCTTCAATCTACCGTTGGATGGATATAAAATTTGGGTATGTAGTTTATAACTAATACTTCTATATTCTGAACGGTGGAGATGTTTATTCGTGTAGTATTTTATGTGATATAGTCATCTGAGTTTGAGTATTTTCAGCAGGAAAGGAGAAATTGTCTGATTAGAGACTTGTTCATCAAATATACTTATCTTTTCGGTCCACCGTTGGATTGGGCTGATATTTGGACAGAAGGTTTGTTTCTTCATATAATTCAATCTGTACGGTTGATCTTGTGATTACATATTTCTGTTGGTATATTGATACATCTGAACAGAATAGTAAATGAAGAATTGGTAGGGTTGCTTATATTAGACCTAAATTTAGAATATGAACTTAGACCTTTCCAAATAGCTTGCATGTCAACTATGTTGACCTAGTTGCCATTGTTGATGAACCCATGATGCAAAATTAGTGATATACATGGCTGAACATGGTGACCTAGTGTAAACTGGCAATATGGCCTAAGTATGAAAATTTTCATATTTTAGGGCTTTTGATGCTTTTGGCCTAGAATCATTGAATTGATGCAACTTATGTTTAATTAAGCATGATTAGGGTTGATTATGCTACTGATTTGGTGGTTGTGACCATATCATGAGTTAGGCCTACTTGTGATCAAGTGACCCAATTTGGGCATGTTTATGCCTAAAGGAATTGAAAATCAGTATTTTTGATTAATAGAATGGTTTATGTATGAGAACTATGCATTAGAGGCCTAAGTCATGTGATTTGAGTTGAATGATGGGATTAGATGGAATTTAGGCCTATTGTTTATATGTGGGCTAATTTAGGGTTGATGTGTAATGTCTATGTGATTGAGCATAGAAATTGATGTATGGTAAGATATTGATGTATGTTTCAAGATCTTGATTGGGTTGATTCGGTTTGGTGGTCGTGTGTGGTTAAATACTCTCGCGAGGCTTGGTTGTGAGTAGACTTCATTTATGATTATATCTTTTATGTCATCATATCACTTATATATTGTATGTTGAAAGCATGAATGTGTTCTAATGTTTTGAATGATGCATTGATTTGAGAAAACCTTATGACTTTGGTTGAGCCCATCTATCTGGCTAATAGGGGGACTTAACCTTGTCATAGGAGGGTTTTAGGAAAGGAAGATATTGGGGTCAACGGTACGGTGAAATAGACGTGCACTAGTAACCCAATGCATGTGGAATGTGGATCCAAATTGATAAGCTTTTACTTGCATCGAACTTATTATAAATGCTTGATATCTATATGTTATGAGCTTTTAATCATGCTACAGATTGACATGCATACATGAAATTAGTGATGAGTATTGATAGCATATTTTAATTCTATTCACTGGGCACCGTTGGCTCACCCTCATTTTCCTCTTTCGGGTCCTTCTGTTGGCTCACCCTCATTTTCCTCTTTCGGGTCCTTCTGTCCCGAATAAGGGCAAAGGAGTAGTTATATCTTGAGGGCCTTGCTTGCGAGAGAATCCAAAGCCTCGATGTGAGTTGAGAGGCATTTTGATTGAACTGTGTTTTAAATTATGAAGTATTATATTTTGGATTATGTAATTATAATACTTACCACATTGTAGGATGGGTGAGTTGGGATTTGTTGGATAGACCATGTGGGCATATGACGGTTTTTATTTGTACCCACAATTTTGGGCTTTATGTGTATGTCAATTTTAATGGACTGTAGGGATTATGATTTTATTTATGGTTCATTTTTATGGACTATCTCTTGTCTTGGATGATTAATACGGTGGGTAGTTTTGTTTAGTATCTTTTGATATTATGTCGTTGTTTGAGATAAGGCTCGTAGGGTCTCAACCACCTCACGGGAGTTGAGGAGTGGTCGGAGATGCCTACGCCGGGTGTCCCGTCCCTGCATTCCGCACACCATTCCCTGAGGGGTTGGTGGTCCGGGGCCCGGGGTCGCCACAGAAACGGTGCGCCTCCATGACACACCACTCACGATCATCTCTGATCGAGACCCTCAATTCACATCAAACTTTTGGCAAAGCTTCCAGAATAGAATGGGCACCAAGATTACCATGAGCACAACTTTTCACCCACAGACTGACGAGCAGTCAGAGCGGTTAATCCAGATTTTAGAGGACATGTTACAATGTTGCATATTGGACTTTCATGGCGGATGGACGAAACGCTTCTATTTGGCTGATTTTGCATACAACAACAGTTACCAATCCAGTATTGGTATGGCACCATACGAGGCTCTCTATGGTCGCCCTTGCAGATCTCTGGTATGTTGGTTAGACATGGCAGATTGGCAGCAATTGGGGCCAGAACTAGTTCAAGAGACGTCTGAAAAGATCAGACTAGTAAAGGAGCGACTTCATGTAGCACAGAGTCGACAAAAGAGCTACACTGACAAGCGGAGAAAGCCTCTAGAGTTTGAGAAGGGGGACTATGTTTTTCTAAAAATCCAGCCTACAAGAGGTGTCAAACGCTTTAGGATCCAAGGAAAGCTCTCTCCATGATTTATCGGCCCATTTAAGATCGTCAAACGTATTGGGAAACTAGCCTATCGACTATCCCTTCCCTCATTCATGTCCAAAGTTTATGACGTTTTCTATGTATCCATGTTTCAAAAGTATCGTCCTGATCCTTCACATATTGTCCCTCTGGTCAAAGTCCCGGTAGAAGAAGGCAACAAATATGAGGAGAAAGCGGCATAAATTCTAGATAGGAAAACTCAAGAACTTAGACGACATAGTATTCCACTTGTAAAAGTACTTTGGGATCACCACGGAATAGAAGAAGCAACTTGGGAACTTAAAGATAAAATCAAACAAAGATACCCAAAATTGTTCCAACAATAATTGATGATGTAATATATTGTACTTTTCACATATCAATGAAATTATTCTTTTACAACTATAATTGTGTCAATATCTAATCACATTACAAAAAATGCAGATGTCTGCCGATAGCACAGACAAGAGTAAAAAACCATATACACCATGGCCTGTTTGGCAACCTTAGGGAAGCCCTTTAAGTCCAGAAGCAACCCAAAGCTTCTATACATCACCAACTCTCTCACCTCAGCAGTTGCGATCCCCTTCGCAAGAACGCTTATGGTTATATCGTGACGAAATTGCCAGAAACAATCCAGGCCCCTCATCCTGGCAGGATCTCCTACCAAAACTACCAGGAGGGCGAATTCGGGCAATAGCAAGTAAAAGCATTCCCTCACTCAATCTGCCATCCCTGAAACGCAATAACCTACAGTGTCCTACACCACCATCTGTTAGGCATATGTTGGAACCTTCTACGGAAGAATCCGATTCCATTTGCTCTTCATTGTTTGATGATGTCGAGGATTCCACAGGCCAGAGTATAATTCAGGGACCTTACCACCAATACCCTGATCTAATGGAAGATGACCAAGACAATGAATCTCACCAAGACAACAATCATGACAACATGGACTGAAATTTCGAGGGTGAAACTCTTTTAAGTGGGGTAGAGTGTAATACCCCTGGTTTTCACACAAAAAAATGGCATTGTCAGAATGTTCGGGCATGGGGACCTCTATAAAAAAAGGCTCTTTTTCCCCCTCATTTCTCAGACCACAAGTCAAATAACTCTCTCTTTTTGGGCCGGTTCCCTTCACTCTCCTTGTGATTTTCTCTCTCCTATTTTCAGACTTTCTTGGTTGTGCGAAGTTGTTCTCCTCGGGAAGAAGCGCCAGTTTTGAAAGAAGTACAATTTGAAGGTGGGAACAAAACATAGGTTTGCGTTTCTTATGACTTTTCATAAAGTTTTCATTCATTTATTATTATGTTTATTATTCACTTATGTTGCATTATTATGTATAGTGTCCATACATGTCATGCTTATGCCTTAATATATGGAGTCCACGTATTATATTGTTACTATGTTGGATTAGTGGTCAATTTGACTAAACCAGACTTAGTCTTGTCCTCAGTAACTTTGAATAGTGAACAGGAGGCAACTTGCTGCTCTAGAAGACTTGTTATTTAAGCGGGACCATGTGTTCCCACTTCTCGACCTGGGATTGGTCTAGTTGGTCTTATTGAAGGTGGTCCGCTTGCATAGATGATACTGGACATCCTAACAATGCACTCGGTGATGCCGACCCTGATAGGCATCACCAGGCGCTGCCAAATCCTGTCTAATGTAACTAAAGACTGGACTCGCACATGCATAGTCATCATACATGAAATAAGAACTACCTAGGGACGTAAGTGGTCTATGATCTATGGATTATTTACTGATGTAATTATGCCCACTATTATTGATGCTTCTCCTAGAGATGGACATACAATGTGAACCCATGATTACCTGAAGATGGACATTGTACGTGAACCTAGGGAGATTTACGGTCACAGAGCCTTTACGAGACATTGTTATGTATACTTACCTATTAATTCATTGTGCATTGTTTATGATGCATTGTTGTGTATATCTGATATATGATTATGATGTTTTCTTTATTAATTGTCATATTCATGAACTATTTTACCCACTAGGCAATAGCTTATCCCGTTGCTAACCATTTTACAGGAGCCTAGGGTGGATTGGGCGGAAATGTTTTTGGCCCTCGTTTTGTACCCCTTACCTAATTGTTTAAATTAGTTGGGGAGATTTTTGGGAGCATGTTCCCTTATTATTGGCGGTCTCTAGACCACTTAAATCCTATACAAAAATATATTCTGAAATCAATGAAAATATATTTGTACTTGAATTGTGTACCTGCACATCTGATAACTGTTATAATGCACATGCGCCCCGCCTGTGAGTGTCCCACCGGTCTAGCCCGTCCGGGTAGGGCGTGACAACTACACTGTTAAAAGTGGATACTATGTTGCTAATCGTCTCATTAACAATGGAGCTCTCTCAAGGCGTTATAAAGGTGAAACCAGCAGGCCCTCGAGGGACCAAGTGTTATGGAAGCAGATTTGGAGCCTTTGTGTTCCAAGCAAAATCAAGTTCTTTATTTGGCGCTGCTGTAATAATTATCTTGCCATTCAAGATTGTAGGAAAAGAGGATTTTAAAGACAGTTAATGCTTTTCCCCTATGTAATTTCCATTTTGAGACCAGTATGCATCTGTTTTTTCACAATGATTTCGCCAAGGACTTTTGGTTTGGCTATTCCTTAAGCTTTGATGCGCAGCGTTTAATTGTCGCGCAGTTCATTGTTTAATTGTCACGCATTTCATTGAGGCTTGGAGAACAATCTTACAGTGGTTCACAGACTGTGGAGATGAGGGGGATGCAATTCAATGGGTGGCATTTGGGCTATGGAGAATTTAGAAAGTGAGAAATGCAGCAGTGTTTAGAAGTGTGTTAATTCTCCCAAATCTGGCCATTGAGGCTACAAACAGGCAATGCCAAGAATTTAGACGCTATCAAGGCGTTAATAGGCCTCTTGCTCCCAATATTGGCAATATTCCCAACATGCATTGCTTTCGAAACTCAAGGAACTCTCCCTGGATGTTATTTGTTGATGTTGTGAGAAATCCACGCTCCTATGCTACAGGATTCGGGTGGGCACTATTCTACGACTCAAGGCAGCTAATCAAAGTTGGTTGTAAGTTTTTCTGGGTACTCATTTTCAGTTGAGGAGGCTAAAGCAAGTGTTATTTTATGGGGTCTGGAAAACAACACTGACATTCAGAGCTTGTCAATTTGCTCTTATTCATTTGTGGTTATTGAAGCCCTCTTGTCGACATCCAAAAGGACTACTTCATGTGATGACTATTTTCCACAATATAAGGTCTTTTGTATCGTCTCTGCAAGAGACCCATTTTTTGTATGTTCCCAGGTTTAGCAACCGTATTGCCAGCTTTTTGCCTATTCGACATAATTTTTAAGAAACCTGGATACATGTTTCCTGATTCTTTAACGGCAATATTTCTGTTTTATTCACTTGAGTCTCTCAGCGCACATCACATCTTTTTGGTTTTTCTACCTAATCTATCCCACTTTTACTTCTCAAAACCCACAACGTTTTGAGTTTCATTATTAACTTATGTTAATGACCTTAATAACAACAAAAATTTCAACGATATATATATAGATATACTAGTGAATTGTACGTGATTGACTGTTATATTTTATAAAAATATACAGGATGTTGAAATAGTTGAAGCAAAATCAAAGTGAAAACTTTAATGCATTGTTTTTTTTTTTTTTTTTGCTTGAGGAAAAATGATTTTTTTTAAATTAGAAATGGTGTGAGGTTGATGATGTTGATAAGATTGCAACGGTTAACATAGCAACCGTCTATAGATAGAACTTCCAAAATAAAAGGGAGCTATAGTTCGACAATCTCAAGTTAGTTGTATTAACTCGCCCAAATTTAGTTTTAGTGGTTTACATTAGACATCTTGATCACTATTTCTATTTTAAGATTAAAAGATTTGAATTTTGAGGGCAACCTGGGCATGTTTTAGGAATCTTGGGATTTAATACGCGTTTTTACAAAATGCCTTTATTTCTCTGTTTAAGCTAACCGGGATTTTTAACATTTAGAGGCATGATTTTTTTTATATCCAAAAATAGTATATCCAGAACTAGGAAAGTTTTGGACACGTTGGCTCCACTTCAGCGCCAACGTGTCCAAAACCTGTCTAGTCAATTTTTTTAAAAAAATCTCAAGCCTGTAATAGGTGGCATGAGTTGAAAAATAAAAAGTTCTCATCCTTTCATTCAGCAGAAAAGAAAATGTAAAAGATAAGGAGATGGCGCCTCTTTATCTTTTAAAAAAAAACAAGTAGATGGCGCCTCTTGAAGAGGCGAACGATGAGGCGGATTTTTTAAGAAAACAAGCAGATGGCGCCTCTTGAAGGCAGAGGCGCCATCTGCTTAATTAAAAAAAAAAACCCCAACGACGAAATCGCACAAGGGTAAAAACCCTTGCACGATTTCGTGAGGGGGTAAAATAAACAAAACCCCCACCCAGTGAACAGTAAAAAAAAAAAAAGATCCTTGTGCCCTAGACAGTAAAAAAAAATGAACCCCTTTTCGACGTCATCTTTCTGGTGATTCTCTCCATCGAATCTCTCTGACTTCCTCTCTTTCCAGCGTCTTCCCATTTCTCTCTAAAATTCAGCATCTTTGCTTTTATTCTATTCAAACCTTTTTTTAATTGAAAGTAACTAATTTTTCTAGGGTTCAATTGCTTTTAGAGATCCTTATTACAATCTTTGTTGTTGTTGTTTTCTTCTTGTTGTTTTTGACTATTTTTTTAGGTTTCCACAGGTCTTTCCATTTTGCATTTCTAAAAAGTAATTTAGTTCATACTTCTTATCTTTAAGATTGGTCGATTTGGTGCTTAGGGTGATTTGGGTTTGGTTTACTTTGTTGATTTTGTTGTTGGTATAGTTTGCAGGTTGATTTTGCTCAAACATGGGAGTAAAAGTTTGAAGGTGCAAGCCTTTCAACTGGTCCGCCTAACTTTATTTTGTATTTAGAATATGGATGTGGTTGGTATGTTTGGCACAAGTTATATTGTATGGAGTCAAAAAATAATGAGTAATTATGTTTTTAACACTTGGGTAGAAACTCGTTTGTTTCATATGAGATGACATTTTAGCTTTTAGGATTTGAAGCTAATTTATTGGTGATCTTTCTTTATACTTTCTTTAGCTTTTTCTTAAAACTTATTGCTAATTCCTTCCAAGTCTTTGGGTTACGTTGGTTTCAATCTTGGTGAGCTCATTGTGGAGCTAGAGCCCTATATTTTGTTATAGTCCTAGACCTTGGAACTATATTTTACTTTTTGCTCATCCTAGATGCTAAATTACCATCATTAAAGGTATAATAAATAGAATTTTGTGTTTCGTTGCTCATTCAATGGTAAAAAAAGCCAACAACCTTCAAGTTATCAATGTAAGAGCAAAGTAAACTTTTGCTTTGTACAGTTCTTCGAATAATTAATATCCTACTGACAACATCCTGACTTAGCCTTTGGTGATATTATTAATTGAAATTCTCTAATGCAATAAACTAGGTAAAGGTGGATTTGGACCTGTTTACAAGGGATACATATAAAATGTCATAGTACAATGTATTAGGTTTTCAAACCTAATAAAAACCCTTCATTAGGTTCAAAGACCTATTTGTAATTATTTTTTTCTTTTTTCCTTAAAACCTGTCACATTACATATCATCGTACTTATCATAAATTTTTAGGGGAATTTGAATGTGTATGAATAATTTTGTGATTCTTGTTATTGCTAAATTGCATATTTTATGGTTGTTTAGGCACATTATGGATGACAAAATCGTTTCGGTTATATGTTACATGAATGGAGAAATAACATATGGACCTAACGGTGTTGATTATAGTTGTGGGCTTTTGACTGGCTTTATGGTGAAAATGGGCATAAATCTTAACGAAATGGAAGATGTCATACGAGAGACGTTGTCAGTAGGTCGTCGATCAATGCGGTTAAGTATGGTATACTGCTATCCAATTTTCTAGATGCATGTTAAACACTGAACATTATATGTATGATAAACAATTATGACTAAGTGATAGTATAATTATCAAACTAAAATAAGTGTGTGCATGATTAATCATATAGTAATGTATATGCATGAGTGTATTAAACTATATGAATGAATTTTGAAAAGATGCAAATCATATGCGGTTGAAACAAGTAACTTCTACTCTACAACACTAAGATTCTAGTAAAGTAATACAACCATGAAGCTCTCGAATCTTCATGAAGTATTGTTCCTTCTACATGCTTTGACATTGTAGTTGAATCCATTTGATATATCTAATTAGCACTGAAACAATTACGTCAAAGAGATTAGATAACACAGGTATGTTGTTTACAATCATCAAAACAAAATTGGGTGAGAGTAGTTACATCAACAACCGTAAGCACCTAAGTGGGACATAATTGTCTTAAGGACATTGAGTCACACTCTAGCCTTAATCTACGCAATTACTCTGCTGGAATAGTAATTGATCTAGTTTAACTAGACAAAGTCTTGTCCCTAGTTCCTTTAAATAGTAAATAGGAGGCAGTTTGCTGCTCTAGAAGAGTGGTATTTAAGCGAGACCATTATGACTTCACCACAAAGCCTGAAGACTAATTTAGTTGATTATTATGAAAGCTATTTTAAGTGAAGATTGTCACCATACAGTCAACAAGATATTCTTAAAGCATGTATTAAGGCATGATTTTAGGACATTGAATGTACTTAATGGGTTGTGTGCTAAAAGATGTGTATAAACTAATGAAAAATGTTTTGTGTACGTTAGGTGCCAACGCCATTTTTCGACGCTAGCACCCAACTCCCTTAGATGTTTTGGACACGCATCCCCAAATACACCTTCATCCCCAAAATGTTTAGAGAAACTAGGTGTCAACATTGAAAAACGACGTTGGCACCCAGCATACATATAACATTACTCTAAATTAATAGCCCTCCTCTTTTCTTAATCCTACAAGCCATCATGGTCCTTGTTGAGGTTCACCATTCCAAGTAGCCAACCATGGATTTTCTTCTTTTTTATCTCCATTTTTTTCTTCTTTTTCTTATTCATTGTTCTAATTCCTTAAATGAACTTGATGAAATCCAACCAATCTAACCTTGCTATTGATCAGGTTTTCACTACTTACATTAGGTGTAATAAGGCCAAGTTAAATATGTGGTTGGCTTAGCTAACAAGGTTGGGTTGGATGGTTTTCTTCCCTAAAACTTGATTAGAGCAAACAAAGTTGCACCATGACACATGGGTCGCGGGAATTCATTAGTTGGGTTGCTCCATGCTAATTCTTTTTAGTGTGTGTCCATACGCCTGTGATGCCCGCCTTTCAATTTTGAGTGGTGCAAATCATGATGTCACATTACATGAGTTTCAGTTTCGATTTTTTTTTTTTTTTAAGTTTATTTAGCATTAGTGCATGAAAGAGTAAAATTGAAGATCATACCTTCAGCCATTGCACTGATGCTTGGAATTTGCAAAATTCTTTTGTCTTCCAAGCCTTGACCATTTCGTATAATCTCGATGGAGAAGATTTACATAGGCTTAAAACTTATGAAAGGGCAGGCTCGGGGACTCTTATTTATAGACCTTAATCTCTCTCTTTCCATCACAGAGAAAGAATAAATAACATTTAATATTGATTAGTTGAGTGGGAAATAATGGCACCGAAACAAACAAAAGACCTTTCGGCGTAAAGAGATATAACGTGTAGATGAAATAAAATATTAAAAGAAAGGAAAATGCATTATAATGATGGTGAAGATAATAATGGCTTTATGTGGTTTGGGACCCACATGTTGGCCACTTTATGAGTAAGCCACACTACGACCAACAATCTCCCACTTGGCTCACGGTTTGAAAACCTTATGTGGTCATACTAAAACTAATCAATGCATACTTAATTAGAAATTTTAAAACTTGAATCTTGGCGGTTGGATTCTTTAAACAAACATTTCCTTCCATGTATCACAAGTATAAAATTTCTAAAGAAGCATATTATTGTATGTATGAACTTCCTATAAGTCATTCAGAGTCCAACTTTATTAATCACAATGGATTAGTGAACATTAACTTTATGTGCGCAATCAAAAATCTATTTCAAAAATTGAAATAATTGTTCACAAAAGGCCAGAGATCTACAAATTTGAGCTAGTCAGTCTCATGTTATCCACATGATCCTTATACAAATTAGCTAGTAATCCTTTAGTCATAGGATCTACTAACATGAGATGAATCCTTATATGCTCAATTACAATTGCACGTGCCTTGATGTGTTCTCTTACAACTTAGTACTTTATATCGATATGTTTACTGCAACTGCCACTTTTGTTGTTCTTCGAAAAGAAAATTGCAGTCAAGTTATCACAATAAATCTTTATTGGCCTTTCTATAGAATCGGCAATCTGTAGATTTGAGATATAATTTCTCAATCATAATGCCTGTGTTGTAGCTTCATAACATCCAATGAATTTTGCCTCCATAATGGATAAAGCAATTATTGTTTGTTTACTACTTCTCCAAGATACTGCACCGCCCTCAAATAGGAAAATATAGCCTAAGGTAGACTTCGTAGTATCTGCGCAACCAACAAAATCCAAATTTGAATATCCAACCAATTTCAGATGGTCAGAATGTATGTATGCCAGCCTGAAATCTTTTATTCCTTGAAGATACCGCATCACCTTTTTGGCTGCCTTCCAGTGCTCCTTGCCTGGATTACTTTGATATCTGCCTAACAACCCTACTGCAAAACCAATTTCAGGTCTTGTGCAGACTTGAGCATACATGATGCTTCTGATGCATAAGGTATATTCTTCATTTCTTCCCGTTCAAAATCATTTTGTGGGCATTAATCCTGACTGAGTTATCCCTTTTAGCAATGTGTGGTACTGACGATTCACATTGTTCTATTCTAAATCTCTTTAAAACTTTTTCAATGTAGGCCTTTTGAGACGGACCTAATGTCCTGTTGGACCTGTCTCTGTGAATCTTTATGCCAATGACATAAACAGCTTCATTGATATCATTCATAACAAAGTTTTGACTTAGAAATTCTTTAGTCTCAAATAGCAACCCCAAATCACTACTGGCAAGTAGAATATTATCCACATAAAGGACTAAGAAATATATTTGCTCCCACTTACCTTAAGGTATATGCATTGATCAACAACGTGTTCCTCAAAACTATATGAGGAAATGATACTATGAAACTTTATGTACCATTGTCAGAAGCCTGGTTTAGTCCATATATAGATTTCTTTAATCTACAAACCAAGTGACTACTTTTGCTTACATTAAATCCTTCAGGTTGTTTCATGTATACTTCGTCTTCCAATTCTCCATTCAAGAATGTCGTTTTCACATCCATTTGATGGGACTCTAAATGAAAATGAACTACCAAAGCCATGATAATTCTAAATGAATCTTTCTTAGAAACTAGAAAAGATGTTTCATGGTAATCAATGTCTTCCTTTTGAGTGAAACCTTTGACTACAAATCTAGCCTTATGTCGCTCAATGTTACCAGATGCATTTCTTTTGGTCTTATAGATCCATTTACAGCTAATGGTTGTTTTTCCAAATGGTAACTCAACGAGATCCCAAACTTGATTTGAAGCCATAAATGTCATTTCTTCCTCCATGGCATTATACCACAAACTGGAATTTTCTCCTTTCATGGCTTGTGAAAATGACTGTGGATCAAAATTGTAAAATCTGACAGGGGTGCCGAATATTATGGTCGGTACACAAAACAAGGTCAAATGCCTAGTCCATTTGATCGGTTTCTCCAACAAGAAGGCATTGTTGCTCAATATATAATGTCAGGTACACCACAACAAAATGGTGTAGCAGACAGGAAAACATAACAATTATGGTGACGGTGATAAGCATGATCAGCAATTCAAGTCTCCCTCTATCCCTTTGGAGTGAAGCTTTAAAAACCGCAGTGTATTTCTTAAATAGAGTTTCATCAACAGTCGTTTCTAAAACTCCATTCGAGATTTGTAAATCTTTTCCTTTTGTTTCTTTACCTCTGCTTTTTAAATCTTGAAGGCATCTAGTGCCTCATCTTTATGAGTTATAAGATAGAGATACATGTATTTGCTTTGGTCATCTGCAACACCCCGTAGTTTTAATTAAATACATACGTTAAATTACTAGTATCTCGAGATGTATAATATACGTATTTTAAACGTAAGAGTCAAATATATGCATATATGAAAATTCATGCTAGATTTAAGGGGTATTAGTAAATAAATAAAATTATTAAATGAGGATGATACATATGGAATTATCCAAATATGGGTGCTTACAATTTAAAAAATGGAGTTGAATTAAATTGATTAATTTATGGGGTTGGTTAATTAAATATGTGGATTGTAGTATGATTTAATGAATTAATGAATAGTATGATTGAATGAATGAAAGTTAAATATTAAGATGGGGAAGTTGCTTTATTAAGTTAGATGAGGTGCATAGGATCATTTAGTTTATATATATGTTTAATCTCTCTCATTTCTAATTCATATCTCTCTAATGTTGAAAAAAAAAAGAGAAGAAAGAAGAATGGCGAAGAAGGGAAGAGAGGAAAAAGGAGAGAAACGTGGGATTCGCGTCAAATCGGGACTCTGGTAAGTGGTTTTCACTTTAGTTCTTCGTAAAATTGATATCTAAGCTAGATGTAACGAGTCTTTTGGATTAATTTTTGCTATGAGAGTCGTTTTATGGCGTTTTCAAAATTGGGATTTTGACCCAACTTGGATGAAAATTTGTTCGAAAGGTGGAAAAACACTCCCTACACTGTAGGAGCCCCGAATATGTGGTTCGATTTCATTTATTTGTTCAATTGAAATTTTTATAGTCGTTGGAAGTTTGTTGGAAGTTAGAGTTTATATTGGAGACCGTTTGAATCATTTAAAACTTGATGAAACTCCAGTTGAAGGCTATAGAATGGTAGAATGAACTGTTATGAGTCCATCGATGCTAATTTCATGATTTTTGGAGACCGTTTGACAATTTTAGTAATAATTTTCATGTTTCCAATGAACAGTGATGTGAATAGTGATGCGAACAGTATTGTGATTGTTTTCAGTGAATAAAATGGAATTGAAATCCAGTGAACCTCAGGTTTGAGATCATCGAATCGTAGAGAACTGAATTTCGGACGTTTCGATGTTAAAGATCATGATTTTTGGATATGCTTCGATATTTTTAGTAGCTAACTATATGATGTTTGTGAATAAAATTGACTTTGGATGCCTCCACGAACTTGTAAAACCTTAGTAAAATATCTGTTGAAGGTAGTAGAATGGTAGTATGACGAATTTTACAAGTGTCGATGTGGACATAATAATTTTAGGAATATATGATGTTTGTGAATAAAATTGACTTTGGATGCCTCCACGAACTTGTAAAACCTTAGTAAAATATCTGTTGAAGGTAGTAGAATGGTAGTATGACGAATTTTACAAGTGTCGATGTGGACATAATAATTTTAGGAATGTATTATATTTTTAATAAAATTGATATATGTTCCAGGAGAAAAATAAAACTGAGAACTAGTGAAAATATGAATTGAAAATCTATTTCACTGTTCTTTCTTGTGGAAATATCTAGATTGACCACAGAAACGAGATAGTAGTTTCTTCAACTGCTTATGAGTCCTAAATTGAGTATGAATTTAAAGTCACAGAATGTGTATAATATTTTTAAGGTTGATTTTTATTATTGGTGATTTGAAGTGAGTTGAGAAATTAAATATGTAAATAGATATGAATAAATGAAATTGAATTACGGAGTGGTTGTGAGTGGTTGAGTTAGTTGGATTTAAATTGGAGCTGGACTCGAAAGGGACGGTGATTGTAATTAAGTTGAAAAGTCTTGTACTGTGAGTATATTTTCTTGATTTTGGTTCTTGTATGCATTTTATATATGAAATGTTTGAATGTAAATATGCTATGCATATATTGTTGCATTGTGTTTTAATTTGCATTCATAAATGATTTCTTTTTAGCATTGGAGCATGTGAAACTTACAAAAGGCAAGTTTGTGTCATTTCGTTAAGAATTAGACCCGGATGAGTGTTATGCGTAACTTCATTGTCAGTAGGTCTGTCCTAACAAGGATTGGAGATCCTTGAAATGCTTCTGAATTGGGTAATGAGAGGCTGTGGCTACCTTGTAACGGCCATACAAGGGTTAGACCCGCTCTCTTGCCTTGAAGGAGGGAGCTTGTGGATTTCGTGGAAAAGGATGCATTGTTTTCTTGAAAACTCATGAAATTTATATTGTTGACATGTATAATATATTCGTTGAATGATGCATGTGTTTAATAATTGGTTGAAATGCTTTTAAATGTCATATTTCCCTAAATGCATATAAGTGTCATATCAAGAAATATATTCACTAAGCTGTTGTTTGTTCACTCCATTTCCTTCAATATTTCAGGTATAGTGTTGAAAGGAAAAGCACGAGAGTACATACGTGATTTAGATTCTTATGTTGTTAATGTACGTGTATGCGAAGGAAATGGATTATATTTGCTTTATTTTCAAATGAATATATATCACATCCTACATATATATATTATCACATAGATGGGTTGTACATGAATTTTGATTTGATATTTTGGGTTATACAATGCTTGTGATGCTGAAATGAGACGATCATATATATTTATCAAGTGAGAATTTGATTTGTGGAATGAATGGAATGATTATATATAATATATATATATATATATATATATATATATATATATATATATTGGATTTGATTTGTGGTATATCGATCAGGGAAAACGTGTGAAATGTCCATTTTATGGGGAGATGCTGTCAAAATTTCTAAAAATTTTTGGAATTATTGTGAATGTCCATTGAGGCTGACAGTGTATTATATATTATATATGGTATGTACAGTGTATAGTACACTGTGCCGGTAATGACGTCAGCCTACGTCAGGGGCGTCGTGACATCATCTATGAAGGAGATGAAATATCTTTGACCATTAAAACAAGGTGTGGGAAATGATCCACAGATGTCAGTATGTACAATCTCAAGGATGTGAGAACCCCTTTAGGCACGGTTTGAAGACTTGTTTGTCTACTTTCCCTTGATGTAGTCAATATAAGTTTCAAAATCAGTAAAGTCAAGAGTTTGTAAAACTCCATCATTTACTAATCTTTTAAGTCTATCAATGGAGATGTGTCCTAATCTCCGGTGCCACGACATGGATGAATTCTCATTAATAATACGACGTTTTATGTCAATATTGTTGTCATGCAATGTCATTAAAGTACATTCATAATTGGAGTCCAAAAGAAGTTTATACAAACCATCATTCAAAATTCTATTTGCCAACCAAAACATTATTTTTAAATAAATGAAACATGAAATTTTCAAATAGAAATTTAAAGCCAAGAGGCAATAGTTTGGAAACTGAAATCAAGTTTCTACTAAATGATAGAATGTAAAATGTATTTTGCAAATCCATTTGATAATCGAACTTCAAAACAAGCCTAAAGGTTCCAACGGCCTCAACCTTCGAACACATCTTGTTTCTCGAATAGATGTTTTGTTCATGAGGGTTTGGACTCCTTAGGTTCAGAAATCCCTGCATGACATTGGCAACATGGATTGTAGTACCAGAATCAATCCACCTCGTATTATTAGGAACATCAATTAAATGAGATTCAAAACACACAAAAAGAGAATTGTATACATTTCTTTTCAAGCCACTTCTTGTATCTAAGGAATCTTTCTTCAGGTGTCCTTTTTTCTTGCAAAATAAATGAGTAACTTTATAGCCTTCTTTCTTCATAAGCTTTTTGTTCCTTTTAAAAGATCCACCTTTATTTTTCTTGTTATTTCCTTTATTATGGGTGGTTAAATGAGCACCTTCAACCTTCCCATACTTTAGTCTCCCTTCTTCTTGAACACACATGGTCAGTAATTCATTTACTGTCCATTTATCCTTATGTGTATTGTATGAGATTTGAAATGGCCCATACTCCTCAGGAAGAGAGTTTAAAATGAAATGTACAAGAAATGACTCAGGAAGGTCAACCTCCAATTGTCTCAGTTGAGCAGTTATGTCCCTCATTTCCATAATATATGCCCTCATATTTTTGAAATTATCATATTTCATTCCAGTAAGCTTTCCTAATAGGGTGCTCGCCAAGGCTTTATCAAAAGTAGCAAATTGCTCCTGTACTACCTTGAAAAAGTCAGTAGCCTTGGTGCCTTCAGGAATTGAAGCCCAAATATTTCTAGAAATGTGAGATTTCATTACCATTAGACTTATGCGATTAGATCACTCCCACTTTTAATATGTAGTCTTTTGAACTGGCGTACTTGATTTTGTTGCCATTGGTGGCTCATCAATACGGAACTCCAGATCAATGTTTATATAAGCTTAGCGTAATAGGATTTTGTTTTTCCAGGAAAATTATCACCACTTAATATAGGAACACGGGAAGAATCATATTGTTGAATAAAAGAAAGTGTTGCATACAGAAGTACTTTATCAATGGTATGAAGAAAAATATTATATACCGAATCAACCAATGTCAAATTCAGTGAATAATATAAATTTCAACCTGTGGACAAAGGTCGTTTTCACACATGAATTTATATTGTCTTTATTAATAAGACTAGCAAATACATACATCAAAATAAAAAAATTTCTTTTCCTGTGGGTATAAGAGAATTCTTAAACATGGTGTGTATTTACCAACTTATTCTAATTAAATCGTTAAACCAATCATTTTCCCTAACAATTTTTTTTAACAAAATAATTGCAATTATATTATGTCATATGTATATGTGTATTAAACGACGTGATAAATTAAATCACATATAATTAAATTATAAGATGTTGTGGCTACTGTCAAGAAATAATTATATAAAAAACTGTTCATGATAATTATATGAAAAATTGTTCATGACATCATAACCAAATATCATGCATTTAAGCATAGACACATAGACATGATTAATTTATTTGTATGTCTACGCAATTAATATACCGCACGTGTCCATTACAAGATCCTTATGCATGATTTGTCCATATGGATGAAGAGATCAACAAAAAATATTATAGGTTTCTGTTCAACACATTTTGAAAAACAAATTGTAACCCTATGATCTTTACAAAATAAAATGAACGGTATAGATCACACTTAAAGAAACAACACAGATTCATGATGTGTAATATGATTCTAATAAAGGTAACCGTACAGATTGAATCATCATGTTAAAATGTCACTAGTCAAAGTTCATCATTTTGTTGTATTAGATCATAACATGCTCATTTTGACCAAAGTTAACTGGACGGTCAGGATTTAACTATATGCAATTGTTAGATTTGTGTGATTTTGTATCCTTATGATATAATTTAACCATATAGATTTACAGATCAGGAAAAAATAACATGTGTTACAGTTCATGATATTTCGAGATTCATGATCTATGACTCTTCTCCTAGTCATATAAAGTCAAGGGCCAAGATTATATCAATCACAAAATCACATATCTATATTATGATGAACTTATACAGAAAAATTGACGATATAGATGTAAAACTTATGACAATCAACCTTAGGTTACAGATCATAAGTTAACCAAAATCATGATCTATATTGGTTTTTATGATACATCTACTTTCTACGGTCTAGATTCAATTTCAAGTAACATGATAGATCTAGATCATACATCATGGATCTGAGAAATGTAACCATATAGATGTAAAGATCACAACAAAATAACATGGGTCTCAGTTCAAAACTGTTTCCAAAAACCATTGTATATCATTTGTTTTTCATGTAAAAGATTCAACGGTTGAGATTAACAAGAATAAAATAAAATCAGCTTGTCATCTTCAACTAAATACAAACGTTTTTTTTTTTTCTTTTCTTTTTTTTGTTGCTTGCAAAGGAAGCAAGACTAAGAGGAAAAAGATATATAGATAAATATTTATGGGCCTATGACTTTTTTCCACCAAAGACGAAGAGAGTTTTCCTTTTGTTGACTTTGGTTCTCCAAAGTTAAGAGAAAATGCACTCCTTTTTCCTTCTTTTTTTTAAAATAATAAAATCTAAAATATTGCTCACATTCTTCCTAATTTCATGTTACAGAAACAATAATACAGATTTACAAATAAATCTATGAATATCAAACTAGTAACATAGATTTATTTAAAGAATTTATGATAAAAAAAATACTAGCATGAAATTTAATCCAAACGCTGCAATGAATACAAAGTTAAACCATGGCTAACAACATGTTAGAATAACTTAATGTATTCATCTTTCTACTATTGCAATGATGGCTCTGATACCAATTGAAAGACTGAAATTGAAGATCATACCTTCAGCCATTGCACTAATGCTTGGAATTTGCAAAATTCTTTTGTCTTCCAAGCCTTGACCCTTTCGTATAATCTCGATGAAAAAGATTTACCCAAGCTTAAAACTTATGAAAGGGCAAGCTTGGGGACTCTTATTTATATACCTTAATCTCTCTTTTTCTATAAAAGAGAAAGAATAAATAAACATTTAATATTGATTAGCTGAGTGGAAAATAATGGCACCAAAAATAAACAAAAGACCTTTCAACGTAAAGAGATATAATGCGTTCATGAAATAAAATATTAAAAGAAATGAAAATGCATTATAATGATGGTGAAGATAATAATGACTTTATATGGTTTGAGACCCACATGTTGGCCACTTTATGAGTGAGCCACACTACGACCAACACATTACCCTATAGTTATAATTACATAAGGTTCATGTTAGTTTCTATTCTTTAATTAATTAGGATCAAAGTTTGCATATTGTCACCCTCCAAAAAAAAAATTGCATATTGTCCATGTACTATTTTTCGTAACTCTAAGATATATAATTACTAAATCCAAAATTTGACAATGGTATGTCATATAGTTAATTTAATTAGTCTTGTGAGCATTTTGTGCCCTAGACATAACTCTATTATGAATGAGATGTGTATTGATTGGCATAAGATTTTGAAAAATGCTAAAGTGACATATAAAGTACACATTCAAAGTATACATCACTATTAAACATCATTTAATTACCTTGAATCATATGTATCAATACATCATTCAAGGTAATTCAATAGTTTATGTGGGCGATGTACACTTTAGATGTACATATTAGATGTCGATGTAACATTACTCTAAAATCTTAGTTATATATAGATCAATCTCGTAGTTGGCGCCCTGTCCTTCCGTACATTTCAAATGCTGATATGTCCATCTTCTCTTTTAAAGTTAATATTCCATCCAAGCACACCCAAACATATATACCATTGAACGCATATATATGTTGAGATTAATTGTCATAAATTAGTGTCTATATAACTTTGTTCTATAAATTTACGGTCATGGATCAGTTTACAACATTTCTTTTACGTTAGTGATGGTTATCTATCTATATAACTTTCTTATAAATATTTAACTTGATAAAAATTTGTACTAAAAAAAAAACATGACAGAAATCTCGAGCAATATTATACATGCAGTTACACTATATAATTAGCCTCAATGTTATAGTATGTACTTACAGCACAAAGATCAATGACAATTAAATTTGGATACAATACTACTGGAGTGCCCCAAGTACCTTAGATCGATATGGGATCCTGCAATATACGCCTACAAATTGATCTAATGAACTCAGTTGCTCAATATCATACTAAACCCTCCAATAAATTTCATTTATCTTACATTAATCCATTAAATATTTTTTCAATTATTTTTAAATATAAATATTTTAAATATTAAATATAAATATTTTAAATATTAAATATTTTTTGGGTTAATTACCTAATTTTTTTCAATTCTAACCTTTATCATCTGACTTAAATACACATATTAAAATTGATTGTAAAAGAAAAAGTTAAAAATCAAAGTTGAGTACGGTTGAACAATTTCAACGTCAGTTAATTCTCGCTGAGCCTTTAGACAAAAAAAAAATGTCAATTAATTCGAATGATATATGATAATACACTTTTCCATTCGCTCATTAATTTCCTGTAATGCCAAAAAAGTTAATTCAATAACTATCTCTCATAATAACATGCAGAAAAACTCATCTATTTAAAATGAGTACTGCCAACGGGATATAATGATATCTTACTCAATGGTACATGTACGAACGTCCTACAAAAGCTTCACTTAAGACAAAAAGTTGTATTATTCCAGCTTATGATGAAGACGAGCTGCACGTGTTATTGGTACAAGAAAAAATTATTTCATAATCAAGATAATTAAAAAAATTGCAATTAACAACATTTTAGTCAAATCTATATATATATATATACATGTCAACATAGAGTTATTGTTGTTGGTAAAGAAATAATTTTAGAACTTAAAAATTTAAAGTTCAATTTTTACCACTGTCTCATTCTAGGGATGAGAAAAATTAATGAATCAGAAGCCGAACTGATTCATCTCTAAACATACAATCTTATAATAAAGCTAATTATACAACTAACATTATTTCTTCTCAAAATATATATATGTATATAGACATATAATTGGTTATGGTTATGATTTTCGGGCGCTCATAGAAAGGATTCAGTTTTGATGCGATAAGGGGCATGTGGTAGCAATTGGCAGTGGTTTGTAGTAGCAATTTGACAGTGCTTTGTTCTCCCTGTGCGTTGCACTGCACCAATTACTACAACGTCACGTAAGCTTTTGACTTTAATTCTTTTTTTTTTTTTTAAGAAATAATGTTAGTGGCTCCTGAGTTGTATAATTAACTTTATCATTATACACACTCTCATAAAGATATTCAGGCTCATTCCTTATCCATTAATCTTCATTATTTCTTAGAGTAAGACGATGACAAGAATTAAACCCGAAACTTTTAAATTTAAAAGGCATCTCTTTATTAACTGTACCAACTCCATATTAATCACTTTAATTTATTAAAATACAATCCGATGTAGTATTATTTTAATTCATCAAAACAAAACTATATCAAATCTCTTGACTAAGATTGTGTTTACTTTATAATTTAAAAACTTAAATATAATTTAAAAAATAATTAAAAAATTATTTTTTAAAAATAAAATACTTTTTTAATAAATTTTAAAATTTTACTTTTAAGTACGTATTTCTTATAACTTTAATTTTTTTGATATATAGAAGAAATTATATCTAAAACACAAATCCAAGGAGCTTAAAAGGGATCCCATGGTGCATGCTCTTACATCTAGTACGCTCTGAAATTCTCCAATCATTTTCAGTTATCTTATACTGGTTTCAAAAATGTAAATATATATATATATAAACAAATATCCTTCGATAAGGTGGGAGTACAAAAAGGAGGATATTGTGTTTGGTTAGCTAGCGAAGTCAGTATGAGTAGTGAAGGGGAGATGCGCATCCACTCGTGTGAACTGACATGCTTTTCTACTTCGAATGCGAATCACGTCAGTCCCTCTTGGCTCTTTCTTTTATGTATGTCGCGTGCCACGCTTTTTGGCTTTCCACGTCGGACCTTGTAAACACGGCCGGGCACGCGTGACATTTTCTTAACTTTCATATTTGACATACCTTTGCTTCCAGAAACATCCGAATGGCAACAATGACCAATTATAAGCCAATATATTACAATAAAGATTTGACTAAAATGTTGTCAATTGCAATTCTTTTAATTATTGGATAAATTGTTTTTATTTATTTTTGGTTTAAGATAAATTGTTTTTATACCAACAACACGTGCGCAACTGGTAAGAACTAGGAAGAGAAGAAGGTACAGAATAAAGCAGGTTGCAAGAGCTGAACATTTTTGACTTGACAAAAAGAAAAATATAAATTTTAAATAATAATATTTTATTTATTTTAAAATATATAATAAATAATTTAATAAATATATATATACAATTATATAATTATAATATTCTATTGTTAGATTAATATTTTTACGAGAGAATGCTAAGAGTATTCATAATTTATTCGAGATAAGTCACATTGAAATTGGTTCACCGTCAAACTTTGATTTTTGATTTTTTTTTATTTTTTTATTTTTACAAGCAATTTGAATTTGTATTAAGTTAAATTACAATGGGTAGAATGTATAGAAAAAATTGGGAAACCCAAAAAAATATATTATTTAACCAAATCATGTGAAACTCAGGATGATAGTCATGATTTTCTCTGATTTTATAGCAAGAACCGATCAACTGGAACTTAAAATGGTAAGAACCATAGATTAATTATTATTGGATTTTTTACATCAAAAAAGAATTATTGGGTTTTTCTTAATAGGATCTAACTTTATAGTAAAATGGAACTCGAAATAAAAAGAAGAATATTTATGTTTATGATCGTTATACATATTATTTAAATAAAATTTAAATAATAAGGTATATATATATATTTATATATATATTTATTTCATTGCATATATTATAGTTCAAAGTTCAAATTAATGTCAGGGAAACGTACCTAGTCATCCTACTTATAATTACTTCAAATGTTCTTATTCCTAGAATATTCTAGTAGAGCCAAAACCCACAATTTCAAAATCTCACATGCTCACCACATTAATATTTTCTTAATTTTAAATTAATGTATATTCTAAATGAACAAAAGAGCCACTGTAACCATTGTAAAATGACTTACACGGATGGGGTCAGGTTTGTCCAATGGCAGCTTCATCCCATTACCATTGTCTAGCTAGGAAAACTATCAGATATTTCCTAATTAAAGTGGAACAATTTCAAATCATCAAAGCAAATTTTATACAAAATTCTCCTTCTTCTCTTTATTTACTTTTACAAGATGATATGGTATTGTACCATACCAGAGAAGGAAAACAAGACATGAACAATCAATTGCACCAAAAAATAAAATTCATCAAAAAAAAATTTATTTTTTTGTTTTTTTGTTTTTTTTTCCTTTGATCATCTAACAGTGGAAGCAACAGTATGAGCCCAATGTCTGAGTTGATCTTTCATGTCAATTTCGCTACCCAAAGCAGGTACCCTCCAATCAATCAACGGCTTATTAATATCTTCCTTTCTTCTATCAAGAACACCCCAAGCTTCAGAAAGATAAGGCCTCGAGATCACACCTCCTCTTTGATCTTCTTCTTCTTCTTCTTCTTGATCAATGTCTTTTCCTAATTTCTGCAACCCGGGAATTATCGAAGCCAAGCTCGAATTCTTATCTTCTTCAGAGAAAACAAAACCCAGATCTATAAACCCTTTTAGCTCTTCAAACTCAAGATCCGAAAAGCTCTTCGTCCTTCCCTTCTTCTTTCTCCTATTGCTTATTATAAGTTTCTTGTGAGGATGATGATCTTCCTTCTTCTCATCATCATCATCTTTGTTCGGGCTGATTATTTCTTCTGTGACTTCTTTTCCTGAGAGAATCGGCTGGAGCTTATTATGAGACAAGAGAACTGATTTAGGAGATGGAAAATCTGAACAGAAGCTTGTTGCAGAGTTTAACTGGTCGCTCATAGATCGAACATGATGGGAAGAGATGCGAGAAATTGGCGGATTTTCGGGTTGTTTATGAGTTTCTGGATCTTGGGTATGTGGAATAATTGGTTTTTTTGTGAAGATTTGTTGGTGGAACCAGAAAGAATCGATGAAGTTGAGCACTTCTTCAAGATCCATGGAGGTCCTAATAAAGAATGAAAGAGAGAAATTTGAAGAACAGGAGAAAAGCCAGGAAGCTAGATGAGATGAGAATGGGAAAGATGACCATATATACTTGACGAAAATATGGAATTAGCCTCGGGTTTTAGGTTTATTACGGTAATTGCCACTGTTCGTGGAACGCGTTACACGTCTGGAGAATTTTATTGTTATTTTTTCTAAGAAATGGAGCGGGAGGGTTTATTTTGATGACGTGGCATACGGAGAAGTAGTGCGAATCTTTGCTTGTGGAGAAATGATAGTGTGTTGCGGGACGCATCAAACTTGGATGGCGTTAAGACTTAAGTCACTTAATAGGTTGAAAGGATTGTGCCACGTGGCATTTGTTTAATGTGGGGTCCTCCGTTGAGAGGTAAGGTTCCACTAGATCGGCGCACGTTAAAATAATGGTGGAGTCCCAATCAAAAATGTGTCGTTGGTTGCCCAATCCAATGCTGGTGGACGGCCCAAAGCAATGATTAGTTTAAATTAATCTAATAATTATATAAAAAGTAAGTGGGAAGTAAAATAATTGAAAACAATGACTTTGATGACAAGAAAATTCTATCTTAATTAAAATAGTTACTTTGACAATTTTTTTTTTTCTATTATGACGTGATAAAATAATCTTATATTTGAAATCATTATAAGAAGAAACATCCAAAAAATTTATTTTTAATTTGAATGTGTATTGTGCGTATTTAAACTTATATGAAAAATAATATTATTTTTAAATCTCATTACAAAAAAAATCATTTTTAATAGCTTGTAAAATAAGTAGTAAAAGGGTTTAAAGTTAGACATGTCGTTATTTCGTATACATTTCACGACATATAGCACATATTGTAATAACTTATTTTTAACGACATGTTTAAAATATAAGCCGTAAAACTAATTTTAATATATTTTTTAACAGCTTGTATATTAAACAAGTCATCTAATATATATATTTACGACTTAAATAATTATATTTCGTTAAAACTAAGTCGCTGAAAGTAATTTTTCTTATAGTAAATCTACTCACTAGTTCAATTTTATACAAAATATGTGATAATGTTTTTAGAGAATGAAGAGGTAAATGGGGCGGAAAGTCATATATAGTAGTGCTATTCGTGTGATGATGTTATTTTCCGTGTACTTGTCAAATGGAATTAGAGAATAATTGTAATTTACAAAGATAACAACAATAAAGAGTCCTGGGTCAATAATAATGGATGATTAACCCACGGCACGTGTAAAATATCATAAAACTAAGTTAGAAAAAGTCACGCTTGATTTAATTTAATCAATACAAAGCTATTGAATATGCGCGTAATCTAATTTTAATATTAATTAAGAAGTTGCAGGGAAAAGCCAAATTTATATATAGGATTATACAATATATAACTCGATTAAGTAATTTACTAGGTCTTTGCCTTGAAAAACTATGAGGCTAGTATGAATATTAAGTTAACAAAAATAGTTCTTCTATTATTGGATCTCTAATTAGCATTTTTTTTTAATCCGTTTACTTTATGATAATAGTATTGACTGCCCCAAGCTTTAAAAATGCAAATCTTAATTTTAAGTCTCTGCTTTTAGCTTTCTTTCTTTATTTTTTAAAATAAAAACTATTTTTTTTTATTATCGATCTTTCGACAGTTAAGATGTGTCTTTTTTTTTTTGGCAAGACTAATCCTTTTGAACTCGAACATTTGAGTTAACTCTCTTAACACGGAGAAATAGGGACACGTAAAAATTTGAACTCGACCGCATGTTAGTTAAAATAAAAACTATTACTCTCTCTTAAAATACAATTAAAATAAATTTATGCTATTTTATTTAAAATAAAATACAACTTTGTGCCATTAAAACGCATGTGTGCTACATGTCCTAATTGCCTACGTTGTAATTTGTTAAATTTAACAAAATAATTGCATGTATCATTGCGTCTTTTTTGCACTCTTCCCCTGTTCGAAGAAGTGAATATAGAAGTCATAAATTTACGTACTAATTCTCGCAAATTCCAAATTGGAGTTTTCTCTTTTTGTATATCTGACTATATAAGACATTTTTTTTCGATCAAATTAAATGATTTTTTAAATAAAAGAATATCCCAAATATATTCTAAAACTAGCACAGAGAAGCAGGCAGTTAGGTAGTTTGGCGACATTGTCATTAACACCATGTGGTCATATATCCTTATCCATGCTATTATAATTTAATAATAGGGGTATTTCTGGAATTTTAATTTATTGAGCCTCGAATCTTCCGGTACTCATTTGAATGCGACTTCAGTTGGGATGTCCACTTTAGTGACCTCTTGCGTTTAATTAAAGAAAACCATGTGGGCTTTTTAATAGACCACGAGGCAGCAGATGACATTTTCACTACCCCTAAATACCCCTCACAATATAGGTAATTACAGAATTATTATGAGGTCTTTTAGCGTGCAACGCGCATGTGATGCCTAGAGCTTACAAAGTGAGTATAGAAAGAGGCAGTGTAGGTGTAGACATGTACTTTTTTTTTAGTTTTTTTTTTTATACATTTTCATTAATTTCTTTGAAGCACGGCTACAATTATTTAAGGATGTCTCGAGACCTTCAGGATAGGTACACCTACACTTAACTATTGTCCATTATTGGTTAGGTGTAGACATGTTGGGATAGGAATGTGCAAGCTTCTGTTCGGTTCGATTTTTGATAAAAATTAAAATTGAACCGAACTTGGTTTGGGTTGGGTTTTCTAAAACCGAAACTGAACCGAACTAATATTCAAACCGAACCGAACTGAATCGTATTTTTTCGAATCATATTAGTTATGTCAATTTTATAGTTATAAATCTTATACTTAACACTACTTTACTTTTTCAAAACACATTCAATCATTTGATGAATATACTATATAATTATATCATTACAATTAAAACACAAAATACATTATTACATTCAATAATAAGAATACTAAAAGAGATTGGCATGAAAAATTTCTACATGTTTTTTATTCCAATCCTTTCTCAAGGCAATTATTTTATATACGCAGGTACATAAAAAATCCAATTCCAAATATATAATAGTTAAACAAATAAAAATTAAAAGAAAATTAAAAAGATATTTTAATCATGTTCCTACATATTTAACTAGCTCATACCATAGTCAAAGACTTGGAGCAATATTATCCAAGATAACTAAACAAACCAAATGTCCAAAAAGGAAAAAAAAAAAAAACCAAATTAATTATTAAAAGTTCTACTTCAAGCCCCAAACAGTAGCAAGTAATTAACAACATAACATAGTTCTCAATAACCACAACTTGACATAGAAGCAAAAGTGCCAAACATAAATAATTCCCTTGCCCGCATCTTTGCAACTGGAAGCTTCACTATCATAAACACTGCATTTATTAAAAACACAGTATCATGATCTAATTTGGAAAAAAATAAAAAACAATAATGACATATTTCTAATTATTTATTTTAATTAAAAAGAAACTTATTAAAATGATACATGAATGTCATGCACATCAAGAGTCAACTAACAGTGAAACCTCTTTAGTGAGATATATATATATATATATATATATATATATATATATATATATATATATATATATTCATAGTGAATTAGTGAGTGCCGAAGAATTTATAAAACCAAACTTAATAAGTAAAAGAGATTGAACCTGATTCAAGACCTTCAAGTTCATCCAATCTTTCTTCAATTTCTATCAAACTTGGTGAAGCATGTAGCCAATCTTGGGCACAAATGAGAGCCTCCACTATCTTTGGAGTCAATGAACTACGAAACTGTCCAAGCACATGTTTTTCAGTGCTAAAAGCTAACTCTAAGGCAACTGTAGAAATTGGAATGGCTAATACATCTCTTGCAATCAATGAAATGATTGGATACTTAAAAGGAATTGACTTTCCACCAATTCAAAATATCAAAATGATCACATTCTTTTTCACATCCTTCTTCTAAATATCAATCTACCTCTGATTTATGAAATGTAATTTCTTCTTCCTCCAAAAATTTTTGAAACCCAAATTTCTGCTTTTTGACTTGCCCATCTTCATCTAGTACATCAACCTCCATATCATGTGATGATCTAGGTTGATTTGCTCTTGTTGAAGTAGAAGAACTAGAATGGAATTGATAGTGCACATACAACTTATCAAAAACTTGCTCAAATACATACAAGCCACCGTAGCAATACCTCACATACTTCAACTTGCATCAAGGATCAAGGACCACTGCAACCAACAAGATCATGTTCACCTTATTAACGTCTCCCCAATATTTATCGAACGCCTTCATCTTCACAGCCATTGTACTTGAAACATAATCACCATCATCTATTGATTCTCGTAAAAGATATTCAATTGCACATACTTCATGAAAATATGCATTGGCTGTGACATAATGCAATCTTGAGAGGCGTTTTGTAGCTCCATAAAATTATTTTAAAAACTTCGTAAGGACACAAGCTTGTTCCCAATGCTCCTCTTGAGGAACCCCATTTTTAACTTCAAATGTAAAATCTATCTTGCTCTTGTAGCCTTTCAAATGCCTTATGAAGTTTGATAGCGGCTTCCAACATCATATAAGTTGCGTTCTATCTAGTTGGTACATCTAAACACAAAGAGCTTTTACATGTTATTTTCTCAAGTTCAATGCACAACTCGAACTTTTGTAATCTAGATGGAGAGCCCCTTACATATTTAATAGCTCCACGAATCCGGCTTACTGACTCATTCATGATGCTTAAACCATCACCTACAATTAAATTCAATATATGCCCACAACATCTCATATGAAGATAATTTTCATCCAAGACACTCTCTTTCCAATTATTTATTTTCCTCTTCAAATATGCAGTAGCAACATCATTAGAGCCAGCATTATCAATTGTGATTGTAAAAATCTTTTCAATTTCCCAATGAAACGAATACATCTCAATAGCCTTACCAATTGCCTCACCTTTATGACAAGAAATTAAGCAAAAGTTTATGATTTTCTTATGCAAATTCCATTCATCATCAATATAATGAGCAGTGAGGCACATATAATTCATATTTTGCAATGAAGTCCATGAGTCTGTAATAAGGCAAACACGGTGAGCTCCTTTAGTCAAAATCTTTTTCAGTTTGGACTTCTCACATGCATAGATTTCTAAGCAATCCCTAGCTATGGTGGTCCTTGACACAAGTGTGAATCTAGGCTGCATTGCATAACAAAACTTTCGAAACCCTTCACCCTCTACAAATATAAATGGCAACTCATCAATGATAATCATCTCGGCAAGTGTTTTACGAATATATTCTTGATCAAATTTCCATGTTGCCAACTGACTATCACCTTCTTGGTCGATTTTTTGGAATGATAAGGACTTTTGTTTCTTGGAATTATATGGATACTTAACACATTTTATCAAGTGATTGGTCAATGTGCTAGTACCAATTTTACTTGGACAATGATATTCTCTATCACAGTACGTAGTAACATGATGCAAATTCTAATTTTCTTTTTTCATCTAGTGTTTTACCAAAATGCTCCCAAACAAGAGAGGGTGGCATGCTACCTTTTTTTAATTTTTTTTGTTGTAAACATTGCTGGTTCCTTCGCATTTGTGAAAGGCATGACATTAGCATCTCCAACTCCTGCTTCATTGGAAGGTGCTCCACTTTGTGCAGTTGCCAATGTCCCAACTAGGGTATCATTTGCAGACATCTAAAAAATAATACACATCCATAAGAAATAATAATAATAATAATACACATCCATAAGAAAAAAGAAAAGAAAAGAATTGGGTAACTAAAAAACAAGATTCCTTTCCTTCAATTGAATCAGGGTATATCCAATTTTTAATTCTTTAAACATAGATTTGCAGAAAAAACTTAAAGCTCATGCAAAATTAACCCATAATATATGCAAATTTGTTTAAAATATAATCCCAGAAAATCATGAATATAGAATAGAATTTCATCAGTAAACAGTTACAAAAACAATGACAAATTTATTTGTAGAATTTGTAGGCTCTCAATTTCATGAATATAGAATAAAATTTCATCAGTAGAATTTGTAGAATTTCATCACTAAGGAATTACAAATCACTTTATGATTTTCTACAAATATAATCCCAAATCAGTTACAAATCCAAAAATGTCACAAAAACAAGCAAAACACATCACACTGACCACATAAAAAAAAAATAAAGAAATCTTGAAGAATGGAGAATGAAGAAAACAAAACCTTCAATGGCATTGAAGAAATTAGCGTTGGGAGTTGGGACTGTTAGCGTTGGGCAGCGGCTACCGACGGAGATAGAGTAAGGTGAATGAAGAAATAGCAGATTTGCAGGGTTGAAGATTAAGAAATCGCAGGGGTTTAAGATGGTTTGGGGTTGAAGAAGTCGCAAAATGGAGAAGAAATCAATAGGTTTGTCGGGGTTTGGGAAAGAAATCGCAGGTGTGGGGTTTTGGGAAGACAAGAAATCTCGACTTTGGGGAAGAACGAAGAAGTTGCAGCCGTTGGAGTCATGGAGAAATGGCGGAAACCTTGAGGTTGGAGGCGAGAAATCACAGGCGAGCTAGGGCACTAAGGGTAGTGTGGTGGATGTCCTACCCAATGTAATGTTTCTCCAATATTCCAAGGTCCTTAACACAAAATGAGAAGCAAAAAATTCAATTGATAAATAATTGGTTTTACAAAAATCAGATTATGCTTCATGAAAGGAACGCAGAGACCATTAGAGAGTTTGAATAAATGATTTGAAAAAGAATGATTGAAGGGTCCATTGTGGTGACCCCAACCCTGGGCCACTATCCCCTGCGGAGACAGTGTGCGGAATGTCGGGGCGAAACGCCCGGCATATGCATCATCAACCACCCCATCATCTATGGGATAATCGGGACCCTACAAGCCCCAAAAGGACTCTCTATAGAGTCCAATTTTTTTTTCAAACATCAACCTGATAAACCTGAACTGTTCTAAAATCAATCACTACACATCCACAATAAGTCAAGTCTACACAATCCACATCCATATGCACATGACAATTATACATCCCACACATATAAACTACAATTGATTTAAACCCCAATACATAAAATGATTTATATTCCAACATTATCTAAGTCCAAAACCATAGTCCCAACATCTACATGTACATACAACCTCATCATCTACCAAGTTTCATAAGTTAAGTATTATTATGTACATAGGTTTCCAAAATACAAATTACATAGATGTGTACAAACATTACAAAAGAAAACATACAAAAAGGAAACCCTCCTCACATCTATGCTAAGCTCCTCCATTGGCTAGGTCCTCAATGAATAATAACTCCCTTGCCCTTATCCTGGGGTGTGGATCTTGTAAACGGGAAATGAGAGTGAGCCAACGATGCCCAGTGAATAAAATTCAGATGTGCCATCAATACTCATCAATAAAATACCATGTATGCATGTCAATGCAATAGGACTATGAAAAACATATATCATAAATGTAACCACTTGCATCACATACAATATGCAAATAATATCCACCAGATCCGCCATTGTTTTCCATTTCCACATATTAGTCCAAGCCTACGCACAGTGAGCTCTAGCAACATCATACTATGATCTTGAACTTATTCATTCAACATTTCATTCTTATATTCTAGTCCAACCTTTCGTCGAATGACCTCATTTCGGAGATCTTCCCCATGTCCTCTAGATCAATGGGGGCATAGCTTCCACTTTGAAGTCGAATAATTGTATTGTGATTCAGGACATAGAATGTTCACATTTCTTCTCCATATTTTGGTCCAAACTTTCGTCATGAGATCTAGTGTCATATCACTATGATCCGAGACACGGAATATTTATTCATCATTCATTTTCAAAAACCCCCATATGGCATGGTCAAAAGTGGTCTTCCTTTTAGAATACTAGCTTTGTTATGTCCTTTTGCAAGGGCATACAATAGCGTAGTTTCCATTAATCGCTAAGTCATTTAGATCCTTTGTAAAGGAGGGACTTCGCTCTCTTCAGGGGCAAGACCTACCAAGTCCACTGGGTTTTACACATATGCATCCCCAATTCAAAACACATTTCATGCCTTCGAACATACAATATATAATTTCATATGATGACAAAAGATGAAACATAAATGAAGTTTACTCATAACCAAGCCAATGAGAACAATCTTATATACACAAAAAATCCCCTATTCCAACTTAGATCCTACAATTACATCATACATATCACTATCCATATATACAACACACCCATTTCATGATCTCAAATCACATAATCCACATCTAACTCATGTCTAATCCCCAACATGGTCAATTTAGGTCCATACATAGCCAACTAGACCAATTATATTATTTAACATGTAATACCCCTGGTTTACAAGGAAAAAAATAAAAATAAAAATCGGGACGTTCGGGCATGTCTTTTTCTATAAAAAGACCCATCTTCCCCCTAATTTCTCATACCACTCCTCCTCAATCTCTCTCCCTCTTCTAGAGACACTCTTTTTCTCTCTCTCTCTCCTCTTTTTGAGACTCTCTCTTAGAGACTCTCTTTGCTGTACGAAGCGACTCTGTTCGGGAAGAAACACCAATTTGGGAAAGAAGTTTTATCTGAAGGTGGGAACGAAACATATGTTTGCGTGTCTTATTAGGGGTATAGGTAAAATTATAATATGACCGTCAACTTCGGTTCAGTTCGGGTAACTTCGGTTTTCCAATTCTTAGTTAACATGCATATATACTAAAAATTAATTATTAATAAGATAGTAACAAATTGGAATCATATACACTGAAAATGAATTTTTGAAACTCTTGACTTACTTAACAATGAACTTATACTAAATATACTTATATATATATAATTTTATTTTATATTTGAACATTGCTACAGAAATACACGATGGACACTTTTTTTTTTTTGAGCAACGACACTCATTTTTGACACTATGACCATTTTGCGTTGTTAGATCATCTCTAATAATATATCAACATGTGATTTAAGGTAATTTAACAATACAAATTGAATATAATATTAAAAAGGAGTGTCTATTTATATATATATATATATATTTTTTTTTTTTTTGGCAATACTATTCTTTAAATTTATGATTAGTTTATGTGATTTAAAAGTGAGCATTTGGAAACAAACAAGTTTTAAAAGAAAACTTTCCTTTCAAAAAAAAGAAAAAGAAAACTTTGGAAATATAAATGAAAATACTTTGGAAACAAACAAACAATGCCCTCCTTTAGTGTGAGGGATAAGATAAAATTAATTTTATGAGATTTGATAGGATTGAATATAATAAAATTAAATAATTAAAAAAAATAAAAAATATAATATTCATTACAATGGAATAAAAATAATTCTTCCTTTTGATTGTCACTATTTTATCCCATTACAATAAGATAAAAATGAGGATGAGTTTATTTTTTTTATCTCATCTTGGTCGGTAGCTAAATATGGGCTTGAGATTAAAAAAAGTCTTATTCCATCAAATCTCGCACACCAAATAAGTCCTAAAAAATCTAAAAAGAACTAACAATGGGTTGATTCAGTAATTTGGGTATAAGTATACCTACTTCTCGAATTCGAGACACCTTCTGCTGCTTATTGGCCAATGGCCATTTTGAATATATGTAGTCGTGGTCCATAAAGATTAAAGACTTAAAAACAAAAGCATCTAAAAAGAAAAATATTTTAATTACACAAGTGTGAAGGTGTGGTGCTTCTCGTGCAGTAATAATCTGTATTGAACTTCCAAAAAAAGAAAAAAAAGAAAAAAAATACAAAGCAAGAAAGCAATAGCAGTACGAGCGTCGGCGAAGATAAGGACGTCTGCATGGAATCAATTTTTTTGCTACTCAGAGAGCAGAGTGAGCCGAGGCAGAGAGCACAGACTTCCATTTTGTGAGGAAAGCTCATTAGATTGTAAAATTGAAACAGAGTATCGCTCCTGTGTAACTGAAATAACAGAGTATCGTTATTTCTAATTAAGATTCTAGAAACTTTTGGTAGTTACAGCCAGCTGTTAGTGCTTGCAAAAACATGTTCAGTTAGTTATCTATTGTCTCCTAATGTAAACCGGGTACATTGTATCTAGTCATCTTATAGATCTATATATATATAACAGAACAAAGACTCAAGTAGTTGCTTGAGCTAAGATTTTAATATTCTCATATGGTATCAGAGCCAGATAAAAGGCAGACACCATGGTTGATTCTTCATGCTCATCGTTTTGCAACTCAGCTCAATCAATGTGTCACGACCCATGATACATGACGTCATGATCAGCACGGAACCCCGTATATATCCTCCCTCGATATACATTCATCCCGATAAGCCTTTTAATACACATCATAATCCCAAATACACAACAATAAACACATATGGACATAATCAAATAATATTACATTCTCAAAATATAAGCCATAATTTTTTTTTAAAGTCCACTGTGATCAAAAGTACAAAATAATACTTAATAATGATTACAACTCATCTAAGTGTTAAGTATACGTATTAGGTGTTACATAGTATAATTTATCAAAATAAATACAGAAAAATACTAACACCTACATCAACCAAAGTTCGAGAAATGCTCCGCAGCTAAGTCTTTCCCTTCTCCTTCCTATCTGATCCTGAAAAGATAATAGTGAGGGGTGAGCTACAGCAAGCCCAGTGAATGTTTTCTACAAGTGGCTACATACATGTGCATTTATGTAAAACATTGCAAGATTCATTAAAACAATTTATACAACTAGAATGCAAACGAGGTTACATACATGTTCAATATAAGACCTCATGTCATATCAAGACAATGCATATCACTTATGACATGTTCATGCACCTAAACACCTCCTAGGTAAGAATCGATTCAAGAACATGAGCGCGCGAGACCCATTCCCGAATGACCTCTTACCCGTATTCTAATAGGAATTCTAAGGGCACGTCACTGATTTACTATTCATTCCAAACCCTATTTCAGGTTTAGACGAACTACGGCTGTGCCTACCCTTAAAACCCTCTGCAAGGTCCACAACCGGGGATCCACTTACGAAATTTCTCGAAGGAAACCCCAACTAGGAGACTCAACCTAAATTGTTTTCCCTACTGACTATGATCAAATAATTTTCATGAGATATCAAATCATGCATACCATAATAATTAAGCATTTAAAACATTTCTATAATGGAATGCCACACATAGAAGACACAAGTAAAGAAATACTCACCATTGATTGGCTAAGTCTAGCCAATCTAATTTTCAATCCAAGAAAGTACTTGAAGATCCACGAATCACCTCGAGTACTTCAATCACCAATTTGCCTACGTGGCTTACTCAAACAAACCAAGGTTCCTACATATAACACATGATCCATACAATACTAAAGATCAGCCAAAGAATGCTAACAACCATGTTCAAACTTAATTCTATAGTGTAATACCCTGAAAATTTTGAGGATATCTACTTTCCTTTTCAGAATTATTCTCTGAATTCTTTTATAGGAAATAACCAAATCACTCCTTAATTTACTCCAATCTTCCTTGCATACAAGATAAAATTTGGAAACCAAATCACCACCACAAAACCCTAACCATAGTACATAAATACAAAAGCTCTTCCAAACGCCACACCCATCACCACTTTCATCTCTCTCGCTCTCCCTTGTGCCAGCAACGGAAGCACGCGACAACACTGGAGAAACACAAGTACCCACAGTGAGCAACCTCTTCGCCTCTTCCTTTTTCCTCCTTTCTTTTACTGTTTTGTTGCGAACAGAAACAGTCTCCAGAAAACATGCATTGTTTTTCTTTTATTGTTTTGTTGCGTATAGAAACACAGCAGCAGTAGCAACGTCTTTTCGACGGATTGCTGCTCCTCTCTCTCTCTCTCTCTCTACTCTGTTTCGCTTATGCTCTCTATGTTTTACTACATCATGGTTTATGTAATTGGAAACCGAGAGCAGGTTGCACACAATGTTATATAATTCAATATACATTTAAGTGCCACCTCACCACTCGTCCAATATCATATTATATTACATGCTCTAAACATGCACACCGTCACCCATCTAAGCACCCACATCATACATATATATTATGCATTCTATATAATGAACACACCTCATCTCATATTTAACATTAGATGATATGTATTATACTATCTCATTATATATATATATATATTGTTATATCTATTATGCTTTATATCATCTGTCATATAGTATACTTAAGATACTATAGTGTCAGTATACTTATGATGGTTTATATATAAGTAATCAAGTGTAATCCTAAAGTCACGACTTACTTTTAATTATATAGACATACAATAATTTTGAAATCCGGGAGAGTTGTACAAATTACTAATTTATGTACAATCTTTATGTGTATAGGTTGATATTGTCGAGTGTCGAGAAATCTGGACACTTTGGAATTTAACGATTCAGGTGGGGAAGATTCTATGCCTTTACAATATTTTATTTCGATATGTAGATAGGAACATTAAATTAATTAGATTTATATTATTATTAGATTGTTCGTGCATGCTTATCTTACATGACTATATATATTGTGATTGTTGGCCATGATAATAATGTACGTGTATGATTTGTTGTTCCGAGTTGATGCTAGATGTGTGTAATTCATGTGTACTTTAAAAGTTTGATGACGTGATATATGACATGATAGTATTAGCATAATTATTACAATAAAATTTATATGTGAATGCTAATATATTTGGCATTGTGATATGATACCATGTGTTGTGGAGTTTAAACATATCATGTGAATACAAGTTATGTATCGTACTTATGTTGCATGTGTGATACTGTGACTTCATTAAAGAACATGATTAAGATAAGAATAACACATATGAGGCAGTTATTCTAAGGAATATCGCCAATGACTGTTTTGGGGCAGTTATTCTGATGAATATCGCCAATAATTATTATGGGACAGTTATTCATTATGAATATCGCCAACTAAATCTTAATTTTGGGTAGTGCCACCCTGGGTTTGATTTCCTAAAGGTACGTGATTTAGAACGTGATAGAACGCTCGACTCAAACAATCAAATGTTGCAACGATTAATGTGTGAAACTTGTTTGTAATGTTCTTGTGTATATATCATGATAAAATGTTGTGAATTGTTTAGATGACCCACTGGGCTTTCAAGCTCACCCCTATTTTTCATATGCAGGTACTTAAGAGAATAAAATCGCGAGTTCGTGAAATAGTTCAGAGTAGTAGGGGTGGGTTAATTATTTTGTTAGTATTGTGGTGGCAGGGCTGAATATTTTTATTTGATTTTTAAAGGTTTATTATTTAAACGGGTTGTATTGACAATCAAAATTTAGTAAACATTATTACGGTTAGTAAAGACCTTGTGGTTTATTTCACGTGTGAATGCCTTAGTGAACATTATTACAAATTCATATTTTTGCAAATTTTACTATCTATATAATGGTTATGAGTTGAGATAGATAGATACGATTAACATCTCGATTTTCAGTAATCTTTCTCGATAAAATTAAAATATTCATTATTTTACTTGAAATTTAAGTTTTGAAAATCGGGGTGTTACATATAGTCAATTTGAGATTCTAGCATGGTCATAGTCATGAGTCAACCCATATTGCTCAATTCAACCATATAATCATCAAATTAGACTAGACCTAACCCAAATTGAATGCCATAAGTTGATTCCCGTGATCCCAAACACTATAATACAAATCATTCAATCATATTAAGGGTTAATTAGGTTATTCCTCAAGTCAATTACATCAATTGACTAAGTTCAAGTCAGAATCCCCAATTTGGCAATACATAACCTAAGGCCAAATTAAACTAAGTGTTATCAAATTAACATAGGTTCAAACATTCTAAACCCATGAATCTACTCAAATGGGGTCCAATTAGATGATTCCCAAGTCAATTTTGTCAATTGACCTGGTTTAGGTCAAAAGCCCTAATTTGGGCAAAATCCCCAATTTACATGGAAATCCTCAGATTGCATGGGAATGTCAATTTACATGGCCTAAGCCAAAATTACCCTACAATTAGGTTCCCCCTATTCAAGATCAGTAATTTAGAGTGTCATACATCCATAATTACTCATCAATTTCATACAAATCACAAGAAATTTGAATAGAAAACCCTAGGTCAAAACACTAGTTTTAGGTCAAGTCTATGAAACCCCTCTAATTTCTTACTAGAAATTGAGGGTTTCACCTCTAGAGTACTCCCCATACACTCTAGGTCAACATGTATTAATTTTAAGGCCTAATTCCAACTTTAATTTTCCATCACCCTTTCAAAAACGGGATTCAATAGAACCCTAGGTCGAAAAAATCAGTTGCATGCTTGTAAGAGAATGATGGAAGGAAGAAAAATGAGAATGAAATGGTTACCTTGATGATCCTTGAGCAATAATCCACCCAAAAACCTATTTTTTCCCTTCTTTTTCTCTTCTCCTCTTCTTTCCCCTTTCTCCAAGCTCTCTAGCACTCTTGAAGGTGGAAAAATGAGTAAGTGTGAGAAAATCCCATTTTGATTTGTATTTATAGAAAAATTTGGGCCCACAACTCAAAATACACTTAAACAAAAGGAACAATTTTTTTTTTCTGTTACAATTACTTCCACTTAGATACTCAATTTTATGTAAATGATTCATCATTTTAAAATCTTAATCGTCAAAAGTTGTATGTGTCAGTTACCAACATTCTGGTAAACTTTCAGCTCAATTCAACGGTGGGATTGCGAGATCCAACTTTTGATCAAAATTGCGCAAGAAAATTCGTAAATCCAAAAAATAGTGTTTGGAGCTTTATAACTCACAGTAGGCAACTCCGATCAAGATCTTCACCGTTATAATTAAAATCTATCAGAGAAGAATAAGCTGAACAAATTTTAGCTCAATCGGACCACGGAACTAACAGATCATTGTATTGATGTAATCGGTGACAAAAATTTCTTTCTCCATGGAGCTAGCTCCATTGATCCAAAACACCGTTTTCGACATGTTTTGACGTTGAACGGGTCTTCGATTATTTCGAAACTTCATGCAAAGGCACTCGAACTAACGAGCGTCGAGCATCATATATGTATACGTACACATATACAGGTACTTTACTGGTCAAAATGACGTCATCCTAAAGTACAGACGTAAAATTCTCCCCAACTTAAGGGATTTTGTCCTCAAAATAAAAGTAAGATAACTAACCTTAGTCGGTAAAAAGATTGAGGAACTGCTCTCTCATCTGGTCCTCGCGCTCCCAGGTTTGCTCTTCATTATCGTGGAATTGCCATTTGACTCGCACAAGCGGGATCTCTTTATTCCTCTGTTTCTGAACCCGACGAGCCACAATCTGAATAGGCAACTCTGCATAAGTCGTATCCTCCCCAACTTGCAGATGACTCACATCAAGCACATGAGCTGGATTGGGATAAGACTCCTTCGATGGATCCTCATTAAACTTCCTCAACATCGATACATGGAACACATCATGAACACCCTCGAGCTGAGAAGGTAGAGCCAACCTGTATGCTACCTGTCCAATCCTCTCAACAATCTGGAATGACTCAATGAACCTAGGGGCAAGTTTCCCTCTGATGTCGAACCTCATCTGACCATTCCGTGGCGAGACATTAAGCAAAACTAGATCTCCCACTGTAAACTCCAATGGCCTATGCCAGTTATCATAATAACTCTTCTGTCTGTCCTAAGCTGACTTCAGCCTCTCCCGAATCAGCTTGACTTTCTCGATCTTTTCAACAACTGCATCAGGGCCCCATAACTGCGTATCTCCCACCTCGTACCAACAAGCTGGTGATCTACAAGGTCTTCCATACAAAGCCTCATATAGTGCCATATCGATGCTCGCCTGATAACTGTTGTTGTAAGAAAACTCACACAAGGGCAAATGCTCACCCCAACCACCACCGAACTCTAAAATGCAAGACCTGAGCATATCCTCCAGCATCTGAATCACTCTTTCGGACTGACCATCCATTTGAGGATGAAACGTTGTACTGAGTCGGAGACGGGTCCCAAATCAAGTCTGCAAAGCCTGCCAAAACCTCTACGTAAATCGTGGATTTCGATTCGACACGATAGACAATGGCACTCCTTGCAATCTCACGATCTCTTTCACATATTATCGACTCATCTATCCACAGAGTCTCTGGCGCTCATAGGAATGAAATGTGCACTCTTGGTCAATCTATCGACCACAACCCAAATGGCATCAAATCTGTCATGAGACCTCGGTAATCCCATGATGAAATGCATCATGATGTGCTCCCATTTCAACTCAGGTATAGGTAACTGCTGCATTTGACCTCCAGGCTTCCGGTGTTCAGCCTTAACCTGTTGGCACACCTCACATCTCTGCACGTACTCAACAATATTCTTCTTCATCCCATGCCACCATACAGATCTCTTCATGTCATGGTACATCTTGGTAGCCCCTGGATGAACAGTATACTGAGACCTGTGCGCCTCTCGAAGTATCTCAACACGTAACTCAACATCATATGGGATCCACAGTCTCACTCTATATCGCAAGACATCATCTGAACCAATCTGCCAATCAGCCTGGTCAACACTGTCTGTGTATCTACGGTACATGTCATAATTCGGACAATGTTCCTGTAAATATCTAACCCGCAGAATATAGGCATCAGCAAGCTGCACGTGCATCTAAGCACATATCTCAGTACGTGGTGCGTCCGAGAGTATACTCATCATAGTCACTCTCTCAAGTAAATGCCACTGCTGGGCCATCTGTAAAGCAACCATCTGAGTCTCTGCTCGTCTACGACTCAAAGCATCAGCCACAACATTGGCCTTGCCAGGATGATTGTGGTGACCCCGCACCCCGGACCACCAACCCCGCTCGGAATGGTGTGCGGAATGTCGGGGCGGGACGCCCGACGTAGGCATCTCAAACCAGTCCTCAACCCTAGTGAGGGGGTTGAGACCCTACGAGCCTTATCCCAAACAACGACATAATATAAATAGGTACTAAACAAAACTACCAACCGTATTAGTCATCCAAGACAAGAGATACTCTATAAAAATGAACCATAAATAAAATCGTCATAATCCCTACAGTCCATCAAGATTGACATACACATAAAGTCCAAAACTAAGGGTACAAAAAAAACCGTCATATGTCCACATGGTCTATCTAACAAGTCCCAACTCACCCATACTACAATGTGGTAAGTGTTATAATTACATAGTCCAAAATATAATACATCATAATTTAAAATACAATTCAATCAAAATGCCTCTCAACTCACATCGAGGCCTTGGATTCTCTTGCCGGCAAGGCCCTCAATATATGACTACTCATTTGCCCTTATTCAGGATAGAAGGACCTGAAAGAGGAAAATGAGGGTGAGCTAACGGTGCCCAGTGAATAGAATTCAAATATGCTATCAATACTCATCAATAAATATCATGTATGCATGTCGATGTGTAGCATGATTAAAAGTTCATAACATATAGATATCAAGCATTTATAATAAGTTCGATGCAAGTAAAAGCTTATCAATTTGGATCCACATTCCACATGCATTGGGGTTACTAGTGCACGTCTATTTTACCGTACCGCTCTCATCCCCAATCATGTTAATTTGGGGTTACTAGTGCACGTCTATTTCACCGTACCGTTCTCATCCCCAAATATTCCTTTTTAAAACCCTCCTATGACAAGGTTAAGTCCCCCTATTAGCCAGATAGATGGGCTCAACCAAAGTCATAAGGTTTTCTTAAATCAATGCATCATTCAAAACATTAGGACACATTCATGCTTTCAACATACAATATATATAAGTGATATGATGACATAAAAGATATAATCATAAATGAAGTCTACTCACAACCAAGCCTCGCGAGAGTATCTAACCACACACGGCCACCAAACCGAATCAACCCAATCAAGATCCTAAAACATTTATCAATATCCTACCATACATCAATTTCTATGCTCAATCACATAAACATTACACATCAACCCAAAATCAGCCCACATATAGACAATAAGCCTAAATCCCATCTAATCCCATCATTCAACTCAAATCACATGACCTAGGCCTCTAATGCATAGTTCTCATTCATAAACCATTCTATTAATAAAAAATACTGATTTTCAATTCCTTAGGCATAAACATGCTCAAATTGGGTCATTTGATCACAAGTAGGCCTAACCCATGATATGGTCACAACCACCAAATCAGTAGCATAATCAACCCTAATCATGCTTAATTAAACATAAGTTGCATCAATTCAATGATTCTAGGCCAAAAGCATCAAAAACCCTAAAATATGAAATTTTCCATACTTAGGCCATATTGCCGATTTACACTAGTTCACCATGTTCAGCCATGTATGTCACTGATTTTGCATCATAGGTTCATCAACAATGGAAAATAGGTCAACATAGTTGACATGCAAGCTATTTGGAAAGGTCTAAGTTCATATTCTAAATTTAGGTCTAATACAAGCAACCCTACCAATTCTTCATTTAATATTCTGTTCAGATGTATCAATCTACCAACAGAAATATTTTATCACAAAATTAACCGTACAGATTAAAGTATGTTAAGAAGCAAACCTTCTATCCAAAAATCAGCTCAATCCAACGGTGGACCAAAACGATTGGTCTCTTTGATGAGCAAGTCTCTAATCAGACAATTTCTCCTTTCCTGCTGCAAATACTCGACCTCAGATGCCTATATCACACAAGATACTTAACCCATAATCATCTTCACCGTTAATAATGCAGAAAGATCAGTTTTAAACCACATTACCAAATATCATATCCATCCAACGGTATATTTAGGAGATATATTAGTTTGATCTAAACTGCACGAGAAATCCAAACTTTCCGACCAGCTTTGTTTGAGAGGTTATATCTCTCAGAAGGAAACTCCAATTAAGATCTCCACCGACCAGAATGAATAACCATAAGCTATGAACTTGCTGAAAAAGTTTGAGCACAAGTGGACCATATATGTCCAAGATCCAGCTCTTTGATGAAAACGTTGCTGAGATTCTCCTCAAAGCAACTCCGTCTTACTTTATCTTTTTTTTTTCCTTTCTCTCTACTCATCTCACCCTCTAGGACTTCCTTGGGGAAGAGAAGTAGGGCATGGGACACTTGTCCACTCTCATGCACCAACCTTGACATGTGTTGGAGAGGAGAAATGGAGCATTGGACACTTGTCCATTTTCATGCACCAACTTGACATGTATTGGAGAAAAGAAATGGGGCATGAGACACTTGTCCATTCTCATGCACCAACTTGACATGTGTTGGAGAAGAGAAATGGGGCATGAGACACTTGTCCATTATCATGCACCAACTCGACATGTGTTGGAGAAAATAAATGGGGCATGGGACACTTGTCCATTCTCATGCACCAACTTGACATGTGTTGGTCTCATACTACCCATATCAACCACATGTACTTTAACCAAAATCATGCTTCCATGTATTTTAAATGTCCAATCCATTTAATACACCAAATTTTCATTCTCATTTATCCTTTTATTCAATCAATCCTAACCCATATCAATTCATGGTTTAATGGGCCCATGCATAAATAATAACATATCCATTTTACTTTAATTTAACATGACCCATATACAATTTATAATGCACATATTTATACACATTATCAAGCATCAAATATACAAACATTAAACAACCATCAAACAAACACCAAACATATCAAGGCAACACAGAGTTTGGGCAAAATATAAAGATGAATATGCAACCACTCGACCCTCCTGCATTAGTACACACCCCAGACCTAAGGGCGATGCATCCGTATAAATCACCAACTCTTTCCTAGGCTCTGGGAGAATCAACACTGGAGCTGTAATCAACCTCAATTTCAACTCACTGAAAGCTCTTTCACAGGCATCCGACCACGTGAAGGTCACATTCTTCTGAGTTAGCTTAGTCATCGGTGCGATTATCGTGAAAAAGTCCTTCACGAACTTCCTGTAATAGCCAGCCAAACCCAGAAAGCTACGAATCTCGGTCACTGTGGTAGGTTTTGGCCAATCAATGGTCGTCACAACCTTAGCATAATCAACAGAAATACCCTCTGCACTAACCACATGACCCAAGAATTTCACCTTACTCATCCAGAAATCACACTTGCTCAGCTTGGCATACAACCTATGCTCCAACAATGTCTGCAAGGTAACTTTGAGATGACGCTCATGATCCTCTCTAGTCTTAGAATAGACTAGGATATCATCGATAAAGACTATAATAAACTGGTCAAGGTACGGTCTGAATACTCTTTGCATCAGATCCATGAACATAGCTGGTGCATTAGTCAACCCGAAGGGCATCACCAGAAACTCATAATGTCCATACCTCGTCCAAAAAGCAGTTTTCGGCACATCCTCATCTCTAATCCTCAACTGATGGTACCCAGACCTCAAGTCAATCTTCGAAAAGAACTTGGCCCCAATCAGTTGATCAAGCAAGTCATCAATACGAGGAACTGGATACCTGTTCTTCACAGTCACCTTATTTAGCTGACGGTAGTCTATGCACAAACGAAGACTCCCGTCTTTCTTCTTGACAAACAACACGGGTGCTCCCTAAGGTGACATACTAGGGAAAATAAATCCCTTGCCCATCAGCTCATCAAGCTGGGCTCTGAGTTCATTCAACTCTTTTGGTGCTATACGATACAGTGGAATGGAAATTGGTTTTATCCCGGGCATCAGCTCAATGATAAAGTCTACCTCTAGCCTAAGCGACAAGCCAGATAACTCATCTGAAAAAACCTCTGGGTACTCGCAGACTATAGGAATGTCTACTAACTGAACGCCCTGTCTCACATCATCCACTGGCCTCAAACTAGCCATCATAGCAACCTCATCATTAGAGTCTAATCTACCCTGGGTAGGTGGGCTCGTTGCAGTCCTGCCTCCGAAAATGAAGACTGGCTGTCTGGGTATCTGAAAGACAACTCTCTTGGCGAAGCAATCAATGCGAGCGTGATACGCTGCCAGCCAATTCATACCCAAAATGGCATCAAACTCGAGGAATTCTAAGACTCTAAGGTCAATTGACATCTTGTGGTCCTCGAGTCTCACGACACATCCCACACATACCATGTTAGGGTAAATCCTCTCACTAGCCGCCGTACTCAAAACCAGCGGCGTACTAGTCCTAACAGGCAATAATCTCAATCTATCTACCATACTACCACAAACAAATGAAAAAGTAGAACCAACATCAATCAGAACATACATCATAAAATCACAAATGCTGATTGTACCTTCAATTAACTGCTTACTGGCCTCTGGATTTGCCTGCGTGATTGCTCGAGCCTGCTTCTTAGTAGCAACTGGCATCGGACTGAACTGTGTAACAGACATCCTCAGTGGACACTCGTTCTTCTTATGCCCTGGAGCTCCACAACCAAAGCAAACTATTGGTGTCTGTGCCCTAGGCGCTGAAGATGCAGCCTGCGACCCTGCCATGACTGTTTGCTGTCCACTGTGCCTGACTGAACTCTGCTGTTGTTGCTGGGGCCTGCCTGAAGCCTGTCCGCTCTAGCCCAAAAATGGTGACGTAACTGACACTGGGGCAGAGGCTACTGATGCCTCCTACCTGCTGCCACCATATCTCCGTCTCTTATTCTTTTGGCTAAGCCTGCACAGAAGGAGCTGTATGCAAAGGACACATTAATTTAACATCTTAACCGTTAAAAAGTTTTATAAATCAGTTACCAACATTCCGATAAAAGTTCAGCTCAATCCAACGGTGGGATTACGAGATTCAACCGTTTAATCAAAACTGCGCAAGCAAATCCGTAAATTCAAAAAATAGTGTTTGGAGCTTTATAACTCACAGTAGAAAACTCCGATCAAAATCATCACCGTCATAATGAAGATTTATCAGAGAAGATTAAGCTGAAAAGATTTTAGCTCAATTGGACCTCAGATCTAGGACATCAAGCTATTGATGTAATCGGTGATAGAAATTTCTTCGTCCATGGAGCAAGTTCTACTGATCCAAAACACCGTTTTCGACATGTTTTGACGTCGAACGAGTCTCCGATCATTCCGAAACTTCATTCAAAGGCACTCGAACCAACGCGTGATGAGCATAATATAAGTATACATACACATATACGAGTACTATAGGGTACTCTACGGGTCAAAATGACATCATCCTAAGGTATGAGCGTTACATGTATATCTTGTGAGCTTGCTAGAATTGATTATCATATGTTCACATGAAGAATTTTCATCTATATTAAATGGATTATATGTCTCAAATTTTTATGTGTAAATCCATTTAATATTGAACTATGTTATCAATTTAATCAAAGTGAAAATCAAGAAAATCAAAATTATAGTGTTTAAGTGTTCTATGTTCTTAAGAAACGCATTGCTACAAAGAGGAATGCGCTCTTTTGCTCGAACACCAGAAGGTGTTCTGCAGAGAACATAGGAACGCGCTCCCCTTAAGAAGAGTGCGTTCCTTAAGATTGATAACTGATCAGTCTCGTGGACTGAGAGTTCATTTCTTCCTTCTTTCTTCCACCATTTCGCTTCTTTTCTCACACCCGATTTTTCTAACCCCCATTTTTAATGTTTTTATTGTTCCAAACACATTCCCAATCATCACAATCATCAAATTCCTCATTTTCATTGCCAAAACACATCAAAATCCATTCATTTTCCATCAAAACCGCCAATTTTTCATATTTTCTTTATTTTTCAATTTGTCATTTCTCCTTCGATTTCACACGAAAATACAAGTTTTATAGCTTGTTTTTCTCGTTCCCATCCCGTCCACGACTCTTCACCTTCATTTTGACTCGTTTCGTCTCCGTTTTCACCACATTCTCGTTTAACACCCTTGTGGTATCTTTGTTTGCATATATAGTGTTTGACAAAATGCCACCAAAGAAAACAACCGTCTCAAAACTTTGATTGGAGATCAGCGAATCCTGCACACCTGCACTCAGGCCTACACGGCGACGAGTGGAGGTTGGGGAGTCCCCCACACCCACTCCACTTTTCACGAGGCGAACACGTGCCTCACGACCACCTCCTCGCGAGCCCTCACCTTCGTCGCCATCATCTTCATCCTCATCGGATGATGATGTCACACTTTTCGCACCTCGTGGCTTCACCTACCTCTCGACCTCCACTTCTAGAGGTTGTCGTCTGACCTTTCGACACTCAACATCTCGTTCTGAGCGTCCGAGTAGATTTTGACGACTTCACGAGGATACATATGCCTCTTTTCACCCACTTTGAATGGGTCTCCGATCATTCCGAAACTTTATGCAAAGGCACTCGAACCAACTCGCGTCGAGCATCATATACGTATATTTACACTTATACGGGTACTATACGGGTCAAAATGACGTCATTCTAAGGTACGAGCGTTACAAATGAGCTCGAGATCTATGACATCTAGCACGTTTGGAGGAACGATGAATGTCACACCCCAGTACACAGCACACCGCAGTGTCTAGTACCCCCGGGATGTGATGAGTACCCCCGCAGGGCGTACTCCAGCCATTATATACCACATAATATTGTCACATCCCAATACACAGCACACCGCAGCGTCTAATACCCCCGGGATCATGTCCACCCTATTCATTCATTTTATGAATAGTGCAGGGCCTCCCCCAGATTCGAACTCCCAACCTCCTTATAAGGTTTGATTTCGCAATCTGAGTAGCCAGTGAACCATTGGCTCAGTGGTTACTCAGATTGCGAAATCAAACCTTATAAGGAGGTTGGGAGTTCGAATCTGGGGGAGGCCATGCACTATTCATAAAATGAATGAATAGTATGGACAAATGATCCCGGGGGTATTAGACGCTGCGATGTGCTGTGTATTGGGATGTGACAATATTATGTGGTATATAATGGCTGGAGTACGCCCTGCGGGGGTACTCATCACATCCCGGGGGTACTAGACACTGCGGTGTGCTGTGTACTGGGGTGTGACAAAAAAGCCTTATTTTTGTCACACCCCAGTACACAGCACACTGCAGTATCTAGTACCCCCGGGATGTGATGGGTACCTCATACCGAGCGTACCCCAGCCGTTACATATCACATAATATTGTCACATCCCAGTACACAGCACACCGCAATGTCTAGTACCCCCGGGATCATTTGTCCACACTATTCACTATTCATGAATAGTGCAGGGCCTCCCCCAGATTCGAACTCACAACCTCATAAGGTTTGATTTCGCAATCTGAGTAGCCACTGAATACATAAGGCCTTTTTGTCACACCCCAGTACACAACACACCGCAATGTGTAGTACCCCCGGGATGTGACAATATTATGTGGTATATAATGGCTCGGGTACGCTCGGTATGAGGTACCCATCACATCCCGGGGGTACTAGACACTGCGGTGTGCTGTGTACTGGGGTGTGACAAAGAATCAACCAATGTCCGTAAAATTGGACAGAAACAATTACTTACTGTGGAAATCGTTGGTGTTGCCGGTGATCCGTGGTCACAAACTGGAAGGTTACGTCCTAGGATCGAAATCTGTTCCACTAGCAACAATCACAGTCACTAATGGTAGGAATAACGAGATTCATTAAAATCCAGAATTCAAGAACTGGATGAGCCAGGATCAACTATTGTTGGGATGGCTACTGAACTCCCTTACTGAGTCAGTAGCCTCACAGATCATTGGAGCCTCTACTTCCAGAGATACTTGGAAGGCAATCGAAGATCTCTGTGGTGCACACAACAAAGCCAAAATACAATTAAGTCGAACAGGAATTCAGACAACAAGTAAAGAATCCCTAACAATGGTTCAATACCTATCCAAAATGAAAGAATTTGCTGATAACCTTGCAGTTGCAGGACATCCATTTCCAATGGCAGATCTAGTGTCCTGTACACTTTCTGGTCTTGGACAAGAATACCTACCTATCACAATAGTTCTCCAAGATAAAGTTCAGTTTCTTGGTTTGAACTTCAGTCTGCTCTCCTCAGTCTCAATACTCAACTTGATCAATTAACTCAACTGAGTAATCTTTCTTTGCAATCAAATGCATCAGCCAATATTGCTTACAGCAAAACAAGGGGCAAATCATGGAAATCAGTTTAATATGAAGTCTGGTTACCAGTTTCCACAATCTCAAAATTCTGGTGGTCATCATTTCAATGGAAACAAGAGAGCATCTGGTCAATCTAAATGGAGAGGAGGCAGATCTGGAAATTCATCTCGTCCAACATGCCAGATATGTGGGAAAGTTGGACACTCTGCTGCAGTATGCTACTATCGCATTGATTTCTCTTTCATGGGCTCATTAGGAGGTTCAACACAACCAAGTGCATTGGTTGCTACTCCAAGTGTTGTCACTGATCCTGCCTGGGTAATGGATAGCGGAGCAACACATCATGTGACTGTTGATGCTTCAACTCCAGCATCAAGCAATGAGTATGAAGGTAACTCTTCTCTTAGTGTTGGAAATGGATCTACACTTCCTATTACTCATATAGGCAAACATTTGCTTATTTCATCGTCCAAAAATCTTAAACTTAATAATATGTTATGTGTTCTTTTAATCACGAAAAATCTTCTTAGCATATCAAAATTGACTTGTGATAATGACATCTTTGTTGAATTTCATGCCACTTCTTGGTGTGTGAAGGACAACAAAACCAAGGAAGTTTTACTTAAAGGCCATATCAAGGATGGTTTATATCAACTGGATTCTAAGGAGTCAATTGATTCAAGACTAAAGAATGTTACTGCTGCTGTGGTATACTCTACTTCTATGTCTAACACTGTCTTGTGGCATCGTAGATTGGGGCATCCTTTTAAGGATGTACTTTTTCGAAAACTGAATCTCTGTAATGTTGAAACTGTTGGAAATAAAACTCTTGAAGTTTGTGGTGCTTGTCAATGTGGTAAATCTCATTCACTTCATCATGCTAGATCTACTAATTGTGTTTTATCTCCTCTTGATTTAATTCATACCGACCTATGGGGGCCTTCTCCAGTTACTTCTCAAGCTGGTTTCAAGTATTTCATCTATTTCCTGGATGATCATACCAAATATACTTGGGTATATCCATTGAAGTTCAAGTCAGATGCTCTTAATGCTTTTACTATATTCAAAGCAATGGTGAAAAATAAATTTTCTACAAAGATCAAGATTGTGAGATCAGATTGGGGAGGAGAATATAGGAGTTCCTCCAATTTTCTTGAAAAACATGGAATTGGCTTTCAACACTTTTCTCCACATGAACATGAACAAAATGATAGAGCTGAATTACCGTTTCAATACTAGTTGAATGTTGTTCAAACCTCTGTATGTCTCATCAATGCCTTGCCAAGTCGAGTTCTAAACAATTGTTCACCATTTCAGGTACTTCACAATCAGTTTCCTAACTATAAATTTTTCGAATGCTTTGGATGTTTGTGCTACCCGTCTTAGACCATACCAAAATCATAAATTCCAATATCATTCAACAGCTTGTGTTTCTTGGTTATATCTATGCTCACAAAGGCTATAAGTGTCCTAGTCCAACAGGAAAACTGTATATATCAAGTAATGTTGTGTTTGATGAAACCAAATTTCCTTACAAATCTCTATTTTTACAAAATTCATCCACCTCCTCAAATGTTTCTTGTTCTCATTCGGGTCTCAATGTACCTGTGGTTTCTTCTACTCCCATATCACAAATTTTACCCTCGTCTGAAGTATCAGTAACTCATCAACTTTTTCAGTCACCTGAACCTGAACTCTCTGTCACACCTTCACATGATTCCTCTCAACAACCTTTAACACCTGCATCAAATCCTGCTACTTCTTCTTCACAACCTCATATACCTACAAATGCTCCATCTCATCCTATTGTCACAAGGGCAAGAAATGGTTTCTTCAAACCAAAACCTTATAGTTCTCATGTCACTGTTCCTGCTGAGAATGTTGAACTGGTTACTACTAAAGCAACACTCATGAATCCCAAATGGAAGAAGGCTATGGATGATGAGTACTCGACTCTCATGATGACCAATACTTGGTCCTTGGTTCCTCAAAGTTCTTCTCAGAACTTAATAGGAAATAAGTGGGTCTTCAAGATCAAATATAACACAGATGGTACAATACACAGACATAAAACTAGGCTGGTAGCTAAAGGCTTTCACCAAACTCCAGGCATCGATTTTGGGGAAACTTTTAGTCCTGTTGCTAAAGCTTCTACAGTACGTGTTCTATTTGTTCTTGCTGTTTCTATGGACTGGGATGTTAGACAACTCGATGTAAATAATGCATTTTTGAATGGAACTTTAATTGAACAAGTGTTCATGGCTCAACCAGAGGGATATGTAGACTCAACTAAGCCAAATCATGTGTGTCTTCTTCATAAAGAGTCATATGGTTTAAAACAAGCCCCCCGAGCTTGGTATGAGAAGTTACGTTCTGTGTTGGTGAGTTGGAACTTTGTAAACTCCAAAGCTGATACATCTCTCTTCATACTCAAGACTCCTACATATTGTCTCTATGTCCTTGTGTATGTCGATGACATTCTCATTACTAGAAACAATAAGTCTCATATTGCTCAGTTGATTGTTGACCTACATAAGGTGTTTGCTTTAAAGGATTTGGGACGGTTGCATTATTTTCTTGGTGTTGAGGTTTATCGTGATGCAACCGACATGTATTTGACACAATCCAAATATATTTTGGATCTATCATCTCGTATTGATATGAACCATCTGAAAGAGTGCAATACTCCTGCTACAATTGGCAAGGCCTTGGTGAAGGATGATGGTGAAAACTTCTCCAATGTTACTATGTTTCGAAGTGCAGTGGGTGCTTTATAGTATATCTCCTATACTCGACCTAACATTTCTTACATTACAAATAAATTGAGCCAGTTTATGCATCAACTTCAGGTTTCTCACTAGCAAGCATTAAAACGTGTTCTCAGATATCTTACTGGGACAGTGAATTATGGTTTACATTTTTCTTCAGATAGTGATATGAACTTAATAGCCTATTCAGATGCAGACTAGGCATCTTCTCTTGATGACAGGAAGTCGACGAGTGAGTATTGTGTCTTTCTTGGTTCAAATTTGGTTTCTTGGCAGTCGAAGAAGCAGTCCGTGATGGCACGTTCCAGCACTGAATCAGAGTACTGATATTTAGCTAACACAACATCTGAGATGTTATGTGAAATCGTGGTAAAGCATGAAAGAAAAACAAGACAACAATATTTAACGTGGTTGGACAAATTGCCTACGTCCACGGAAGGCAACAAACTTAATTTTTTTGGATGATTTTGTAATGAAGAATGAGCTATATTTATAGCCATTTACAACCGTGTGAAGCAACTGAAAACGAGCCAATAAGTCAAAAAAAGCTGTAGAGCAATTTCAAAAAAAGCTGCAGGGCTGCAGAGCAATTTCAAAAAAAGCTGCAGAGCAACAATCTCCACCTTGGCGAGCTTCCTTTAAAAAACTGTTGTTGCCTCCATTGTTGCCTCCGAGCTCGTGAGATGTTGATCAAGTCCAAACAATGTTGGAACTTGATCCCTGTAACCATCTTTGTAAGCATATCTGCGGGGTTATTTGCAGTCTTGATCTTTTGCAGAAGAATACTCCCTTCTTCTACTATTTCTCGAACAAAATGAAAACGGATATCAATATGCTTCGTTCGACTGTGATGAACTTGGTTCTTTGCTAAACAAATGACACTCTGGCTGTCGCAGAAAACTTCAACATTCTTCTGCACAATTCCCAAGTGTTTAGTCAATCCATGAAGCCAGATTGCTTCCTTGAAAGCTTCCGTTACTGCCATGTACTCTGCCTCTGTAGTAGAAAAAGTAACTGTTGACTGTAGTGTTGATCTCCAACTCACTGGTCCTTCTGCCATAGTGAAAACATAACCAATAGTAGATTTGCACTTGTCAAGATCTCCAGTATAGTCCGAATCCACATATCTGACTAGATGCTTACAACTTTTCTTATCTCTCTTGAACTTTGAACCAATATCCACAGTACCATGAATATACCGTAGAATCCACTTCATTGCTTGCCAGTGGCCTTTACCGGGGTTGTGCACGTAACGACTTACCATACTTACAGCATGTGAAATGTCAAGTCTGGTACACACCATAGCATACATCAAGGCACCAACTGCATTTGCATATGGAATGTTCTCCATTTACTTCTTCTGATCCCCAGAATTTGGTGACATTGATGTCCTTAGCTTGAAATGCGGCGCCAATGGTGTGCTCACAGGTTTTGTGTCATTGCCAATGCCAAAAGTTTGAAGAACTTTCTTCAAATACTAAGTCTGAGTCAAACAGATTGTACCTTTGGCCCTGTCTCGAGTTATCTCCATCTCGAGAATTTTTCTGGCCTCTCCAAGATCCTTCATTTCAAACTCTGAGCTCAATTGAGCCTTCAGCTTGTTGATCTCCACCTTGCTTTTAGATGCGATTAACATATCATCTACATATAAAAACAAGTAGATAAATGTACCATCTTGAAGTTTGCGATAGTAGACACAATGATCAAACTGACTCCGGGTATATTTCTGCTCTTTGATGAAGCTGGTCTGACTATCCCTTCATTCTCACAAATTTTCTGAAATGAGTCTGACTTGTATTCTCCTCCAGTATCAGATCTGAGCCTCTTAATCTTCCTTCTCGTTTGGGTTTCTACCATTTTCTTCAATATAAGAAAGATATCTAGCACTTCATCTTTATGCTTCATGGTATAAACCCAAACAAAGCGTGAGAAATCATCAATGAAAGTAGCAAACCAACGTTTACCTCCCAATGAAGCATTTCGAGAGGGTCCCCAAACGTCGATATGAACATAATCTAATGTTCCTTTTGTGCGGTGGGTTGCAGTTCCAAACTTGACTCTCGTCTGCTTCCTTAAGATACAGTGCTCGCAGAAGTCAAGTTTCCCGGTCTTTGCACCTTTTAGAGAACCTTGCTTTATCAAGGTTTGAAGAGCATTCTCTCCAACATGTCCGAGCCGCATGTGCCAAAGTCGGGAAGTGTCCGATGAAACATCATTAGAACTGGTGCAAGCTGATACACTTCCGATTACTGTGTGTCCGTCAAGGAAATAGAGATTTCCTTTCTGAGTACCCTTCATGGCCAAGAGTGCTCCACGTACAACCTTCAGAACTCCACCTTCAATGGTTACTTTGTAACCGCTGGAATCAAGGACTCCTAGTGAGATCAGATTTTTCTTCAGATCTGGGACATATCTGACTTTCGTGAGCCGTTTTGTTGTACCGTCATTCATCTTTAGGCGTATAGTTCCAATACCCTTTGTTTGGCAGGTATTGTTGTTGCCCATGAGCACGACTCCTCCATCGAACTCATCCAATTTTGAGAACCAATGTCGATTTGGACACATATGATAGGAACATCCGGAATCTAATATCCATCTACCAGACTGATTGTCTATAGATGAAACTGAGAATGCAGAATCTTCTTCAGCCTTCTGTGCCACATTTGCATCTGTCTTGTCCTTATTTGGACAATCTTTCTTCCAGTGTCCCTTTTGGTGACAATAGGCACATTCATCCTTTGTAAGACGTCGACGTGATGAAGGTCATTTTGACTTTGAGCGAGATCGGCCTCGCCCACTGGATCTATCAGATTTGTTGTTAGCCCTGCCTCTGGATACCGTCAATGCTTCTGGTGATGCTTCCTTGTAATCGAGCTGGTCCTTCCTTCGATACTCGTTGTTCACCAAAGCATTTGAAACATCACTGAATTTAACATCATCTTTACCATATAGCAAAGTTGTTGTTAAATGTTCATAACTTTCAGGTAAAGAGTTTAACAACAATAGTGCCTTATCCTCATCACTAATTTTAACATCAAGATTTTGTACATCAGCGAGAATCTTGTTTAAATTATGAAGATACTCAATCATGGGAGTACCTTTCTTGTACTGAAAACGAAAAAGCTTCTTTTTCAGGTAGAGTTAGTTCTCTATGATTTTCGTCATGTACTTGTCCTCCAGTTTCTTCCAGAGACTTGTTGCCATAGTCTCTTTCATGACAAAGTACTTCTGATCTTTTGCCAAACAGAGTCTGATTATTCAACAAGCTTGACGATTTACGAAATTTCAATCATCATCGGACATATTCTTGGGCTTGGTTTCCAAGGCGATATGTGATCCTTCCCGAAGTAATAGATTTAGAACTTCGCATTGCCACATGCCAAAGTTGTTGGTGCCGTTGAATTTCTCCGCCTCGAACTTTGCGTTGGACATCATACTTCTTTGCCAAGGACTGCTTGTGGTTGCAGTATGTCACACCCCAGTACACAGCACACCGCAGTATCTAGTACCTCCGGGATGTGATGGGTACCTCATACCGAGCGTACCCCAGCCGTTATATACCACATAATATTTTCACATCCCAGTACATAGCCCACAGCAGTGTCTAGTACCCCCGAGATCATTTGTCCACACTATGATCCCGGGGTACTAGACACTGCGATGAATAGTATGGACAAATGATCCCGGGGGTACTAGATACTGCGGTGGGCTGTGTACTGGGATGTGATAATATTATGTGGTATATAACGACTTGGGTACGCTCGGTATGAGGTACCCATCACATCCCGAGGGTACTAGACACTACGGTGTGCTGTGTACTAGGGTGTGACAAATTCAGTGGTTACTCAGATTGCGAAATCAAACCTTATGAGGTTGTGAGTTTGAATCTGGGGGAGGCCCTGCACTATTCATGAGTGAATAGAGTGGACAAATGATCTCGGAGGTACTAGACGCTGCGGTGAGCTGTGTACTGGGATGTGACAATATTATGTGGTATATAACGGCTGAGGTACGCTCGGTATGAGGTGCTCATCACACCGTCGGTAAGGGGTGTGACACAGTATCTTTTGAGATTTCCTCCGTCATTAAGACAGAATATATGTATGACGCCGAAAAGTGCTTGAAAAATAATAAACGACTCCAACTAAGCTATATCAATAACTTAAGAGCTGAATCTGCAGAAACAGATGGCACGGTTGCGTCCGGAACAGTCGAAAATGGTGGAAACGGGTCTGACTTTGCTGAAATCAGACGAAAAATGAGTCGGATATGGTTGGTCAATCGAAAATGGATTCGGTCAACTGCGAGCCGAAACGGGCTGGGCCGGGCTGAACAGAATCGGGCCGAAGTGGGCTGAGAGCGGGTTGGGCTGGGCTGAACAGAATCGGGCCGAAGTGGGCTGAGAGCGGGCTGGGTCGGGCTGGACCGGGTCACGGGTCGTGGGTCGGATCCGGGTCAGAACTTGGATCCGGATCGGATCCTTCTTCTTCCTTGCGCCTGCAGCTGCGTTTCTGCAAAAAAAAAAATTGCAGAGAACGGGACAAACTTTGATCGGCTCCTGGGAATTCGTTTCTTGTTCGTTTTTCTCGCCGTTTATTGCGTTGGACTCCTGGAAACGAGAGCTACCTCCACGGGTGATCAGAAAATAGTTCCGACCACTTTTACGAAATCTCAAAATTTTGACGAAATCTCAAAAATTCGATAGAGGGTACGTCTATTTTCTTCCAAAGCTTAACTTAGTATCTGATACCAATTTGTTATGCGAAATCGTGGTAAAACATGAAAAAAAATAAGACAACAATATTTAACATGGTTCGGCAAATTGACTACGTCCACGGAAGACAGCAAACTTAATTTTTTTGGATGATTTTGTAATGAGAAATGAGCTATATTTATAGTCATTTACAACCGTGCGAAGCAACTAAAAATGAGCCAATAAGTCAAAAAAAAGCTGTAGAGCAATTTCAAAAAAGGCTGCGGGGCTGCAGAGCAATTTCAAAAAAAGCTGCAGAGCAACATGAGATTTCTTGGCTTCAGGCTTTACTTTCTGAGTTACATATCTCTCTTCCAAATAGCCCTGTTCTCTGGTGTGACAATACCAGTGCGATTGCCTTAACAGCATACCTAGTTTATCATGCTAGAACAAAGCATATTGAATTGAATATCCTCTTTGTCAGAGATAAGGTTCTGCGCAAAGAATTAGATGTGCGATTTGTTCCGTCTGTAGATCAATTAGCTGATTGTTTAACAAAAGCTCTCGCTGCCCCTCAATTCACATATCTCAGAGACAATCTCAAGGTTCTTCTATCACCGTTTAGATTGACGGGGGATGTGAGGAAAGCTCATTAGATTGTAAAACTGAAACAGAGTATCGCTCCTGTGTAACTAAAATAACAGAGTATCGTTATTTCACTAACTGATTAAGATTCTAGAAACTCTAGGTAGTTACAGCCTGTTAGTGCTTGCAAAAAAGCATGTTCAGTTAGTTATCGCTTGTCTCCTATGTAAACTAGGTAGACTGTATCTAATCATCTTATAGATCTACATATATAACAGAGCAGAGACTTAAGTAGTTGCTTGAGCTAAGATTTTAATATTCTCATACATTTCTACCCGCGACACTAGCGTTCAACGGTGAGCTGACACTCTAACGACCACACAGGCCCCACCGTTTTACTTTTGGTCGGTTTAAGACTACTTGAAGTGCTATTCACGTAACACGTGTAAAATAATATTTTTGTTTGTTTAAAATAGAAAATTTTAAAGCGTTTTACTAATTACTAAATTTTAATATTATATTGAATAAAATAATAATATTATATATGAGTTGGGCATGTGATTCACGTGTTTTAATTTTTATTTTTTTTTCTTTCTTGTTGCATTAATTTACTGATATGTCCACTGCAGGCCGCCGTGTGAAACCCAGTCACGTCTCGATCAAATTAATGGTTGACTTTGTATTCGATCCAAGTTAATGAATTAATCTATTAATTTGTTTCTTTCCCAAATCTCTAATACTAATTAAGGGCCCATTCAGTCAGAAAACATGAAAAGGTATTTTATCGTTTAAATTCCAATTAAGCAAGTTTAAAAATATTTAAATCATGAAACAATTACCTATTTTCAAAAAATTATTAATTTGTTTTTAAAATTTTCTTTTAGATTATAAATCAAGCATACCCTAAATTTATAAACTTTTAGCTTTGCGGAGAAAAGGGCTACACGGGAGAGGTATAAAAGCTAAGTATAAGCACTTAAGTTTCCGCCCTTAGTTGCCTTTTTGCCTATATCTCGTTCCGAAATCAACAAAGCTACCCAACTTTAGGTGTCTTGAGCTGCCTTTAGTCTATGCACCTTGTTTAGCATTTTACTTATATATTATAAATTGGGAAGCTTTTATTTATTTATTGTCTTTCTCTCAAATCATTTTACTAAGTTTAATTTTTTTTATATTATAATAATATTATAACTTAATTTGATGCATAGATTATAGAGTAGAAATAAAAATTAAAAAATTGAGGAGAAGACATATATACCATGGCATTTATAATAATTAAGAAAAATAAAACAAGAAATTTAAGGCCGCATGCCTAGTCTGGTTTTTTTTTTTTCCCTTAAAAAACAAGTTATTTTTCAAGTAAAATCTTAAAATAATTTTTGAATTCAAGTAATAAACACATTTTTCGTGTTTCCAAGTTTTTAGATATTTAAATAACAATTCAAATAAAGCCTTGAATTTGCACTTTTTTTTCTTAATCATATCAAAGTATAAGTGAGGGGATGGAAAAAGTTTTTTGATATTTTATTTTAGTTATTGTGGTACCCTAGGTATTGTTGGAAAAAATTGATATGAAAATCCTATTTTAAAATGAATGAAAAATTGGAAAGATGGAAATGTGTATTAAATGGGTATGCCCATTCGCATAACACCTATTCATTTAAAGGGATGTGACCTTTTAAATGATGTCTATTAGCATGTATAGACATGTCCTTAGAAAATGTCTCTTTCCAATGGAGTATCTTTAATTTGCACCCTTTTGACAAGTATAAATAGTCTTCACTAGGAGTCATTAGATTAGATTCAATTAGAATATGCATTATTTATTTTAGGCATAGTGTGTGTGAGAGTATTATACATATGTTGGTTTGTTTTTCTTGTAATTTGAAGTGCTACGAGATGCGATCGTTGTATCCTAGGAGACAATTGTTAATAGACTGTGAGCACTAGGGCTAGACGAAATTGACTTAAGGACATAGAGTCATACTCTAGCCTCGATCAATTTTGTCCTTATTCTATTTTGTAAGTAACACACTTTTTCCACAGGTATTAGTTGGAAACACAACAAATGATGAGCACATTATCTAGTGTGATACCTAAAGTAGGGAGCGAAATCTGGAAAATGGTTTAGCAGATCTCTAATTCGTTGATTTTAAGGAATATCGAAAGAAGAGACAATCGAGGAATTAAACCTTAAGAAAATTATAAAGACAATCGAGGAATTAAAACTCAAGAAAATTATAATTCTTCTTCTGAAAAAACTAAAATGAATTGTTTTGCCCTAGAGCTTACAATGATTTATATACTCCTAACACACTAATTTTCTAATTCAATAAAAATATTAATTTCCTATTTCAACAAAAATACTAGTTTCCTGCAAATTTTGGCAAGTTCTAACAGTGTGCATCTGAAATCTTGCACTCGAAATCTAGAGTTCGACTCTCTCCCATTGCAAATAAGTGAGAGCTTTCCCTCCCCTAATAAAAGTAGGAGTGAGACCATGGTAGTTGGTTCGCATGGTCTCCATTCAGGCCCTTTACACCCCTTGCCATTGTGCTCGCCTTCTTAGCCCTACTGAGGGGTCCTGACTTCCTTGGGCGCCAATGCCAACATCCTCTCACTTTGTGTCAGCACTCAAAAAAAACAAAAAAAACAAAACAAAACAAAACAAAAATACTAGTTTCCTAATTCAATAAAAATTGTTGATCTAAGTGATTTTCCACTTAGTTTTCTCCTAAGTATTTTGATGCTAACAAACAATATATCAAATAGTGTTAATGTTTCTACTTAGTATATTTCAACACCTAAAATGAAGAAGAGTCAATACAAGATCAAAGTATTTTAAGTCTCTCAAACAAAGGATCAGCCACATTCAAAGCTTGGACAACAGGAAAGAAATAAGAAATAAGAGGTTGAGAGGTCTACGTGTCTAGAATTAGGATGTAACCTTCTTGCCTTTCATTTTGCTCAATCATTTATTTAAATTCATTCATGCATTAAGTTTTCTTTAAAAATGATTTTTATGTGTTTAAACATGTTTGGTTTTATGTTTTTAAACTATTTCAAACTTGTTTGAACCATATTTTTACTTGTTTTAATCATATTCACATCTCTACAAAGTTTTCCAAAAACTTATCGGTTTAAGTTTTCAAGCTTAACTTGTTTTGAACTTGGACTTGTTATTTTTGTTTCGAATGTTTACGAAGTGCTTGATTTGATCCAAAATGATTTTGAATTTAAAAATTTCTTAGATCGAGTAGGACGCTTGTAGTCCGGAAGGACACTCGAGTAGTGACCAACTCACTTAATCTGATAAGAGGATGCTTATGCGATAGGAGGATGCTCATGAAATTTTTGGGATGTGCTAGAGGACGCTCAAGAATCTGAGAACGCTCATGAGCAGCTTGAATTTTTTGGGTGTTATCCCAACAGTCAAAAAACTTGATTCTTGAGCCCTCAACGGCTAGTAACTTGTGTCTAACGGCTAGTGCTCATTCCTAAACTATAAATACATGCACTTAGGCCATTTTAAATACAAAAGAGACAACCATGTGATTCTAGGGAGTATTTTTCAAAATCAAATCATTTTCCCATTTCCAAAACCCTAGAACTTAAAGATGTTGATTTGAAGATTGGATTTCAAGCTTTCTCTTTGTGCATCATTTAAAGCTTCTTCAAAAGCATTCTCTTGAGCAAATATGATTGTAAGAAAGGTATAAAATCACTGTAAGGTTTCTCTTCACGTTGAGTTTAAATTTTCATATCTTGTATTTGATACTTGTATTTTTAGCTTAATTTGTAATTATTTTATTCACTTAGAACAAACATTTTAATCTTTGTACTTAGAGTTTTGGTTTGTTTCAAGATTGAAACAATCAAGTCAAGTGAATTTGATTCACTTGCGATTCCAAGGTTGGAATCAAAGTTAATTTCATCCTTCATCTTGAAAAGGGACAAGTGATTCATCCTTAGCCCGTGAAAAAGATATTGGGTTCTTCCTTATCCTGCAAAAGGAACAAGTTGTTGATGTAACTACTCTTACCCAGTTTTGTTTTGATGATTACAAACAACATACTTGTGATAACTAATCTCTTTGACGTAGTTGTTTCAGTGCTAACTAGATATATCAAATGGATTCAACTGCATTGTCAAAGCATGTGGAAAGAACAACACCTTACGAAGATTCAAGAGCTTCATGGTTACATTTCTTTATTAGAATCTTAGTGTTGTAGAGTAACATTTACATGTTCCAACCATACATGATTTGCATCTTTTCAAAAATCATACATATATTTCATCATCCTCATGCATATACATTATTATATGATTAATCATGCATGCACACATATCAGTTTGATAATTATGATATCACTTAGTTATAATTGTTTATCATACATATATTGATTAGTGTTTGACATGCATTCATCTTATATTGTACTTATTGTTTTGATCATTGGTTTAATCGATCGAATCACTCGCATTTAAATTTGTTAATTGTACCTCAATTTTGCCAAAAATGTTTTTAAAATGTTAGTCTATGTTTTGACAATGTCCTAAACCTATAATGATACAAAATTGAGTTTATTTCACTTCTCAGTGAAGGAACGCGCTCCTGTGGCTTTTCTCGAGACACAAAATTTTTCTGATCAAGGAAAAAAAATGCGCTCCTGTTGCCAAGGGAAAAATAGGAAAAACTTAAGAATCAGTGGTTCTTGTTGAAGGAACCCGTTCCTATGCCCAACAGACATATTGAGGAACGCGCTCCTTAATTGGAGGAAAATCTAAGATTTTTCAAATTTCAAACCAGAAATGCGCTCCTTTGTTGAGGAGCGCGTTCCTGTGCCTCGATGTGGTGTTTATCTATAAATACCACACTTTCTCATTTGAAAAACAACTTTTGCAAAACTTAGAGAACTTGTACATTTTTCGTATCAGTCTTTATACAAGCCAACAACAAGTTCTTGAGTGATTTAAATTTTCTTTCAAGGCAAAAGTTCAACAACATTTGATCTATTGATCTAAACTTCCAAAAATTTCTCCACATCTTTTAAAACTTTGAGAAACTTGAGAGTTTCTCTTGTGCAAATGTTCAAGACGATTTAAGTGCTTTCTACATCTTCTATTGAGTCTTGATCGTGATTTCTCTCATCCAACTTCACACAAGAAGAATCTTGGAGTTTCAACCTTACCTAGTGAGGTATACATTTCTATATCTAGATTCTTGTGATATTGGTTTATGCAAATCAGTTTTGTGCTTATATTATCATCTTTAAAACTGATTTTGTGTTTAGTTGTGTTTGTGAAACCCTGTCTTGATCTTCATAACAAAATACCTTGTTTAGTGGTTTCATAAATAATTTGTGATATCGATTCATGTGTTAACATTATATTATATTGAATCGAAGTTTTAGATCATACTAGGTTTGTTTGATGCTTGATCTTAATCACATATTCATTTAGAATCATCAAGTTTGGATCATCATAGTATATTGATTCTAGTGTTTTAGACTTATCATTGTTTAGAATCAATATCTTGATAGTTGTGCATATTCGATTCACTGTTTTACATCATATATATTTGAATCGATTGCATTTGAGAAAAACCTATTTCAACACTTTGCATCATTTAAAATCATAGTGGTTGGAATAATATTATTGACTCATTCAAGATTGTAAGCTTATATTGTTGAGAGTGTTATTGAACACTTCTCCATATCTTTTGTAATCTTGATATATTGTTGACTTGATTAAGTCATCCGGGACATTACCTTATTTTGTACGACATGCAACCACGCCCATAAGTTGGTTACAAGTGTGGCTTTCTAGCCAAGGCCTTGGTGTAGGCTAGTTTTGTGGCTTTCTAACCAAGCCTTGGTGTAGGTTAGTGGTTGTGACTTTTCTAACCAAGCCCTTGTGTCGGTTAGAGTGTAAACGACTTCTAATCACGCCGTAAGTGTATTGGGAAATCTTGATCGTGGTGATTGGGTAATGGAAGTAGGTTCAAGGGGAACCGAAACTCTCTAAATTCTTTGTGTTCATTTATCTTTCCTGCATTTGTTATTTGATTTGTTACCTACTACGCACTTTACTTGTTTAATTAAAATATCAGAAAGGTAACGCGAAAATCCGCCAAGTCCAATTCACCCTCCTCTTGGACTATAATACTGGGCCAACAAGTGGTATCAGAGCGAGTTTTTGCATTCAAAGTTATCTAACAATTTCTTTGAGTAAGATGGTAGGACAATTCTCAACTAGCTATAATATGGACAATAGCAGATACACTGACAGACCACCATTGTTTAGAAAAGAAAAAATTCTTGAGTAGAAGATTCTCATGTAAACACTTATGAGATCGCAAGATGTTAATCTTTGGGAAATGGTGGAAAATGGCTATATTTTTCTTGACAAGCCAACTGAGTTTTGGACAACTCAAGAAAGAGAAGAGTATCGTTTAAATTCTAAGGCGGTGTATGCCTTATTTTGCAGTATCTTGGATAACGAGTTAGAACAAGTTAGTGAATGTGAGACTACAAAAGAAGTATGGGAATTGCTTCATTTGGTTCATTGTGAGCCACTTGATAACAGCAAATCAAGGCTAAGGGATGCAAATAGAAAATTTGAAGATTTCAATATTCTTGAAAATGAACCAATTGAAGAGGCGTGTTCTAGATTATGATTAATTCTTGAAGACTTAAAGGATCTGGATCAAGAGATACCATCTAGGACTAGCATCGTCTGCTTTGCTGAAAAACTTTCGAGTTATTGGGCTAAAAAACTTACAAGCATAATAGAAGTGTTTAATCCATGGGAGTTCACCTTGGAAGAGTTTTTCAACTTACTAACATCTATAGAAGCCAAGGAAGATACAACAGTAAGAACTGAAGTGCTTAAAAGATTGCTTGAAAATTTCAAGTTCTTACATGAGGAAATAGTTGATGAGGGACTTGATAGGTTGATGAAATAAGCAAGTGATTTGCAAAGTTATGGAACAACCTATCTTCATCAGATATTGGTTAAGTATTTCTTCGAGGGTTTCCCAGACAAATGGAAGTACAAAGTTAACTTTATTGAGATGTTCGACGATCCGTTTAACAACAACTTTGAGAGAATTCTTTATGTGTTAAGTGGACTCAAAACCTCTTCAAAAGAAAGTGAAGCTTCATCCAAAAGAAGAGAAATGCTTGCCAACTTACCAAGTGATGATGATAAAGATAGGACAGATGAAAGTGAAACATCATCATTGGTAAATATTCACTACGATGAAGAAGAACAAGTTGAGGATGATCAATCACTAAGTGCCATATCCATTAGTTCACTCATTTACACCTCAATTGATGAAGATGAAGATTTGAATATTCAAATACACATTTGAAGGTTTCTAAAGATTTCAAGATGGAAGATGTGGATTAGAAAACTACTAGGATGCAGCAAGGACTCGAACAACACAACTGATGATCAAAATGTGAGTTTCGAGGTTCCTTGAAGTGCTTCACGACCGGTCTTCGCTTGTGGGTAACACTTCTATTTAAATTTTCAATATCTCTATTGTGTTATTCCACAAATGGCTTGGACATATCCTCTTAAGCATAAATTAATTGTGTATTAAGAGATATGCCTATGTTGAAACATCTAATATCCATTTAAACATGATACTTGTCATATCATTTTTATTGCATACATCATGTTATTGATGAGTACTTTATACTTGAGTGATGAGTGAGTTGGATAAACTTTCATGTCATACTATGCCTAATTATAATATTTGTATGATTTTGAAAATGTCTTAGGCTTAATTAAAATGATTATCATATCTTATTGCCTACTCTTCAAACTTAATTGATTTGATCATGCTATGAATGTTGTATATTTTGATCATTGATTAAGATATGTAATGTTTACATGTATGTCCACTGTGATCAAAAGTACAAAATAATACTTAATAATGATTACAACCCATCTAAGTGTTAAGTATACGTATTAGGTGTTACATAGTACAATTTATCAAAATAAATGCGAAAAAGTACTAACACCTACATCAACCAGAGTTCGGGAAATGCTCCGCAGCTAAGCCTTTCCCTTCCCCTTCCTATCCGATCCTGAAAAGATCATAGTGAAGGGTGAGCTAAAGCAAACCCAGTGAATGTTTTATACAAGTGGCTACATACATGTGCATTTATGTAAAACATTGCAAGATTCATTAAAACAGTTTAAACAACTGGAATGTAAATGAGGTTACATACATGTTCAATATAAGACCTCATGTCATATCAAGAAAATGCATATCACTTATGACATGTTCATGCACCTAAACACCTCATAGGTAAGAATCGATTCAAGAACACGAGCGCGCGAGACCCATGCCCGAATGACCTCTTACCCGTATTCTAATAGGAATTCTAAGGGCACGTCACCGATTTACTATTCATTCCAAACCCTATTTCAGGTTTAGACGAACTACGGCTGCGCCTACCCTTGAAACCCTCTGCAAGGTCAGCAACTAGGGATCCCACTAGACTTACGAAATTTCTCGAAGGAAACCCCAACTAGGAGACTCAACCCAAATTGTTTTCCCAACTGACTATGATCAAATAATTTTCATGAGATATCAAATTATGCATACCATAATAATTAAGCATTTAAAACATTTCTATAATAGAATGCCAGACATAGAAGACACAAGTAAAGAAACACTCACCATTGATTGGCTAAGTCTAGCCAATCCAATTTTCAATCCAAGAAAGTACCAGAAGATCCACGAATCACCTCGAGTACTTCAATCACCAATTTGCCTACGTGGCTTACTCAAACCAACCAAGGTCCCTACATATAACACATGGTCCATACAATACTAACGATCAACCAAAGTATGCTAATAACCATGTTCAAACTTAATTCTATAGTCAATTCGAGATTCTAGCATGGTCATAGTCATGAGTCAACCCATATTGCTCAATTCAACCATATAATCATCAAATTAGACTACACCTAACCCAAATTGAATGCCATAAGTTGATTCTCGTGATCCCAAACAATCTAATACAAAGCATTCAATCATATTAAGGGTTAATTAGGCTATTCCTCAAGTCAATTACATCAATTGACTAAGTTCAAGTCAAAATCCCCAATTTGGCAATACATAACCTAAGGCCAAATTGAACTAAGTTATACCAAATTAACATAGGTTCAAACATTATAAATACATGAATCTACTCAAATAAGGTCCAATTAGATGATTCCCAAGTCAATTTGGTCAATTGACTTGGTTTAGGTCAAAACCCGAATTTGGGCAAAATCCCTAATTTACATGGAAATCCCCAAATTGCATGGGAATGTCAATTTACATGGCCTAAGCCAAAATTACCCTACAATTAGGTTCCCCCTATTCAAGATCAGTAATTTAGAGTGTCATACATCCATAATTAATCATCAATTTCATACAAATCACAAGAAATTTGAATAGAAAACCCTAGGTCAAAACACTAGTTTTAGGTCAAGTCTATGAAACCCCTCCAATTTCTTGCTAGAAATTGGGGGTTTCACCACTAGAGTACTCCTCATACACTCTAGGTCAACATATATTAATTTCAAGACCTAATTTCAACTTTGATTTTTCATCACCCTTTCAAAAACGGGATTCAATAGAACCCTAGGTCGAAAAAATCAGTTTCATGCTTGTAAGAGAATGATGGAAGGAAGAAAAATGGGAATGAAATGGTTACCTTATTGATCCTTGAGCAAGAATCCACCCAAAAACCTCATTTTTCCCTTCTTTTTCTCTTCTCCTCTTCTTTCCCCTTTCTCCAAGCGCTCTAGCACTCTTGAAGGTGGAAAATGAGCAAGTAAGAGAAAATCCCGTTTTGGTTTGTATTTATAAAAAAGTTTGGGCCCACAACTCAAAATACACTTAAACAAAATGAACAATTTTGTTTTCTGCTTCAATTACTTCCACTTAGATACTTATTTTTATGGAAATGAATCATCAATTTAACATCTTAACCGTTCAAAAGTTTTAGGAGTCAGTTACCAACATTCCGGTAAAAGTTTAGCTCAATCCAACGGTGGGATTACGTGATTCAACCGTTTAATCAAAATTGCGCAAGAAAATCCGTAAATCCAAAAGAAATGTTTGGAGCTTTATAACTCACAGTAGAAAAATCTGATCAAGATCTTCGCCGTTCTAATGAAGATTTATCAGAGAAGAATAAAATGAAAAAAATTTAGCTCAATCGGACCTCGGATCTAGGACATCAAGCTATTGATGTAATTGGTGATAGAAATTTCTTCCTCCATGGAGCGAGCTCTATTGATCCAAAACACCGTTTTCGACACGTTTCGACGTCGAACGGGTTTTCGATCATTCCGAAACTTCATGCAAAAGCACTCAAACCAACACGCGTGAGCATAATATACGTATACGGTTACTCTACGGGTCAAAATGACATCATCCTAAGGTACGGGCGTTTCATGTATATCTTGTGAGCTTGCTAGAATTGATTATCATATGTTCACATGAAGAATTTTCATCTATATTAAATTGATCATATGTCTCAAATTCTTATGTGTAAATCCATTTAATCTTGAACTATGTTATCAATTTAATCAAAGTGAAAATCAAGAAAATCAAAATTATAGTGTTTAAGTGTTCTATGTTCTTAAGAAACGCATTGCTGCTACAAAGAGGAATGCGCTCTTTTGCACGAACGCCAGAAGGTGTTTTGCAGAGAACATAGGAACGCGCTCCCCTTAAGAGGAATGCGTTCCTTAAGATTGATAACTGATCAGTCTCGCAGACTGAGAGTTCATTTCTTCCTTTTTTCGTCCACCATTTCTCTTCTTTTCTCACACCCGATTTTTCTAACCCCCATTTTTAATGTTTTTATTGTTCCAAACAGATTCCCAATCGTCACAATCATGAAATTCCTCATTTTCATTGCCAAAACACATCAAAATCCATTCATTTTCCATCAAAACCGCCAATTTTTCATATTTTTCTTCATTTTTCAATTTGTCATTTCTTTTTCGATTTCACACGAAAATACAAGTTTTATAGCTTGTTTTTCTCGTTCCCATCCCGTCCTCGACTTTTCACCTTCGTTTTGACTCGTTTCGTCTCCGTTTTCACCACATTCTCGTTTAACACCCTTGTGGTATCTTTGTTTGCATATATAGTGTTTGGCAAAATGCCACTAAAGAAAACAACCGTTTCAAAACGTCGATTGGAGATCAACGAATCCTGCACACCTGCACTCAGGCCTACACGGCGACGTCTAGAGGTTGGAGAGTCCCCCACACCCACTCCATTTTTCACGAGGCGACCCCGTGCCTCACGACCACCTCCTCGCGAGCCCTCACCTTCATCACCATCATTTTCATCCTCATCGGATGATGATGTCACACTTTTCGCACCCCGTGGCTTCACCTACCTCTCGACCTCCACTTCTAGAGGTTATCGTCCGACCTTTCGACACTCGACGTCTCGCTCTGAGCGTCGGAGTAGATTTTGACGACTTCACGAGGATACATGTGCCTCTTTTCACCCACTTCACCAAGATGAGATGGGAGCAGTTCCTTTCTCATGGTGATACTATCTATAATGAGTTAGTCCGAGTGTTCTACTCTGGGCTTGCTCACGTTCCTGGTGATGACCCACTTCATTATCGCTCCAGGATTCTGGGTGTCGACATTGATATATCTCCTTCCATTTTGGATGAGATATTTGGTTTTTCTTTTGATGATCCAACATTTTCTTACTCTGGGGAAAATGACGAGATTGTCTTTCCTCACTACGATCGGATCATGACATTGAAGACCATGTCGGGAGGGAAGCCTGCACATGAGCTGTTGACAGTGTCCAACACCATCTTCGGATTGCTGCTCAAGATCTTCCATAAATCATTTCGAGGGTGATCATTCCTCTGTTGAGCTTGCGCGTGAAGGTAAATCCTTTAGATGTTTTTCTACTTTGATGCATGCACAGTTGCACTAGTATTCACCTGACTCTTATCACATTGCACCAATACTCCAAGTATTAGTTGGCAACACCCTCAACATAATGTGTACATTATCTATTAATGCATAAGGATAATACTGTTAGAAGCTAGAAAGACTTACATGGTATGGACAGTCTGGTAGAAACAATCAATATGATACGGTCTGCTAGAATATTTAGGGTATGGGGGACCTGTGGCTTTGTGTCGTGAATCTCTAGAAACCAAGTTATATATTGTATCATCAAGTTTGACTAGTATGAGATGGACAAACTTGGAGAATACCCGTTATAGGTTGGGTATCTAGACGGTTTGCGTTATGTGGTGAATTTTTGAAAAATCAAGTTATAGCTTGTATTATTGCCAAGTTTGATCGGTATGAGATGAATAAACTTGGAAGATACTTGTTATGGTTTGTGAATCTGAATATTCATAAATTTTTGTTTATTGTATGATGCATCCTATATGTAACGACCCACATTCACATGTGATGCCATGATGACGTAGAATGCCCGACTCTAGGTGCTGGTACATGTATTGGATGTGTATTATATTCATATTTTGTGTATGTATGATGTAATGCATATTTTCATGTTTATTATATTATTAATGTGTATGGGTACATGAAAATGCACCTAAGTATAAAAGTTTTCGGTTTCTGGGTAGCAGAAGTGCGCTCCTTAAAAGGAGAAACACGCCCCTTGCGTAAACAGGGAGTTTTAGTCTTTGGAGAAGCGCGCTCTTTGCGTGGACTGAAGTTTTTTTTAGAAATTCTGGATTTTTGAGAAGTGTGCTCCTTTGTGTCAGATCGAGAGGTAAATTTTTAGGAAATGGGCTGAGAAACGCGCTCCCACTTGAGAGAAGTGCACTTCTCGTGTGAGTTGCAATTTTTTTTTAAAAATTTGCAAGTGGGCCCAACGTGTGTATTTAAGCAAAACCACTCGTTTTCTTTCTCATTTTCACCACTTCTGGCTAGAGGAGGAGGAGAAACGAGAGAAAAGAAGAAGATTGGGGATTTTAGTGATTTTGTAGCTAGGGCTTGTGAAATTTGCTCCCAAGGTATGATTTCTACCCCATTTTCTTCATAGTTTTACTTACCGAGTAGATTTCCAGCTTTTGAATGGTATTTGGATGTCATGCATGTGTTTTAATTTGGTGAAGTTAGGGTTTCGAGATTGAAAATCCTAACCTAGCAATCTTGAGCTTGGATTCCATGATTTAGAGTATTTTTACATGCTTTAATAGTGACTTTCCATGGAATTGATGAGCTTGGGTTGTATAGATGATATTGGACATGCATGTGGGTTTTAATGGAAACCATTGGGATTTTAATGGTGAATTTGGTGTTTCTAATCCAAGTTTGGTGGATTAGATGTGATTAGTGTTGAATTTGTAGAGAATTGGGTTGTGAGCTTAATTATGGGATTTTGGGTGTGGCGACCCCGCACCCCGGACCACCAACCCCGCAGGGAATGGCATGCGGAATGCCGGGGCGGGACGCCCGGCGTAGGCATCTCCGACCACTCCTCAACTCCCGTGACGTGGTTGAGACCCTACGAGCCTTATCTCAAACAACGACATAATATCAAAAGGTACTAAAAAAAACTACCAACCGTATTAATCATCCAAGACAAGAGATAGTCCATAAAAATGAACCATAAATACAATCATAATCCCTACAGTCCATTAAAATTGACATACACATAAAGTCCAAAATTGTGGATACAAATAAAAACCGTCATATGCCCTCATGGTCTATCTAACAAGTCTCAACTCACCCATACTACAATGTGGTAAGTATTATAATTACATAATCCAAAATATAATACTTCATAATTTAAAACACAGTTCAATCAAAATGCTTCTCAACTCACATCGAGGCTTTGGATTCTCTCGCAGGCAAGGCCCTCAAGATATAACTACTCCTTTGCCCTTATTCGGGACAGAAGGACTTGAAAGAGGAAAATGAGGGTGAGCCAACGGTGCCCAGTGAATAGAATTCAAATATGCTATCAATACTCATCAATAAATATCATGTATGCATGTCAATGTGTAGCATGATTAAAAGCTCATAACATATAGATATCAAGCATTTATAATAAGTTCGATGCAAGTAAAAGCTTATCAATTTGGATCCACATTCCACATGCATTGGGTTACTAGTGCACGTCTATTTCACCGTACCGTTGATCCCAATCATGTTTATTTTGGCTTACTAGTGCACGTCTATTTCACCGTACCGCTGACCCCAATCTCTTCCTTTCCTAAAACCCTCCTATGACAAGGTTAAGTCCCCCTATTAGCCAGATGGATGGGCCCAACCAAAGTCCTAAGGTTTTCTCAAATCAATGCATCATTCAAAACATTAGAACACATTCATGCTTTCAACATACAATATATAAGTGATATGATGACATAAAAGATATAATCATAAATGAAGTCTACTCACAACCAAGCCTCGCGAGAGTATTCAACCACACACGACCACCAAACTGAATCAACCCAATCAAGATCCTGAAACATACATCAATATCCTACCATACATCAATTTCTATGTTCAATCACATAGACATTACACATCAACCCTAAATCAGCCCACATATAAACAATAGGCCTAAATCCCATCTAATCAATCATTCAACTCAAATCACATGACTTAGGCCTCTAATGCATAGTTCTCATACATAAACCATTCTATTAATCAAAAATGCTGATTTTCAATTTCTTTAGGCATAAACATGCCCAAATTGGGTCACTTGATCTCAAGTAGGCCTAACCCATGATATGGTCACAACCACCAAATCAGTAGCATAATCAACCCTAATCATGCTTAATTAAACATAAGTTGCATCAATTCAATGATTCTAGGCCAAAAGCATCAAAAGCCCTAAAATATGAAATTTTCCATACTTAGGCCATATTGTCGATTTACACTAGGTCACCATGTTCAGCTATGTATATTACTGATTTTGCATCATGGGTTCATCAACAATGGCAACTAGGTCAACATAGTTGACATGCAAGGTATTTGGAAAGGTCTAAGTTCATATTCTAAATTTAGGTCTAATACAAGCAACCCTACCAATTCTTCATTTACTATTCTGTTCAGATGTATCAATATACCAACAGAAACATGGAATCACAAAATCAACCGTACAGATTGAAGTATGGGAAGAAACAAACCTTCTGTCCAAATATCAGCCCAATCCAACGGTGGATCGAAAAGATATGTATCTTTGATGAACAAGTATCTAATCAGACAGTTTCTCCTTTCCTGCTGCAAATACCCAAACTCAGATAGCTATATCACACAAAATACTAAACGTATACACATCTCCACCGTTCAGAATACAGAAATATCTGTTATAAACGACATACCCAAATTTGATATCCATCCAACGGTATATTGAGGAGATCTGCAAGTTTGACCGAAACGGCACGAGAAACCCAGAAATTCCGACCAGCTTGGTTTTAGAGGTTATATCTCTCAGAAAAAGCCTCTAATTAAGATCTCCACCGTTCAGAATGTTGAAATATCAGCTTTAAACTACATACCCAAATTGGATAACCATCTAACGGTAGATTTAGGAGATCTATAAGTTTGACCGAAACGGTGCCAGAAATCTAGACTTTCCGACCAGCTTTGTTTGAGAGGTTAGATCTCTTAGACGAAACCTCTGATCAAGATCTCCACCGACCAGAATGAAGAACCATAAGCTACGAACGTGTTGATAAAATTTGAGCTCAATCTGACCGTATATTCCAAAGATCCACCTCGTTGATGGAAACGTCGCAGGGATCTTCCTCCTGCAACTCTCTCCTTCCTTCTCTTCTTCTTTCCTTTCTCTTCTTTTCTTTCTCTCCACTCACCTCTTTCTAGCACTTCCTTGATTCCCTCCTTGATTCTCTCCTTAATTCTCTCCTTGATTCTCTCCTTGATTCCCTCCACTCATTCTAGCACTTCCTTGAAGAAGAGAAGTGGGCATTGGACACTTGTCCACTTTCATGCACCAACCTTCACATGTGTTGGTCTCATACTACCCATACCAACCACATGTATTTTAAATGTCCAATCCATTTAATACACCAAATTTTCAATTTCATTTATCCTTTTATTCAATCAATCCTAACCCATATCAATTCATGGTTTAATGGGCCCATGCATAAATCATAACATATGCATTATACTTTAATTTAACATGACTCATATACAATTTATGATACATATAGTTATATACATTATCAAGCATCAACTATACAAACATTAAACAATCATCAAACAAACACCAAACATATCAAGACAACACATAGAGTTTGGGCAAAAATGCAATTGGGTTATGGGCTAGGTGAAATAATTTTCGGGGCGTCACATTGGGAAATTATGGTAATTGTGTAATTAGGCTTGTATGGCTTGAATTTGATCAATGTGGTATGAATTTGATTTATTTCAGGTCATTGTGATTTGATTGGCCAATTTGAGGGCTTTTAGCTTGGGTAATTGGCTAGTGGTTGGTTGTGAGTATTCCTCACTTTTATTCTTCATTTATGGATTTATATTTATACGAAATGAAATTGTTGAATGGTATGCATCCTATTGTATATGTGCATGGTATTTATGATCATGACCATGAATTTTCATACATTACATTGCTTGGGTATTTTAGATTGAATACCAAAGCGTTCGTGGTCTTTCTTGTTACTTGTTCTTCGGGGAAGAAAATCTTCATATACCGAAGAATGTAAGGGCAGAAGGATCGAGTTTGGGTGTTCAGGTCTGACTATCTTTTGTCGTCACGAGACAAGAGTCTGTAGACTGAATTATCCATTGGTGACCTCAGTGGAGCCTGCATAACTTTTAGTAAATGATGCACAAAATCTTTATGATTAGTTGGGAGCATGTACTATATGATTTCGTTGATGCATTTGTTTTATAAATGTGATTTCAATGGCTTACATGTTTTATATAAATGCATATGTGGAAATTATTGTGAGAATTATTCATTGAGCTAGTTGAGCTCACCCCTTTTCCCCTATTTTTCTCAGGTTCTAATCCAAAAGGGGGCGACAAGGCTTGATCATGCGAGTGGCCTTCCTTTTCTACTTTTGGATGTAGGTTTTGTATTTTTGGGGAATTGGGAGTATATTGTCTTGTTGTTTTGGTTTATTTTGTTCTTTGGAACTTGTACATAAACTATCACTTTACATATGTATATAACACGTAGACTATATATGGATTGTATACGACATTTTTGGATGATGGACTCTTGTTTAAGTCCATATGGATATATTTGTAGATGTTGAACCATGTTCACAGGATAGATTTGATCTTGTTTGTTTATGGATGATGGATTTTAAAAGAATTTGGTTCAATTATCCTTGTCATATACAGGTTGTATTTGTGTGTTATGTTTATTAAGTATTTTTCGCGTAGAGACTGATAGACATCGAAGAGGGTGGGGGTGGGGGTGAATTGGGTGTTATGGGCAGTTTTGTCAATTTCTAACTTCTTTGCGAAAATCCTTTGATTAATTCAAGTCATGTACTCAAATCAATGTAAAGTGCATAATGAAAGATACTGAAAATAAATACAGTGCACACAAAGAATTTTTACGTGGTTCAAAAATCATTTTCCTACTCCACGCCTAGAGAAACCTTTTCTAGGATTTCACTATATCGGATTTACTTCAAGGGTGTGAACCAAACCATTACAATGTCCTTTTCAAGATTTAAGACAAACCTATCCTTTTCACGGGCTAAGGACGAACCTATAACTTTTTTTTGCTGGATAAGGAAGAGCCTACTATCCTTTTCGCGGGCTGAGGATTAACCACTTGATCCTTTTCAGGATAAATGATGAAACTATACCTTGATTCCAACCTTGGAATCGCAAGTGATAAACTGTCACTTAACTTGGTTTGTTTCAACCTAGAAGCAAGCCAAAATGCTGAACACAAGGACGTGGTGTTTGTTCTATACAAGTAGAACAATTACAATGAAGCTTACAATACACATTTCCAAATACAAGATATGAAAATTAAGCTCAAAGTGAGAGAGATAGAGACTTACAACGCTTTTAACCTTTTTTGCAACAGTTTTTGCTCAAGAATTCATTTGATGATGATTCAAATGAAATCCAAAAAGTTTACTTTGAAAACCTTTTCAAAATCAGCTCATTTGGTTTTCAAAATACTTAGCTCTAGGACATTCAAGAGTGAGAAATGGTATGATGTTATGAAAACACTAAATGCACTCAGATTATTTCATTCTCTATTTTTCTCTCTTTCTTTTCTCTCAGTTTTCATAGTTGTGTTGCTCAACATGAGAAAAGCAAAGTGTGAAGGTCAAAACCTGAGAATGTTCATCATTTCTCAACACTCAGAGAAAATAGGCCAACTTGCAAAAACATGCTTAGATCTGCTTTTAAAATTAGTTGGTGTCTTGGAAATGAGCACTTGCTGTTTTTATAGAAAAATGGATATGGGTTGATTTGATTTCAAAATTTTTTTAATTCAAAATGTGTAAGAGCATGCTAGACAATAGGAATCAAATAGGTGTTAGTGGAGAATATTTCAGCTAAGATAACCTGACAGAACTGTGCAAGGAATAGAAAAATCGAGCAAGTGGAAGTGCCCACGTTTTTCTCATTAAAAATGTCAGATTGGTGTCTCAGACGTGGATATCGCGCTATCAAGGCCTATAACGCACTATCGGGTTGTGTATCATGCCCTCTATTGATGGATAGCGGGTTATAGCAGGTCAATATACACAAACCCAAAAGTTTGAGTTTTTCAGACTTTCCTTTAGTACGCTATCAAGGCCTATAGCGTGCTATTGCCCATTTTACTAAAAAATGAAAGATCATGACAATAGCTCTATAGCGGGCTATCAAATGGGATAGCGCGCTATAGCCAATTTTTTTAAAAAATAGATTTTTGACTATTCAACCCGATAGCATGCTATCAACACTGATAGCGCACTATTGCCTTCTGAAAATTTTTGGCATATTGATGGATAGCGGGTTATAGGGACCTATAGTGCGTTATTGGTTCCTGTTTTTGAAAAATCACTCTTTTGACATACAATAACCTTTCCATTGATTCAAAAACATTTTGATATAGGATTGAACACTCTTAAATCATTCAAAACTCATTGAAAACAAGAGCGAAACCTTTTTAAAACCATTTTGACAAGATCATGCTAAAAATTAAGACAGTTTCAAAAACTTGAAATCTTCGAATATGATTTTGCGAAAGACTAATGCATGATATTTAAGATGATGATTGAGCAAACTGGAGCAAGTAGGTTACCTCCTAATTCTAGACAAAAATAAGACTCTCAACCTCTTGTTTCTTCTTTCCTCCAAGTTGTCCAAGCTTTGCATGTGGTTGATCCTTTGCTTTGATCTTTTGCTGGAGGGACTTGAAGTACCTTGATCTTGTATTTGCTCTTCTCTATTGTAGGTGCTGAAATATACTAGAAAAAATCATTAGCACCAAATTGTGTATTGTTTGTTAGTATCAAAACACCTAGGAAAATGCTAAGTAAAAAACCTCTTAGGCCAATAGAGGCTTATTAGTGCCTCAAGTTTTGTCGTGTAGTGGCATTATTTGGGGTACTGTGCCGGTAGTGACATCACCCGGTGATGGGTCGTGACACTATAGGATAGTTCATCAGAAATAATTGTAAGTGAAGCAAAGGTATGTTAGGTTGACCATTTGAAACTGGAACTAATCCAAAAAATAGGGAATTTTCAAATGATTTTTAAATAAAATACCCTATTTTTTTAGTTTAGTTGCCAAATAGTTTTTGAAATTAGCTAATCCAATGAATCTTGTTTTGGATTTCTGGATTAGGATGTCAGAACTGAATTAGAAACCAAATATACCTAATAAAAAGTCACAACTCCAACCCCTAACCCTAGAAAAGTTATGATCAAAGACCTATAAGAACCATATCCTGAGAACATTAATTAGGAATTGCAATTTAGAATTCCTTGCTAAATGAAATGTAGATGCATCTAGACTAAGATTCATGACCATGTCCAATTGTAGATGAAAAAATCATTAGCACATGATAAATAACCGTGCTAGTGGATAACTATCACTATATCTATAGTAAATGACATGAACGAGGACATGCAATCGCAACAAAACAATCCTTGTTGAGAAACATGTCACTAATTGGGTCAAGAAAGTCAACAATCACAATTCTATTTGACTTCTAATGTTGATTGCAAAAGGCATTAGTATAGCTTTTGTTGACATAAGTGGTTTTCCACTCAGTATTCTCTTAAATGTTTTGATGTTAACAAACAATATATATAATCACAGTACTAATATCTTTGGCTGAGCTGTTTTAGTGATAACTGACTATATCAGATGAATTCAACTATCATGTCAAAGCCTGTGGATGGAACAACAAAACACGAAGATTCAAGAGCTTCAAGTCTATAATATTTTGTCTAGAATGTTAGTGCCGTAGAGTAATCTTTACTTGTTCCAACCATAGTATTAATATGCATCCTTTCAAAATCATGCACACATTATTATTATACTTGCATATAGGTTATTAGATAATCATGCACGTATTATATCATTTATATTGATCATGCACACATGTACATTATCTTGTTTTTCATCCAATCATATAGATTAGGTTGTTATTCATGCACATTTATATTATTGTTTATCACGCACTTACGTTACCAACTTTGCATGGATTTCATCCGGTTCATGTGCATTTTGTTTTATCTGTATTTATCGAGTGTTTTACTCGTGGTTCCTCTTCATTCACTGTGTTTTAAACATGTTCAAAATGTCTTTAAAGTTGGTCTAAGTGTTTAAACTTGTTCTAAACTGTCCTGGACTTAAAAATCATGTTTCTATTACTTTGAATGTCAAGGAACGTGCTCCAGTGTGTAGGAACGCGGTCATGGGTTTTTCACCCGGGAGTGACACAGTGAAATAGGAACACATTCCTTATTGAAGGAATGCGCTCTTGTGCCTTCGTCCAGAAACCCATATTTTCATATCAGGGTCTAAGGAATGTGCTCTTACCAGGAATGCGCTCCTGCAAAAAAGGGCAAAAGAGGAATTTTTATAGAAACTGAGTTTCTTAATGAAGAACCTCGCTCCTATGTCCAACTGACAAATGGAGGAACGCGCTTCTGCATTGGAGGGAAACTTAAAAATTTTCAAGTTTCAAATCAAAAACACGCTCCTCATTCTGGGAACGCGTTCCTGTATTCTTAGGAGATATTTCTTTATAAATACTCCACTTTGCTCATTTGATAGCAACTTTTGCAAAATTTTTAGAACTTGTGCCGAATATTTGTTTTCTCTATTTCTGAGTTTTAAACAAGTTCTTGAGCCATTTTAAACACCTTTTGATTGCAAAAGTTCACTTCATTTGAATCTTTGATTCAACCTTTCGAAAAGTTCTCCTAATCATTTCAAAACCTTTGAGAAGCTAGAAAGGATTTCCAGAGTGTTTGATCAAGTTGTTCTTACACATACTTATTGATCTTGATCATTCTTGGAGGAGAAATCTCTCAACCACATTCATTTCGGAGAATCTACGAGCTTCATCTTACCTAAGTTGGTAAAATCTCTTTTATGATTCTTGTGTTTGTGTTTGAGTAGAAACTGCTTTGTTATTTGGTTTACTATCTTATTAAAACCGTTTTTCTCTCTATTGTGTGAAACCATTTTGATTCTACAACTTATATCATCATGGTTTATGGTTTCATGTGTTGTGTTTGATATCGATTCTTGTGCTTAACATATATTATTTGAATCGATTTTTCCTTGATCACAACTTATGCATATTGATTCACACACTTGAATATTTATCTATATCTTTGAATCAATAACTTGCATATGGATTCTTGTGCTTCATTCATCATACATCGAATCAATATTTGGAAATACGTGTATGCATATGATTTTAGAACTTGCATAAACATATTTTGAATCGTTTGCATGTAATTTTGAAAGACTATTTTGATGTGCACTTTACTTAACATATTGTGGTTGAAATAGTTTGGATTACTCGTTACAAGGTTGTATGCTAGAATTGTGAGAGAGTTCCTGAAACGCCCTAGAAATCATTTCATCTAGCCCATAACCCATTTACATTTTTCCAAACTCTATGTGCTTGCTTTGGTGTGTATGGTTGTGTGTTTGATGTTTGATGTGTGATTATTTCTTATAAAAAAAAAGTATTATTAGTGGTGGTGGTGTTATTATAGAAAGTATTATTGGTGGTTGTTGTTGTGGTTCAATATTTTTTTTGGGGACTCTATGGAGAGTCTGGTTGAGGCTTGTAGGGTCCCGATCATCTCATGGGATGATTTGAGGTGGTCATGGATGCCTATGCCGAGTGTCCCACCCCGACATTCCGCATGCCAATCCATGAGGGATGGCGGTTTGGGGTGTGGGGTCGCCACAGTTGGTATCAGAGCCCATGTGATGTAACGCCCTAGAAATCATTTCATCTAGCCCATAACCCATTTGAATTTTTGCCCAAACTCTATGTGCTTTCCTTGGTGTGTATGTTTGTGTGTTTGATGTTTGATGTGTGATTATTTCTTATAAAAGAAAAATATTATTAGTGGTGGTGGTGTTATTATAGAAAGTATTATTGGTGGTTGTTGTTGTGGTTCAAATTTTTTTGTTGGGGACTTTTTGAAGAGTTTGGTTGAAGCTTGTAGGGTCCCGATCGTCTCATGGGATGATTTGAGGTGGTTGTGGATGCCTACGCCAGGCGTCCCATCCTGGCATTCCGCACGCCGATCCATGAGGGATGGTGGTCTGGGGTGTGGGATCACCACAGTTGTGATCAAAGCCCATGTGATGTAACACCCTAGAAATCATTTCATCTAGCCCATAACCCATTTGCATTTTTTCCCAAACTCTATGTGCTTGCCTTGGTGTGTATGTTTGTGTGTCTGATGTTTGATGTGTGATTATTTCTTATATAAAAAAAGTATTATTAGTGGTGGTAGTGTTCTTATAGAAAGTAGTATTGGTAGTTGTTGTTGTGGTCCAAATTTTTTTTTTGAGGACTCTATGGAGAGTTTGGTTGAGGCTCGTAGGGCCTTAACCCCTCAGTTGTGTTGTGGGGAGGTTTGAGGTGCCTACACCGGGCATCCCGCCCCAACATTATGCACGCCGTCCCCTGTGGGGTTGGTGGTCCGGGGTGCGGGGTCCCACAGTTCCTAGAACTTTTCTTAATATTATTTGTAACCTTGAATGTAAAGTTGACGTGTTTGTCAACTAGGGGATTATACCATATCTGTCCGACTTTTAATCACGCCCAGTAAGTTGATTAGTTTACCGCTTTTAGCCACGCTCCCAAACTTGTTAGGTTAACGGCTTCTAGTCACGCCTGTAAGTTGACTAGATTGTACGACTTCTATCTACGCCCGTAAGTTAGATAGACTTAGTGGATTTGGAAAATCCTGATCACGGGTGGTCAGGTAGTGGAGTAGGTTCAAGGAGAACTGAACCACTATAAATCATTGTGTCCATTTTGGTTATTACCTATTGCACTCTTAAATTGATTAATTAAATTAATCGAAAGGTAAAGTAAAAATCTGCAACATCCAATTCACCTCCCCTCTTGGACGAAATTATTGGGCCAACAAATTTATCAAGAAAAGCTGACTATGAATGATTCAGAGGTGGCGGGCAATAAACATAATGCTATGCACACAAATTGGTTGCCAAATAATATGCTAAGACTCGAGGGTTGCAATCGGAGTTCTTTATGCTTTACATGAGAAAAATCCAGAGCATTGTTAAGGCTATGTTGAAAAAGTCATGGCTTGTGACCCCACTATGAACTACTATCCCTTGGATGGTTCAAATCAAGGACTGAGGTATAGGATTGAGACTTTAAATTCACCTTATGGCAGAGACAAGATTATTGATACATGACTTCTGTAAAATTCATGTGGTCATGCATATGATATCAATCTATTTAGATGACACATGCATTCCTTACATCCATTGTATGTACTTGCCTGAATTTCAAGGACAAAATTTCTTTAAGGGGTAAAGTGTGATACCTCCCATAGTAGATGTCAATAGGTCAAAATAATGCATATATTTCCTAGTAACAATGAACAATCGGTTGATGTATCTTCTCTCACCTAGTTTTGTTTTGATCATTATAAAAAACATATTTGTGATAACTAATCTCTTAGACGTAGTTTTTTCAGTGCTAACTAGATATATCAAATGGATTCAACTGCATTGTCAAAGCTTGTGGAAGGAACAACACCTTATGAAGATTCAAGAGCTTCATGGTTGTATTTCTTTAATAAATCTTAAAAATGTTAGGAATATATTTTGTGTCTTTCACAAATTTATTTTCCTTTAAGCAAAGAATGGCCTCAAGTAAAGGAGCAACTTCCAGTAGTAGGGAACCAATTCCCACTAGACTCAAGGAATTATTCAAAAGGGAGGTTATGACTATGAGGAGCATCGACAATAGAGATCTCCGCCTCCGTCCGATCCTTCATGACAAACTCGCAACTCTCGGGTGGTTGAACATAACAAAAGTTGAGGGCCACGTCTCTTACAACTTGGTGAGATCCTTCTACGAAGCCATGAATTGCGTGAGGCTTCAAGAAGAGGGGATCAGCCCTGTTTTGGAAACAACAGTCATGGGAATAAAATTTTCTATCAACATCGAGATTATTGTTCGACTTATGGAGATTCCGATTGAGGAGAGAATTATTGATCCACACGAACCCCAGACAATTTCAGAGATCGCGGAGTCTAATGAACAATTGTTCAATTCCCTCGCCAAAGAGCCATACACTCAATCGACATACACCAACCTCCCAAACAATCATCTTAAGCCATCTCTTGCCGGCCTTGAAAAGATCATATTCGACAACATCTTGCCAGAAAGGGGGACTAGAGGCACTATGTCAAGGGCCCAACTTCTTGTGTTATATTGCGTAGAGAAGAAAATAAAGGTCTCCCTACCACACATCATCATCCAACAAATGTTGAGGGTGATTCAAAACCCTTTGAGAAAGGAATTCCTCGATTACAGAGTCTTGATCATGGGGATGCTATACGAAGCAAACATCAACACTTTTGATGGGACTTTGAAGCAGATCATTGAGCCGGTTACAGCATCTTCGATCTTCAAGATATATGTCACGAGGGGAGGGGTAACTGACGAGGAAGTATTCGGTGCGACGATAGGAAATGTCGAAAGAATGAGAGACGAACATGGATGTTGTCTTCGAAGAAGTCGACGCAAGATTCCTGTCAGGGAAGTACCAAATAATGAGCCAATTCAGAATCCTACATCAAACCCAACTCCGAATAATGATCCAATCGATCGACTATTCACTGAGGAAGTGTTATTTGCCACACTAAATCAACCTCAACCAAGTCATGATAGAAAAAGTACTCAAGAAAATCCACCAACCTGGAACGTGCCAACTCAAGGCAACACTTCGTACCAAAGGTTTCCAACTCCTGAGGTACAGTATCGGCCAGTTCCACAAGTTGCTGCGAACCAACAACAACAGTGTTGGGTGGCACCAAATTTTGGAGGGAAAGACATTCCAATGAGCCCATTGTTTCAAAACTTTTCACCTCAAACAAATCCAAATATCCAAGGGGTTACAGTTAGGGGATCCCCGTACAATCAAAACAACTACCCTTCACCTATGAGTCACCCGTACAACCAATACTTTCCTCCAATGCCTATGGCCTACCCTCCACCTATGGGACAATCGACCCATCAACCACCAATGGGACAATCGACTAACTCGTTTGAACGGTTAAATGAAATGGCATCCAATATTGCTGAAATGAGAGAGACTCAAAATGATATATTAACACGTATACAAGACTTCGAAGCAGAGCAAACAACTGGTAGTAGTCGTTCTGTACCTAACAGGAGGTCTAGAAGGAGCGGTAATAGGCGAGAAAATCAAGATTGATTACTGGCATTATAAACTTTTCTTTTATATATGAATGAAATGTTTTGTTTAAGACTATCTTTGGCGGGCCGACTTACAACCATTCTTTCTTTTGTATCACTAACTTTGAAGTGGTATGGGACATAACAAAATTGGAGGATACTAAATAATATGTGGAAGTAAGAAAACCCATGACCTTGTGTGAAAAGAAACATTCGGAGAAAGTTGCATTACTAATATTATCACTAAGTTTACACGGTATGAGACGAGTAAATTTGGACGATACTATTAGTGAACTACTGTTCAGCCGATGTTTTTAGATACCGTGTTCATACAACTTAACTTGGTTAACACCCTTATTACCAAAGTCATGTGGTATGGGACACACGAACTTGGATAATAATCGAAAAGACTAAGAGTAAGAGTTTGAATACATAAGATTGCGATAGAACGTTAGATCATGATATTTACCGAGGTAAATCTTAGAATTCTTATGACTCGTATGGATTTTTAATGAAATATATATGTATGTTCACAAAAACCAGAACCAAATCCTGTGAAATACTTGCAAAGTTTTATAATTATTATATAAACATTCTAACCTTGTTTTTACACCATGGCCAAACATACGAGATATATAAGATTCTTTGATTCCTCAACAAAAAACCTTACACTATACTTAGAAAAATAAGTGATTTTAACATTGCAGTACTCTCGAAATTGTTGCTGAGCATACTATAACATTATACTTGGCTACAGTTCCTAAATCTTGGTTTTATTTTCTCCTTGCCAGTGAGAAAATGCAAACCAGGAAGAGAGGAAGGCCATGTACTGTCCGTCCAGCAGTGGAGGCACCTCTTGAGATTCAGGAACCGCCGCCTCCGACGACAACACGAGTTACCCTCGACACTGCCACTACATCTGGGCAGGAAATACCACCCCCACCCGCACCCTTTGCCATGTCTTCGAGCATGGAAACCTTCTTCGCCGGATTTATTGAGGCAATGAAAGCTACTGTTCAAACGACCGTTCGTGAGACTGCGGCCAATCAGGTTGCCACTGCTCAGGCACCTGTAAGATTTGGATCGGAATCTCAAACCGATCAGGTTACCAAGTACAAGAGGCTACAACCTCTTACTTTTGCTGGCACCATTGATGCTGATGAGGTGCAAAAGTGGTTGGATTAGTCAAAGAAGGCTCTTGATGCAATGGAAATCGATGAGACTCAAAAAATTCCACTAGCGACCTAACAACTTGTTGGTGGGGCAAACGCATGGTGGATAATAGTGAAAGAGGACCCAAGGGTCAACACAACAGATATGACTTGGCAACAGTTTGAGTCAATATTTATTGATGAGTATTTTCTCGACGCTGTGAAGAGACAAAAACGTCAGGAATTCGCCAAGTTATACCAAGGCAACATGACCGTCAGGGAATATGCTGGCAAGTTCAAAGAATTATCAGTCTACTCTCTCTCCACCATCTCAACGGAGCAAGAAAAGACTGAAAAATTTATAATGGCCTTCGCCATGATATTCGACAAGCCTTGTCGGTCTTGGATCTCAAGATTTACAAGGAGGTTGTTGACAAGGCCATGAGCTTTGAACAAGAGAAGATCATACAGGAGTAGAGAAAGAATAAGGAAAAACGGCCTGCAATGTTTTCCCAACAGGGCTCGCAATAGGACAACAAGAATAAGCCCTACTACAATCAAAACCCAGCCCTCCCAGCCCCTGTTTCAAAGAATGAGGCCATAACACCTGCGGCTGAACTTTCTAACCCTAACCATCAGGGTTTTCGTAATCATAGCCGCGGAGGTCGTTATGGAAGGGGTGGTCGTCGAAACGGCAATGGCAGAGGTGGTGGTCAACACCACAATCAGCATGGCCAGCAGAACAATCAGCATGGCCAACAGAACCATCCGCAGTATCAGCTGACGTGTTTTAATTGACGCCAGAAGGGCCATGTAAAATATGTTTGTCTGCACCTTCATCAACCTATTCCCGTTGTTCCAGTCCAACAAGCACCACCTGCTGCTAATGCCCAACCCAGGCAGAACCAGCAGAACCAGGGTCAACGGCATCAGGGCAGAGCATTTGCCATCGCTCAACAACCCCTCCTAGACAACAATGTAGTCTGAGGTACCTTTCTTTTATTCAATACAATGATGCATGCTTTGTTTGATTCAGGTGCTACGTATTCTTTTATATCGTCGGCATTGGTAAGACATTTAAGCCTGCATCCTGAACCCACAGACATCACACTCCATGTCACATCACCGTTAGGATCTGGTACTGACGTGAAATTGCAGTGTCCTTGATGTGAGCTTCGAATGTCAGAACAGATAATATATGCAGATCTTTTTGTGATGGATATTGAAGACTTCGACATCATCCTCGGCATGGACTGGCTAGCACCACTGAATGCAAGGATCGAATGTATGAAGAAGCAAGTTCAGTTAACCTTGCCTACAGGAGAGTTTGTCAAGATTCAGGGAACAAGGAAATGGATACACAAATTAACAGTTGCACTTCTCAAGGCACAACTTCGAGCTCTATCCCTTGGTGATGAAAATGGATCACCAACACTGTACCCTCTCGAAGTACACGATGTTCCAGTGATATTTGAATTCCCAACAGTCTTTCTAAATGACCTTCCTGGTCTACCTCCAGTTTGGGAATTCGATTTTGAAATCAACCTCATACCTGGGATAGGGCCTATCTCAATTCCACCATACAGAATGTCAAATGTCGAGCTAGTCGAATTAGACAAACAACTGAAGGAATTAGAGAGTAATGGCTTCATCAGAAAGAGTTCATCGCTTTGGGGCGCTCCAGTTCTGTTCGTTCGCAAAAAAGATGGTTCGTTACGACTTTGCATAGACTATCGCAAGCACAATAACGTCACCATTAAGAACATATACCCATTGCCCAGGATCGATGACTTGTTCGACCAACTTAGAGATGCCAAATACTTCTTTAAGATTGATTTACGGTCCAGTTATCACCAACTCCGGATCCGAGAGTCGGACATTACCAAGACGGCATTCAGAACTCGGTACGGTCACTACGAGTTCTTGGTCATGTCGCCCGGTCTAACAAATGCACCTGCTGCATTCATGGATTTGATGAATCGCATCTTCCGATTATACTTAGACCGATTTGTGGTAGTTTTTGTGGACGACATCTTGATATATTCCTCAACCGAGGAAGACCATAAGATACATTTGAAAATAGTCCTCCAGACCTTGAGAAGCCACCAATTGTATGCAAAGTTGAGTAAGTGCAAATTTTGGGCGAAGCGAGTTTAATTCCTAGGCCATGTGGTTTCAGGCAATGGCATTGAGGTAGATCCTTCTAAGGTTGAAGCAGTTTTAAACAGGAAGAAGCCTACCACTGTTACTCAGATCAGGAGTTTTCTTGGTTTGGCTGGCTATTACAGACGCTTCATTAAGGACTTCTCAAAAATTGTTGAACCTATGACCAAGCTCACTCGAAAAGACGTGCGATTCATCTGGAATCCCGCCTGTGAAGCATCCTTTCAGGAATTAAAGAAACGCCTCACGACGACACCTGTACTTATCACTCCAAGAAATGCAATTGGATTTTTATTATACACCGACGCCTCTCTCCAAGGCTTAGGTGTCGTACTAATGCAAGAAGGCCAAGTTGTTGCATGTGCCTCGAGGCAACTGAAGATTCATGAGGGTAATTACCTAACACATGACTTGGAACTTGCAGCTATCGTATTTGCACTGAAATTATGGTGTCATTACTTATACGGTGAACGGTTTGAGGTCTTCTCAGATCACAAGAGTCTTAAGTACATATACACCCAGAAAGACCTAAACCTCCGCCAAAGACGATGGTTGGAATTTTTGAAAGATTATGACTTTCAACTCCAGTACCATCCCGGAAAGGCCAATGCTGTGGCTGATGCCCTGAGTAGAAAATCTTATCTTGCTTGTACTCTTAACTACGAAATGGGGAAGTTGGCTACCGAGATGGAGAACTTTAACCTACAACTGATCGAAGAGGGACAAAGACCACGACTCTCTCAATATCAGCCAACTCTTAGCTAGTTCGAAAGATTTCAGCAGCTCAAGCCAATGACCCTATGTTAATGGAGAAACGAGAACTTCTACTCAGTGGACGGGACCTTCTTCACTGGTCGGTCTCAAAAGACGGGGCCGTTTCCTATAAAAATGTCTCTGTCTACGGAACGATCCTGAGGTTCGGAAAGAAGTGCTCACTGAGATGCACTGTTCGAGGTTCGCTATGCATCCTGGGGGTGACAAGATGTACAAGGATGTCAAGCGACAATTCTGGTTTTCTGGAATAAAAAAGGCAATTGCAGACTTCGTTGCTTGATGTCTCGTTTGCCAGAAAGTGAAGGCAGAAGGAAGACTTCCCTCTGGACTTCTCCAGCCATTACCTATTGGAGAATAGAAGTGGGAGAACATCATAATGGATTTTGTTACGGCCTTGCCTCGAAATAATAAAGGGCAAGATGCTATCTGGGTTATCATTGACAGACTTACAAAGTCTCCACACTTTCTGCCAATAAAGTTCACCGATAACCCTGTCAAACTTGCCGAACTATATGAAAGAGTGATCATACGCCTTCATGGCATACCACTCACGATCGTTTCTGATCGAGACCCTCGATTCACATCAAACTTTTGGAAAAGCTTCCAGAATAGAATGGGTTCTAAGATCACTATGAGCACAGCCTTCCACCCTCAGACTGATTGGCAGTCAGAGCGGCTTATTCAAATCTTAGAAGATATGTTACGATGTTGCATTTTGGACTTTAATGGCGAATGGGCAAAGTATTTACATTTAGCTGAGTTTACATACAACAACAGCTACCAAACTAGTATCGGCATGGAACCGTACGAGGCTCTCTATGGTCGCCCTTGCAGATCTCCGGTATGCTGGTTAGATATAGCTGATCGATCGCATTTAGGCATCGAACTAGTTCAAAAGACCTCTAAGAAGATCACACTAGTAAAGGAACGACTTCGTGTTGCACAAAGTCGACAGAAGAGCTATGCTGACAAGCGAAGGCAACCTCTAGAACTTGATAAGGGGGACTTGGTTTTTCTAAAAGTTCTGCCCACAAGAGGTGTCAAACACTTTGGGATCAAAGGGAAGCTCTCCCCGCGGTATATAGGTCCATTTCAGATCGTTGAACGTATTGGAAAACTTACTTATCATCTGTCCCTTCCATCGTCCATGCCTAAAGTTCATGACGTTTTTCACGTATCTATGCTTCACAAGTATCGTCCCGATCCTTCGCATATCATCCCTCTAGTCGAGGTTCGGGTTGAGGAAGGAAATAAGTATAAGGAGAGAGCGACACAGATTTTGGATAGAAAAACTCAATAAGTAAGGCGACGCAGCATACCACTTGTGAAGGTGCTCTGGGATCACCACGGCGTCGAGGAAGCAACATGGGAACTAGAAACAACAATTAAACAGAAATACCCTGAATTGTTTTCTAGTACCAACTAATGATGTGATACACTGTACTATTTTCATTTATCAATAAAATGATGGAACTTTGTTTACACCTATCTTAATACATTGTTTCACTTGAATAACTATGCAGATGTCTGAAAATAACATCAATGGATATAGTGACGACTCCTTCAGGATCTGAGTCAAGTCACAACTACTTTGCATCACCAACTCCATCTCCACACAGACAACGATCCTTATCGCCAGAGCGTGCATGGCTTTTTCGTAACAATTTTGTTCAAAACAATCCCGTGCCCTCATCTTGGCAGGACCTTCTACCAAAATTACCAGGTGGCCAGATTCGAGCAACAACACGAAAAAGTATTTAACCTCTCAACCTACCTTTCCTCAAACGATGTAACCAGTGCCCTCCACCACCATCTGTTATGCAAAGGTTGGAATCTTCAGAGGACGAATCTGATTCCATTTGCTCTCCATAGTGTTATGATGATGAGGATTCCACCGGCCACAGTGCTATTCAGGGACCATACAAGCACTACCCTGAACCCACAATAGATGACGCCGACAGTGAATCTCAAGCAGATAACCATCATAAGTACTTGAATTGATTTCGAGGGCGAAATCCCTTTAAGGGGGGTAGAGTGTAATACCATGTATTTCACAAAAAAAAAATTGTTTGGGCAGAAATGCTTGAACGTTCGGGCACCCGCTCGAACGTTTAGGCGTCAAATCTCCTATATAAGGAACTCTCTCCTCCTCATTTTCGCACACCAAATCACCTTCTCTAGTGATTTTTCCTCCTATTTTCACTCATTCTGAGTTCTTTTCTGTTTGAGACTCTCTATTCGAGACTCTCAGTGCGATACGACAAAGTTTTGTCCGGAGGAAAGTGCCAGATCTGAAAGAAGAAGTTCTTATCTGAAGGTGGGGAACAAAACATAGGTTTGCGTGTTTTATAACTTTTATTAAAGTTTACATTCAATTATTATTATGTTTACTGTTCATTTACACCGCATTATGTCATATAATGTTTATACTGTCACACTTATGCCTGTATATTTGTAGTTCATGTATTACGATGTTATAATGCCAGATTTGTGGTCAATCTGGCTCAACTGGACTCGGTCTTGTCCTAAGTAACTTTTAATAGTGAACGGGAGGCAGCGGGCTGCTCTAGGCGATTCGTATTTAAGAAGACCTTGTGTCTCACCCTCAACTGGGGACTGATCTAGTTGGTCTTATTGAAAGCTATCAGCTTATACAAGTAATACTGAATGTCCTAACCTTGCACGTCGTGATACCAACCCTGATAAGGATCACCAGACGTTGCCAAAGTCAGTCTAAATGTCAAGAAAAGAACATACCAGTAGACTAGACCAGTTCATGCATTTGGCATCATACATATCACCACCTAGGAACGTATGTGGTTTATGATTCATAGAATAGTTAGGAGCATTGCTCGCTATTCATTATATTTCTTTGGAGAGGGACGTACAATGAGAACCCGGCTACGCCTGGGGAGGAACATCTGTACGTGAATCCAGAGCATCGTTCCTGAGGAGGGACGTACAGTGAGAACCTGGCTACGCCTGGGGAAGGACATCTGTACGTGAACTCAGGCGATGTACGTTCATCAAATTATTACGAGACGGTGTCATGCATACATACATATTGATTGATTATGATGCTCTAATGTGTATTTAAGATATTTGATATTGAAGTATGCTTTATTAATTGTTATACTCACGAACTATTTTACCCACTGAACTCGTTAAGCTCACTCCATTATTATCCAATTTTTCACAAAAAATTAGGGTGGACTGGGTGCAGGTTTATGGGCCCACATTTTGTACCCTTTGTATTATTTATTGGGATTTTGGAAAGTATGTTCCCTTGACTATGTCATGTACAAATGAATTCTGAATTAAATGAAATCAAACTTGTAGTTTTTATATTTCCGCTGCGTACTCTGTTATTACCATTGTGATAATTCCAAATGCGCCCCCCGTCCGCGAGTGTACTGCCGGTTTAGGCACGTCCGGGCGGGGTGTGACAATTTCTATCCCATTTCTTGCATGATTTAGCTTATTGGGTTGATTTTTAGCTATTGTGTAGTGTTTTGATCACATGCATGAGTTTTAATTTGGTGTTAAGTTAGGGTTTCAGAATCTCAAACCCTAACCTACCAATTTTGAGCTTTGATTCCATTAATGGGAGTGTTTATACATACTTTAATGTTGAGCTTCCATTTTATTGGTGAGTTTAGCTTGTATAATTAGAACTTAACATGTATGTAGACTTTAATGGAATTTATTATGATTTAGGTGTACAAATGATGTGCATGTGAACTATGTTGGTGTTTATGGCATACTTTGATAAAGTATGGAGCCAATTTGATGAAGTTCATGGTGTAGCATCGTGTTTAGTTCAAATTGACTATGTAAAGATTTATCCAATTTGGGGCTTTTTAGACAATTGGATTGGAATTGATCAATTGAATTGTGTTAGGTGTCTCTAATCCAAATTGGTGTGGATTATATGTGATTTGAGTTAGTAATTATGTATTTAGGCATACTTGAATTTGATCATTTGGTGTATATATGATTCATTTCAGGTTTATGTGAGTTGATTGGCCAATTGAGATATAATTGTTTTGTTTAATTGGCTATTGGACTGTTTGTGAGTATTTCTCACCTTATTTCTCAATTTATAGCATTGTATTTATATGAAATTGTTTGTTGAATGGTATGCATCCTATTATATATATGTGCATTGTGTTTTAAGAACATGACCATGGAATTTTTGCATTGGTATTGCCTTGGGTATTTTGGATTAAATACCTTGGCATTGTTTGTCTTTCTACTTACTTGTTCTTCGGGGAAATGTGTCATCGAAGTGCTTGAATTGGTATTCTGTTGAAAGGACTTTCCGAAGCACTGAAGAATGGAAGGGTAGGAGGATTAGTGATGGGTAATGCATCGGTTTGAACCTATCGGCTAATGGGGGAAGTAAAGGCACATGTTATTCTGATATGTCCTCTTGGTAAAGTGTCTGCATATTTGATTCTTATGGAATTGATGCACAAATCATATGTTTAGTTTGGAACCATATATATTATGATTTTTCCTTGATGCATTTGGTTTATGAATGACATTTCCAATATCATACAAGTTTTCTATAAATGCATATGCGGAGATTATTGCAAAGATATTCATTGAGTTAGTTGTGCTCACCCCATTTTTTATTTACTTTTCTCAGGTTCAGATCAAAAAGGAAAGGGTAAGGCTTAAAGTCTGTGTGGCCTTCCTCTTATTCCTTTTGGACTTAGGTTTTGTTTGTATTTTTGGAGATACTTGGGTTTAGTTTTAATTATTTTGTTCTTTTGAAACTGTATATAACTATCAAAGGTACTTATGTATATAAAAGATGATGGTTGTATCCTTGTTTGTTGCAAAAATCTTCAAGATTTTTGTTTACAAACTCTCCTCCTCTATCACTTCTTATGGTATTAATCTTATAACCCTTTTCATTTTCTACCTTCGACAAAATTTAATAAACAAATCACACACATCATGCTTATGTGCCAAAAAGAATACCAATGTGAATCTTATAAAGTCATCAACAATCACAAACACATGATTTACCTTCAAGACTTTTGGGTTCGTGTTGGTAAAAAATGATCCATGTGAATCAATTCAAGAGCTCCAGCTGTAGACAAATATTTTTTGCTCTTAACTGAGGATTTTGTATGCTTACCTAATTGACATGGTTCACACACCTTGTCTTTTAGGTACACTCCCTTAGGAATGCCCTTTGTAAGCTCATTCTTTGCAAATGTAGATATGTTATCCATACTTGTTGGCCCAAGAATGTCCAAGAGGGGGGTGAATTGGACACAATGTTTAGTTAAAAACTTTAAATAAATCTTGTAATGAAATGACAAATAGACAGTGCGGAAAATAAACAAATTACACGAATAATTTATAATGGTTCGGCGATATGCCTACATTCACTACTTAACCTCCTCAGTTAGGATTTCAAATCTCTTTAACAGATCTTCTTACGGGTGAAGACCAAACCGTTGCACTTTCTCAATTTCGCGGGCTTGAGAACAATTGTTTCATTCTCAACTTATAGGCTTGAGATCTACCTATACTCTTGACTTACAGGTGCAAGACAACCTACACTCTTGGCTTCATAGGTGCAATTCACAGGTGCAAGACAACCTCACAGGTGCAAGAAAACCTACACTCTTAGCTTCACAGGTGAAAGACAACCTACACTCTCAACTTCACGGGTGTGAGACAACCACTAACTTCCCTAACTTATAAGGATAAATTTCTGCAACTTTCACAAGTGCACTTACAACTCGATTCAGATGAAAATTTTACAATTAAGTACACTGAATCCTATGAACCTTTTACTTGAAGAAACTTCTTTCAGCAATGAAAATTGTAAGATTAAATTAGCTGAAAAATTGAGTAAAGTAATATGTTTTTCTTTCAGAGGTTTTTCAAACAAATAAGATATAGAAGATGCTCAAGATGAAAAACCATTCATTAAAAGAAAACTTGCAATCGAAATAATTTTCTTCTTTTCTTTTCAAGTTAAAAACATTGACTAAAATTAAAATGTTTAAGTTCAGATCAAAAGTTCTTTTTCTTGAATTTGAAATTCTCTATTTATAGAACAAATTGTGTGCAAAGATCGTTGTGTTCAAATTCAAAATTGAATTCAAAACGTTTAGTCAAAACAGTCTTAATCTTTCATAAGAATGGTAAGTTTAGTTTTTGTGAAATTGTTCTGGTTTCAGTTTGCATGAGAATAGAAATAGTTAAAGATCCTCTGATCATGCCAGTGAAATGTCAGTGGACAGATGATAGTTCCTTTTTTAGTTTTTCTAACAGTGTTCCATCAACTTCCTGATAAAGAGTTAGCGTCTTGAAATAAACTGTTCTGAAAATTCAATTTTCACTGACTTGCTCTGGGAGGGCGCTAATAGTTCATTAGCGTCCTGACGAGCTTAGTACTAGAAATGTTGGATTTTCAGACGAGGACATTAATGCTCAATTAGCGTCCATATGCACAACAATTGGTTTTTAGGTTCATTCAAAGAGGGCGCTCATACTCGATTAGTGTCCTGACGCGAATGATAAACATTTGAACCCAGAAACCATCAGCGCCCTAATGGTCTATTAGCGTCCTGTAGAGTTGGATGAATTAAGTGACTAGCCACTGCATAAGCGTCTTGATTGACCCGATGCATCCTGAAAGACACTAAAAATAATTTTTCTTTGAAATTTGATTTTCTAGAAACACGATTAATCAAATCAATGCTTAAGCTTTTTGGATCAAATCAAACGTTCAGAGAATTGTTTAAATGGTTCAGAAAACAATTGAAAAACCTTTGAACAAGATTGATAGAAATCATTTTTCCTTTGAAGTTCAAAATATTGTTTTGTTGAAAATAGTTTTTGAGTAAGGTTCTACAATCTAATAGTTGACTCTTTTAACCTTGCTCTTGACAACTTGACTGATTGAGATTTGACTTTCTTCAAACTGATTTGCTGAAACACTTCAACAACATCATTAGATCATAAGATTGAGTTATTTGGAATCATCAAAACATTCTTTTCATGGTGTTCCTCTTGAGATAACAATCTTTCCCTTTTTGATGATTTCAAATACTCATTAAACCTTTCAATAAATAGATCAAAAGAAGTCGTATAAATAAGCTCATGTACACAGTCATAATTCTTATCAAGAAACATATTCATTATCTGATCAAAATGCTATGATTCATGATTTGTATTTTCAAAGTTTACAAAGTAGAACACTTTACAAAATAGAACACATCATAGTATTTCAGTCGAAACATATCATATAGACATATCATTAAACTTTCAGACAAAAACATAGTACAAATTTACACAAGACAACAAACATCAGACAAAGATTGATCTTCTTTTCTCCCCCTGAATTTATCACTTCTCTCAATTTTGAAAACATCAAAAAGGCGGTGGGAGAACAAATCACTTCTTCTTCTCCTTCCCCTTGGGTTGGTTGGATTCTCCTTTGTCCTTGCCTTTCTTAGTTGTTCTGTAATTCCTTACAAAATTGGCATAAGAAGTCTCGGAGTTAAAATAATCTAAGTCAAAGGGATCAGGCCTCTAAAAAAATAGACGATATCTTTCAGCAAGACCAATATTAAAGGTTGGAGAGAGCTTGTCTCCAAATTGTGGCCTTACTATAGATGTGGGTCGAGGAATCTCAAATACATCATCTTCATCCGGTGGAGGTATCATGCATCTAGAGATTTGTGCTACTGGCACAAAGTCTATAAGTTCTTTTCCAACATTAGCTTCCTCTTGTTCTTCAAACAAATGCTCAGGCATATCAGATTTCTCACTAGGAAAATGTGGCCTTGTAAATCTTGGTGCCAGAAGAGCTCTTGGAACATGAATTCCTTTTTTTCTTAACAACTCATATAACAAGCTGAACCTCTTCATAAGAGTGATGACAAACCATACTGAAGAGTGAAGTCTTCTTGAAATAAGCTTGAATGTTTTTTCTATAAAGGCTATAACTCTTTCAATTTGAACGACTGCTTTTGTAACAGTGTAAGAGAGATCCAGGATGGTAAAGGATAAAAATGGAACCTTGGTTTCTATGCTAGACATCTTCTCTGACACTTGGGCAATAAATGTAAGCAAATTATCCAACTTTCTACCATCAACATTGATAGGAACAAATGCATTGGATAAAACTGCGATTTTCAAACTTGCTATTGCTTCTAAAATTGGTTCAATGTTGACTTGAGAAGATGTGGCAAATTTCGGATTTGAAATTGCATCAAGCATAGGATGAAGGGTGTTTTGATCAACTTGGATTGGTGCAGGTGCAGAGACTGAGGCTGAGGATGAGGATGTGATTAACATCTTCATGCTTGAAATATCCTTAGAAATTGAATGGTGAACACTTGTGTTTAAGGCAGTAACAGGAGTAGTAGATTGATAGGATAACGAGCTGATAGACTCCTTGATTTGCTTCAAGCTCTCTTGCAAATCACTTAGACAAGTACTAGTAAATGGTAGATATGCTTTCAGATTCTCAAATTGCTTATGAATAGTGGTTGCCATACCACTAAGCTTATCAGAAACTTGCATCAAACCATCATTGCACCTCTTGATCTCTTCAGAATCATTTGTTCTCTGATCAGTAATCAATCTCTTCACATCTTCTATCATCAGAGCTCTTTGTTCCTCTTGAATCTCTTTAAATTTCTTCATCAAACTTTCTTCAGTGAAGGCAACAATAGAAGTATGATCTGTGAAGTGATGAACTGGTGAGGAGTATCCACCATGATCAGTGAAGGGTTGAGGAGATTGAATGTCAAACCTCTCTTATAATCTTGCTTCTTCTTCTTCTCTTTGAACAATTAGAGGAATTGTTGAAGTAACTTCTTCACCAATTGTCTCGTGAGGTTCCTTTTTCCATAGGAACATCACTTCTGAAGGGTACATTTGAAGCTGTGCTCTCAGAATCAGCTTTTTCTTCTTGAGCTTGATCAACATCTGTTCTTTCTTCAGCTTCTTCCTTGAATGGAGTGGTCTCAACTCCTTGAGGGATGGCCTTGAAGTGATACCATCTTTTATGTGCAAGAGCATAAACATATTTCATCAAATTGACTGTGGTATGTCCTATGCATCCATATCTATCCACTTCCTTCTTCTCTTCATCAACTAGATCAACACCTGCTTGCTCTAGCAAAGGTGTAAGATGCATAGCAAATGGTAATCCTCCTCATCTCTTTGATGTAGTATCAATAACATGCATGAGGATGTATGGAAGAATGATTTTCCTTTTCTGAAGGATGCACCAAGTGAGAAACAAATCCAACTCATTCACACTTCCCCTACTGCCAGACCTTGGCTGAAATACGCGGGACACAATGTTGTGAATGATTCTTGGGATAAGTTCAAAGGATTGGTTAGTTAACTTGATATCCACATGTGTGTGATCCTTTTTTCCAAGATAAAAAGTTTAAGGTTGCAACACTGTTGTAACCTGGAAATAGGATACCTTGCTTTGAGAATGTAGGGATTTGTTCAACATCAGTTAAAGAAACTGTACTGATGAAGTACTGTGTAGAGAATTCTAGGGACTTTTTCTTGACATTGGTTTTCCTAATTGCTTCATACCTTGGTTTCATTTGAATATTCAAATAAAGTTCTCTAACAAGATTAGGAAACCACTTGTTCTAATATGAACAAAACTTTTCCCAACCTTAGAGTTCAAAACGTGGTTGCACATTCAAATGTGCCTTAGCAAAGAAATGAAAGTCTACAAAGCATCCATCTAAAATGAATCTAGTAGCCAATTTTTCAGACTTCTCTTTCCTTTTGGATTTCTTGGCAGGTTGGGCTGATGTGGATGGCTCAGGTTGATGATTTTCAGTCGGAATAGCTGATTCCACTAGAGGTGTTTCAGTGGCATTGGGAATATTTTGGGTTGGAATTTCTGGTTCAGGTGGAAATTCAAATAATCTTGCTCATACTCTTCTGGAAGGAGATGGAGAAGGAGATGAAGTTCTCTTTCAGGCAGAGTGAACGAGTAGCTTTTTGGTTTTGGTTTCCATTACTCTAGACTTGATGTCTAACGAATTTCCTAGGATTTTCTAGCTTGGGATTTGATGGAAAAGTGAAATTTTACGTTCTAATCGAAGAAAAATACTTGGAAAGGTTGATTGAGGGTAGAAATTGATGCGTTCCAGTGCTAACTTATCTTCTATTTTCCTATTGTAGTAGCGTCCTAGAGCAAGCTGAAATGAGGGAATGACGAAGCTTCTCCAATTTATAGAATTTTGTTCAAGCTTAGATGAGTGTCCTCACGCTGGATGAGCGTCTTGAAGCGCACGAACTGAATTTTTACTTTTGCAACTCAATTAGTGCTCTAGAAACCTATTAGCGTCCTAATGGTGATTATTGCACTAGCAGAGATAGTTGCACATTAGCGTCCTCATGGACAATGAGCATTAAGTGAACTGTTTGTTAATTGTTGTATGAGCATCCTAAAACTTATCCAACGTCCTCCTTTGTATTGAATACTAAATTCTAGCAACTATTTCCCAGTTTTCTCATTTGAATTTATTTATACATTTTTTGAGTCGATAATCATTAACAATGATTTCATTCTCATACATAGATCATCCAAAGATCAGAATTCGCACAAATCATCATAACAATCTTTATCAACTATGCATTCAAATATTTCAATCATTTCAAAGTCATTTTGATAAAGAATTGTCATACTGATTATTTTCAATTTCAATGGTTACTGAAGGATATGCTATTGCAAATAGGCATGGCAGTAATGTGTAATTTAAAGTGAAATATACCTTAATATTCTTCAGGTACTGCAAAGTTTTCAACTTGAACGATTTGGCTTCTTTTGCTGACGACTGAATAACAGCTGAGAATTCTTCTCATTCTGATTCTCCACGCTGTTCTTCTTGTTTGTGTTTCAACAGGAGATCGTTCATCTTCAGTTGGAATTAATGTTCTGACAGCACTTGAAGATGTTGAAGATTCTTCTCTATTGTACGGATTCAATGGCTCATCCTTGTTGCCAAGATCAGTTGCATTTCCACTTGGTAGATTTGCTAATTCATCTTCTCTCTCAGATGATGTTTCTAATCCATTCAATATATAATCTATTTCTCTGAAACTGACTTCAAATGGATTCGAGTATTCTTCTAAGAACTATATGTTGTATTTCCATTATTTTGGAAAGCTATCAAGAAAATATTTTACTAAAATAGAACGAGAGATAGTTTTTCCAAAACTTTCAAGTTCTTTTGAAATTCTTAGAAATCTTTCCATAGCTATATTGATAGACTCTCTATTTAGAAACTTGAAGTAAGTGAGTGCACCTTCTAATGCTTTAATTCGACTTTTAGTCTCATCTCTTCCTTCTCGGTCTCACACTCCTATCTGGAGGTGATGATGGTGAAACAACTCGCTTTCTAGCTGAGAAGGGGTGAAGCTTTTCTGCTTTGGGTGCCATTGAAAAATCAAATGAGAGGATATGAAGAACTGAGACAACTACACAAATATTGATACACTAAGAATTAGAAGTTTCAGAAATAAATAAGAAACAAAATTTACCTAAGGTTAAAGATGAAGATTCAACGGTAATTTTTGAAACGATTCTTGGAAAGTTCTTCGAAGCGTCTTAGGGCACAAAAGATGAAAAGTGATTGCTAGGATACAAAAATTTTGGCTTTATAGAGGGAAAGCGATAAGCTCGCTCCTGACATATATCAGCACGTGTCGCTTCTTATTCTTAAAAGGCGGTTTAATTTAATAGGCAATATTGACCGATTAGTGTCATTTTTTTGACGAGTGGTTTTGGAACAACTAATGACATCGGGTACATCAGCGTCCTCAAACATTGTTAGCATCATTATTGATACTTAAACTTTAATATTTAGCATATTTGACTAATATAAACTCAAGTATCGTATGGTTGAATAAATGATATCACAAATTATATTTCATCAACCAACAGTTAATAATTTAATCATGAGCGAAAATATTTAAACATTCTAAGCAACGCATGATTAAAGATAATCATTAATTTTAAATAGTCACTAATGAATATATTCTAGTAATAGAAGAAAAGAGAGTGACTTTTATACCTTTGCATATTTTTGACTTTTACCTCAAGGTACTGCAAAGTTCTCAAATGGAGCACTCTGTCTCATTTTGAAGCAGTTGAGATAATTCATTATCCTCGTTCTCCATGCTGACTTCTTTCTTGACATTCTATCAGGAGATCTTTCATTGAGCATCCTTGATGAGCTTGCTGAGGGTTGATAACATAGTGTGTATATATCATCAGCCAGTTCACTTGCGCTCCTGGTTGGTATATTTGCAAGAATGTCTTCTCTCTCAGATGAAGTTTCTACACCACTCAAAATGTAATCAATTTCTTGAAAACTAATTTCAAATGGGTTTGAAAACTTGTTTAGAGAATCTATTTTATATTTCTAGTTTTCAGGAAAACTGTTAAAAATATATTGTACTAAAGTAGAGTGAGATATAGTTTTTCCAAAATATTCAAGTTCATTTACATGACGTATAAAAGGTTGCAGGTTATCATGAACAGACTCACTTTCTAAAACCCTAAAGTGAATGAGTGGTTCTTCTAAAGTTTCAACTGGGTTTTTAGTCTCATCCCTTCTTCCCACTGTTTCCAGGAGATCACATAACTCCTTTAAACTCATTTCCCATGGTTCAACAGATTCAGTTAACATAGTCAGCTTATCATTCCATTTCCTTGGAAGCTTATCACTGAAATACACTAGAGATCTCTCTGCAAAGATTTCTTGATTCAATTTTTGCATGCCATCAAGAATAGATTGATATCTGTTGTAGGTCGTATCGAGAGATTCATTTTTTGATATCTTAAAGGCATCAAATAGTCTATCAGAGTCTTTGAGCTTTTCATCTCGAATGTTAATCTTTTCACAATGAAGTGATTTGAGTGTTTCCCAAATCTCCTTGGCACTTTCAAGATGAACTACCCTTTCTACTTCTTCCTCGGGTAGAGAATAGTACAAGGCATAGACAACTTGAGCATTAAGTTTATCATTTAGTCTTTCCTTATCTGTCCATAGCTTAATAGGTTTGTTGGGCATGGTGTAGCCATTTACAACTGTTTTTCATAGACTGATATACTTAGATCAAAGAAAAAATTCCGTCCTTATCATCCAATCTTCAAACCAGTCTTTATTGAACAGAGGTGGTCTGTCTAAAGGTTGACCTACTTCTATGACAGTCCCTCTGGTCATTGCTATTGATATTAAAAAAATTGTGAAGTTTCTTTGAAGAGCAACACTGCTGTGATACCAATTGTTGACCCCGATATATCTAAGAGGGGGGTGAATTGGACACTTAGACAATTCAAAAATAATTACAATAGAAAAAATAAAATTGCAGAAAGTAAACAAATATGCACAGATGATTTATAGTGGTTCGACTACTTGCCTATGTCCACTACTTAACCTTCTCAGTTAGGATTTTGAACCTTATCACTAAGGGATTCTCTTACGGGTGAGAATCAAACTGTTACACTTTTTTCAACTTGTGGGTGTGAGAACAACCATTACACTGCTTAGCTTACAGGCGTGAGACGAACCTATCCCAACTTACGGGTGTGAGACAGACCTAAGCTTTCTCAACTTACGGGTGTGAGAACTATCGTTTCTCAACTTACGCGGTTAAGAAGACTTGACCTTGTTGAATATAGAATATCAAATCAGTAGTTTATCTAATTATTGTTGCAACCTTGATACAATATACAAGATATGAAATTGAGTACAATTGTACCCTATGAACTATCTCTCAATTTTTTCTTTCAAAAAGAATGATATAACTAAAAACAGTGCTGAATAATTTGAGTGAAAATAGTTCAAACTTTCAAATCAATTTTCAGATAAAGATAGAATCTTAGCTCAATGCGAAAATCATTTGAATAAGTAATGATTCAAATAAACGATTTGAAACTAGAATATCTTAAGCTTTTTGAATCATATGAAAATTTGACTAACTTTCAAAAAGTATTTTATCTTAGAGAATTTTCGGTGGTCTTAACAAATTGTTACGTGTCTGTATTTATAGACTAGTAGACATGAAGCTATTGTTCATTTGAATTTGAATTTCAAATATGAACGTTTACTCACAACAACTAGAATATATCAAGAAAATAGCAACTGCACATTTCATGAATATTCTAATTTTTTTCAGATACACGAATAAGGAAAGTTTTAGAAGGCGTGGTTCGTGAATCAGAGAATATCTCTTACAAATACAAAACATTGATTTTGTACGAAAAGTTATTCTGAAAAGTTGGCTAAAAGGATGTACATGTTAGAACTGCAAAAATATCATTTCTGTCGTTTTGTTCCTTTGAGGGCACTCGTAGAATATCAGTGTCCTACTGAACAATGAAGTGAGGACGCTACTGAATAGTAAGCGTCCTGACTTGCTTTGACAATAAAATGACTTAATTCATGAGGGCGCTACTTCGCAGTGAGCGTCCTGCTTTGTTTTAAAACTTTTGACACACGAGGGCGCTACTCAAGGGTAAGCGTCTTGAACTATTAAAAACAATTTTAAAACAATGTTAAGTGCGTTGACGGTTGGTAAGCGTTCTGAAAATTATTTAAGTTGATTCTAAAAATGAGGGCGCTCCTACACAAGTAGTGTCCTGATAATTTATTCAACTTATAACTTATCAGCGTCCTGAAAGATAAAAATCACTTAAAGACGAAAAGAACTTTCAGCGAGCTGAAGCTTAGTCAGCCTTCTGACATTCTCAAAGGTCACTACTAACAAGTAAGCGTCCTTATTAATCAGTTCAATTCAACCTTGAGCTTCCTAATATTTTATCAGCATCATGACTCATCAAGTCCAGGAGGGCGTTGTTAAAACATTAGCGTCCTGAAAGACTTTTACAAAAACAATTTTTGATTTCTCGATTAAAGCTCGACAAAACATCATTATTTCTCTTAATCAAATCAAAAACTTTAGAAATCATAAGGTACGATTAAAATGTTACGATCAAAATATGCAAACGATAAAATCTTGTTGAGAGTAAGTTGATCGATAGACTTTACATTCTAAGTACTGATAGACTCAGAACTTTACTTTGTGATGTTCAGTAGGCTTGTAAGCTCAGTTCCTTGATCTTGATTCTTCATAAATCTGAAACACTTGACAAGATCATTAGATAGACCAACTGGAGATATTTGGAATCATCAAAACATTCATGTCATGGGTTCATTGAGATAACAACATATCCCTTTTCTCCTAATGAGATGATTAAATTTTCTAGAAAACATTGCAACATCTTCATCAATATCTTCATCTTTTGAGGAACATTCCGAATTAGTGTTTACATTTAAAGCAATGCTTTTCTTTTCTTTGTAATCTATTTTAGGTTGGGCTGGGCTATTCTTGAACTTTAGTTCATGAACCATCAAGGAACCACATAATTCATCAAAAGTGTACTAAGCCAAGTTTTTGGCTTCTTTTATAGCTGTGGCTTTGGGTTCCCATATCTTGAGTAAACCTCTCAAAAACTTTCTAACGGTCTGTTCTTGATCATAGACCTTTCCCAAGGTTTTCATCTCATTGATGTTCTTGGTAAACCTTGTTATCACATTAGCAATGGTTTCAGTTTCTTCCATCCTATAGGTCTCATAAGTCTCTATAAACATTTGGAATTTGGCCTTTTTAACTTGCAAGGTTCCCTCATGGGTTACTTCAAGTCTTTCCCATATTTCTTTCACTCTTTCACAAGCATTAACTTTATCGAACTCTTCACTAGACAAACTACAAAATAAAATATTCACAGCTTGATTGTTTAGGTGCTCTCTTTTCTTTTCTTTTGCACTCCACTCATCTACATCCTTAGGGACAACTACTCCATCTACAGTCATTGTGGTTTATGGACAACCGTTTGTCACAACTTCCCACATTTCTAAGTCTTGGGCTTTAAGGTAAAACCTTATCCTAGTCTTCCAATGAAGATAATTTTCAACTTTCAAGAATGGTGGTCTGTTGGTAGAGTAACCTTCTTCAAAAGTGTTATCCTTAAAACTTTGTCCTACCGTAGATAATTAAAGATTGTTAGATGCTTTGATGGTTAACGTGCTTTAAGACCACTTGTTGTCCAAAATAAGTGTCCAAGAAGGGGGTGAATTGGATAAATTTGCAAGTTATACTTTTCAAAAATAATAAATAATAGAAACTTAAACACATCTGTAATAAAAAGATAATTACAGTAGATTTAGAGTGGTTCGATATTTGCCTACATCCACTATCTAATCTCCTCGATTAGGATTTCTCAAACTCAACATTGATACCTCTTCATAGGTGAGGATCAAGCCTTTAAACTTTCTCAACTTCACAGGTGTGAGAAGAACCGTTACAATGAGCTTACACCAGCTCACAACAAGTGACTTCCCGTCACTTTACAACAAACTTTACAACTTTGTAAATTTGATTATCTTACCAAGAATAAAGTAAAATACTTACACAATAGTATGAACTTCACCAAAATATGTTCAACAAGATGGTTAAATTTGAGCACAACTAAAAAGTGAAGTTGCTCTTTTTGCCTCCTTTGGATTTCTTTGAATGGATATGAATGAAGAGCAATGAATCCCAGAAAGCTTTTGAAATCACATAATATTGAAACTCAGTTCATAGTTGTTTTTGATTTTTGAATAGAAAATCGACTAACTTTCAAAGAATTTAAAGCGCAAGTATTTCAAAAATTTGTTCTATTCAAGCAACGATCACAGGTTGCACATATAGAAAAACACTAGAGTTTCAATCTCCCAAAAATCGTAAGTTTTTCGTTTGGTTTTCAAATGTAACGGATATAATCTTTCACGGAAATGGTATGAACAAAGAAGTTGAAAAATCTCCTCCAAAAACATTTACACAAGAATATAAATGCATCTGAAACATCGTTATTCACACGCTTTAGAAAATAACTTTTTTTCTAACACACTTGTTTTAGCGTCTTATAGCGCTCATGGAGGACACTGCAACATTGAAACCCAGAAGGTTCAACCTGCTTTTGAGCATCTAGCAGTTAGTCAAATCGAGAGTTTGGAATTTCTCAAAATATTTAGGAGGACGCTACTGCGTCGTGAGTGTCCTGCAGAGTTTATCCAAAAATTTTCAGATAATCCATGAGCGTCATGTAGTACTGGCTTGATGTTTAAGTGATTGGGCTACTGCTCGAGAGTCCCGCTAGACTATGAGCGTCCTGCTCAAACTGAGAAAAATTTCAAACACTTTTCCATTTTGAAATCCATCAAATCAAATCAATTCTCAAACATTTTGGATCAAATCAAACACTATGAAATCATTCAAAGAACTTGGAAAACATTTGGGAATACTCAATTCGATTGATTAAACTCATTTTGATAGGAATTTCAAAAAGATTCAAAACTTGACAACTTAAATAACTTTTTGACAACCATTTTGAGAAAATTCAAAGAGTGGAATAGGATTTGCTGAACAATCCTAAGGTGAAATTCTACAATCCTAAAAACAATCTAAGCATTCAAAAGATAAATATCTTGACGTCCATTGCCTTGAAGATTGTCCAATGCTTGATTTGAAGATTCTTCACTTGACTTGAATTGCTCCAGCTTGATTGAATATGATTCTATACATAAAGCTAATGAAGTTACATAAAGAATTAATTTGATGCGGAATGTGGTTTGTAATCATCAAAATATCCAACTATAAAGGTAATTGAAATAACAGGTAGAACGGTTTACATGATAGGTCGATCTTTTTTAATGTCACACTTTGGATTTTGGCCTCCAAATTCACAAGAATTTTTTTTAAACCAAGATAAACTGAATAATCTCGTTGAAACCCGAGGCATGAATTTCGTACCTACTTACTTAACCCTTATTTTGCTCCCATGCAGATCTCTTTACATATTGTTGGGCCCATTTCTCAGCATACCGATCTGGAAGCCACATAACTAACCTCATGAACTACTCAAAGATTCATATATGACGTCAGCTTATAGCTTTGAGCAAGTCACTAAGGTACCGACCAAGGTTGCGAGCAGTTGACAAAGCCTGATGAGCTCAGGCACGAGGATGACATTAGCTCGGCATACCGAGCTGACCGAACTTGACTCGACACATTGACACCCACTACACCAAATTCGGGATTCTACGCGTATAATATGGTGACACGAGTCACTGCCAACCTGGCCAAAGATTCCTACCTCTATAAATACACCTTAATCCCTCATTAGTGAGGTAATTAAATCATTAATTGCTTCAATTAATGTGAGTTTAATCTCGGAGAAAGCTCGAAACTGACTTAGGCATCAGAGAGTCTTTGGCCGACACCACACCGGTGCTCCTTATGATAGCCTATTCTTCCCTCTTTCTCTCTTTCAAGTTTTGGGTACATAGTAGGCAAGTAGGCAGCTAGTGTTGGTCAAATCTTACACCAACATTTAGCGACGTCTGTGGGACGCTTTCAGCCAAGTTCCTAGCTTTACCTTAGTACTGCATTTCTGTTGGTACACCCAAGAGGGGGGTGAATTGGGTGTGATGGTCAATTTTAAATTTTTTCAATGACTTAGTGATATACAATAGTACATTGGAATGAAATGCACATACTAACCATAAAGTAAAAAGCAAAACTTAAAACACACTAGAATTTATAGTGGTTTGGCCAAGCCTACGTCCACTACCTAATCTCCCGATCAAGATTTTCTCAATCCACTAACTGATTCTCTTACGGGTGAGAACCATACCATTATACATGCCCTTTTGCAGGTTCAAGGAAAACCTATCCTTTTGTGGGCTAAGGATGAACAACATTTCCTTTTTTCGGGATAAGGAAAAACCCATGTTCCTTTTATGGGATAAGGAAGAACCGTTTTCCTTTTACGAAATAATGAATAACCGTTTTCCTTTTATGGGATAAGGAACAACCATTTATCTTTTACAGGTTCAGAGATAACCTATCCTTTTATAGGTTAAGGACGAACCTATCCCTTTACTGGATTAGGATGAATTGGTTTCCTACTTATAGGTGAGGATGAACCTCAACATGATTTCAACCCTTAAATCATTAAGTGAACTACATTCAATTGTCCTAGTTGTTTCAATCCAGAACACACACCAGCATTACAACACAAGATAATAATGTTGGTTCTAACTGAGTAGAACACTTTACAATTAAGCTCATGTGCATAACATTACAAAGATGTATAGATTTGAATACATAATGCTAAGAGACATACACTTACAGTCCTTTACCTTTCAATGTTCGGTATTGCTCAAGTGCAGTTTCGAAAAACGTGAATGATATGTAAATCAATTAAGTGCTTCTTCGAAAACATTATGATACCATTGAAACATTGAGTTTGAAAATTGAAGGACCAATGTAAAAACACATACACATATAGTTTTCAAAATAGATAAAATGTATAAGCATGAAAACTTCTGGTTCAGTATTCAGTAGTTAACTTAACTACTGATATAATTCAATGTAGTACTTAAGATATGAAATCAAGTACAACTGTATCTCCCATGAACTATTTCTCAAATTCCTTCATCAACATGATTAATGTTAAGTAAAAATCCAGGCTGAGAATTTGAGTAGAAACCAGTTCAAATAAATTTTCAAAGATAAAATATAATTGAAGCTCAATATGAAAATCTATTGACTAAGTAAAGTATCAGTGAAGAATACTTTGAAAACTTAGTACATTTGAAAAACATTTTGAAAGATTAAACATTGACTAACATTCAAAAAGTTTTTGGCACAATAAAAATTATCGGCAAGTTGTTTGATTCAAAGTATTGGTATTTATAGACCTAGTAGATAATAGCCATTAGATATTTGAAATTCAAATACAATGTGAACGTTTACACACAACGGCTAAAAAGTTATATGAAAATGGCAACTGCAATTTTCACTAACATTCTGATTCTTTTCAGATTACATGAATAAGGAAAGTCTTAGAAAAACTTGATTCATGTATCACAGAAGATCTCTGATAAGTCTAAAAAGGATTTTGTGCAAAGATCTGTTCAGGAAAAGTAGACTGATATAGTGTACTTGTTAAAACAGTGACGGTTGTTGAATTAGCATCCTGATTCCGTAATCAGCATCCTGACGCATAATATCAACTTTGTCATTTTGTTCCTTGAGGGTGCTCATTATGTATAAGTGTTTTGTTGAACAATGAAGTGAGGGCGCTATTAACTTATAAGCATCCTACCTTTCTTTGCAACATAAGTGACTTAAACCTGAGGGCGCTAATGCATAGTTAGCGTCCTGCTTTGTTTTAAAACAATTAAGTACATGAGGGCTCTACTTTTCGGAGTAAGCGTCCTACCTTTTAAAACATAAAAAACAATGACGCTACAACCATGTAAGCGTCCTGTCATTTCAAATTATTTGAAAACAAAACTAAGTGTGCTAAAGGACAATCAACGTCCTAAAAGTTATTAAGTTGATTTCCAAGGATGAGGGCGCTTCTATCCAGGTAGCATCCTGATAGTTTATCCAACTTATAACTATCAACGTCCTCAAAGATAAATTCTTTGAAGAACTTAAAAATCTTTCAGTAAGCTGATGCTGAGTCAGCGTCCTGACAACTTCAGAGGTTGACTAAAAGGAGACAGCTACTTACAAGTAAGCGTCCAGATGAATCAGTTCAATTCAATCTTGAATGTTATCAGCGTCCTAATAAATCATCAGTGTCCTAATTTATCAAGTTTAGGAGAGCGCTGCTAAATCATTAGGATCCTGAAAGACTCTTTAAAAATAGTTTTTGACTCGCGATTAAAAATACGATGAATGCAAATAAAAACTCAATATATTTCAAATTAAACATAAAAAATTAAATCATTTGAAATACCGTAAAGCGTAAGATCAAAACATGCAAATATGCAAGTGATTTGTGCATGGTTTTGAAAATCGTTTGAGCAATATCGATTAGAGAAAGATATACCATAAATACTATGTATTTCTCATAATCTCTAAATCCAACTCTTCATTATGAGATCTTCGATGTGAACTTTGCGCTTGAGTTGAATTTCATGAAGGTTGATTGAATGATGTAGACTTGATGCTTGATCGAATCATTCGTGTGATGTGATCTTGAAATCATGATATGATCTTTGAGGTCCTTTGATTGAAACGATCTTGAACGTTTGATATGAACTTGAGTTCTTTGATCGAATCATTCTTTGGCTTTTTGCTTTGCTGAGGTGTTGAGATAGGTTTTTGATTAAAACTCGTTAGCACCGAAAGAGATTTTGCTTGATCATCAAAATATACTTCATCAAGTATACTTAGGGACGTGCTAAGTGATGAACCGCTTAAGTCAACAATTTCATCCTCAAACCGATGACCAGACAGAGAGATTGATTCAAGCCCTGGAGGACATGCTCAGAGCATGTGTACTTGATTTTGGGGGTTAGTGGGAAATGTATTTTCTGTTGTGTGAGTTTGCCTACAACAACAACTATTAGAGTAGCATTGGGATGACACCATTCGAGGCATTGTATAGTAGACCTTGTAAATCGCCAGCTTGTTGGGCGGAGGTTTGTGAGACATCGATCATGGGGCTGCATGTTGTGTGGGACCACACAGATCAAATTAAGCAAATTTGGCAGCCCAGAACAGACAGAAGAGTTATGCTGATCGACAACATAGAGCCTTGGAGTTTGCAGTGGGAGACCGAGTATATGTGAGAGTCTCGCCACGCAAGGGACACCTAAGGTTAGGTGTAATACCCTTGGGATTAGATTAAAAGTGACAAAACTACATAAAATACTGAGAAAAAACCACAAAAATGGAAAAATAGGAAGAACGTTCCATAGAATTAGACTTTAATAAAAATACATAGCAATTTTTTTTTTGCCTTTTATTTTAGATGTTTAACCTCTATCTTATATAGAGGTTGACAAATTATTGCTAAATGCTCTAATTTTGTCCAATCTTTATTTCAATTACACTTTAATGAAATTAAATGTTAGAATTAGACTCATCAAATGCTACCTAAGTAACTTTTAAAAATAAATAAATAAATAAATGCTACCTAAGTATTTTTAAAGGGCAAGTAACTATGTATATTAAGAATGATTTTAATTTATTACGTATGCGTTTTAGTATTATTCATATTTTATAAACTAGGGGCCATGGATGTGATATTGAGAAAGAAAATTTACCTTCAGTGATCGACATGGTTGAAGGCTAAAAACTGGAGTGTGACAATTGATTCCCAATTGCGTTGGCAAACCATCAAGTGCTAGATGATCAAGGTGGATATGGCTAATTATAGATCTTATGGCGTTGTTAAGTTGCTCTTACAAAGTGACTCCCTGATGTTAGTGAATTGTATTCTCAAGACCCCTGGCGTGTAATTTGTTTTCCCCTTGAACATGTTGGAGGAAGTGGGAATGTACCCACCTGTTCTAAAAGTATAATAACAACTTCTTTGCCCCTAGTCAACCATATATTTTATCATTTAGCTGCCATCACCCTCTACTGAGTCCATTATTACTAACTCTCCAGAAGAATCCCCAACATTATCACCCGTCTCCATTCAAAATTCTGAAACACCAATAAACACTTCTCCTCCACATTTAGCCCCTTCTCAAACCAATGTACAACCACCTGTTACCTCAACCCACCAGATGATTACAAGAGCGTGTGCCAGTATGTTTAAACCCAAAGTATTTCAAGCCTCAACCAATTTTAATCCGTCATCAACTTTAGAACCAACCTTGGTACAACAAGCTTTATAGATTCATGAATAGAGAGTTGCCATGGAGGCAAAGTTCAAAGCCCTCGCTGACAACAATACATGGACGCTAGTACCATGCGATTCTGATCAAAATCTGGTAGGGAACAAGTGGATATTCACAATCAAATACAACAATGCCGGCTCAATTAACAAATACAAAGCTCGCCTTGTGGCAAAAGGGTACCAGCAAACACTGGGCATAGATTTTAGAGAAACGTTCATCCTTGTCGCAAAAGCCACAACTGTCTGCATTTTTCTTACACTTGCAGTTCAGAAAGGCTGGACAATTCATCACCTAGACGTGAATAACGCCTTCTTAAATGGTACACTAACAGAGAAAGTGTTCATGGTGCAACCAGAGGGCTTTCAAGATCAATCACTACCTTAACATGTGTGTCTTCTCAATTGGGTACTTTATCGATTAAAATAGGCACCTTGTGCCTGGTATGAACGTCTCAAATCCATCTTGCCTCAATGAAAATTTATCAATTAAAGAGCTGATACATCATTGTTTATTAGGCATACATCTTCATCTTCTCTATATATACTAGTATATGTTGCTGATATACTAGTGACGGGTACAAGTTCAAATGAAATAATGACAGTGATTCAACAACTCAATACAAGCTTTGCCTTGAAAGACTTGGGCAATCTTCACTACTTTTTGGGAATTGAGGTATTTCAAGATCAAACAGGGATGTATTTATTGCAGTCTAAATACATCAATGATTTATTGTTGAAATTAGATTTTCAACATCTTAAGCCCATTGATACACCATCTGTGGTTGGAAAGAAGTTAAGCTCAGATGATGGGCTGCCTTTTGCTAATCCCTTACTGTATCGTAGCACCGTAGGTGCATTATAGTATCTATCATACACTTGCCCTGACATATTGTTTATCACAAATAGACTCAATCAATTCATGCATAACCCAACTGAGACACACTGGTAGGTCGTGAAAAGTGTTCTCTGCTACTTGGCAGGCACAATGCATCATGCTCTTGTGTTCAAACTAGCAATTCAATTTCATTTGTAAGGGTATTCTAGTGCTGCTTGGGCGAGTTCTCCAAACGATAGAAAATCCATTGGTGCATATTGTGTGTTTCTTGGTGATTATTTGATGTCATGGAAATCTAAAATGCAATCTGTGATTGCCCGTTTTAGTGCGGAATCAGAATACAGGTTTTTAGCTCAAGCCTCAGTTTTATTATGTTGGATACAATCTATATGGAGTGAAATGCAAATTTCCATTCCTTCATGTCCTCTTTTGTGGTGCGACAATTTAAGTGCAAAAGCTATGGTAGCAAATCCGATGTATCATGCACATACAAAACACATCCAATTAGATCATCATTTTGTCTGTGATAAGTAATGCAACATGAATTAGATATGCGGTATGTGTCTTTCAATGATCAACTAGCATATGGGTTCACCAAATCACTTCTGGCATCAAGATTCATTTATCTCCGTGAAAATCTCAAGGTGCTCTCCACACCCTTAAGATTGAGGAGGGATGTGAGAGAAGCACATTCAACCTCTATGGAACAGAATTAACTTCTTTAACTATCAAAACAATCTAGAGTAATCTAGAAGCTAATACAATTATGAGCTATTAGAAGATTGTTAGAGTTTGTTATACTTGTAACCAATGGATACCTTACACGTGTAATCAACTCTCATATATAATAATGTTGACCTAAGTGGTTTTCCACTTAGAATTCTCTTAAGTGTTTTGATGCTAACAAACAATATAACCATGGTGCTAATGGTTGAATTGAACATATTTCAGTAACAAGGACAAGTCAAAAGGCCAATATAAGATTCAAGGGATCTCAAGTTAACTTAAGTGGATCAAACAAAGTCAAAGTCAAAAGTTTGGACAAGTTGACTCGATAATAAAGGATGAGAGCTTACATGTATAATTAGAATTGGGTTGTAATTTTTCTTGTTTCATATTGCTCATTTATTTTCAAATCATTCCACACATGCATTTATGATTTTACTAAGTCAAAATGTTTTAAATCATTTAAGTTTTAAAAGTCAAACTTATTTTCAATTTAGTCAACATTTGACTTTCACTCAAAATGATTTAAACACTTGGATGAACTTAAGTTTGTTTGATTTCAAGTGTGTTTAAACTTGGTTTATCAAGAAAACATGTATCAATATTCTGTGCTAAGCAAAACCACGTTCCCTATAGGGAAAACGTGTTTCCACGGGTCCAAAGTGAATTTTTTACTTGGACAAGTTGAAACACATTTCTCTGTAGAAAACACGTTTCCTTTATTTTTTCAAGAATGGTGTTTTCTAGAACACAAGCACATAAACGCATTTCTTCTTAAGAAACGTGTTTCCCTCGCTTCTGGCAGAATGGTGAAATTTGCACACAAACGCGTTTCCTTTACAAAAACGTGTTTTCGTGTGTTTTGGCATAATGTTGTATAGCGTGTATTTTTTAACAGAAACGTGGTTCCTCCTAGGGAAATGTAGTTCCTGCTTTTTTCGGGATATTTTTTATAAATAAATGCCTAGGCTCATTGTGAGCAATTTTTGCAAAATCTTTGGAACTAGTGCGTTTGTTTTGTTCTCCTCATTTTCAAGTTTTTTCAAAAAAATGATTTTGAAAGAAAAGGTTTTACAAATTGTTTTTCTTATTTTGTGAAATCTCTTGAGCTTTAATCTTTTATTCTTGAAAGAAATCATTCTTAGTGATTTCCAAGTTTTTGATAAACATATCCAAAATTTTGCCTCTTTCTCTGTTTTAGGTTTTGTCTTCAAGCTTCAATTTGAAATCTTCTTTTAAGAGAAAGCTCTTAGATTCTTAAGGAAATGAGTGCTTGATTTCTAAATCTAAAATTGCCCAAGTTTAAGTGTTTTTGTGAGAAAATGAGATAATGAACTTTAAACTCTATCTTCCACATCTTCTCATTTTCAAAAACACCTAGAGAGAGCATTTGAATGGAAAAATCATATTGGTGATTTTGGAGCTTCAACTTTTGCATCAATCATGCACATTTTTCAACAACATTCAAATGGGCAATCTGAATTCATGAAAGGTATATGCTTGTAAGTTTTTCTCAATCCCTGAGTTTTATTTTCATATCTTGTATTGATTGGTTTGTAATATTTGAGCTTCAATGTAATTGTTCTAAGGATTTGGAACAAACATCTATAGTTTAATTTCTTTGATTTGTTTCTAGTTGAAACAAGTCAAGTTAAGTGATTTTCAATCACTTGTGATTTTCAATCACTTGTGATTTTAAGGTTGGAATCAAAGAGATAATTTCACCCTTTATCTTGCAAAAGGACAAGTTGTTCATCCTTAGCCCGGTGTAAAAGGATATTAGATTCTTCCTTATTTCGCAAAAGGAAGTAGTTGATTTATCCTTGGCCCGTAAAAGAATAGGTTTGCCTTAAACTTGTAAAAAGACATTTGTAACGGTTTGATTTACACTCGGTAAATGAATCTGAGATAATGGAATCCTAAAGAGGTTTTTTTCTAGGCGTGGACATAAGAAATTAAATTTTCGAACTACGTTAAAATCTTGTGTCTTTATACTTAATTACTGCACTTTACCATTACACGATCTATTTGATTAAATGCCTCAATCAATTTAAGGATCACACAAGATTAACATACGATAATTTAAAATTGATTTAATTAGCTCAGACACCAAATATGAGAACACATCTCGGTCTTCTTCTAGGCTGAGATTCCTTCACTCACACTAGGCATTGTTGGAGAAAAGCTAGCCAATCCAACAACTGATAGCTGAAATTGTGTCAGTCTCAGGTGCGCTTGTGTTTACAAGAAAATTATGATCTTTTAGGTTCCCAACTCATGAACAAAGCCTTTCACTAGCTAGTAAGAATGCTAAAGCTTTCATAAAAAAAAAAAAAAAAAGATCCAAAATCATACCCACATCGAGAAAGAAAAAGAAAGAACTAAAAAAGGAAAGATCAGCCTGAGTATGGTTTAGGTGTTTTAGTATTTTTTGTTTCACTACTACATGGGCCAAGCTAGATAATTACATCCAATAGATCAGACACAATATTCCTCCGCAAATATTTCTGATGAAGTCAAGTTTACCGTATGGATCTTATTTCAAATATACACCTCATATTTCTAAGAGAAAAACCTGCGCGTTGCATTCATGAATAGTTTATTATAAAAAGCAAGGCTTTTTTTTTTGTTTTTTTGAAAGGTATAAAAAGCAAGTTGAACTCATTAATATTTATGCATATAAATTAAATCTCAATTTTTCTTCCCGATGATCAATTGTTTGTATATCATAAAAGATGGCTGTTAAAATCACTCACTCTTTCTCTCTCAAAACCTACCTTAAAATTTAACTTAGGTGGGTGGACAGAGAGTAAATGGTGGTATTTTTAGCAGCCATCATCACAAAATTTAAAGAGAACTTTCTTTAAGGAGGTGATTTGGCCCATCTAGACTCATCGGGCCCAAACCAATTAGGCCTAACGATATTTAGACAAAGTCGATGGTCTGGACCTTCTTTTATTCATAAAACAAACCAGGCCCAGTAAACATAAAAGACCTTGGCAAGCCTGACCTGATTAGTACATGGGCTAGACCTTTTGAGTGGGTTTATGACTTTCTGAGGCTTATTACAAATGGCTTAAATTAATACACTATTCTAATGCAAAAAAGTTGAGAACCTTACGGGTTGATCATTTCTTTTATTTTTTCACAAATTAAGTATCCTTGACGTATTTACTATTATTTTTTAATTTTAAAATACAATTTAATGATATAATATGCAAGATAGTAATTTTAGCATTTTAACTACTTCCCATTTACTTTCACAACGTCTCCACTTTTTAAGACTTAAAATACAATTTAATGATACATATATTTTTTTAAATAATAATAATATTTAAAAATTTATAAAACTTAGAATTTTATTCATAAATAATAAAATTACATGTACGTGTTATAATAATTTATTTCGTATTAAAAATTATAACCATATGATTTATTATTAAAATATTCTTAACTTTCTTCTATCAATATATTTTTAATCTTTTTTCGCTTAATTTAAGAAGGTAAAAAAATCTTTGTTTATATTGAATAAATAATTTATATATTCATCTTTATAAAATAGATGCAAACATGTATTTTTATTTTTATTTTTGTAAAGGGAGAAAGAATGTAACAATCTTGTAAAAGTATTTATAATTTATAATATTAATGGCCCAAACAAATTATTATGTTTTTTATTATGGGAAATTATGATCCACCATTTTTTATCAAACTTAATTACATCTTATTATAAATATCAAGATAAAGATACCTATACAAATTGCGTTTTAAGATTGGTATACAACTTAATTAATTTTTTTTTGTCAACTTTATTCTTGTCTAATATTTACATTTTGATTATCTATAAAAAAAAACCCTAAGCGAGGGGAAGCCCTAAGCAAAGCGCTCTCTCCGTCGCTTAGGGTTTGTGCCCTAAGCGACGAAGAAATTTCTTTGTTCTTCTGTCTTCTCGCCACCGTCCTTTCTTGCTATGGCTTCTCTCTTTGTTGCTCACTCTCCATCCTGGCCACCGCTCCCTCTTCACCAACATATCTCTCTTTTCCGTTGTTGCTACTGACAACTTCTGCGCTTCTCCACCACCAATGTTCGCTTCTTCCTCTATTTGCTGTTTTTGCTTCCATCCATCGCCGATAACAATGGAGGTGTTGATGTTTTGAGATCTTTTGTTTCTTTGGTTGTTTTCTTTTTTGGGGGGTTATGCCCTAGATGTAAGAGTCTTGCCCTCTTGTTGTAGACTTGTCCGTTGTTGCAAGGGTTATGTCCTCTTGAAATCGGTTTGTCCGTTGTCCTGGAGCCCTTGAGCTCATTGTTGACCTATGTAATCAAGCTTTATATGTTTGTAATATTATTCTTATATTTGTGGTTTTATCTGTTGGTAGGTTGTACTCCGATCTTCGAGATTAATCAGTATTGGAAATGCATCTTTTACAATATATATTTATATAAATTAAAGTTTGCTTAAAAAAAGGAAATAGTTAAAATAAGTAATAAGGCAAACCCAGTTAATCTCATGTTGAAACGTGTACTGATCTATACGAAACCCAATACTATCACGTCGCTCTCATCACTATTCCATCCTCTTCTTTCGGTTAGCTTCATCTTCTCTTCTCTTTGGGCTATGTTCTTCTCCTCTTCTTTTAAAGCAATGTCCTAGTTCTCTCTACCTCTCTTACTTCATGCTTCTTTAGCATTACCCATATAATATTGGGTCGATCTTTGAAAATATGTTGCCTCGAGTGTAGGTCGAGATGCACGAGCCAACCATGGTGAGTTAAGGAGCCGAACGCCAAATTGTGACTCCGGACATTGCCGGTATGAGTTGATTTATTAGTACCAATTGATATTTCAGTACTGATAGCTAGGGGTATTTTTTCATAACTCTAAATAGTTTGAACTTACTTGGGTTCAAAGTCATTTTTCACCATCAACAAAACTGTAGTCGCAGTACTCCTTCGAGAGCTTCAAAATTTACCTGCCAATGAAAGAAAGAGGGTTGATAAGAAATTCATAAAATGCATTTTATAATGAGCAGTGCTAGAGCAATGCTACATCTAAATGCAAGTCTCGACTCATGTTGATGTGGCGTGTATTTAGATACAATGGGGAAAATCTTTCTGGATATATGACGCACTGCCTCACAGCTTTTTTCTTTTACAATATATTCATTTTTAGATGTATATATAAATCAAAGTATTTTCATTTATACGGCGCTTGCCAAACCCTGATAAGGCTGTTGTGTGGGTGAATAGCAGGGCAATTCTCCTTTGGCAGAAAATTGAGCTAAAGCAAGCAAGTACGGCACCATGCATGCATGCCAAACCCTATTACTCTGCCAAAGGAGAACTGCACTGTCATTCTTCTCTCTACCCACACACCTACATACGTTCCATGTCTTCTTATTATCATGCTTGAGTCAAGACATAGCTACAGGAACATTTATACCACATGATGATTCGCATTTCAGTTTTGGATATACCATAAAAGACGGCATATGCTTGGGAGAATTATATTCCGGCTTGCTTTATTACCTTTACTTTTTCCGCTTCTTGCACTCTGCCAATATGTTCATTTAGTTACATAAACCCTTTTCATCCATACTTTTTATTTATTTTTTATTATCAAAGAAGAATATTACATTTAGTAATTCTATTATATATACATAATTATATCTTTTTTTAATAAACTATATATCTCTACTCGCATTAGTTTAAGTTTTTCTTGCCTCTAGGTGTGCTCAAAACACAATCTTCTAGTAATGTCTAAGTTTGATAATCTGTACAATTTTGTTCTCTTCTTCATTTAACAAATTAATATAAGTTGCTTTCATTCAAATTTAACATGTTTAGCTTCATATAAGTGTGGATTTCATTTAATTAGTGAAACCATATTGCACTGCACTTCCTTAATTACACTCTCATTTTCGTCTTGATAAATGACAGTTAGTAAGGGATTTTCCAATCAAATTATTGGATTTTGCATATGTCAATAATGCTACGAATAGAAGAATTTTTTGTCGTTTACTATCAAGAACTAAAGTTAAGGAGCATTTCATTTTGAAAGGACTTTCATAAGAATTGAACTGATTTTATATCTATACTTGCATTGTAACAAGGATGTATGATGCCGATGGGATAGATCCATTAGAGATGATATGGTTAGGATGATATGTAAGGAGATTAATCTTACATGGATCTTTTATCGTTAGGTACTCCTTTGATTATTTGTGATTGATTAAGATGTTTTCCTATTCGAGATTGCTTTAGTAGTTATTATACAAGAATGTTACATTTGAAGTTTCTCTTTGAGATGACTACATGGTGGCTGAATAAGAAGATGAATTCATAAAAGGAAAGCGTACCTCACCTTCATATATCATTGAATTATTTCGAATTATGTACTAATATGTGATTCGAGACAATTCAATGATGTGTATAAAGGTGATGTACACCTAATTTGAATGTCAATGTGGTACTATTCTTCATAAAATAGAAGTGTGTATATATGGGTCATTAATGAATGACCAATTGGAACAATGCTTTCATCTCACAAGTTATTACAAGTACGGGAAATACTAATCTAATTGTAAAAAAATACAACTACAATGCAACTACATATTTTTGTTCATTGGGTTATTTATTACATACCTCGAGATATGTAAATCATATACATCCTATATGTAGTTGCATTTTTTTGTTGTTAGATTAGCATTTTCCTTACAAGTACTTAGAAATCTTAAGAATCCAAAAATGGGGGGATTTCATAATATTTATTTATTTATTTTTAAATCTATGATGCACATATGAAAAGTATTAGAAATCCTAACATTGTTATCTTTTGACTACCATTGTTATCTTTTGAATATTTGAATTTGGTTCAAATATCTTCTAAACTTTTAATTTGATAAGTATTTTATATTTATATGTATATGCAAGTATTGGATGGATCTCTTGTTTTTGGTATAATATATATCTTAGTAAGGTTTTCTCTATCTCAACATCTTATATTTGATCTTCATATATCTTTATAGAAAATGTGATCGTAATTAATTTGCTTCACGCAATAATTGTTTGTTGTACATTAATGACCAGATAATTAATTAATTTCTAGTATCCTCTTTTAATTGGCTCTTTTTAAGTCTCCTTCCCATAACTTGTTAATTTTATCTAAAAGAATTAAACCCGGGTATATTCGTGACAATGTTGGTAGAGGAGTGCTAAAACGACCCAGTTATATATGCACTCAAATCTTTACCCAAGCTAATGTAGCAATACGCCACATCACCACATCATCAAAGAGAAAAAAAAAGAAATAAATATCTTTCAATCATACCATACACCACATTAACATGAGTATGGTTTGGGGTATAATTTTTTGGTCGTAAAGACATTTCTCATGTTGATATATCTATTTTTGTAGGGTATACGACATTGTGGATGACATACACACCCTCACGGAGCAGAGAACATTCTGTTGGATCTTCATCTTGTATATCTGAAGATATTTTTAGTAATCCTTACTTTTACTTTTTCTTATGATTCATGACTTCACAAAGAAGACAATAAAAAAGAAGATGACAACGGAGAACATTCCCTTGCAACTTTCCTCCCAAGAAGAAGACATTCTGGACAGTACAACAAAGAAGAAAAAGTTGGACCCGTCCTTGCCCCGTTCGGACACAGCGAATAATACTCTCTCGCAATATGTAAGCCTTGAAAAATATGGAGAATCCAGCCTGCTCAGAGATACCGAACAAGCCGGCCCTATGCAGAATGCCTCACAAGAATCCTCGCATATCTCTTTTCGTGATAAGCTTCTCTAAGGAATAACGCCTGGCCATTATGCTGAACATTATTTGAATGTCGAAGATCCGATTAATAACGTTATGCTTATAGAAAATGACCCGAACACGAATGACTCACACATGAAGGATACAGAAGAGGCCCCCTATCTAACCACATTATGCTAGACGACCTTACCAAGAAACGTATTTGCCAACCATGGTGTAAAACTGTAACTATTCGACTCTTAGGAAAAACTGTGTCGTACAATTACTTCTGCTCAAAGCTCCAACTCCTTTGGAAAATCGTCGGTGATTTTGATGTCATTGATCTGGGATTTGATTTTTACCTAGTCAAATTTACTTTTGACGAAGATACCGTTAAAGCATCAACTGGTGGACCATGGGTGATTCAAGACCATTACTTGTTTGTTTAAAGATGGTGCCCTGATTTACAACCATCCAAGGCAACCATCATGTCCATCCCAATTTGGATCCGCCTTCCTGGACTGCCCATAGAGTATTGTGATGAAATAGTTCTCATCAGGATTGGTAATGCTCTTGGGAAAATGCTTAGAGTTGATCAAAACACCATGCTAGCAACAAGGGGAAAGTATGCTAGAATATGAGTAGTGATTAATCTCATTGCCTCTTTAATTCCAAGGTTGTACATTGGCAGTATCATCCAAACAGTAGAATATGAAGGACTGCACACTATTTGCTTCAAGTGTGGTACAGTGGGGCACAAACTCGAGCAATGTTGAATAGACGACAACCCATCGAGCAATGCGAAGGTCGATAACCAGAGTTCGCCAGAGACTGATTGGAAAACAACTGAAGAAGTGGAATTCGGTCCATAGTTGCTGGCCACAAAACGTTTTAGGAGACTTCCTCAAAGAAAGAAACAAGATGACCAGAATGGCAACTCTACTGTTATCAAGATTGTCAAAGATTCAATTGGAAAGTCAAATCGATTTGCTTCCCTAGACCAAGATGTCATGAAGGATTCTACCGCGGAAGATTCGCATACCTTAAACAGTACGGGGGTGCTAGAATAGGTACGTAGGGAGGAATATTACAGGAAAGGAAAGGCGAAACAGGGTGAAGCGCGCCCAAGGCTGGCACAAAAGGAAACAGTTGACAAAGGAAATGAAACAGGAAAGAGTAGTGAGCAAGTTGCGGTAGACGACGAAAATGAAAATGTGCCTCAACTGCAGCTGGTTATTCATGAGCAAGGGAAGCTTCCTGCCAGCGGCCCCTCCAAAAATGTAATAGTAAATGGAAAGTTTACAGATCTATTAAAAGCTGTGCAGAATAGGAATGTAGAAAAGATCACCCTCTTTTCCAATCCTTTATCTTAGGACAATGATTCTTCTCTGGTCCCATACTAGGCCCCCCAAGTGCTCCCCCAGATAAAGGACCCTCATATAACAACAGGGAGAAAACTAACAGTCTCAATGCTCATCGAAAATGACCAGACACTGAACGATATGATCGAAGTAGGAGCCCACATGATCGAGGTGTTGGAAGGGATGCTAGGAATGCTTCTAGCTCCTAAATGTATGGATTCCCTTTTATTTTATCTCATGTTAGCCATGAAGATCCTGTCATGGTGTTGTAAGCACCAACTTTAAACGGAACATAAAAGAGTTGTGCAACATACTAAAGTCAGACATAATCTGCTTGATTGAAACCAGATGTGAAACACCAAGTATTCATTTCTTTACAAAAAATGGTAGATATTCTATCCACTTTATCCCAGTCAATGGATTGAGTGGAGGTGTCTCGTTGTTATGCAATCCAACAAGTTTGAAAATTGATCTTGTTACTAAGTCAAAGAACATCCTCAACTTCTCCATTCAGCAAGGCAGTCCTTCCCTTGGTTCATGACAGTAGTGTACGCAAGCTGTATCATAACCGAAAGAAAATGCCAATGGAAGTCTGTTAATCAACTATCGAGTACCTTAACAGGGCCATGGTTGGTGATTGGAGATTTCAATGAAGTGACTGGAATTCATGAAAATATGGGGGGGCTCTTTCTCCGCATATAGAAGTCGTATCTTCAATGATATGATCAATACATGTTGCCTTATGAATCTGGGGTTTTCTGGACCAAAGTTTAATTGGTCTAACCTTCGTGCTGGTCGACATCTTATCAGGGAACGCCTAGACATAGCTCTTAGTAATGAGGAATGAATGAGTCTTTTTTCGGAAGCCTGTGTTAGACATCTCTCTTGCACTCACTCGGATTACTGCCCCATCCTCCTGAATACATCGATGCACACCATCCCAGCCATTGGCCTCAAGCCTTTTTGTTTTGAAGCTGCATGGTTATCCCATGAGGATTTCAAATCTTTTCTTCAGGCTGCATGGCCAGATTTTTGCCCCTATCTGCCAGATGCTATCCAAGTCTTCACAGATAAGGTGCGTACATGGAATAGTGAAGTTTTCAGTAATTTGTTTTCTCAAAAGAAAAGATTAATAACTAGACTTAATGGCATCCAAAAATATATAAATGATACTAATGCTGGTTACCTATCTTTACTTGAGGAAAATCTAATAAAGGAATACAACGAGACTTTGAGACAAGAAGAGACTTTTTGGTATCAAAAGTCTAGAATTCAGTGGTTGTGGGAAGGTGACTTGAACACAAAATTCTTTCATTCCAACACTTTAGCTAGGAGGGCCAGGAACAAAGTTGTTGCACTGATGATTGAAGGTCGTTGGTGTTCTGGCACTGAAGATTGAAGGTCGTTGGTGTTCTGGCACTGAAGATTGAAGGTCGTTGGGGTTCAGGCACTGACGAGTTAAAAGATCATGCAATCCAATACTTCCAGAATCTTTATAGCCTTGAAAGTGAAGGCCAAACTAATGAGGTTATATCTCCTTTCTTAACCTATCGGATGGAGACTGAAGGATCCTTGAAGCCCCTTTCTCGGAAGAGGAAGTGTTTCGTTCTCTCAAGGCAATGAAACCCATGAAGGCCCCAAGTCAGGACGAATTGCAAGCTATCTTTTTTCAAACTAATTGGGAGGTAGTTGGGAAGGATGTCACCAACATGATCATGACAACTTGGAGATTCGCCACAATTGACTCGAGGCTCAATAAAACTTTGATTACCCTTATACATAAGGTTGAATTTCCTGAGAATATTACTCAAATGCGCCCTATCAGCTTGTGCAATGTCACCTATAAGATTCTTAGCAAACTGATTGTGAGCCATACCTGTAACACCCCGATTTTCAAAACTTAAATTTCAAGTAAAATAATGAATATTTTAATTTTATCGAGAAAAATCACTGAAAATCGAGATGTTAATTGTATCCGTCTATCTTAACCCTTAATCATTATATAGATAGTAAATTTGCAAAACTATGAGTTTATATTCTTCCAACCAACTTATTGGTTAAGATAAACGAATACCCTTTTATCTTCATGCTAAGGACCACATAATTCCACTATACAAATTTCTATAGTGAATTATGAGGATACTTGCCCGTGTCCATTTATTATGGACACAACATTTAAATATAATCATCAAATAGAATTAATGAATTCAAGTCCAAAACACATACATTTAAAGTAAATCATGATCCCTTCAATAATCATAATAATGTTTTATCAAAATTTCTAGTGTCAATACAACCCTTTTTAAATAAAAGTTCACAAAGTTAAACAAGTAATTAACTCATTCACTAATTAAAATCTTGTCCAGATTACCATCCTACCCCTATCACTGAACAACGTCGAGAATTGTTTAAGTCTTGTCAAGTTTCACACATTAATCGTTGCAACATTAGATTGTTTAAGTCGAAAATTTTATCACGTTCTAAATCACGTACATTTAGGAAATCAAACACAGGGTGACACTACCCAAAAATTAAAAACTCGTTGGCGATATTAATCATGAATAACTGTACTGCCCTATAATAAACATTGGCGATATTCCTTAGAATAACTGTCCCATAATAATCAATGGCGATATTCCTTAGAATAATTGTCTCATATGTGTGATTCTTATCTTAATTGTGTTCTTTAGTGACGTCACACCATACATACAACCTAAGTATGATATTAATTGTATTCACAAGCCATATTCAAATTCCACTACAAATAGTATCACGTCACAATGCCAAATATAATAGTATTAACGCATAGATTTTACTATGCCAATATTCTCAAGTCATGTATTTCATCATCAGGCAATATAATTTATAAACAAGTCTCAAATATCACATGAATTGCATGCATCCAATTATCATCTAATCAAAACAAGAAGTCATATTGACACACATATCATCATGGCTAACAATCACAACATGGTATATATAAAATCATGTACAATAGGCATGCATAAGCAATTTAATAACACTATAGACCTAATTAATTTAACATTCCTATCTATATATCAAAATAAAATATTATGAAGGCATAAAATCATCCCCACCTGAATCGCTAAATTTCAAATCACTTAAATTCCTCGTTACGCCTAGTACTCAACCTGTACACGTATATTACGTTTGTTAATATAAATACTCATAAGAACGATTATGAGTGTAGAAATATATACATATATATAGTGATGGGATGTTTAAACAAGTATATATATATATATATATATATATATAAAATAACATATTATAATGCCTTGTGATATGATATAATGATGTGTATGGTATAACATGGTATAATACAATATGTGGTATATTTATAGGGTGTGGTGATGTGTGGAGCGTTTTGAAAAGGTGTGATATGTAACATAACATATAATAGGTGTGCTGATGTGGGACGTTTAAAAATATAAAGGGAATAGGGAAATAAAGAAGAAGGGAGGCGTGGAAGAGATGGCGTTGATGGTGGTGATGTTAAGTTGCAGAAAGGTGGTGGTGGCGATGTGCCGCGGGGAACGGAGAGCTCTGGTCGAGATCAAGGCCGAGGAAGAGGGAAATAACGAGAAAGAAGAAGGCGATGACCATTAAGAGGAGAAGAACGATGAACCAGGTTTGTTGCCAGAAAGAAGAAGGCAATGACCACGGTCGAGCTCTGGTCAGAAACTTTAATCGATCCTCTGTAGCTTACACAAGTAGATCTTGTCGCTAGGGTTTGTGGTGTTGAAGAAGAAGAATATGATGTTTAAGAGGTTTTTCTTCGAGAAGCCTTGTGGAGCTGTAGACACGGCACGACCAGTGTTTCAGCGGGGCTTTTTTTGTGCGATTGCGTTTCAGAGAGAGAGAGGCAATTGGTTTTTTTTTTAGCACAGAGTTGAGATAGAGAGAGAGAGAGCAGAGCAGAGAGTAGAGAGCCACGGCGAGTTGCAGCGGCTAGTTGCAGCGGAGAGAGAGAAGTTTGGCGATTTTGAGAGAGAGTTTCGAGCTTGAGGGTTTTGGGTTTTGAAAGAGAGAGGCGCGATTGGGTTTTGAAAGAGAGAGAGTTGGATTTTTGTGCGATTGGTTTCGAGAAGATTGGTTTCAGCGATTGGGTTGAGAGTCACGGCGGGAGCGCAGTTGCAGAGCGAGATTGCAGGCGAGATTGCAGGCGAGATTGTAGGCAAGATTGCAGGCGAGAGCGTAAGGAGTCATGGCGATTAGTTTCCTTGATAAGGAAGGAGAGCTCGGGATGTGCGCACGGAAACAGATCGCGGCTCTGAGTTTTCTAGGGCGATGCCGTCGGAGGCGGCGAAGAAGGAGAGTACGTGAGTTTTTGTTTTTGTTTTTTTTTTTTGAAGATATTTTGAAAAGGGATCGAAGATAAGAGATTTTGAATTGAAATTTTCAGGGGGATTACATTCTTTCTGCCTTAAAAGAAATTTCGTCCCGAAATTAATGTTTAAGCTTACTTACTTGATGATGTTAAACTTTTTCCACTGCTGACCAGTTGTATCTCGAAACCTAAAACGTTGAAAATATTTCATTAGCAGTCTATTAAGTTTACCAACCCATTGGTGAGTTTGAAGAAAGAATTGATAGTACGCACATAGAATGGAGTATTATTAATTACCTAGAGCGTTCTTTGAAATAAGTCGGCATATTTGGCCTTCATTTCACTTTCAGGTTCCCAAGTGGCTTCTTCAACTCCATGATGCTTCCACAACACTTTAACCAATGGAATGTCTTTGTTTCTCAAACTATGAACTTTCCAATCTAGGATTTTTAAAGGTCTTTCTTCATAGGTGGTATCAACTTGTACTTTTACGTCTTTCCAATCGATGGTGTGGGAAGGGTCTGGTTCATATTTTCGCAACATCGACACATGGAATACGTTGTGGATGGCGGATAAACTAGTTGGTAAGTCTAGTTTGTAAGCATTCTCGCCAATTCGATCACTGATCTTGAACGGACTGATGAACCGAGGCGATAATTTTCCTTTCTTACTAAACCTCATGATGCCTTTTTGAAGGCTTATTCTCAGAAATACCTTATCACCTTTTTGGAACTCTAAAGGTCGGCGCCTCTTATTTGTGTAGCTCTTCTGCCTACTATGTGCAGTAACTAGCCTTTTCTGGATCAACTTCACTTTTTCGTTCATTTCAATTATCATATCAGGTCTTGTAAGTACCTTATCTTCCCAATCGGCCCAACACAGTGGTGACCTACATGGTTGTCCATATAGGGCTTCATATGGAGCCATTTGTATACTTGCCTGGTAACTATTGTTATGAGCAAACTTTGCTAGGTATAAGTATTTACTCCAATTTCCCTTGAAATCTAGTACACAAGCTCTCAACATGTCTTCTAAGATCTGAATAACCCTTTCGGATTGACCATCTGTCTGAGGATGATAGGTGGTGCTCATGGTTAATTTGGTTCCCAATTCCCGCTGTAAGCTCTGCCAGAACTGAGATGTGAATAAGGAATCTCTATCTGATACTATCGATTTGGGTACTCCGTGTAGTTTCACAATCACTTTAACATAGAGCTCGCCCAGTTTACTAATCGGATCTGTGGATTTAATAGGTAAGAAGTGTGCCACTTTAGTAAGTCGATCCACAATTACCCAAACCTTATCCTCACCTTTCTGATTTCTAGGAAGAGCTCCGACGAAATCCATTGCTATGTTATCCCATTTCCATTCAGGGATTTTTAAAGGTTGTAACAATCCAGACGGTCTTTTATGTTCTACCTTAACTTGCTGACATATAAGGCATTTAGACACATATTTGGCTACATCTCTCTTCATACCTTTCCACCAGTAGTTTTTCTTCAAATTTTGGTACATCTTATCTCCACCAGGATGTAAAGTGTATTTAGTCTGATGTGCCTCATCAAATAAGATCTTTTTAATTTCCTCAATTCTGGGTATACAAATTCGGTTTTTGAATCTCAATAACCCCTCTAAATCGATCTTGAAATTTGCATTTCCATTATTGGCTCTTGCACCTGCCACCCATTTTATCAATTTTCTATCCTAAGCTTGGCCTTCCTTAATTTGATGTAGTAGGTCTGGCTTGCAGCTCATGTTATATAAGAAAATCTGATTTTCACCTTTTTGTACGCCCAAATTATAATCTTCAATCAATTGGTACATCTGGGCTTTTTCTGCATCGTTCTTATACGATTTTTGACTTCAAGCATCTGCGACTACATTGGTTTTCCTTGGGTGATAATGCAGCTGAAAATCATAATCATTCAGCAATTCCATCCATCTCCTTTGTCTCAAATTTAACTCCTTTTGTGTATAGATGTACTTCAAACTCTTATGATCAGAGTATAGATCAAATTTCTCTCCATAAAGATAGTGTCTCCATATCTTCAAGGAGAATACAATAACAACCAATTCTAAATCATGAGTCGGGTAATTCTGTTCATGAGTCTTCAGTTGCCTAGAAGCATAAGCAACCACTTTTCCTTCCTGCATCAGAACAACGCCAAGACCATTCTTAGAAGCATCAGTGTAAATAACATAACCGACTCCGTTTGCAGGAGTAATCAATATTGGGGTTGTGGTCGATCGTCTCTTCAACTCTTGAAAGGAATTCTCACATTTCTCATCCCAACTAAATTTGGCATCCTTCCTTGTTAGCTTTGTCATAGGCTGAGCTAGTCTCGAAAAATTTAGAATAAATCTTTTATAGTAACCAGCTAGTCCCAAAAAGCTTCTAATTTCTGTCACTGATTTTGGCTTTTACCAGTTCATTACTGCTTCAACTTTTGTTGGATCTACGGATATCCCTTCTGATGACACTACATGGCCAAAAATTTGACGAACTTCATCCAAAATTCACATTTTTCAAATTTGGCATACAATTGATTTCGCCTAAATGTTTCCAAAACTACTGTAAGGTGTTCCTGATGTTCCTCATTGGTCTTCGAATAAACCAAAATATCATCAACAAATACCACTACAAATTTGTCTAGATGAGGCCTAAACGTCCTATTCATTAGGTCCATAAATGCTGCTGGTGCATTAGTGAGTCCAAATGGCATGACTCTGAATTCAAAGTGTCCATACCTAGTCCTGAATGTTGTCTTTGGTATGTCTGACTCTTTGATTCTAAGTTGGTGATAACCGGACTTAGGTCGATCTTGGAAAAACAAGTTGCTCCCTTCAGTTGATCGAACAAATCATCTATTTGGGTAGGGGGTACTTGTTCTTGACTGTGACTTGATTTAATTTTCTGTAGTCAATACACAGTCTCATCGACCCATCTTTCTTTTTGACAAACAATACTGGTGCTCCCCAGGGTGATTCGCTCGGCTGGATAAATTCCTTTGCACTAAGATCATCAAGCTGGGTCATTAGTTCTATTAATTTGCCAGGGGCCATCCTGTAGGGTGACATGGCTATGGGGTCTGTTCCAGGGTATAGTTCTATCTTGAACTCTACTTCCCGTTTAGGAGGTAATCCTGGTAATTATTCGGGAAACACTTCAGGGAAGTCTTTAACCACCAAGTTCTCTTCTAAATTCCTCAAGGTCTTTAGAGGCTCAGCTTTTGTTAGGGTTTTGAATTCCTCTTTTTGATTCACAGATTCGAGAAGTGCGGACATGATATTCCTCGGGATTTTGTTTCTACCCCCATAGATTTTCAACAACTCTCCCGAAGGTAACCGGAAAGTAATCTTCTTTCGAAAGCAATCGATCTGGGCTTGGTACTTAGATAACCAATCCATTCCCAAGATCACATCATAATCATTAATGGGTAAGAGTATCAATTCAGCTGAAATCAGCTTATCATTAATTCTAAGGTCACAACTACATTTTTCGGTTGTTGGGACGGTTACTCCTACTGGTGTTGAAATCTTCATAACAACAGATAAATGTACAATGGAAAGTTGTAGTTTCCTGGCTAAGTTTTCATCTATAAAATTCCAACCCATCTTTAGTACTACATGAGATAATTATTTTTGTTTAGGGTAACTCTAGATTTAGAATTCTAAGTTCTCGAAAATAAAATGATCCTACTGGTTAAGTTTCTAGATTTTATAAAATTTTGGCAATCCATGATTGTCACAGGGTACAGGATTTGGTTTTGATACATGTAAACAAGACAAGCAAACAAACAAACAACACCGCACAACAATGGTATAAAGAGATTCCCAAACTTTCACTTATATCCTCCGTATTCAAGTGTCTCATACCACTCTAGCCCGGTGATATAAGCTTCCACAAAGAAACCTCAATACACCCAAACAATGCGCAAACATCCTACCAACTAAGGCTTCCCAAGTACCCACTATGTCCAAGCTGTCCCATACCAGTTGAACGTAGCGATACAAGCTCGTCCAGAGTTGTTAGTCATTCACCAAACATTGCCTGCTAGTCTCCAAGTTTAAGACTCCTCAAATACCCTTAAATTCCTCCACGTCCCATACCACTTTGGAACCAAGAATAAAAGATTTATCCTAATCTTAGATTCTAACCAAACAGTTTCCATACAAGTTCTCGTCTCTAACCGATGTCCTAAAAGCTTTGAATTTGTTAGACCCACTGTACTTTCATTCTCGATATTATGTTATAAAGTTTATAATTGGCATATTTATCTAGTTCAAGTTGAACCCTAATCTCATAAAAATTTGATACCTACTCACTGATACTAAGCTTCTCAAAATTTGTTGTAACACTTCCCATGATCTGAAGCCTAAGCTCTGATACCAATCTGTAACACCCCGATTTTTAAAACTTAAATTTCAAGTACAATAATGAATATTTTAATTTTATCAAGAAAAATTACTGAAAATCGAGATGTTAATCGTATCCGTCTATCTTAACCCATAATCGATATATAGATAGTAAATTTGCAAAACTATGAGTTTATATTCTTCCAACCAACTTACTGGTTAAGATAAACAAATACCCTTTTATCTTCATGCTAAGGACCACATAATTTCACTATACAAATTTCTATAGTGAATTATGAGGATACTTGCCCGTGTCCATTTATTATGGACACAACATTTAAATACATTCATCAAATAGAATTAATGAATTCAAGTCCAAAGCACATACATTTAAAGTAAATCATGATCCCTTCAATAATCATAATAAGATTTTATCAAAATTTCTAGTGTCAATACAACCCTTTTCAAATAAAAGTTCACAAAGTTAAACAAGTAATTAACTCATTCACTAATTAAAATCTTGTCCAGATTACCATCCTACCCCTATCACTGAACAACGTCACAACTCGCTACTTTATTTTCTAAGTACCTGCATGTGAAAAATAGGGGTAAGCTTGAAAGCCCAGTGGGTCATCTAAACGATTCACAACATTTTATCATGATACATACACAAGAACATCACAAACAAGTTTCACACATTAATCGTTGCAACATTAGATTGTTTGAGTCGAGGATTTTATCACGTTCTAAATCACGTACCTTTAGGAAATCAAACACAGGGTGGCACTACCCAAAAATTAAAAACTCGTTGGCGATATTCATCATGAATAACTGCCCTATAATAAACATTGACGATATTCCTTAGAATAACTGCCCCATAATAATCAATGGGGATATTCCTTAGAATAACTGCCTCATATGTGTGATTCTTATCTTAATTGTGTTCCTTAGTGACGTCACACCATACATACAACCTAAGTATGATATTAATTGTATTCACAAGCCATATTCAAATTTCACTACACAGTACCATGTCACAATGTCAAATATAATAGTATTAACGCATAGATTTGACTATGCCAATATTCTCAAGTCATGTATTTCATCATCAAGCATTATAATTTATAAACGAGTCTCAAATATCACATGAATTGCATGCATCCAATTATCATTTAATCAAAACAAGAAGTCATATTGACACACATATCATCATGGCTAACAACCACAACATGGTATATATAAAATCATGTACAATAGGCATGCATAAGCAATTTAATAACACTATAGACCTAATTAATTTAACATTCTTATCTATATATTAAAATAAAATATTATGAAGGCATAGAATTATCCCCACCTGAATCGCTAAATTCCAAATCACTTAAATTCCTCGTTACGGCTAGTACTCAACCTGTACACGTATATTATGTTTGTTAATATAAATACTCATAAGAACGATTATAAGTGTAGAAATATATACATATATACATATATATAGTGGTGGGATGTTTAAACAAGTATATATATATAAAATAACATATTATAATGCCTTGTGATATGATATAATGATGTGTATGGTATAACATGGTATAATACAATATGTGGTATATTTATAAAGTGTGGTGATGTGTGGAGTGCTTTGAAAAGGTGTGATATGCAACATAATATATAATAGGTGTGCTGATGTGGGACGTTTAAAAATAAAAAGGGAATAGGGAAATAAAGAAGAAGGGTGGCGTGGAAGAGATGGCGTTGATGGTGGTGATGTTAAGTTGCAGAGAGGTGGTGGTGGCGATGTGCCGCGGGGAACGGAGAGCTCTGGTCGAGATCAAGGCCGAGGAAGAGGGAAATAGCGAGAAAGAAGAAGGCGATGACCATTAAGAGGAGAAGAACGATGAACCAGGTTTGTTGCCAGAAAGAAGAAGGCAATGACCACGGTCGAGCTCTGGTCAGAAACTTTAATCGATCCTCTGTAGCTTACACAAGTAGATCTTGTCGCTAGGGTTTGTGGTGTTGAAGAAGAGGAAGATGATGTTTAAGGGGTTTTTATTCGAGAAGCCTTGTGGAGCTATTGACACGGCACACCCTGTGTTTCAGCGGGGTTTTTTTGTGAGATTGCGTTTCAGAGAGAGAGAGGCGATTATTTTTTCTTTTTTTTTAGCACAGAGTTGAGAGAGAGAGAGAGAGAACAGAGCAGAGAGTAGAGAGCCACGACGAGTTGCAGCGGAGAGAGAGAAGTTTGACAATTTTAAGAGAGAGTTTCGAGCTTGAGGGTTTTGGGTTTTGAAAGAGAGAGGCGCGATTGGGTTTTGAAAGAGTGAGAGTTGGGTTTTTGTGCGATTGGGTTGAGAGTCACGCATGAGCGAAGTTGCAGAGCGAGATTGCAGGCGAGATTGCAGGCGAGAGCGTAAGGAGTCATGGCGATTAGTTTCCTTGCTAAGGAAGGAGAGCCCGGGAAGTGCGCGCAGAAACAGATTGCGGCTTCGAGTTTTTCAGGGCGATGCTGTCGGAGGAGGCGAAGAAGGCGAGTACGTGAGTTTTTTTTTTTTTAAAGATATTTTGAAAAGGGATCGAAGATAAGAGATTTTGAATTGAAATTTTCAGGGGGATTACAATACCAGACCCTTGCTTGTTAAGATTGTTGGAGATTATCAACATAGCTTCATTCATGGGAAATGCACAGTGGATTGCATCATCATAGCCCAGGAAGCCACCCATACCTTGCGCAAGAAGAAGGGGAAGGGAGGGATTATGGCAGCTAAGATTGACCTTGAGAAAGCCTATGGCAGGGTTAATTTGAAGTTCCTCCACCAAACTCTAGTCCATTTCAATTTTCCAGCTCATCTAGTAAATCTCATTATGCAGTGTATTACTTCAATTGAGTATTCCATCCTTTGGAATGGGGAAGCTACCCTTCCTTTCAAGCCTCAGCGAGGATTCAGACAAGGAGATCCCTTATCCCCTTACTTGTTTGTTTTGTGCATGGAAAGACTCTCTCATAAGATTCAGGAGGCGACATCCAATGGCCGTTGGAAGCCCATCAGCCTTTCTAGAGGTGGCATCAAACTCTCCCTTATTTTTTTTGCAGATGATCTCCTCCTATTTGCAGCTACCACACCTAACCAAGCCAATGCGATGCTCTCGGTTCAAGAGGACTTTTGTGTGGAGTTTGGTGAAAAGATAAACCTCCAAAAATCTAAGCTTACTGTTTCTTCGAATTTGTGTAGATCCTCAAAATGGAGAATTAGCGACACATGTCATATTGGAGAAACAGATGACTTGGGGAAATACCTGGGCCTCCCTCCTTGTAATACCCAGAAAAAAAAAATATATATATATACTTCGGGTTGGCATATCCATCAATTAGTAAGTTGATATGCAGTAATAAAAATATCATTAGAAAGCCCTAACTGAGAACACTTTCCTCTGCAATCATTTGTATCACTAAGCTATTCCAGTCTAATGACTTTCACCTTCTTTTTCAATGAGAAATTCACAAAGAAAAGTCATTCTTTCGCCGGTTGGTGGTCTCTATTACTTCCACCGACGCTCTCCACAGGTGGCAATGCCTGGAAACATCAGGTTGCCCGAGAAGAAATTAAATAAAGCAAAAACGTTAGTAGTGGCAATTGGAAAACTTTCTCACAAATAGCATTCAAACATAACAATGAAAAATGGTGTGTGTGTTGAGTGAGACATTTCACCTTACACATATCGTTCATTGGCAAATGGCCGTAACTACAGTGTATATACCTGATCGGGCTTGAAGATTGTAATACCCAGAAAAAAAAATAATAATAATTTCAAACATGATCCTGAAATCACACCGAAAATCTCGCCGACATGTCGCCTGGAATCTCGCCGAAAATCATTCGCGTCTCGCTCTCTCTAAACCCAATCGCACAAGCGCTCTTTCGAAACCAACGCGCAAGTCTCTTCCTCTCGAAACCCTCTCTCTCCCTTCTCATCTTGCCGCTGCAACTCCGTCACGGATCTCGCCGCCGCCACCCTCTCTTCTTTTCTCCGCCACTGATCTCGCCGCCGCCGCTCTCTTTCTTCTCTTCTCTTCTCATCTCGCCGTTGCAACCCCCGCCATTCCCCTGCCCTCGCCTCGCCTCCGATCTCTCGATCTCTCGCTCTCAATCTTTCGCTCTCGGTCTGAATCTCTCTTCTCTGTCTTTCTTTTCTCATTTCCATCCGTTCTCTCTATTTGCTCTATTTTCCCCACGCCACCAACACCACCACTGTTAATGCCTCCTTTCTTCTTCACTTCATTATTCCATTTTAATATTTTGTTAAAAAAAAAAAAAAAAACGTCCAATAGCACATATCACTTCATTTTAATATTATATATTATATTATATATCACACTTTTCAAAACCACCACACCTTATATATATATATATCACATATTGTATTATATCATGTTATACCATACACATTATTATATCATATCACAAGGCACTATAATATGTTATTATATATATATATACTTAGTTTAAACATCCAACCATTATATATATATATATATCTCTACACTCATAATCGAGTAATTATATTAACAAACGTAATATACGTGTACAGGTTGATTACCACGCGTGACGAGGAATTTAAGTAATTTGGAATTTAGCGATTCAGGTGGGGATGATTCTAGGCCTTCATAATATTTTATTTGATATATAGATAGGAATGTTAAATTAATTAGGTCCATAGTATTATTAGATTGCTTATGCATGCCTATTGTACATGATTATATGTATGCAATGTTGTGATTGTTTAACCATGATGATATGTGTGTTAACATGATTTTTATTCTGATCAAATGATAATTGGATGCATGAAATTCACGTGGTAGTTGAATTCATTTATAAATTATAATGCTTGATAATGAAATGTATGATTTGGAATATTGGCATAGTGAATGTGTGAACACTATTATAATTGATTTTGGTGACATGATACCATGTGTAGTGGAGTTGAATATGTTTTATGAATGCACTTAATATCGTGCTTATACCGTACGTATGGCGTGACATCACTAAAGAACACGATTAAGATAAGAATCACACATATAGGGCAGTTATTCTAAGGAATATCGCCAATGTTCTAATTCTTGGGTTGTGCCACCCTGAGTTTGATTTTCCTAAAGGTACGTGATTTAGAACGTGATGAAATTCTCGACTCAAACAATCTAATGTTGCAACGATTAATGTGTGAAACTTGTTTGTAATGTTCTTGTGTATGTATCACAATTAAATATTGTGAATTGTTTAGATGACCCACTGGGCTTTCAAGCTCACCCCTATTTTTTTACATGCAGGTACTTGGAAAATAAGATCGCAAGTTCGTGACGTAGTTCAGTGTAGTAGGGGTGAGTTTAATTAATTAATTAGCATTGTGGTGATAGTACTGAACCTTTTATTTAATTTTTAAAGGTTTATTATTTAAACGAATTGTATTGATAATTGAAATTCAATGAATATTATTACAGTCAGTAAAGACCCTGTGATTTATTTCACCTGTGAATGCCTTGGAATAGAATTCATTAATTCTATTTGATGATTGTATTTTAATGTTGTGTCCATAATGGATGAACAAAGGCAAGTACTCTCGTATGAAGATAAAGATTGTATAAAGAATTAAAGGTATTCGTTTATTTTAACCAGTAAGTTGGTTGGAAGAATATAAACTCATAGTTTTGCAAATTTTACTATCTATATAATGGTTATGGGTTAAGATAGACGGATACGAGTAACGTCTCGATTTTCAGTGATATTTTTATATAAAATTAAAATATTCATTATTTTACAAAAAAATTAAGTTTTGAAAATCGGGGTGTTACACTCCTTTACATGAGAGAATTTCAAAACGTACTTTTCAGCCCATTGTAAACAAGATTGAAGCCAAGTTGGCTAGCTAGAAAGAAAAACTTCTTAACACAGCTGGCCGAGCAACTCTTATTCAATCTGTAACCTCAGTCGTCCCTCTGTATTGTTGGAAACGTAGTGAGCACACAAACTCTAAACAAGAAAAAATATGGAAGAAGGATAAGGACTTGAACTTGCACTTAAACTTGTGCACTTTGCTTGATTTGAAAATGAGAAATACATGAGGTATTATAGGACCCTACCTAGGCAAATACAATAAATGCATACATGCATCTTCACATACATGAACCACTAAGTTCATGGATCACACTATCCTAGGTACATGCATGTATTCATTAACTTCTAAATACATTCATGAACCTATTAAATATGTTCATATTAAGATACATTCACTATAAAGTTTCCAAATGAATTCTTCAGTTTTGGAATTTGAACGGATGCCAACATTCGCCCCCTCAAATCAAAACTGCTTCATGCCTAGCATGTCTCTTAGCTTCATGAAAATTTCACCTGATAATGGTTTAGTGAATATATCTGCTACTTGTTCAGTAGTGTGACAATATTGGAGCTCTACAGTCTTCTGCTTCACATGATCACGAAGAAAATGAAACCGAGTATCAATGTGCATGCTTCTTCCATGATGGACCGAATTCTTTGCAAGCTGGATAGTTGACATGTTGTCCACAAATATCACAGTTGTCTCCTCCTGTGGATGATCCAGCTCCTTCAAAATATTCCGTACCCATATTGCTTCACAAACAGTAGATGAAGCTGTTATATACTCTCCTTCACAAGAAGATAGAGCCACTATTTTTTGTTTCTTAGTGGTCCAAGAAAATGCAGTTGTGCCAAGATAGAAGACATAGCCAGTGGTGCTTTTTCTCTCATCTTGGTCCCCTCCCCAATCACTATCTGAATAGCCTACTAATGTTGCATTTTCACCATAATTATAAAATAGACCAAGATTAAGTGAGCCTTTGATATACCTTAGTATTCTCTTTGCAGCTAGCCAATGTGACTCCTTTGGTGTCTCCATGTAACGACTCACAAGTCCAACGCCATACATAATATCGGGCCTTGTGATTGTCAAGTACCTCAGGCTTCCAACCAGACTCTTGAAAAAAGTTGAGTCCACAAATCCTCCACTTCCTTCTCTTGATAGTTTCATACCTGTAGCAACTGGAGTGTTCACAGTGTTGCAATTACTCATCTTGAATTTCTCCAAAATTTCCTTCATGTACTTTGTTTGAGATATAAATAACCCATCTTGTTGTTGCTTCACTTCAATCCCAAGGAAATAGGACATCAGTCCGTTGTCTGTCATCTCAAACTCTTTAAACATTGACAGCTTGAATTCCATAAGCATTTCACTACTAGTTCCTGTGTACAACAGGTCATCAACATATAGGCAAATAATCAAAAATTCACCTTGATGATTTTTCTTCATGTAGACTGCATGCTCATATGGACATTTGGTGAAACCATTATGTTGAAGATAGCTATCAATGCGTGCATTCCAAGCTCTTGGCACCTGCTTTAAACCATATAATGCCTTTTTCAGGCGATATACCTTGTTTTCTTCTCCGTCAATTTCAAAACCTTTTGGCTGGTGAATATACACTTCTTCTTCGAGAATGCCATTGAGAAAGGCTGATTTGACATCAAGCTGATATATCTTCAAATTATGATGAGCGGCAAGTGCAATCAATAATTTCACCGTGTCAAGTCTTGCAACTGGTGCAAAAACCTCTTCGTAGTCGATACCGTACTTCTGCTTGTAGCCTTTAGCAACTAGTCTCGCTTTGTAACGAGAAACTTCACCGTCAGCAGTACGTTTGATTTTGTACACCCACTTGACGCCAATAGCCTTTTGATTTGTTGGAAGTGTTGTCATCTCCCAAGTGTCATTCTTCTGAATAGCATGAATCTCCTCCTCCATTTCCGATTGCCAACATTCTTCTTCTACAACTTCTTGGAAGGTCAGAGGCTCGTGATCAGCATATAAACCGAAGAGGTTGGTCTCTTCGTCTTCTTCTCTTTGATTATAAATCTCCGCGAGACTTCTCATTTTGATGGGACTTTGGTGAATGGAAGATCTGTTTCTACTACTTTCTGCTGAAGATGGGAAGTTTATTCTTGGAGAAGGTGTGCCATGTTGAGGAGATGGTGGTATACCTGGTGGAACTTGTGTTGGGGGTTCTTCAAGTTCTTCAAACACTTGCTGCTCTTTGGCCTTCTCATCATTATTCCAGCTCCATGCTTTATCTTCATCAAAGATAACATCTCTACTAACCACTAATTTCTTTGTTAGTGGATTATAAAGCTTGTATGCTTTCGATTCTTCACTATAGCCGAGAAAGATGCATTTCTCACCACGATCATCCAGCTTCTTTCTGTTGGGCTTGGGGACTTGAGAATATGCAACACACCCAAAGATTCTTAGGTGTGCAACAGTTGGTTTGTAGCCGCTCCACGCCTCTTGAGGTGTCATGTGCTTTACACTTTTGGTAGGACATCGGTTCAGCACATATGATGAGCACGCCACAGCTTCCGCCCAGAATTGTTTTGGCAATCCTTTCTCCTTGAGCATAGTTCTTGTCATGTTAAGAATCGTGCGATTCTTTCTTTCAGCGATCCCATTTTGCTGTGGGGTGTAAGCCGCAGTATATTGATGTTTTATGCCTTCTTCCCTGCAATACTCATCAAATACTTTTGAGGTGTATTCTCCACCTGGATCAGAGCGGAGAGTTACAATTTTGTGACCACTTTCTTTTTCTACATGGGCTTTATAATTTTTGAATACAACAAAAGCAGCTGACTTTTCTTTAAGAAAATAAACCCATGATTTTCTGCTGAAGTCGTCAATGAAAGTAATAAAGTATCTATTACCTCCTAGCGACTCATGTTCAATAGGTCCACATATGTCAATGTGGATCAGTTGAAGTGGTGTCGTTGCTCTCCATGATTTTCCGCTGGGAAAAGGAAGTCATGCTTGTTTGCCAAGTATACAAACATCACAAGTGTTACTTGGCGGCTCGATCATTGGTAACCCATGCACCATGCTTGATGAAGATAGTAGTTTTAGACCGCTAAAGTGGAGATGCCCAAGGCGATGATGCCACTTCCATGACTCACTTTCTTTGACTCCATAGAAGCATTTCTCTGACTTTGTGCTAAGATGAAGTGGAAACATTCGATTTTGGGTCATCGGAACATGTGCGATGATTCTTCCACTTGTATCTCTCAAAATGAGAGAGTTGTCTCTCATTTGTATGTTATATCCCTTTTCTACAAGCTGCCAGATGCTAAGAATATTGCTTTTCATATTAGGTACATAATACACATCAGAGATATACCCATTCTTACCATCCTTCTGATAGATTTTTACTTTCCCTTTGCCTTCAACTGATAGTTGGGAGGAATCTCCCAAGTTCACCTTTCTGTGGACTTCTTCCGTGAGTTCTACAAACAATTCTTTCTCGCCACACATATGATTGCTTGCCCCAGAATCAAGATACCAATTTTTATATGAAGTATGTGAATCATCATGTGCAAGAAGTAGGATAGAATCATTACCTACATCATGTGATGTCTCTGCAACATTGGCTTGTTCATCAATTTTTAACCAACAGTCGGAGGCGTAGTGTCCAAATTTATTGCAGTTAAAACATTGGACATTCCTGTTGGCTCCATGTCCATAGGATCTTCCTCTACCTCGGTTACCTCCTCGTCCTCTAAAGCTTTGATTCTTGTGCTGACTTTGGCTTAACTGTTGAGTTGTACCTCGCCCTCGGCCTCTGCCTCGACCACGGTTGGAGGTAGATTTTCTTTGATCATTTAGAGTCAGTTTTGACTCTAATGCTTGTTCCAATACAGCTGGATTAGATTTCTTCTGCATCCTTTGCTCATGTACTTGTAGTGAACCCAATAATTCCTCAATTGTAAGTATCTCCAAGTTTCTAGACTCTTCGATAGCTACAACTACATGCTCAAATTTAGAGGAAAGGGATCGGAGTACCTTCTCGACGACACGGATGTCATCTAGCTTCTCGCCATTTCTCTTCAAGCCATTCACGATTATTAGCAACCGTGAAAAATAATCGGACACCGATTCATCATCCTTCATGTGGAGAGCTTCAAACTCGCCTCGCAATGCTTGAAGACGAACCTGCTTCACTCGATCATCTCCTTTGAAGATGGAAACAAGAATATCCCATGCTTCTTTGCTTGTTATTGCTTCAGCAACCTTTTCGAAGGTAGCTTCGTCCAACCCTTGATAGAGTATAAACAAAGCTTTTTTATCCTTCTTCCTTTGCTCCCTAATAGCCTTCTTCTCATCTGTTGTACATGCAGCCTCTTGCTCGCCAATGGGTTCTACAAAACCATCGTTAATGGTTTCCCAAAGATCTTGAGATCCAAACAAGGCTTTCATTTGGATACACCATGAACCATAGTTATCCTTTGATAACTTAGGAACTTGTTGCTGGACAGAATTCAACCTGGCTCTGATACCACTTTGTTGGAAACGTAGTGAGCACACAAACTCTAAACAAGAAAAAATATGGAAGAAGGATAAGGACTTGAACTTGCACTTAAACTTGTGCACTTTGCTTGATTTGAAAATGAGAAATACATGAGGTATTTATAGGACCCTACCTAGGCAAATACAATAAATGCATACATGCATCTTCACATACATGAACCACTAAGTTCATGGATCACACTATCCTAGGTACATGCATGTATTCATTAACTTCTAAATACATTCATGAACCTATTAAATATGTTCATATTAAGATACATTCACTATAAAGTTTCCAAATGAATTCTTCAGTTTTGGAATTTGAACGGATGCCAACATGCCATGCAATGTATGAAGTTTCCCAAAAGTTTATGTAACAAACTAGACCAACTTAACCGCAGGTTCCTTTGGAACGACTCGCTAGAGTGCCGAAGAGTCCACCTTATCAATTGGAATTCAGTGTGCCTTCCAAAGCAATTAGGTGGCATAGGAATCAGAAAAATGGAGGCAGCTAATCTGGCTATGCTTGCCAAGCTCGGATGGAGACTCCTTACAGAGAACCAAACGCCTTGGATCCGAGTTATTCAGGATAAATATATTAAGAGAGGATCTTTAATCTTAGAAATAATCCCTAGTAACTCCTCCTATGGCTTCAAAAACATTCATCATGGCCTAAAGTGTCTGAAGAAAGGTATTGCCATGCGCTTGCGATGTGGGAGGAACATCTCTCTTTGGGATGATAACTGGGTGAATGACAACCCTATTCGCAGCCAACTCACTACCATGATTCTCCCTGATGATGAACACCTGAAAGTCAACGAGATCATCTTTGCGAATAATTCATGAAACTTGCAACGACTAAAGACGGACATACCATCTTGCGTTAAAAATGCAAGCCTTGGTGTTCCCATCCCTTGGAATCCTAGTGATGATGCTATTATCTAGAGGGGAAGCTACAATGGTATTTTCACCACCAAATCAGCATATAGGCTCTACACTCTGTATAACCACCCCCAAACTTCAGTTTCTTGGGGGTGGATCTGGAAGACCAAGTGGCCTCAGAAGATCAAGTTCTCTTTTGGTTGGTTCTCCAGAACAAGCTTCTAACAGAAGAAATCAGGTACCGTAGGATGCTCACTGACAACCCAAGCTATAAGAGATGCAATAGTCAGAGCGAGATTGTTCTTCATGTGTTGCGTGATTGTAGATATGCCAATAATACTTTGTTAGGATTGTATGGGAACACCCTCCTCCCGAATTTCTTTACCCCAAACTTAGAATAGTGGATGAAAGAAAATTGCTTCTCTGATAATCTCCCAAGCAATATGGGAAACTGGCCAGTTTACTTTGTAGCCACAGTATGGAACATATGGACTGCCCGTAACCTTCAAGTGATTGCAGGGGAAACCTCCTCCATCCCAGCCATAAAGAATAAGATCTGAATCCTGGCTCCGGATCTCAATCTTACCATGCATGATTATCCTAATGCTTCTACAGGTCGCTCTCCTAGGTGAGTTTCCTGGACCCCCGGCCCCTCCTATTGACTTGCTAAAACTGAACACTGATGGAGCAGCGAAGGGCAATCCTGGACGTGCTAGCTATGGTGGTCTGCTGAGAAACTGTAATGGAGAATGGCTCGTAAGGTACAGGGGCATTATTGGCCATACCAACAACATCATAGCAGAGTTGTGGAGTATTCATCAAGGGCTACATATTGCTTGGGATCGTAGAACCACCAATCTGATAGTTGAATCTAACTCATTCACTGCTATTCAGCTCATATTTGACCAGCAAACCAACTTCCACCCATTAGCCGGTCTCATTGAAGATTGCAAAGTCTTTGTTACAAAACCTTGGAACTGTCGCCTTCAACACGTCCTTAGGGAGGGCAATCAGTGTGTTGACTATTTAGCTAATCTGGGTTGTCATCTAGATAATGACAGAGAAATCTTGGAGAGTCCTCCCCCGGGGATCCACCACCTTCTTCTAGCTGACATTTCAGGTGTTTGCTTTTGTAGGCCCTAGTGGCTAAGTTATCCATTTCACCAAAAAGAAGAAGAAGATATTTTTAGTATAATCTTGCAAAAGTTGGAGTTGAAATGCTATAATAACTGGTGTGTTATATGCATAGAAAACTAGTTGCAATGTTCATTATCTCCTAATTAGGTCCTTGTAACAAGTAGATTTATATGCAAATTAAGCAATATCTCATGGTTTGAGATCTGTTTATATATATGTGCTTTGAAGAGGGCTTTTGGAAGGACCACAATGAGTGGTAGACTTCAATTCCAGTAAAGGCATGAGTTGGTTTCCAGATAATTACTTAGGCATAGCAAGAAAAGTAGAAAAGAGAGAAATGAATGAAAGGAATCTTGCTTTCTGAATGTTACTTAATTATCTTATAGTAATCAATACATTTCTGGACCAATTAGGCACCACTAAACTCATGATTATGATCTTATCTCTATAGCCTTAAAAGACAGTTACATAAACACTACGATACATATAATATCTTGGCAGCTCTAGCTGATCCAGTCTTAAAATGAATAATTTAATTGATCCTTCCGATATAATTTTTATGACAGTAAAACATCCCCAAGATCACATGGAATAAGGAAAGTACGTACGTGGAATAAAACTAAGGACTCCATTATAAGGCGCATACCATGATATATGCTATAAGGTCATAGAATGATCAACTTACATTATAAGAACAGCGAATTTCGTGGTGAGATGTATTAAAACTAAGAGTTAGGGTATTATGTACTACACAAGATTGCTAGATTTCTCCCCGAAATCTGTCTTGCATTCCACACATCAACACAATATATACTTAAGTAATCAATCTAAGTAATATCACTAGTCTCAATCATATCTATATCTGCCACATAAGTTTTTAAAAATAAATATCCTAATTTCAGATCATATACTGAGAAAATCGTACGAGGAACACATAAAGGAGGAATTAAAGCTAAGGTCACCCATTTGTCTTCATGATCACCATCAAGCTAGGTATTATACCATTGGATATACTTTTATTCCATTTTCAAGAAAAAGAAGAAAGACATATGTACGTCGTAGAGTTTCTTCCGCGGCATATCCGGTCTAGCTAGCTGAAGGGTGAAGCTCATAAGTAGCAGTTCATCAGCCCAACGAGTCTTATCACAACCCTCATAAGCTGCAGTTGTAATTACAGGGCAAATTCCTCTTTTGGCAGGTGGCCACTGGTTCACACGATCAGTATATACATTCTAGCTAATATGAGTGTAGTGTGCTTACTGCCAAAGAAGATTTGCCCGGCAATTCCTCTTGCAACATCAGTTTCATAGCTTGTATATATAATGCAAATAATGCCTTCACCACCTTATTACATGGAATAGTTTCAGCATTATATATAAGTTCATTTCTTTATTACTATTTATAATATATTGTTTAAGACTTGTGTGGACCAGTGCTTCTTTTCATAATTGACCATGAAAGTATATAGCCAGCTGCCACTGGGCTCTCTCTTGCCATGTAACTTGCGAGCCTAAACAGTCACCTACATATGCATAAACACCATGTATTCAAGTATATATGCTTAATTTGCATTTCCATCTACATATTTTTTCAATATAAATATTGTTAACTAAGTGGCTTTCTACTTAGATTCTTTTTAGTATTTTGATGTTAACAAATAATATAATAAATGACGCTAATGAATTTATTTAGTATATTTCAGCACCCAAGGAAGATAAAAGACTAAAGTACTTCAAGTCCAAAGAATCCAATCAAGTGGAACAAACAAAGTTAAAGTCAAAGTGTGAACGAGCCGACTTGAAGAGTAAAGGATGAGAGCTTATCAACCTTTAACAGAATTACGTTGTAATCTTTTTTTATTTTGCTCAATTATTTTTAAACAATCTCATGCATGCACACAAGTTTTTTCAAAGTCAACATTTTCAAAAAGTCAAAGTTTTGATAAAAGTTGACTAAATGGTTTCAAATTTTTTTGAATTTCAAATATTTTTGAACTTCAAATGTTTCAATTATACTTCATTCTAGCGTATTTAAACCACATTATTCGTGAAAAATTGTTTTGAACTTGAATTTTCAAAAGAAAAAAATTACTTTTAAAGTTTATGTCAAAATCAGAAAAAAGGCGATTTTCTTTTAAGTACACTTCTGCTGTAAAGGGCAGAATGCATGTTTTTTGGAGTAACTATCAGAAACGCACTTCTCCTTTAAGAAGTGTGTTTCAGTGTTTCATGGCAGAATTAGTAAAATCTGTTAGAAATACGCTTCTAATATGAGAATTGCGCTTCTGCCTGCTAGACTAGTAATAGAAACACATTTCTATTTCTAGAAACACACTTCTCATAGGGTTGGCAGAACATTCATTTTTTGCAATTTTTTTGGCGAATCCATTTTGAACTTTAATCCGTTATTCATTGAAGCTAGTCCATATAATGTCCATTAGGGTTTCTAAGTGTAAGATATTATATAAAGCCTCTTGAAATCATTTTTGTTTACTCTCTCACTTTATACGCACAACACATAAATTTTCCATACTTTGAATTTCAAAATTTCTCATGTTTTGTTCTTGAGAAAAAGGTTTTTAGTTTTTGAGGAAAATGAGTGTTTGATCTTTGAACCCAAAAATCTCCTTGAACCAAAATATTTTTTTGAGAAAATGAGAGAATGAGCCTAAGTTTTATCCTTTTTTTTTTCTCCTCATTTTCAAAACATCAAGAGAGAAGATTTGAATGAGAAAACCTTCATACTTTTAGTGCTTTAACTTGTGCATCCTTCATTCGTGGTTTTCAAAAGTAAGCAAATGAGCAATATCGATTTAAGGAATTAGGTAAAATTAGTAGTAAGATTTCTCAATCTGTGAGCTTCATTTTTATATCTTGTACTTATTGATTTGTAATATTTGATCAGCTTCATTGTAACTGTTCCAATTATTTAGAACAAACATTTATTACTTAGTTTCTTTGATATGTTTTTAGTTGAAACGAGTCAAGTCAAGTGATTATCAATTACTTGTAATTCTAAGGTTGGAACCAATGGTCTTAGTTTTACCTTTTATCTTGAAAAGGGTTTAGTAGGTTCTTCATTAGCTTGTAAAATGATAGTGCGGATTCATCCTTAGCTTGAAAAGATAGGTTTGCCTTGAATTTATAAAAAGACATTGTAATAGTTTAATTCACACCCGTGAAATGAATCAAGAAAAGTGAAATCCTGAGAGGTCTATTCTTTAGGTGTGGATGTAAAAAAAGGAATTTTCGAATCCCGTAAAAATCTTTGTGTTCCTTGCATTTTATTTCAACACTTTATTATTTATTAATGAACACTTAATTACTTTGAAATAAGGATTTTTGTAAGACAAAGGAATATTAATTAGAAAGAGTTTGAATTTGTGTAATTTGGGCATAACACCCAATTTACCTTCGTCATGGGTGTCCAACACATATATATATTAGGATTTTAATTAGAGATTGGGTCATACATCTTTTTGAAATGAAGCTAAAGGTCTTGGCTTGTCAAAAGGTAGAAAATGGTCCCCAAATACACTTTTTTTCATCTGAGACAAACTTTCATATTATTTCATAAGAAAAACAAACAAATTTACTATTTACATGTTATTAGAATTCAATAGCCATCGAACATGCAACCAGTGATCGGAAAGTGACTAAAGTTTTAGGTTTTAGAGGTTTCTCTGTTCTCTTTCTAATGCATCTTAAATCACTTAAATCAGAGTCTAGATAAAAAAAAAAATATTATGAACATTTAAAATGAATTGGTAAATTTATTGAATTTGTATATCAATGGTCAACCAATTTGGTTGATTGATGGTATACTAATTCCATAACTTAATTTACTAATTAACTTAAAATGATTATAACATTTTCATTTAGACTCCGATTTAAGTGAATTAAGATGCTCCAAAAAGAGGGTGCGGAGGCTCCTTCCTTAACTAAGGACCTACAAAAACCTTACATTTCTAATCACTGGATTTCATCCAATGTTTGTTGAATGCTAAATAATATATATAAAGTACAAATTGCTTTCTTTCATGTTGGAATTCGATGATTAGAAATTGATTGAATGTATTGGATTTTGTAGGTCTCTCTTTCATCTTTCTATGCACCTTGAATCATTCAAATTAGATTTCGAAAACATTATGATCGTTTGAAGCTAAGTGATAACTTAAGTTACTGGGTTAATATATATTGTTTGTCAACAGATTTGATTAACCATTTACTGACCGTTAATGGTGTATTAATTTGGTGGTATATTTATTGATTAATTTCAAATGGTTAAATTTTTTTTATCTAAACCTTGATTTAATGGATTCAAGAAGCGTTGGAAACAAGACAAAAAAACCTTAAAACTCAAAACCTTCGATCACTTTTTTTATCACCAAATTTTAATACAAAAGAAAAACAAATTGTACATTACATGTTATCTAGTAAAAGTGATTCAAAGCATTTTATAGTGTTGACCTCAAAATAATCTTTCTAAAAAAATATTTGTCATATTAAACTTAATTATTTTAAAAATAAATATTTTTTATTTTAATTTCTTAAATCTAACCTGACAATGATGAAATAAAAGAGTAAAAAAAAAAAAGCAAAACAGAATCAAGGAAAAAAAAATGATAATTTGATAATTTTATGATATTAACTCAAAAGCCTTGTCTAATGCAGGAAGGGTGGGATTGGGATTGTAAAACACTTTCTCTTTTAAAGGGCAGTTTAAAAATGATTCGAGAATACGGGTGATGCATTAATGAAAATGTATTTATGGATGTACATTATAAGTGTCACTTTGGCAATTTCGTTTAAAAATATTGATAACAAGGTAAAAGAGCATTGAATGAGCTGATAAGAGTGTCCCCCATGGCTTCTCAAAACTATATATAGCCATGAGAGCAACCCCAAGCATTGCAAATTAACAACTGCAGGAAAACTTCAACTTATTAAAGTTGTAGATCGTTTGACTAGGCCTTTTTAATATGTAGTAAGTAGTCATATACATGGATCTAGAGGGCCTATTATGAGAAAGAATCAAGTTGTTTAAATCATTGTGTAATTGGTTATATTGTTGATTTTAAACTATATTTTTGTTGTAATTTGACTTCCTTACCACTTACCTCTTATAAAAGGCTTTCATAGTAGTTTGATTGAGTTTCATTTAAATTGATTAATATTAACTTTCTTTCCTAGTGGGTATGGGAGATCTTCGAATTCTATTCCCTTTCTTTGGTTGGGGCTTAACTTTGCTAATATTCGCAACAACTCCTTGCTACTTTATGTGTGTTTAGTCATAACAGTGCCCCCATGCAACTTCTACTTGCTTCCTCATGACTGAGACTCTAAAGGAAGGATTTAGTATTTGCCCAAGATGCATGGATGCTGATAGATCTTACATAGTGGTCAGATCGAGGTATGGTTGAATTATCAAGGCTTATGAACATGTGCCTGTTATGACTTATATAGGTCCAAAGATGTTTGATTTGTTCCTTAAATGACAAAATTACATATTTTTATAAGAAAGAGAGAATTATATATATATATATATATTAAATGAATGTAAAGGGACAAAAAAAATTACATTCTAATGTAATTTTGTCATTCGTAGAAGTATCATTACAATTTTTTCGTTACACTAATATGGCTGCAAGCCAAACCTTGGAAGGAGTTTCCAACTTTTCATGAATGTTTAAATTACCAAAAATACATTCCAAGGGATTTTTTAGCTCTTGTTGATCCAATTGACAACAAGGAGGGAGCTATTTTGAATAGTTAAGTTCTCAACTCTTGACTCTATGAAAGAAAAATATTATTTGTAGCAAGAGAAAAACTATATGTTAAAGCAAAGGAAATTAGAAGAAAATTAATAAATCTTGCATAGGTGTATTTTTATTATCCCTGAAGTGTAGAATGAGAGCATCTCTTAGAGATTTTATCCATGAAGATTGGATTGAGCAAAAGTTATGGCATTTTATCATCTTAGATATATTTCAAGATACCAATATGTGAGATGATATATACTTGATAAAAGAAACTCTAAAAGACGTATATGCCCTTAAGTACCTTCCATCATACTCTTGTTTCTTTCAGCTCAATTTTTGAATTAAAATTGTTCATTATTCCTACTTAGGTTAATATCTTTCATAGTAATGCAACCATCAATTTTGCGGAAAATGTAAAAGTGAGGCCTTCATATACATGCAAACTTATTAGCTAGATTTGGATATCACTTTCTCTCATTAAGTTGATATATATATATGTATATAAGTTTATCTTTTTTACTATATGAAAGTTTTTTAGTTTTTATTGTTCAGGAACGAAAAAAAATCATTATGTCTAATAATCAAAGAAAATCTTGGTCCCATCTTTGATTATTCGTTTTGAGACCAATCACAAGTCATCAATTAACAAGAATGCTTGCTTCTTAAGTCAATAGTCTCTCTTCCCCAATATAAATTAGGTCAATAGTATAATTAATAATATGTATGAGAAGTACGAACTTTTTGTATACAATTATTTGTGTTTGGAAATAAAAAATAATAATAATAAAATTATGTGTGTTTGTGTGTGTTCTTTGCCTAAATTATAATATGATTTAAATTTATAACTAAGAAATTTGGTTTTGTGTATAATAGCAGTTGTAGAATGATAGATACATTCTATCATGATCTCAAAAAAAAAAAAAAAAAATTGATAGATACATTTGATATGTAAATAAAATCAAAACATAATATGCGGTTTCAAGTTTTTTTCATGAGAATCTCGTTTTGACCAACTATGTGGTTACAAAATGTAAGATCAAATCTAGAAGGTACGGAGCGTAGCTGGTTGATGAATATTCTTTAGGATAATCCTTGCTTGATATGCTTTTTCCATCTCTTTTACCTTTTTTTTTATTTTCATGTGGACGCTTTTAATGTCTAGCAAAAGATAGGATCAAAATATATATTTGATCTTATTGAGAAATTGATAGAGAAAGTGTCAATATTTGTCCTTAAAAGTTGATAGAGCACTATCATTCTTTTCATATGATGTATATATTTATTATAAATGGACTTTTGAGGACCACATGTGAAAAGCATGCTCTAAAAATCTTAATTTCATTTTAAAGCATGTTTATGGGATCAAGTAAGCTAGTGAGGATACTTATTATTATTTTTTTCTTGAAAAAAGATTATGTAGTAAGAGAAAAAAAAAAATCAATGAGATGAAATATATGCTTTTAGAACATACATGTAATTTACTTGCATAACAAAATTGAGTAACAGTTACTATAAACATATATGAAAATTATATGCATGAGGATGAGATAAGGATTTAGAATATAACCAGTAACTCCTTTAGACGACATTATTTGATTAGATAGACCTTTGTAAAGAACTTTTAGTTGTTTCCACAAGCTAATCAACTGCAAATGAATTACTGGGAAAACCTTCCTTTGTCAATATGCGGGCTATTTCTCTATATAGTTATCATCTAGTAAGCTCATTGCCAAAGGAGATTTGCCTAGCAATTCCAATGAAGTATTACTTCCAACAATGAAAACTTTACTTGATGGATTCAAAATAAGTGATGCCTTGAAAGTTTCCTCACTTGGCCCATGTCCCGTTTATATAAGTGTCTAACTCTACGTGCCCATAATAGATTATTGATGCACACTATTTTAATTATCATTATTAGCATTGCTCTTTTTTGTATTAATGACATTAATAGTGATAATAATGCACGTTATTAAAAGTAAGGTATTAAAAAATGGCATATTAATATATTAATATAAATGTGTATTATTGATTTAATATGGGCCGCATTAATATAAATGTGTGTACCATTAATTTCATATGAACCATATTAATATACATGTGAATATTATAACTTGTATATGAGCCATAGTTAGCTAAATGCATGTGCATTATTTGCACATGACCCATTGGACCTTGAATTGAAATAGGCTTGCATGGATTGAATAACAAAAAATGAAGAAAAAGAAAATAATTTTTTTTTGTGTTAGATTGATTGGGCATTGGAATACATGGAACCATGAGATTGGGTAAGGTGACATGTGGCTAACAAATGGAGATTTGAGCAAACAGTTGCATGTTGAATGCATGTGAGCTCATTTTACTCTTAGGGGACGTTTGAGAGTGTATGATTTGTGAGAAAAAAAGAAAAGAAAATAAGAAGAGGAAGTGGAGCAGGAGAAAAAGTAGAGAAATTAGAGCTTGGGTGGATTTGGATCAAATCCCACCATAAGGTATGTGAAAATATGATTTCTCTTCACTAAACCTTCTCCTCATGTGATTTTTAGCTTTAGAATGGTATAATTTTTTATGTATGTAGCTGTTTTGGGTATGACCTAGGATAGAGATGGGTTTGCATGTTGGATATATGAACTCTAGAGCAAAATGAGAACTAATGGGAGTGATTTCCCCCAATTTCTAGCTTGAAATTGAAGGTGTTTTCCTCGTTAGAGACCCAATAAGTTAAGTTTTGATTAGTGTTTTGCAGGTCAATTTGTGAGACTTTTAGGTTTATTTAGTTAGTTTTTAGGTGTTTTTGCATGATTAATATACTTAGTTCTTTTAGATGCACTTAGGTGTTATCTTAGATTTTTACATGTCTTTATCATGAATAATCACTTTTGGTTACATATTAATAGTTTAGGAATCATTACTTTGAGTTTATTCTTTAAAGTTTAGTAATTTAATTCATTTCATAGAATTTACACTTGTTTATACTTTGTTTTGTAGGTAAATAAAGAGCTTTAAAGTGGGTTGAAACAATGTTCAAATGGTGCTCAAAAGAAGGCAAAAACATGCGCAAAACATGTGCAAGAAGTGTAGAGAAAATCAGCTAGGTCCACAAGCCACCACCACCCAGACATTAAAGGGTGGTAGTGATGAAACTGAAACTGGGTGCCAGTGAACGCAGATGTGTGGGATTTTGCGATTTTGGGCGATTTTTGTTGGCCTTTTGTATATTTTGACTCACTTTAGTGTATAACTCGTGTTTAGGGTTTCTTTTATGAGGAGGAGAGATTAGAATTAGGTTAAGGAGAGAAAAAATAGGCAAGAAAAAGGAGAAGAAAGCTTGGAGGCTTGAAGGAACCAAGAGGAGGAAGTGGATTAAACCATCATTGAAGGGGTTTCTAACGTTGTTTTTCCAACTTTTGTGCTTTGTAATGTTTTTTTCCATAGTTTTATTTCTTTTTCATCTTGTATCCATGAACATGAACATGAGCTAAATTCTTAATTAGAGGATTGAAATTACTATGTTTTACTTTATGGGTTTTAAAAGATTGTATTATTGAATTTATAAATCATAAATCCTAACCCAATCAAACCCCTCTCTCGAATGTAATTTGAAAATCTATACTTAACCTATTAATTCTCTCTCTCGAGTGTAAACTAATAAATCATGCATGCCTTATGTTTTGTGATTCATGCTATCCGATTTCAAGGGTTTTCATAGGTCTCTTGACTCAATACTACTAACCTAGGTCGCAATTTCTCATTTCCAATTTGATAACACCTCTCTTGAGTGTAAGAAATCAAATCTAACAACATTCAACTAGTGGCCAGCAAATTGAAGGCATTAAGCATATGAAATTGCAAATAAACTCATAAATTAATTCAATAACACATAAATAAACATTTAACCCATGAAATCAAACATAGATCATTCAAACCTCTAGAGTTGTTCGTCCGGGAAGAGTTCATGAATTGGACATTCATCTTCTTTTTCTTCAAGTTGCAGCCTTGATAGGTGATCTACAACCACATTTTCACTCCCCTTCTTATCCTTGATCTCAAGATCAAACTCTTAAAGTAATAATATCCATCTAATTAGTCTAGGCTTGGCATCTTTCTTGGCAAACAAGTACCGTATAGCCGCATGGTCAGTATAAACAATCAACTTCGACCCAATTATGTAAGCCCGAAACTTGTCACAAGCAAACACAACCGCAAGTGGTTCCTTTTCCGTTGTTGTGTAGTTTTGTTGGGAATCATCAGGAGTACGACTTGCATAGTAGATTGCCCGAAACAAATTCTCTCTTCTTTGGCCTAGAAACGCCCCAATAGCATAGTCTCTTGCATCACACATGATCTCAAAGGGCTCTTCCTAATTAGGTACAACCATGATAGGAACCGAAATAAGGGCTTGCTTGAGATGATCAAACGCCTTCACACATTCTTCACTGAATACAAACGATGCATCCTTCTCAAGTAGGTTGCATAAGGGCTTGGTTATCTTGGAGAAGTCCTTGATAAACCTTCTGTAGAAACCCGCATGACCCCAGAAGGTTCGAATCCCTTTGACATTGATTGGGTGAGTGAGCTTCTCAATGGCCTCAATCTTGGCTCTATCAACTTCTAACCCCTGTGAAAACACTCTGTGGCCAAGTACAATCCCTTATTGGACCATGAAATGACATTTCTCCTTGTTAAGTACCAAATTTTTATCTTCACATCTTTTCAATACTAAGGCCAGATTCTTCAAACAATGATCAAATGAAAAGACAAAGACTGAAAAGTCATCCATAAACACTTCCATAATGTCCTCCACCATGTCAGCAAAAATGGCCATCATACACCTTTGAAAGGTTGTTGGAGCATTGCACAAACCAAATGACATACGTTTGAACGCAAATGTACCATAAGGGCAAGTAAAGGTTGTCTTTTCTTGATTTTTTGGAGGTATGACAATCTGATTGTAGCCTGAATACCCATCAAGAAAACAATAGTACTGGAAGTTTGTCTAACATCTGATCAATGAAAGGAAGGGGAAAATGATCATTCCTTGTAGCCTTGTTCAACTTCCTGTAGTCAATACAAAATCTCCACCCTGTTACTTTCCTTGTAGAGATCTGCTCATCATTCTCATTCTTGACCACTGTGATTCCACCCTTCTTTGGTACAACCTGAACTGGGCTCACCCATGAACTGTCAGAGATGGCATAGATGATCCCTACCTTGAGCCATTTAAGGGTTTCTGCCTTCACAACTTCTTTCATGGCTGGGTTCAGTCTTCTTTGGTGCTTTATTGTAGGCTTGTACAACTCTTCCATCAGAATCTTGTGCATGCAGATGGTAGGACTGATACCCTTGATATCTGCAATGGACCATCCAATGGCAGACTTGTGCTCTCTCAAGATTGTCAACAACTTTTCTTCCTGCATCTTGGATAGGGATGATGAAATGATCACTAGAAATGTAGACTCGGCCCCCCAAAACTCATATCTCAGATGATCTGGCAGTGGCTTCAATTCTGGTGCTGGAACACTCAATTCTTGTGAAGAAGCCACATCTTCAATGTTCTCAATCTTCACTCGGGAAGATTCTTCAATAGATGCCTCAAGAGAATTAAGATAGTGCTTGTCCTCATCATTTGTCACCACATTTTCAGAGATTGAATGGACAAGGCACCTTTCTAAGGGATCCATTGGACTCAACTCCATCTCTATCTCATGGATGCAACTCCCCACAATGTCAACTCTGTGACAAGAATTCTTATGTTCTGGGAACTTCAGGGTCTTGTATATGTTGAACATGACTTCCTCATCATTGACCCTCAGTGTGAGCTCTCCTTTGTGGACATCAATCAAGGCACGACCCGTTGGCTAGAATTGGTCTTCCCAAGATAAGAGGCATCTCATCGTCCTCTTTCATATCTAGCACCATGAAGTCCACAGGAAAAATGAACTTATCCACCTTGACTAGAACATCTTCTCTAATCCCTCTTGGATATGTGATTGGCCTATCTGCCAGTTGAAGGGTTATAGTGGTTGGCTTCACCTCTCCAAGTCCAAGCTTCCTGAAAACAGACAAGGGCATCAAATTAATGCTAGGACCCAAATCACATAATACTTTATCAAATGAAGAAGTACCGATAACACAAAGGATAATAAAACTCCCTAGATCTTTGAGCTTTTAGGGCAACTTCTTCTGCAGGATGGCACTGCACTCCTTAGTGAGCTTGACAGTTTCAAACTCTTTCAGCTTCCTTTTTTTAAACATCACATCCTTCATGAACTTGGCATAGTTGGACATCTGCTCCAAAACATCTGCAAAAGGAATGTTGATGTGAATTTTCTTAAAAATATCTAATTTTTTTTTTTTTGCAAATTGATCATCAAGCTTTTTCTTTGCAAAACGTTGAGGATACGGAATGGGGTTCTTAATGATAGGCGGGTTGTCCGGAAATGTGATGCGGCCTGATACATAGTCATCTTTCTTCGCCTATTTTCCTTTCTCATTGGCAACTCCTTTGCCTTTCTGTAGACTTTCCTCTTCAACTTCTTCTTGAACATCTTCTTGGGCATGTGAGGATGATGAAGAAGTAGTAGGTTTGACACTTCTTGGTAAAGGATTACTTTATACTTTTTTTCTACTTCTCAATTTGAGAACCTTGCACTGCTCCTTTGGGTTCACCTCTGTGTTGCTTGGGAAGGAACTTCTTTGTTAACCATTGATTGAAGATGCAATCTGCCCAATTTGTATTTCCAAGTTCTTGATTGAAACATATTAGTATACTTAGTTCTTTTAGATGCACTTAGGTGTTACCTTAGGTTTTTACACGTCTTTATCATGAATAATCACTTTTGGTTACATGTTAATAATTTAGGAATCGTTACTTTGAGTTCAATTCTTTAAAGTTTAGTAATTTAATTCATTTTATAGAATTTACACTTGATTATACTTTGTTTTGTAGGTAAATAAAGAGCTTTAAAGTGGGTTGAAACAATGTTCAAATGGTGCTCAAAAGAAGGTAAGAACATGTGAAAGAAGTGTGCAAAAAGTAGAGAAAATCGGCTAAGTCCACAAGCCACCACCACCAAAAACCCGTGATTGGGCCCCACAACAAGGTTTGAATGATTTATCTTTGATTTCATGGGTTAATGTTTATTTATGTGTTATTGAATTAATTTCATATGCTTAATGCCTTCAATTTGCTAGCCACTAGTTGAATGTTGTTAGATTTGATTTCTTACACTCAAGAGAGGTGTCATCAAATCAGAAACGGGAAATTGCGACCTAGGTTAGTAGTATCGAGTCGAGAGACCTACGAAAACCCTAAAAATCAGATAGCATGAATAAAAAAACTTAAGGCATGCTTGATTTATTAGTTTACACTCGAGAGAGGGAATTAATAGGTTAAGTATAAATTTTCAAATTACACTCGAGAGAGGGATTTGACTGGGTTAGGATTTATGATTTATAATTCAATAATACAATGTTTAAAAACCTATAAAGTAAAACATAGTGATTTCAATCCTCTAGAATCTCCATTCATTGATTTCCATCCAATTCAATTTTGATTTGCATTAATTTACTTTAATTTGCTCAATTTAATTTCAGTAATTAAATCATCCTTTTTTTATCACCTAGATAAAATTAAAATTATAGTAGTTTTGGGCATTTTATATTAGTAAAATTCACTTTCCCTATGGACGATAAATTGACTCACCTCGGTATATTATTACTTGACAATCGTGCACTTGCGAACAAATATTCACGATCAAGACCTAGCCCTAGATTGTGGACCTAGGGTTTTTTTAATTTGAATGCATGTAAACTATGTTGGTTAACTGAATGTATCTAGATGATTTATCATGTTAATTTGTGATTGCACATGACAAATTGCACATGATAGAATGCAATGGTTAGTACAAAAGTGCTTTATGTCTCATTGTAGAGACTTTATCCAAATTGGGGGCTCTTGCTCCAATTGAATGGAGATTGTCAAATTGACATTGGATTTGACTAATTGGGCAAAAATTTGAATGATTCATGCTTTTAATTGACCTATGTTAAGTATTAGGCCTACATATTGACCTAGGCTCATAATGAAGTATGATTAATGTTATGACTTGAGTGTTGTTATTTAAGGGTGAATTAGATGAATTATGATCAAACTGATGTGGATTGTATTAGTTGGCATTGAAATTGGCCTATAATTAGCTATGTTTTGTCTTAGGCCTAGACATGGCTTTGATCCCATAATTAAAAATATAGTTTGACCTAGATGCTTGTGGGCATATGAAATTAAGACTTGTGTTTGCTTAGGTGTAGTAAATGCCTATTGTGTGTATGCTCTCATTTGAATTGATTAGGAGCTATGTATGTCTAGTAATGTGAATAATCTTGTGGCTCAAGTATGATTGTGATAATGAGCATGTAATTGAAGTTAATGGAATGCTCAAAGTATGAATACATTGAAATGAGAATAAATTATAGATTGGAATTATGATAGTATGAAAGTGAGAATTATGAAGTTGTATGATAATTCCACATGAGTTATATTGGAATTGAGTTTATTAGCTTAAGATAGAGATGTGAGACTTAAGCTAGAGAAATGGTGTTGTATATTGAATGATGAGTGTTATTATGTACTTGATCATATTGATTGATGTAGTACGAATGGTTATGACATTTCAGGATCTTGAATAATAGTAATCTTGGTTGGTTTGTATGTGTGGTTGGTAAAGGACTTGCGTGGCTTGGTTGTGAGTAGAACTCCTCATGATTATTATTTATGTCATTATATGATATATATGTGTTATGTTAAATGCATGAATTGTGTTTAACATGGAGAATGCATGGTACGGAAAACTCTATGGTGATGGTTTGATTCCATTGACTTGATTGAGGAGACTATGACCTTGGAGATGTAGCAAGGTATAATAGAACTAAGCCATGGGAGGGTTTTGAATAAATACAAGCGGAAAAGGAAGGCCTTGTCCCAAGAGACATGAGCTTGTACTCCCTTGTTTAGAATGTGGAAATGATATGTTGAATAAGTAAGTCTGAGATCATAGCATTGCGGTGCTAGATCTCCCGGTGTGAAAAACTTGGACTAGAATGTGGAAATAGGAGTGGAATGATGGTGGATAAGGTGTGGTTCTCATTTGCATATGATACATGATATATGTGGTTATATATGTGATATATGCTTTTTATCATTCCAGCACATTGGCATGCATACATGTTTTATTTGATGAGTATTGGATGACATATTGAATTCTATTTCACTGGGCATCGTTGGCTCACTCTCTCACTCTTTTTTTTCTGGTCCTTCTACTACAAATAAAGGGAAGGGCATCGTGATGTCTTGAGAGCCTCGCCATACTAGATATTAGGCTAATATGAGTGATGGAGGTTTTTGGTTTGAGGCTTGGACATTGTTACATACTTTTGTATCTTTTGTGCGTACGTATATAACTCTTAATAGATATTGTGGCGACCCCGCGCCCCGGACCACCAACCCCGCAGGGAATGGCATGCGGAATGCCGGGGCGGGACGCCCGGCGTAGGCATCTCCGACCACTCCTCAACTCCCGTGAGGTGGTTGAGACCCTACGAGCCTTATCTCAAACAACGACATAATATTAAAAGGTACTAAACAAAACTACCCACCGTATTAATCATCAAAGACAAGGGATAATCCATAAAAATGAACCATAAATAAAATCATAATCCCTACAGTCCACTAAAATTGACATACACATAAAGTCCAAATTGTGGGTACAAATAAAACCGTCATATGCCCACATAGTCTATCTAACAAGTCCCAACTCACCCGTACTACAATGTGGTAAGTGTTATAATTACATAATCCAAAATATAGTACTTCATAATTTAAAACACAATTCAATCAAAATGCCTCTCAACTCACATCGAGGCGTTGGATTCTCTCGCAGGCAAGGCCCTCAAGATATGACTACTCCTTTGCCCTTATTCGGGACAGAAGGACCTGAAAGAGGAAAATGAGGGTGAGCCAACGATGCCCAGTGAATAGAATTCAAATATGCTATCAATACTCATCAATAAAAACCATGTATGCATGTCAATGTGTAGCATGATTAAAAGCTCATAACATATAGATATCAAGCATTTATAATAAGTTTGATGCAAGTAAAAGCTTATCAATTTGAATCCACATTCCACATGCCTTGGGTTACTAGTACACGTCTATTTCACCGTGCCGTTGATCCCAATCATGTTTATTTGGGTTACTAGTACACGTCTATTTCACCGTGCCGTTGATCCCAATCATTTTTATTTGGGTTACTAGTACACGTCTATTTCACCGTGCCGTTGATCCCAATCATTTCCTTTCTTAAAACCCTCTTATAACAAGGTTAAGTCCCCCTATTAGCCAGATAGATGGGTCCAACCAAAGTCATAAGGTTTTCTCAAATCAATGCATCATTCAAAACATTAGAACACATTCATGCTTTCAACATACAATATATATAAGTGATATGATGACATAAATGATATAATCATAAGTGAAGTCTACTCACAACCAAGCCTCGCGAGAGTACTTAACCACACACGATCACCAAACCGAATCAACCCAAATCAAGATCCTGAAACATTCATCAATATCCTACCATACATCAATTTCTATGCTCAATCACATAGACATTACACATCAACCCTAAATCAGTCCACATATAAACAATAGGCCTAAATCTCATCTAATCCCATCATTCAACTCAAATCACATGACTTAGGCCTCTAATGCATAGTTCTCATACATAAACCATTCTATTAATCAAAAATACTGATTTTCAATTCCTTTAGGCATAAACATGCCCAAATTGGGTCACTTGATCACAAGTAGGCCTAACCCATGATATGGTCACAACCACCAAATCAGTAGCATAATCAACTCTAATCATGCTTAATTAAACATAAGTTGCATCAATTCAATGATTGTAGGCCAAAAGCATCAAAAGCCCTAAAATATGAAATTTTCCATACTTAGGCCCTATTGTCGATTTACACTAGGTCACCATGTTCAGCCATGTATATCACTGATTTTGCATCATGGGTTCATCAACAATGGCAACTAGGTCAACATAGTTGACATGCAAGCTATTTGGAAAGGTCTAAGTTCATATTCTAAATGTAGGTCTAATACAAACAACCCTACCAATTCTTCACATGTATTATTCTGTTCAGGTGTATTAATCTACCAATAGAAATATATAATCACAAAATCCACCGTACATATTGAAGTATGTGAAGAAACAAACCTTCTGTCCAAACATCAGCCCAATCCAACGGTGGACCGAAAAGATATGTATCTTTGATGAACAAGTATCTAATCAGACAGTTTCTCCTTTCCTGCTGCAAATATCCAAACTCAGATGGCTATATCACACAAAATACTAAACGTATAGACATCTCCACCGTTCAGAATACAGAAATATATGTTATAAGCGACATACCCAAATTTTATATCCATCCAACGGTATATTGAGGAGATCTGTAAGTTTGACCGAAACGGCACGAGAAACCCAGAAATTCCGACCAGCTTCGTTTAAGAGGTTATATCTCTCAGAAAAAGCCTCTAATTAAGATCTTCACCGTTCAGAATGTATACGTATTAGTTTTAAACTACATAACCAAATTTGGTAGCCATCTAACGGTAGACTTAGGAGATCTATAAGTTTGAGCGAAACGGTGCGAGAAATCCAGACTTTCCCACCAGCTTTGTTTGAGAGGTTAGATCTCTTAGACGAAACCTCTGATCAAGATCTCCACCGACCACAATGAAGAACCATAAGCTACGAATGTGCTGATAAAATTTGAGCTCAATCTGACCGTATATTCCAAAGATCTACCCCTTTGATGGAAACGTCGCAGGGATCTTCCTCCTGCAACTCTCTCCTTCCTTCTCTTCTTCTTTCCTTTCTCTTCTTCTTTCCTTTCTCTTCTTTTCTTTCTCTTCTTCTTTCCTTTCTCTCCACTCTCCTCTTTCTAGCAATTCCTTGATTCCCTCCTTGATTCTCTCCTTGATTCTCTCCTTGTTTTCCTCCTTGATTCTCTCCTTGATTCTCTCCTTGTTTTCCTCCTTGATTCTCTCCTTGTTTTCCTCCTTGATTCTCTCCTTGATTCCCTCCACTCATTCTAGCACTTCCTTGAGGGCATGGGACACTTGTCCACTTTCATGCACCAACCTTCACATGTGTTGGTCTCATACTACCCATACTAACCACATGTATTTTAAATGTCCAATCCATTTAATACACCAAATTTTCAATTTCATTTATCCTTTTATTCAATCAATCCTAACCCATATCAATTCATGGTTTAATGAGCCCATGCATAAATCATAACATATGCATTAAACTTTAATTTAACATGACTCATATACAATTTATGATACATATATTTATATACATTATCAAGCATTAACTATACAAACATTAAACAATCATCAAACAAACACCAAACATATCAAGGCAACACATAGAGTTTGGGCAAAATACAATTGGGTTATGGGCTAGATGAAATAATTTTCGGGGCGTCACAGATATAGATGGTGAGAGTTGGGATGTATGTCTTGTGGATGTATGATGAACCATAGGGGTATGTTCATGGACTTAATGTTGGGTCTTGTGATTCCCAACTATGGACTTCTATGTATGTGGACATTATTATATGGGAACTTTGAGATGGTACATTACAAAGGGTAGCCAAGATTTTTCCTTCGGGTGGGCTAAAAATTTTTTTTAGACAAACCTCGACGGCACGAGGAAAATTCATTCATTGAAAATAAAAGATACACCTCGATAGGGGGGGACATAATGAACTTTACCCTTCAAAATGCATACATTGACTATAATACATAACACAGGAACATAAAACCTAAAAGAAAAGAAAAGAAAATGCAATACAATACAATTATAAAAATCATGTAAACTTTCTTCTATGAGTTTTTAAACCTTCAAACTCATCATTATAGAATCTAGGTCAATGTTATTAACAATATCTCTTTCAATATATATCACCATACAATCTGTAAGAAAATCATCCTCCATTTTAGAACGAAGTGATGTTTTGACAAGCTTCATAGCTGAAGATGCTCGCTCTGTTGATGCTATGGACACGAGAAGAGTTAATATTAACCATATCAACTTATCAATCAAAGTGTAGTGTTCTGATCTTTTTGTTTTTTCTAAACATTGAGATAATTCTGAAAGAGAAGCAATATTCTGAAATTCCTTACCACAAAAAACATCAAACTTGTAATGGCTCAATTGTCTTCTCAATTCTTCAATGTCATCGCTACTAAAATCTTGAGAGTAGAAATTCTCGACAAGAGTACAAATATTATCAACAGGGCTCAATGCCATGCTAAGAGTAAGAAGTTGTATTGTTTGCCCTGAAAATCTACTACTCAATTCCATCAATTGAAAATCAATCACAACATTAAATACACTAAACTGATAATAATGCTCAACTGTGATATTATCTTTTTGCTGACAAGAACGTCTTGTTCCTTGCATATAACATGCATATATATATATATATATATATATATATATATATATATATATATATATATATATATATATATATATATATCAGGAATTTCAATTTCTTATCTACGGCAAAATGACACTACACTTTTCAAAAAGAATCCCATCTACTCTCCCTTAACTCTTGAAGGAGCAATTTTGTGGTTGACACTAAATTCAAAGTATTCAAAATGTCTTGAGATTTCGATTGCAAAGCTTGACAAAGCATATTAGAGATTCCTAAGATTTCATTCAACAACAATAAAATAAACACAAAATCAAAGGATCTCAAATCTTTATACGCACCTTTGGCTTCCCCATGTGTATTGTTATTTAATCCAAAGTCAATCAACTTTTCAAGCAATGTAGAAACTGAACTAAACATTTTAATCAATCCACCAATAGCCTTATAATGGGAACTCATATGAGTAGCTCCAGGTCGTTGCAAGGTGCACATTTGATTTGCTGCTGTACCAGTCTCAAGTTCGCCTAAAGCAATCAATTCATCAATTTCATGTTCTCGAATAAATCTCAACTCAGAATGTCGCTTGAAGGAACTACTCACAAAATTGATAATGGAAGGTAATTTGGAAAAAAATAGCCATATATCATGCACTTCTGTAGCCATTGCAACTAAAACAAGTTGAAGTCTATGTGCAAAACAATGTATGTCGGACACACATGGATAGTCTCTTAAAAACAAGGCTTGTAAACCATTCAATTCACCCCTCATGTTGCTTGCACCATCATATCCTTGGCCTCTCAAGCTTTCAAGTAAAAGATCATATCGATTGAGTACATTGCATATTGTCTGCATGAGCTATATAGAAAGTAATAGATTCTGTAAATATAGAAACAAGCTATATAGAAGGTAATAGATTATGTAAATATAGAAACAATTTGTTTCCCTAATTTTAGGATGTAATTGTCTATATATTGCCTCTATTTTAGAGAAGAATACATATCTTTGAATTCTCTACAGAAACCTATTGTCTTACATGGTATTAGAGAGGGTCTCGACGACTCTTGCTCAAAGATGTTGTTGATAAAGCTATTCATAATGCCTGAGATCCCGATGTCCAGATGAACCAAACCCAGGCTCTGGTGGTTCATCCTCGTATCCCATATCCATCTCGTTGTAGTCTTCGTCCACCATTGCTGCAGAAGAAGAATCTTGAAGCTTTTCTTTCTACCTCTGCTAAACCCTAACACCATAAACTGCCTTCGGCTTCTTTCCGGCCTTCGTTGGTGACGCCATTGATTCTGGCGAGAACGAAGGAAACGAATTCACCTCAAACCTCCGTACCCCTCTTTCTCTCGCTCTCTCTCTCTCTCTCTCTCTGCGCTGGAGTCTCAATGGATCCTACTTGAAGTCGTCGGAGTTTCTCCGGCATTTCCCTCTCGGCGAACCGCACAACACTGACAAGCATTGCTCGTCGCCTTTGGCTGAGACGTGGAACAATGCGATTTCGTGTAACTCAAAGTACTTGAGGGGGAGGAGGAAATCGATCGAGACGGTTGCTGCTGCTGCTGCTTTCGATCTAGGGTTTCTCTTTCACGATTCGGTTGCTGCTGCTGCTGCTTTCAATCTAGGTTTTCTCTTTCTCGATTTTCTTGTCGGAATAGGAATGAGATTCCGAGGGATTTTCTGAGTTTTTTTGTCTCGGAAATAAATAATTGTAGCTTTGTTCGAATACGAATTCTTCATCCATTGTGACGCTTTGAGTGGTGATGACTACCACTACAGACGCATCAACCGAACTTATCCCAACACCAACACAACAGATTATCGTACACCAAGACAATTCTGCTTTTCCAACCGGAATCATCCTCGATGAGACCAATTACTTATTATGGTCTCAACTCATGGGGATGCGTATTGGCGCTCGTAACAAAGCTGGATATCTTACCAGAGCAACGAAAAAACCAGAATCTGGAGATCCCAATCTTGGAGCATGGATTAGTGAAAATCACAGAGTGAAAAGTTGGCTCATTGACTCAATGAGTCCGTCGCTAATGCAGCGATTTATTCGCCTATCCACCGCCAAGGAGATATGGTAGGCCGTATCAAAAACGTTCTATGATGGATCAGACGAAACCTGTATTTTTGAGTTGAACCAGAGATCTTTTTCTACCAAGCAAAATGGTCGACCATTATCCACATACTATATCGTGATAAAGTATATTTTGATGATCACAAACAATATACTTTTCGGTGCTAAACGTGTGTTTATCAAGAACTTATATCAGCACCTAAGGAAAAACAAAAAGCCAAGGAACGACTCGATTAAGGAACTCAAGATCACATCCAACGGTCAAGTTCAATTCAATCAAAAGGACTTCAACGTTCACATCCTGATTTCAAGATCACTTCACTCGAACTATTTGATCAAGCTTCAAGTCTTCATCTCTCGATCAACGTTCAAGAAATTCAACTCTAGCGAACTGTCAACATTGAAGATCTCATAATAAAGAGTTGGATTTAAAGATTTTGAGAAAATAAGAAATACACGGTATTTAAGGTATATCTTTCTCTAATCATTATTGCTCAAACATTTTTCAAAACCATGCACAGACCACTTGCATACTTGCATGTTTTGATCATACGTTTTACGATATTTCAAATGATTTAATTTTATATATTTAATTTGAAATTTATCGAGTTTTTATTCGCATTTATAGATTATTTAATCGCGAGTCAAAACTATTTGTAAAGAGTCTTTTAGGACGCTAGCTCTCCTGAACTTGATAGTTCATTAGGACGCTGATAACGTTCAAGGTTGAATTGAACTGATTTATTAGGACGGTTACCTGTATAGTAGTGGCCTCCTTTATTAGTCAACTTCTGAAGTTATCAGGACGCTGACTCAGCATCAGCTCACTGAAAGATTTCTTAAGAGTTATTCAAAGAATATATCTTTGAGGGCGTTAATAGTTATAAGTTGATTAAACAATCTGGATGCTACCTGGATAGGAGCGCCCTCACATTTGGGAATCAACTTAGTAACTTTCAGGACGTTGATTGTTCAGCGTGCTTGTGTTTGGTTTCAAATGTTTTAAATATGTAATAGGACGCTTACAGAGTTGTAGCGCCCTCATGTTTTGTTTTTTTGTTTTAAAAGGTAGGATGCTTACTCGGAAAGTAGCGCCCTCATGCACTTAATTGTTTTAAAACACAGCAGAACGCTAACTGTGCATTAGCGCCCTCAAGGTTAAGTCGTTTAAGTGTCAAAACAAGTCAGAATGCTCACATGGTAGTAACGTCCTCACTTAAGTGTTCTGTAGGACGCTTATACGTAATGAGCGCCCTCAAGGAACAAAACGACAAAGTTGATATTGTGTGCCAGAACACTGATTACGGAATCAGGATGCTAATTCAACAACTGTCACTATTCTAATAAGTACACTGCATCAGTCTACTTTTTCATAACAGACCTCTGCACAAAGTCCTTTCCAGACTTATCAGAGATCTTCTCTGATACATGAATTAAGTTTTTCTAAAACTTTCTTCTTTCATGAAATCTGAAAAGAACTAAAATTTTAGTGAAAATTGCAATTGCCATTTTCATATAACATTATAGTCGTTGTGTGTAAACGTTCATATTATTTGAGCTTCAAATGTCTAACGGCTATGTCCCACTTAGTCTATAAATACCCGCACTTAGGATCAAACAACTTGCCAATCATTTTGTATTGTGCCAATACTTTTTGAAAGTTAGTCTGTGTCAAAATGTTTTTCATTTATCTAAACTTTCAAAGTATTTTTCACTGATACCGTTACGATTACAAAAGATTTTTATATTGAACTTTGATTATATGTTATCTTTGAAAATCTATTTTTACTGGTATCTACTCAATTTCTCAGCACTGATTCATACTTGATTTCATTCTTGCTGAAGATAGAATTTGAGAAATAGTTCAAGATATACAGTTGTACTTGATTTCATATCTTAAGTACTGTATTGAATTATATCAGTAGTTGCGTTAACTACTGATCACTGAAGCAGAAGTTTTCATACTTATATTTTATATCTACTTTGAAAATTGTCTGTGTCTTTGATTTACACTAGTCCTTCAATTTTCAAATCAATGTTTATTTGGTATCATATTATTTTCGAAGAAGCATTGATTTTCATATCACATCATTTATGTTTTTTGAAACTGCACTTAAGCAATACCGAACATTGAAAGGTAAAGGACTGTAAGTGTATTTCAACTTAGCATTATGTATTCATATTTCATATCTTAATAATGCTATGCATTGAGCTTAATTGTAATTTTTTTTACTATGTTAGAACCAACATTTTTATTGTTGTAATGCTGGTGTGTTTCTGGACTAAAACAACCAGGACAAGTGAAGGTAGTTCACTTAATGATTTCAGGGTTAAAATAATGTCAAGGTTATCTCTGAACTTGTAAAGGAGAAAAAGGTAAATCCTCACCTGTAAGTAGGAAACAGGTTCGTCCTTAACCTGTAAAAGGATAAGTTATCTCTCAACCTGTAAAAGAGAAACCGATTCTTCCTTATCCCGCAAAAGGAAAATGGTTCTTCCTTATCCCATAAAAGGAAGATGGTTCTTCCTTATCCATTAAAAGGAACATGGGTTTTTCTTAATCGCGAAAAAAAGAAAAAGGTTCATCCTTAGCCCGTAAAAGGATAGGTTTGCTTTTAACCTGCAAAAGGGCAGTTGTAACGATTTGGTTCTCGCCCGTAAGAGAATTAGTTAGTGGATTGAGAAAATCCTAATCGAGAGATTAGGTAGTGGGCGTAGGCTTGGCCAAACCACTATAAATCTTGTGTGTCTCATGTTTGCAATTTTGTCTGAGTTCTATTTTTGCAATCAATTCCAATACATTTATGTCTATCACTAAGTTATTGGAAGATAAGTATAAAATTGACCACCTCATCCAATTCACTCCCCTCTTGGGTGGACCAATAGTTGCTCCATATAAACTATCTCTTTAAGGACACCATGGAGAAAGACATTTTTCTACATCCAATTGTTGAAGAGAATTTAAAATGCAAAGCAAGAGAGATAATCACACAAATTGTCGTAACTTTAACAAGAAGACTAAAGGTTTCACCAAAATCAAGGCCTGGAAGCTGAGTGTATCCTTCGACAACAAGGTAGTCTTTGAAACAATCAACGCTACCATTTTCTTTAAATTTTGTGCGATAAACCCATACCAATGATATTAGCCTTAATAGGATGTGGAACAAAAACCTAAGTTCTATTTTGGTGGAGAGCATCGATCTCTTCTTGCATGGTAGCCCTCTAGTTTTGAAATTGTTGACCTGTGCTTAAAGTCTTGGACTTGGTAGCAGAGACAAAAAGTGCATTATTAGAGTCTATTGTTGTGCGCGTTGATGGAAAAATATAATCTTTGAGAGGAATGAGGGCGTTTATGGCAAATTGGTCGCTGGGGAGGAGGAGAATTATTTTTTGGTGTAGATGTTAAAAGGGTTGTGAGTATAGAAGAATTAGTTGACGATATTGGTGACGATGGGGGAGAGTTAACAAGAGAAGGTCTGTCTAATGAGGTGGTAGAAATAGTTGAAGGAGAATTTTTAAGATATGGGTGGATTAAAATGGGGAGATACTTTAGAAAAAAAATCTGTACGGGAAGGGTTATCATCAAGATAAATATGGTGACCATCGTCTTGAGATGGTTTTGGTACTTCGGTTGCTTTCCATGCAAGTTTTCCGAGAACCACTCATCAAGATTAGGAAAAGTTGTGATAGATAAATCGTGTGAAGATGAAAATTTGGAAGCATCTTTAGAAACTTATGGAAAGTTATTTTAATTAAAAATAACATTTCTATATATATATATATATATGCGATGAGTGTGAGGATCAATACAACAATAACCACCTTTATGTAATGGACTACAATTTAAGAAAACACAAGGAATCATTTTTTTTTTTACAAAATTTATGCATGCTAAGAGTTTTTAGATAAGCAAAACATTAAGAACCAAAAATACATAAACTAGAATAATCCAAAAAAATGTAAACCCAAGTTGTTTATCGAATAATTAAAAATAAAGAATTTCCTTACCATTTGAGAAGAGATGCAGTCTATTTATAAGATAAACAATAGTAAATAGAGCATCTAACCCAAAATTTTAGAAGAACATTTGCATGACAGAGAAGTTTTAATCCCGTTTCGATAATGTGTCGATGTTTTTTTCAGCCAATCCATTTTGCTTTGACATGTGAGGACAAGAAATTTTATGTTTTATTCCACATTGTGACAGATGATTGGCAACCCATTGCTCTCTGTTCTAATTTGGTATTCTATTTTCAACAGAATCAGTAAGTATTGATGTAACGACTCTCACCCTATTTTGTTTTAATAATTACAAACAACATACTTGTGATCACTAATCTTTATGACGTAGTTGTTTCAGTGCTAACTAGTTATATCAGATGGATTCAACTATACTGTCAAAGCATAGGGATGGAAGATCATTGCACAAAGATTCAAGAGCTTCATGTTTGTAATTCTTGTTTAGAATCTTAGTATTGTAGAGTAATCATTACACGTTCCAACCACAATATGATTTACATTTTTTTGAAAATCATGCATATAGGTTATCATACTCATGCATATACGCAATTATTATATTGATCATGTATGCAAACACATTATCATTATTCTTGTGCAATCATATTGTTCAAATTTTTTATCATGCATATTTATATCATTGATTATCATGCACTCATATTACCAACTTTGCGTGGTTTTATCGTTTTACGTATGTCGTATCGAATGTATCAATCATTTGTTTTAATTGATCATTTTACACGTGTTTATATTTGTCAATTATGTCTCAATCTTGTCAAAAATGTTTTGAAAGTTAGTTTATATGTTTGACAATGTTTTAAACTCTTTTTGATCAAAAAATCGAGTTTCTATCACTTCAATGTGAAAGAACGCGCTCCTGTGCATTTTTTCGATACTCAAATTTTTTTTATTAGAGTTTAAGGAACACACTCCTTAAGAAAAGAACGTGCTTCCATTATGTTTCCCAAGACTCAAGTTTTTCTGATCAAGGAAAAAAGAATGCACTCCTCTTAATAGAAACACACTCATGTTGTCAAGGGCAAAATAGGAAATTTTATAGAGTCAATGGTTCTTGATGAAGAACATCGCTCTTATGCCCAATGGACACATTAAGGAATGCGCTCCTTGATTGAAGGAAAATCTAAAATGTTCCAGATTTCAAAGCAGAAGCGAACTTTTTCATTGAGGAACGCGTTCCTGTGCCTCGGTCTGGTATTTTTTTTTAAATACCACACTTGCTCATTTGAAGAGCAACTTTTGCAAAATACATGAACTTGTGTCGTTTTTCATCTTAGCATTTCTACAAGTCCGAAACAAGTTCTCGAGTGATTTTAAACATCTTTCTAAGCAAACATTCACCTACATATGGCTATTTGATTCATACTTTCGTATAGTTCGCCAAATCTTTCAAAATCTTTGAGAAACTTGTATGTTTCTCTTGAGCCATAGATCAAGACGTTTTTTGAGTGTTCTCTTCATATCTTCTTGAATCTTGATCAGCTTTGAGCAAGGAATCTCTCAACCATCATCACACTTGAAGAATCTCTAAGCTTCATCTTTACCTAAGTAGGATAAAATTTCTATATCTAGATTCTTATGATTTTGTTTAAGTAAATCAATTTTTGTGCTTGTGTTTGTTGATCCACCCAAGAGGGGGGTGAATTGGGTGCAATGGTCAATTTTAAAAAGGTATTTCAATAACTTAAGTGATTTACATAAGTTAATTGGGACATGATGCAAATTAGAACACAAACTAAAATGCAAACATTTGACACACAAATTTATAGTAGTTCGGTCAAGCCTACGTCCACTACCTAACCTCCCGATTAGGACTTACTCAATCCACTAACTGATTCTCTTACGGGTGAGAGCCAAACCGTTACAACTACCCTTTTACAGGTTAAAGGCAAACATATCCTTTCATGGGCTTAGGATGAACCATTTTCCTTTTTCCGGGATTAGGAGAAAACCCATGTTCTTTTTACTGGCTACGGAAGAACCAAATTTTATTTTTCCGGGATGAGGAGAAACCTATGTTCCTTTTGCTGGTTAAGGAAGAACCATAATCCTTTTGCGAGATAAGGAACAACCGTTTCTCTTTTATAGGTTAAGAAATAACCTATCATTTTATAGGTTGAGGACGCACCTATCCTTTTACGAGATGAGGACGAACTGGTTTCTTTTTTAAAGGTTGAGAGATAACCTATCATTTTTAAGGTTAAGGACACACTTACCCTTTTACTGGATGAGGATGAACCATTTTCTCTTTTAAAGGCTAAGAGATAACCTACCTGATTTTAATCCTGAAATCATCAAGTGAACTACCTCCACTTGTCCTGGTTGTTTCAATCCAGAAACACACCAACATTACAACACTAAGATGTTGGGTGTTTCTAACGCAGTAGAACACTTTACATTAAGCACAATACATAACATTACAAAGATATGAAATATGAAGTAGGTAATGCTAAGTTGAAATACACCTTCAGTCCTTTACCTTTCAATGTTCGGTATTGCTCAAGTACAGTTTCGAAAAGCATGAATGATATGATTGAAAATCAGAGCTTCTTCGAAAATAATATAATACCAATAAAACATTGACGTATAAAACTAAGGACTGGTGTAAATCAAAGACACAGACAGTTTTCAAAATAGATATAAAGTATAAGTATGAAAACGTCTGGTTCAATGATTAGTAGTTTTAACGCTACTATTGATATAGTTCAATATAGTACTTAAAAAAAAGAAATCAAGTACAACCGTATATCTTGAACTATTTCTCAAATTCTATCACCAACAAAAATGATACCAAATGTTAATCAGTGCTGAGAATTTGAGTTGATACCAATATAAAAACAGATTTTCAAAGATAGAAAATATTAGAAACTCAATATGAAAATCGTATTGTTATCAGTGAAAATACTTTGAAAGATTAGAAAATGAAATTCATTTTGACTCAGACTAACTTTCAAAAGTATTGGCACAACACAAAGTGATTGGCAAGTTGTTTGGTCCTAAGTGTTGGTATTTATAGACTTAGTGGGACATAGTCGTTAGACATTTGAAGTTTAAATAATGTGAACGTTTTCACACAACGGCTATAATGTTATATGAAAATAGCAACTGCGATTTTCACTAACATTTTGGTTCTTTTTAGATTTCATGAAAGAGGAAAGCTTTAGAAGAACTTCTTTCATGTATCAGAAAGGGTCTCTGATAAGTCTAAAAAGGACTCTGTGCAAGTGTTTGTTCTGAAAAAATAAACTAACGTAGTGTACTCATTCGAACAGTGACGGTAGTTGAATTAGCGTCCTGATTCTGTAATCAATGTTCAGAACTCATTGTGAAAATGAAACAGGAGATTTAAGCAGAGTAAACACACACATGATAGATTATAAGAGGAATTATGCATAAACTTGAAAGTAAATAGCGTAGGAGAGTTTTAACCATAAGTACAAAAGATAGTTTTAAACAAAATTTGACAAAGGTTTGGTTAGACATGACTGGGGCTGGCAATGACATTTCTAAAATTTCCTAAATGAGTCCAGAGCATAGACTTTGGAGCGAGGAAATTCATGAAGGCTATTGGTCCTGCGAGTCATGGGAGTGGCGGTGCTCACACGGACAACCTTTTCAATTAGAGCACGTGATTCCTCATTTTCCTCAAATAGTACCAGCATCAGATCTCTCTGATGTTTTGCCTTGGCTTCAAGCTCTTTCAGCCGGTTCTCGTGCACTTTTAGTATATCCAGAACGGCCTGAACGATGGAGGATAAAGACTCACTAAGTTTGGCAAATTGTTCCTCAAGGAAAGCTACAGTTGGACGCGGTGGCAAAGATTCTTCAGTATGAAGAGGAGACTCATGGTTATCCTTGGGAACAATTTCCCAAAAGGATTCTTCATCACATCCATTTGATGAAGAGAACGATAGAGAAAAATCACTAGAGGTGGAAGATGATTCCATTCTAGCTCTTTTTCTAGACTCAAGAGCTTTGGACGCCATTAGAGAGATGGCGATGAAACGAAGAAGATGAATGTGGAACGATTACATGTTGAGAAGAGAAATGTGAGGGAAACGTATGAAGCTAGCTAATGGACGTCGAAAACAGAGTCTGCAATTAATGTAGAAGTGACATAGAATCATGCGTCGAAGAGTATGATTAAATAGGGAATAAATTAAGAGATAAAGTATAATCATACTAGAGAGGTTACAACAAGGACACCTAAGACGAACCTTAAAATGACCATAGGATCTAGACTCTAGGTTGTTAGACCAATTTCAGAGAACCCGCTCTGATACCAATTGTTGGTCCACCCAAGAGGGGGTGAATTGGGTGCAATGGTCAATTTTAAAAAGGTATTCCAATAACTTAAGTGATTTACATAAGTTAATTGGGACATGATGCAAAGTAGAACATAGACTAAAATGCAACGTTTGACACACAGATTTATAGTGGTTCGGCCAAGCCTCCGTCCACTACCTAATCTCCCGATTAGGATTTACTCAATTCACTAACTGATTCTCTTACGGGTGAGAACCAAACCGTTACAACTGCCCTTTTACATGTTAAAGGTTAACCTATCATTTCATAGGCTAAGGATGAACCATTCTCATTTTTCTGAGATTTGGAGAAAACCCGTGATCCTTTTACTGGCTAAGGAAGAACCAAATTTCCTTTTTCCGAGATGAGGAGAAACCCATGTTCCTTTTACTGGCTAAGGAAGAACCATATTTCCTTTTTTCAGGATGAGAAGAAACCCATATTCCTTTTGCTGGCTAAGGAAGAACCATGATCCTTTTGCGGGATAACGAACAATTGTTTCTCTTTTATAGGTTAAGTGATAACCTATCCTCTTATAGGTTAAGGACGCACCTATCCTTTCTCGAGATGAGGATGAATCGGTTTCTCTTTTAAAGGCTGAGAGATAACCTATCATTTTTAAGGTTAAGGACACACCTACCCTTTTACTGGATGAGGATGAACCGTTTTCTCTTTTAAAGGCTAAGAGATAACCTACCTGATTTCAATCCTGAAATCATCAAGTGAACTACCTCTACTTGTCCTGGTTGTTTCAATCCAGAAACACACCAGCATTACAACACTAAGATGTTGGGTGGTTCTAACGCAGTATAACACTTTACATTAAGCACAATACATAGCATTACAAAGATATGAAATGTGAAGTAGGTAATGCTAAATTGAAATACACTTCCAGTCCTTTACCTTTCAATGTTCGGTATTGCTCAAGTGCAGTTTCGAAAAGCATGAATGATATGATATGAAAATCATAGCTTTTTTTAAAACAATATAATACCAATAAAACATTGACGTATAAAACTAAGGATTGGTGTAAATCAAGGACACAGACAGTTTTCAAAATAGATATAAAGTATAAGTATGAAAACGTTTGGCTCAATGATTAGTAGTTTAACGCTACTACTGATATAGTTTAATACAGTACTTAAAATAAGAAATCAAGTACAATTGTATATCTTGAACTATTTCTCCAATTCTATCATCAGCAAAAATGATACCAAATGTTAATCAGTGCTGAGAATTTGAGTTGATACCAATATAAAAACATATTTTCAAAGATAGAAATATATTTGAATCTCAATATGAAAATCGTATTGGTATCAGTGAAAATACTTTGAAAGATTAGAAAATGAAATTCATTTTGACTCAGACTAACTTTCAAAAGTATTGGCACAATACAAAGTGATTGGCAAGTTGTTTGGTCCTAAGCGTTGGTATTTATAGACTTAGTGGGACATAGTCATTAGACATTTGAAGTTCAAATAATGTGAACGTTTTCACGCAACGGCTAGAATGTTATATGAAAATAGCAGCTGTGATTTTCACTAACATTTTGGTTCTTTTTAGATTTCATGAAAGAGGAAAGCTTTAGAAGAACTTTTTTCATGTATCAGAAAATGTCTCTGATAAGTCTGAAAAGAACTTTGTGCAAGTGTTTGTTCTGAAAAAGTAAATTGACGTAATTTACTCATTCGAACAGTGACGATAGTTGAATTAGCGTCCTGATTCCATAATCAATGTCCTAACGCATAATATCAACTTTGACGTTTTGTTCCTTGAGGGCGCTTACTACGTATAAGCGTGCTGCTGAACACTTAAGTGAGGGCGCTACTATACTAGCTCGTAAGCGTCCTGACTTACTTATGACTTTAGACGACTTAACCCTTGAGGGCGCTAATGCACAGTTAGCGTCCTACTATGTTTTAAAACTATTATGTGCATGAGGGCGCTACTATCCGAGTAAGTGTCCTGCTTTTAAAACATAAAACAAAACATGAGGGCACTACATTACGTGAGCGTCCTACTAGATAAAAACATGACATGAGAGCGCTACTACTATGTAAGCGTCCTATAAGTTAATACATTTAAGCATCCTTCAATTCAAGGATCAAATTGCTGATATTTTTACTAAGGCATTACCAAAGGATCAATTTATACATATTCGTCGGGAATTGGGTATGTTTAGCGAATCGAATGCATCAAATCTTTGAATTGAAATATTTGATCATGTTTAGAATGTCTTTTAATCATAAAAATGATGAAATTATGAAATAATTATTACTTATGAAGCAATAGCAGGCAAAAAAGGGCTATAGCTCGCTCATAGTACTGTGCATAAACAGGCTATAGCGCGTTATCGAAGTTTACTGAAATGTAATTTTTTTTGGCAAGTTATAGCGCGCTATCACCCCTGATAGCGTGCTATCAATAGTTTGTATAGGATATATAAAAGTGGGCCATGACTATTTTCTTCTCATTTCTTCATTTCTTCTTCCCGATAGCACGTTCACGGTAGGGCGATATAGGTGGTCCCCCAATTTTGAATTTTGCTCAAATCTCAACTGTTTCTCGTGTTTCTTGGCTCAAATCAACAAAAATTCGCGGTAAGATTGCTTCAAAATCCTTCAAACTTGTTTCTAATCCGTCATTTTCATTTGCTTTTGAAATCATCCATTCTCGTCCCTATAGGCAACTATTAACCTATACGGTTCATCACTTAGCTTGTCCCTAAATATATTGTGATAAATATTTTGATGATCACAAACAAAGTACTTTTCGGTGCTAAATGTGCGTGTATCAAGATTTCATCAAAGCACCTAAGGAAAGCAAAAGGCCAAGGAACAACTCGATCAAGGAACTCAAAGATCACATCCAATAGTCAAGTTCGTTTCAATCAAAAGGACTTCAACGATCTTATCCTGATTTTAAGATCACTTCACTCAAACAATTCGATCAAGCTTCAAGTCTACATCTCTCAATAAACGTTCAAGTCATTCAGCTCCGCGCAAAGCTCTTATTGAAGATCTCATAATGAAGAGTTGGATTTAACGATTATGAGAAATGAGAAATACACAAAGTATTTAAGTTATATCCTTCTCTAATCGTTATTGCTCAAAATGTTCTTCAATACCATGCATAAATCATCTGCATATGTTTTTCAAATCTGCATGTTTTGATCATATGTTTTACGGTATTTCAAATGATTTAATTTTCTATATTTAATTTGAAATCTACCGAATTTTTATTCGCATTTATCGAATATTTAATTGCAAGTCAAAACTGTTTTCAAAGAATCTTTCAAGACGCTAATGATTTAGCAGCACTCTCCTGAACTTGTTAAGTCAGGACGCTGATGACTCATTAGGACACTGATAACGTTCTAGGTTGAATTGAACTGATTTATTAGGACGCTTACTTGTATAATAGCGACTTCTTTTATTAGTCAACCTCTGAAGTTGTCAGGAAGCTGACTCAGCATCAGCTCACTGAAAGATTTCTTAAGTTCTTCAAATAATGTTTCTTTGAAGACGCTGATAGTTATAGGTTGAACAATCTATCATGACGCTATCTGGATAGGAGCGCCCTCACCTTTAGGAATCAACTTAGTAACTTTCAGGACGGTGATTATCCTTCAACGTGCTTGTGTCTTTGTTTAAAATGTTTTTAATTGGTAGGACGCTTACACTGTTGTAACACCCTCATGTTTTGTTTTATGTTTTAAAGGCAGGACACTTACTCGGATGGTAGCCCCCTCATACATTGAATTGTTTTAAAACATAGCAGGACGCTAATTGTGCATTAATGCCCTCAGGTTTAAGTCGTTTAAGTGTCAAAATAAGTCAAGACGCTTACGAGTTAGTAGCGCCCTCACTTAAGTGTTCAGCAGGACGCTTATATGTAATAAGCGCCCTCAAGGAACAAAACGACATTGTTGATATTATGCGTTAGGACACTGATTACAGAATCGGGACGCTAATTCAACGACCGTCACTATTCGAATAAGTACACTACATCAGTTTACTTTTTCAGAACGGACCTTTACACAGAGTCCTTTTCAGACCTATCAGAGATCGTTTCTAATACATGAAATAAGTTTTTCTAACACTTTCCTTTTTCATGAAACTTGGAAAGAACCAGAATGTTTGTAAAAATTACAGTTGTCATTTTCATATAGCATTTTAGCCGTTGTGTATAAATGTTCATATTATTTGAACTTCAAATGTCTAACGGCAGTGTCCCACTAAGTCTATAAATATCAGCACTTAGGATCAAACAACTTGGCAATCTCTTTGTATTGTGCTAATACTTTTTGAAAGTTAGTTTGTGCCAAAATGTTTTTCAAACATCTAAACTTTCAAAGTATTTTTCACTGATACCTATACGCATTCAAAAGATTTTCATATTGAGCTTCAATTATACTTTATCTTTGAAAAACTATTTTTACTGGTATCAACTCAAATTCTCAGCATCGATTCATACTTGGTATTATTCTTGCTGAAGATAAAATTTGAGATATAGTTCATGAGAAATACAGTTGTACTTGATTTCATATCTTAAGTACTGTATTGAACTATATCAGTAGTTGCGTTAACTACTGGTTATTGAACCAAAAGTTTTCATACTTACATTTATTATCTACTTTGAGAATTGTCTGTGTTTTTTATTTACACTAGTCCTTCAATTTTTAAATCAATGTTTATTTTGTATCATATTATTTTCGAAGAAGCATTGATTTTCATATCACATAATTCATGCTTTTCGAAACTGTACTTGAGCAATACCAAATATTGAAAGGTAAAGGACTGTAAGTGTATTTCAACTTAACATTACCTATTTCATATTTCACATCTTTGTAATGCTATGTACTGAGCTTAATTGTAGAGTGTTCTACTCAGTTAGAACCAACATTATTGTGTTGTAATGCTGGTGTGTTTTTGGACTGAAACAACCAGGACAAGTGAATGTAGTTCACTTAATAATTTCAGGATTGAAATCATATAAGGTTATCTCTGAACCTATAAAAGAGAAAAAGGTTCATCCTCACCTGCAAGTAGGAAACCGGTTTATCCTCATCTTGTAAAAGGATAGGTGCGTCCTTAACCTGTAAAAGGATAGGTTAACTCTTAACCTGTAAAAGAGAAACGATTGTTCCTCATCTCGTAAAAGGATCACGATTTTTCCTTATCCCGTAAAAGGAAAATGGTTCTTCCTTATCCCGTAAAAGGAAAATGGTTCTTCTTTATCCCGTAAAAGGAACATGGGTTTCTCCTCATCCCGAAAAAAGGAAATTTGGTTCATCCTTAGCCCTTGAAAGGATAGGTTTGTCTTTAACCTATAAAAGTGCAGTTGTAACGGTTTGGTTCTCACCCGTAAGAAAATCAGTTAGTGGATTGAGAAAATACTAATCAGAAGATTAGATAGTGGACGTAGGCTCGGCCGAACCACTATAAACTTGTGTGTCTCACGTTTGCAATTTAGTCAGTGTTCTAGTTTTGCATCCAATTTCAATATAGTTATGTATATCACTAAGTTATTGGAAGATTTATTTAAAATTAACCATCTCACCCAATTCACCCCCCTCTTGGGTGGACCAACAACAACTTGCTAAAAATGCAAATCCAAGACTCGTATCACCTAAACCGGACCCCGAACGTCGTGAAAAGAACTGCCAGGACCCTTACACCCAACCTAGAACTTTTGTTCCTCACACACCCTTCACTCCCGCTGTACACGAAGACATTAGTGACCAATACATCTCACGTACAGTCACAAATGGGGCATGGGTTGATTTAGACTTTTTTCGTAGGTGTAAAATCTTGATTTAATAATACTTCGAACATCAAGGGTGGATCCCATTCATCACCTATAAGAACAACAGGTACCCCACTCTCATTCGAATCCTGTACACAAATTTGAAAATGAAATATGTTGATGGCTGCGTATTTGAAACCAAAGTTTTGGGACACAATATTGAGATTTCACCTACTCATTTCTGTGATTTCTTTAATGTTCCCAATGAGGGGCGGCCTATTGCCAATGAGGTCGAAGGGGTAGTACATTTCCTAGGCTATGACCTCGTTATTGCCCTCAACACACTTTTCTCCAAGCATTATGATGCAGTCCCCAAAGATTTGAACAATTCTAATCTTGATTTCATTCTCCACATCCTCCACAACATTATCACCTGTCTTTTTCAGCCTAGGGAGGGTAGTAGAACCAAAAGGAATCTTCCTTTTGTGATGCACCTTACCCGTTTCTTTGAGTGCACTGATATTAATTTGAAGAATGAACGAGATGTCAAGAAGTTGCGTCACAATAGCTGCATCGGATCTTCCACAATTAAGCACATGGATTATTGGTACTATAAGCCAAAGCAAAGATGGATGCGTAAAGCTCAGTTACCTACTGGCACCTGGCACACACCCCACCTCATTGACCTAGCAAGAGATGCAACAGTTAGGGTATCAAGTGTTCATCTCACTCGATGAGAGTCACACATATAGAAGCATAATGGCCCACATCATCAATAATACAATACAAATTATTAAGGAAAATAGTATTATATTGCAAATGTAGAGTTTGTTAATTATTACATTCTTTATGGCAAAAAGACAACAAAAAGGGTAACAAGGGCGAAACCCCTACAAAAATACCAAAATGATAAAAGAGGAGTAGTCAAAGAGAGGCGTCTAGAAGCCTAGAACCATCGCCACCATAATTAGATCGATCTGACAAGACCTGGGGAGAGTACATACACAAAAGTCCCTACATAGATCAGGTTTGGCCATAACCCCCAGAATAAATCCATTATGACCCATCTTAATTCCCTATAAAGATTAGCAATGGGGTGAGCTCAACAGCTCAGTGAGATCAAGCAGGATAAACAAGTCTTACATGCATAATAATAAATACAGAACAACAATCATCAGACAGTTATCCCACAACAATACAATCAAGCAATGATATGAATGAAACACGGTCACACGGCATCACAGGCCAGGTACCATTCACTCACAACTTGTGATCCAAGGCACCGATACAATATCCAGCAACTGAGAGGTCTCATGAGTTCCAGTACTAACCAGTGACAGTGTCACTCTGCTTGGTCCAGCATAACAACATCGCACCCAATAATATATCATAATGATGATCCCCATGGTCCAGCGTAACGGCATAGTATCCATGGCTATGAATTTAACATTTGTAATAGATAGCCTCATGCATGAAGTAAACCATAGTAACAAATATGATGCATGATGCTATGTAATTCATTATTAAACAAGTAAGAAATACAAACCTTGCCTTCATTCCCCACCTTAACACACTTTCAGTGGCGTAATATTTTCTTCTAACTTCTTGAAGTGTGCAGGGACGAAGGAGAATGCAAAAAGGTTGAACAAGACAGAGGAGAGTGAGGGGTAGCGAGGAGCAACAGGGGGACGGCCCCACGGGCCCCTTTGGGGCTGGCCCCCCCATGGGGACTGTCCTTTCCTTGCCACCGTCCCATTATGGGGGTTTATATCTTCTTCGAGGGGGCTTTTACCACTTATTGCAACTACACCTGAAGAGTTTTCAAGCGGTTAAATTAATTTTTACAATAAAAAAATGGGGGGTGTTACAACACCAATCCAAAATCCTTCTCCTCGACCAAGGAAGGTGATCCTCCACCGATTGATTCGGAGGCCACCATGTCGGATGCCAGAGCACCGAATGCTCCTGAGGTTCCTGGCCCTCATGATCAGGAGGTGATTGTTGCCCCTCCTGCTCATGCTACTGGTCCGAGTACTCGTGCCCCTCCATCTCTGGTATATCATGGATCTCCAGCAGGTGATAGATTTTCTCCGCCACTTCCTTCACATGTTGAGACTCCAATTACTCCTCTACTAGTGCCGACTTCATTTATTCCTTCTGCCTCTAAGCCATCATCTTCAGACATTGCACAGATTCTTCAGCAGGTCCAAGCCATGCAGAGGAGTCAGGCCACTACTTTATTTGATATTAGAGAGTCACTGACAGCCATGAAGTCGAGGATGGACACGCATGAGCAGATGCTACGAGAGATCAGAGACAAAGAGCCGGCTAGACCTTCATCATAGATCCCTCCATGGTTTCAAGATCTAGAGCAGACTATTCGAGCCTCTGTTGGTAGCAGAGTACAGCATTTTCAGTCGTTTGATAGGCAAATGCAGACTATGGCCATTGTACTTCTTATGGCCACACGAGCTATGCAGACGACATCTACCCAAGTAAATATTATAGTAGATTATCTTCAGAGGATAGAGATTTTTCTTGCCAGTCAGGCTCATCAGTCAGTCCTTCCTTCAGCCCCTTCACAGCCATCATGGGTATCCACACCTCTGCACCTTCGGCGCACGCATGATCCCTCTTCAAGTGCACCCAATAAGAGTTCTTGTACTCAGTTCGCTGCTAAAACACTTCGAGATCTCGGTCGAGATCAGCCTCTTGGTTCTTAGTATTCCTCTTTTTGAGATTTCAAAAGGGGGAGAAGATATTGTGTATGGGGAGGAGATAGAAATAGGAGTGCATAGAGATAGGGAAAGAGATATGTGTATTTTTGATAGGGGGTACATGATTTTGTTTGTTTGTGTATTATCTTTTTGATATGTGTACTTTTGATTGATGCTCTGATACTTGTTTTTTTATATATATGATGAGATCATGGATATCTATGCTATATAGTATGAATGTGTTGATGAAATTGCTTGTGTTGATTTGTTGTGAATACACATTTTTTAAACAAAATGCTGCCAAAATTTTTCAAAAATCATACATATTAGGATTGCTTCTTACGGCCAATATCAAGTGTTTGAAATCATCAATAAGGGGGAGATTGTAGGACCAATGCTCCTCACTTTGGTATATCGGTATTTTGATGATTACAAACCACATGATATCACCTGTATTTGTTTCTTTAAGTGCAATAGCTAATTCATCAAGAACACATCAAATAGTAGTTGTCGAAGACTACCAAGATCAAGCTCAAAGAATGAAGACAAATTTCATATGTAACGCAATAGTTTGATCTTAGATATGCAGGGTAACTTCTTGATCAATCTCAGCACTAAAACTTTCTAAGTTGCTAAGTTTTCAAAATCACATTAATCTCGCATTTGATTTTGACAAAATGTTTAACGAAATGTTTCAATCATACTTTCAATGAGTTTTAAATGATTCAAAAGTGTTTAATATTATATCAAAGTGTTTTGATTCAATGGAATGGTTCTTTAATGTCAAAAGATTAATTTTTTTAAAATCACGAACCAATAGCGCTCTATAGGTCTCTATAGTCCGCTATCCAGCTGTTGCCAAAATTTTAGTTTTCTAGAATTTCAGGCAATAGCGTACCATAGGGCTTGATAGCGCGCTACCGCTGTTCTGAAAATTCCAAAGCTCTCGGGTTTGTGTATATGACCCTATTATAGCCCACTATCCAGGTAGATTCTTTTTCCTGTAGAAGTACTCACAATCAATGATGTACTAGTCTTAACAGAAGATAAATACAATTTGTCTACCATATTACCAGATATAAAAAAACCAGGTGGGTCCAACAATTAATCAAAATATACACAATACCAAAATGTTGATCACACCTGCTATCAACGTCTTACTGATCTCTAGATCTAGTACAACAATTACTTTAATTTCTTCTCTAAAATCTAGTAGGGCCACATTGATAAAAATTACTAGGGCATTCTGTATCGAATAACTGGACACTAACTCATCTCGTGTCCTTTTAAACCATATCGATAATAAACAATTAGAGGTCAAGGTACAATTAACTCAGTTTATGACTCATTCTCTGACATTGGAAATCACTTCTGGTTTACAGAATTCTTTTAAACCACTCCTTTCTACCCATTATCGTCGGGTCAAGTACTAACAGAATTTGAGTCACTAATACTGTCAAAGTCTTAACCTTACTCAATGTCTCACTTATCTTAGGTTCCATATTGTCGCCCCCAATATTTCTTACATCACCTATTTCTCCCTTTTTTTTTTTACCAAGAAGTGGTGTCGATGACTCTGCTTCAAACGGCAGTACAAATGATATCACTGGTATTGCTAGCATTAACAATCTCACTGCAGCTTTGACTGACTTGAAATCTAAAGTCAGCCTAACAGCCTGCGTGTATATTTATAACCCAACCATTGTCAGACCTGCTGTATAGGATCCCAGAATTTATCCCATATCCTCATCATTCTCAAAGTATCAATAATTCCTATTTCAAAAATAAACTATACTAGTCTATTTAACTCATGTGTATACTCATGGACAGGCTTATCACTACACTTTAAGAGAATAAACTTATCATGCCTTAAATCAATTTCAGCATGATGATAGAAACCCTTATAAAATAGCTTCTTAAATTAGTCCCATGCCTTAATCATCCCATGAGTTCTCAGCATAAGTTTCTGTTGGGAAAAACGATGGATGTAAAGAAATAAATTCTACAATCCCAGGACAATTTCCCAAACTAAAAATACAACAAAGATAACACCAAAGATTTTAGCGTGGAAAACCCTCTAAAAGATGAGGTAAAAACCACGGGACCCGTAGGCCGCTTAAAGAAACTTCCACTATAATAAATGAGATTACAAACGTCACCTTTCGGTGGATCTCTCTCACACAAATACACAATACCTATGTATCTTCAATTTGTGGATAACACTTCACAAATTGGCTCACACTTTTTCTTCTCAAAGAAACTCTCTTTGAGGCTCTCTAGATCTCTAGAATTAGATTTCTCTCGGATCTATGGAATGAATTTTCAAGTTGAAGTTAAGGCTCTATTTATAGAGCTTAACAGGGGTAATTTCGTAATTATAAAATATATATAATATTTATATTTTATAAACCATTCAGCAAAGATGGCTTGAATGGCCGCCCATGTTTGCCGCCCACGTTTGCTAGCCGTCACTGTTGACAATTCTGAATATTCAGCCGTCTTCTTTGAAGCCACCGAGGTGGACCAACAGTTTCTACCATCTCTCATCATCAGTTAGCATAAACCTAGCTAACTTGTTTTATCTATTTTCGAGACTTACTTATTCTTTAAGATGGTCTCCAATCAGAGTAGTCAAGTATTTGCTACCTCTAGTATCATATTGCCAGCTAAGATAGGAGAGTCTCTTCTCTTGAAAGTCTCCACAACCTTTAGACATTCTTTCCTCTCATCTGGCTTTTCCTTGAGACCTTTTGTTTATACTGCAGTCTCGACTATATATGTTTCCACAGACGCACCCACATCTGGAGTTACTAATGGTTCAAGCGTCTGTCTCTCTCATTGCAATTTTGCCACAAGCTCCATAAGCTGTGCATTTCGTTGCAATATATTGGGTAGTTACTAGCCATATAAGCTATGTAATTTATTACCATTGGTTTGCACTAGATTTTCTTTTAGCCTTTTAATACTTTCCTGATCAGAAATTTCCATAGCTAACCTAGACTGGTCTTTTTCCAAATCTGGAATTCACCAACACGGGTGATTCGTAGTCAAAATAGCATAATGGATTAGGCTTAAACATAGTAGTACTACCCATATGTATACTCATACAAACAAACATAATATCATAAAGTTTTTAACTTTTTTTATTAAGGCTTTTAAACCTGGCTTTGATACCAACTGTGACGACCCCCAACCCTGGACCACAATCCCCCGCTGAACAGCATGCTGAACGCTGGAATGGGACACTCAGCCTAAGCATCTATAACAACCCCACACCACTTGCAAGGTGATTGAGACCCTACAAGCCTCAGTCTTTTATCATAACCTCCTAATTGCAACCTATAGGTACCTGTTATGATCCTAATATCCACAAGACATACATCCCAACTCTTACTGTCTATATATCAAGTGTTATATACATACGTACAAAAGATACAAAACATAGACAAAAGTAATGCATCCAAAAGTCCCTGCTACTCACATAGGCATATCCTCTACGCTAGCTAAGCCCTCAGGTAATTACAATGTCCTTTCCTTTATCTGCAGTAGAAGGACCTGGAAAGAAAGTGAGAGAGTGAGCCAACGATGCCCAGTGAAATAGAACTCGATATGTCATCCAATACTCATCAAATGTAAACATGTATGCATACCAATACGATGGAATGATGAAAAACATATATCATATACAAATTCACATGTATCATATATCATATGCAAGTAAAATTCACACCTTATCCTCCATCTTTCCATTTCCGCTTTCTAGTCCACGCTTGCGCTGTGAGACCAAGCATATCATGCTAAGGTCTGGGACTTTCATTCTTTTGGGAGTACAAGCTCATGTCTTTTGGGCATAGACTTCATTTTCCCTTGTATTCGTTCCAAACCCTCATATGGCTTGATTCTCTTTCCCATTGATCTTGCCAAGTCTTGTTATGTCTCTTATCATGGACATACTGACATGGCTTCATTGACACTCATCATTAGTTGAAATGCATGGTAAAATCTAATTAATTCATCTCATTCACATTCTCTAGTCGAAGGGAATACACGCACATAATTTTCTTTTCCACTTGCACTCTTCTTTCTAACCAAGGGAGTACACACACACACCCCATAAGGATGTGGCTTTCCTTTTCCACTTGTATCCTTTCCAAAACCCTCCTATGGCTTAGTTCTATTTCCCATAAATCAATCCATGGGATCAAATTACCACCATAGGGTTTTACATACCATGCATCTTCCAATTAAAACACATTTTATGTATTCAACATATCACCTAATCAAGAACAACCACCTCACATAACACATATCACTCATTTTGCTCTCAACATATTTCATATCATATTCTAACACTACTCATAATCCTTAATTCTACATCCCATCAATCCCAATTTGATCATAATTGTCAACACCTACAACATGAGCGTCATGCAATTCCAAAACACATAATTTAGGTCATGTATCTAAGATCAATTCTACTATTCATGGTCATTTTCCCATATATAGATACTAGGCCCATACAATATCACATTTCAACATAAACTTTAATTCTCATACCATAGGCCTCAATGCCTAATTTCCAACCATAACACATTCAATCAATTATAATTAGATACATTGAATCACAATTATCATTGTACAACCATTAGACACCATTATGCCCGCCAATGATACCAATTTACAATCTAGGCCTAGATCATGGCATGGCCAAATGATATGCCAATTATAATGCAATTAAACTCAATTCATATCAAGTTGACCATAACCCATATAATTCACTGCAATTACTAACATTTAAATCATGACATCAATTATGTTGTGTTATGATATCAAACTAAGAAATATGCCTAACCCATAACATAGCCAATATGGGTAAATTTAGGACATGGATTAATCTAACTTATGCCTAATTATATACAAAACAACTCGATTTCATGTTCCAAGGTCAAGAGCATTAAAAGCCCCAAAATTTAAAAATTTCCATACTAGGCCATATCATCAATTAAGTACAATTTAACTCAAAATTAGGTCCAATTAGCTAATTCTCATCTCAGATAGACATATTCAAATCAATTGGGCCAAAACCCCAAATTTACCCATTTAATTAATATTGTTAACATGCAACTTGATTAGAGAATCCTAGGTTTATGTTACTAGGGTTCATATATGTAACATGCAAACCCAAAACTATTCTAGGTTTCACCCAGCACGTAAACATTAACCCAAAATTATGTCATTCAAAAGCATGGAAATACAACAAAGAAGAGGCTTATGGTGAGAATTTGCATTTTTACTTACCTTTGTGTAGAGATTTGATGAAATCTCACCCTAGGCATCAAATCCCCCAAAATCTCTTCTCTTTTTCCCCTTTCTCCTTCTCTTCTTCTTCTTTTTCCCCATTCTCTCTCTTAAGTATGAGCTCAAGAGAGAATGGGGTTTAAAGTTTTTTTTTTTTTTATGACCTCATAATCTAAAGGCCATGTAACTATCCTACTCCCCTTTATTATTTTTTTCTTTTTAACTACACACTCAATCCACATCGAAATTACACGTTTTATATATCAATTTCTATGTAATAACATGCTCCAAACTCGTTTTTAACATCCTCAAGTCCATTTGATATACGTACACTTGTCTTCCACGTACGTATATGCGTATTATACCATCGATTTACTACGTATGAGTCAACTAAATACATTGACTAAAAGTACGAGGTGTTACAATCTCCCAAACTTAAGAAATTTTGTCCTCAAAATTTAAAATTAAGGAATATTCCTCAAGTGGTACACAAATCAGAAAACTGCTCCTGCATTCCATTCTTTCGCTCTCATGTTTTCTCCTCTCTATCAAAAAGTTTCTATTTAATCCTAACCAATAAGGTTTACTCATTCCCGAGTTTCTAAACTCTTTTGGTTACGATCAGAATTAGTTTTTCTAGATACATGGTGTCCACCTCAACTTATTGTTGAATTATATTCAAGACATATATGGAATCTGGATGATACTTCCTTAACATTGATACATGGAAGACATTATTGACACCGGCCAATTGTGATAATAGAAAAAATTGATAAGCCAATGGATCTATCCTCTCATGGATCTCGAATGGTCCTACAAATTGCGGTGCGAGCTTTCCTCTTACCCCAAATCTCATCTGGCCTTTTTGTGGTGAGACCCTTAACAAAATAGGGTCAGCCACAACACATTCCAAGGCTTATAGTGTGGCGACCCCGCGCCCCGGACCACCAACCCCGCAGGGAATAACATGCGGAATGCCGGGCCGGGACGCCCGGCGTAGGCATCTCCGACCAGTCCTCAACTCCCGTGAGGTGGTTGAGACCCTACGAGCCTTATCTCAAACAACGACATAATATCAAAAGGTACTAAACAAAACTACCCACCGTATTAATCATCAAAGACAAGAGATAATCCATAAAAATGAACCATAAATAAAATCATAATCCCTACAGTCCATTAAAATTGACATACACATAAAGTCCCAAATTGTGGGTACAAATAAAAACCGTCATATGCCCACATGGTCTATCTAACAAGTCCCAACTCACCCATACTACAATGTGGTAAGTGTTATAATTACATAATCCAAAATATAATACTTCATAATTTAAAACACAGTTCAATCAAAATGCCTCTCAACTCACATCGAGGCCTTGGATTCTCTCGCAGGCAAGGCCCTCAAGATATAACTACTCCTTTGCCCTTATTCGGGACAGAAGGACCTGAAAGAGGAAAATGAGGGTGAGCCAATGGTGCCCAGTGAATAGAATTCAAATATGCTATCAATACTCATCAATAAATATCATGTATGCATGTCAATGTGTAGCATGATTAAAAGCTCATAACATATAGATATCAAGCATTTATAATAAGTTCGAAGCAAGTAAAAGCTTATCGATTTGGATCCACATTCCACATGCATTGGGTTACTAGTGCACGTTTATTTCACCGTACCGTTGACCCCAATCATGTTTATTTGGGGTTACTAGTGCACGTCTATTTCATCGTACCATTGACCCCAATCATTTCCTTTTTAAAACCCTCCTATGACAAGGTTAAGTCCCCCTATTAGCCAGATAGATGGGCCCAACCAAAGTCGTAAGGTTTTCTCAAATCAATGCATCATTCAAAACATTAGAACACATTCATGCTTTCAACATACAATATATATAAGTGATATGATGACATAAGAGATATAATCATAAATGAAGTCTACTCACAACCAAGCCTCGCGAGAGTATTTAACCACACACGACCACCAAACAGAATCAACCCAATCAAGATCCTGAAACATACATCAATATCCTACCATACATCAATTTCTATGCTCAATCACGTAAACATTACACATCAACCCTAAATCAGCCCACATATAAACAATAGGCCTAAATCCCATCTAATCCCATCATTCAACTCAAATCACATGACTTAGGCCTCTAATGCATAGTTCTCATTCATAAACCATTCTATTAATCAAAAATACTGATTTTCAATTCCTTAGGCATAAACATGCCCAAATTGGGTCACTTGATCACAAGTAGGCCTAACCCATGATATGGTCACAACCACCAAATCAGTAGCATAGTCAACCCTAATCATGCTTAATTAAACATAAGTTGCATCAATTCAATGATTCTAGGCCAAAAGCATCAAAAGCCCTAAAATATAAAATTTTTCATACTTAGGCCATATTGCCGATTTACACTAGGTCACCATGTTCAGCCATGTATATCACTGATTTTGCATCATGGGTTCATCAACAATGGCAACTAGGTCAACATAGTTGACATGCAAGCTATTTGGAAAGGTCTAAGTTCATATTCTAAATTTAGGTCTAATACAAGCAACCCTATCAATTCTTCATTTAATATTCTGTTTAGATGTATCAATCTCCCAACAGAAATATGTACACACAAAATCAACCGTATAGATTGAATTATGTGAAGAAACAAACCTTCTGTCCAAATATCAATCTCCTTTTCTGCTGCAAATACTCAAACTCAGATGACTATATCACACACAATACTAAATGCATAAACATCTCCACCGTTCCCAATACAGAAATATCAGTTATAAACTACATACCCAAATTTGATATCCATCCAACGGTAGATTGAGGAGATCTACAAGTTTGAGCGAAACGGCACGAGAAATCTAGACTTTTCGACCAGCTTTGTTTGAGAGATTAGATCTCTCATACGAAACCTCTAATCAAGATCTCCACCGTTCCGAATGCGGAAATATCAGTTGTACACTACATATCCAAATTTTATATCCATCCCACGATAGATTAAGGAGATCTAGAAGTTTGAGGGAAACGGTGCGAGAAATCCAAACTTTCCGACCAGCTTTGTTTGAGAGGTTGGATATCTTAGACGAAACCTCTGATCAAGATCTCCACCGACCCGAATGAATAACCATAAGCTACGAACTTGCTGACAAATTTTGAGCTCAATCTGACCATATATCCCAAAGATCCTGCTCTTTGATGAAAACGTCGCAGAGATCTTCCTCCTGCAACTCCCTCCTTCTTTCTCTTCTTTTCTTTTACTTTTTTTTCCTTTCTCTCCACTCATCTCTTTCTAGCACTTCCTTGATTCCCTCCTTGATTCTCTCCTTGATTCCCTCCACTCATTCTAGCACTTCCTTGAAGAAGAGAAGTGGGCATGGGACACTTGTCCACTTTCATGCACCAACCTTCACATGTGTTGGTCTCATACTACCCATACCAACCACATGTACTTTAATCAATCTCATGCTTCCATGTATTTTAAATGTCCAATCTATTTAATACACCAAATTTTCATTCTCATTTATCCTTTTATTCAATCAATCCTAACCCATATCAATTCATGGTTTAATGGGCCCATGCATAAATAATAACATATGCATTATACTTTAATTTAACATGACCCATATACAATTTATGATACACATATTTATATACATTATCAAGCATCAACTATACAAACATTAAACAACCATCAAACAAACACCAAACATATCAAGGCAACGCATAGAGTTTGGGCAAAGTGCAATTGGGTTATGGGCTAGATGAAATAATTTTCGGGGCGTCACATCACACCCACCTTAGAATGAACTTCGTCCTCAAAGTTTTAAGGTTAAGAAATTACCTAAGCCCATGAACTGGGCAAAGTGCTCCATCATGTAGTCCTCACGCTCCCAAGTAACCTGCTCATCGCCATGGAACTGCCATCTCACCTTAACCATCGGAATCTCGCGGTTACGTAACCTCTGGACCTTCCGGTCAAGTATCTGAATAGGTTCCTCATCATAAGTCCCATCCTGCCTCAGTTCAATGTTCCTCCAGTCCAAGACGTGATCAAAATCACTCTTGTACACTCTCAACATTGACACGTGAAAGACATTGTGGACTGCTGCTAACTGAGGTGGCAAGGCTAATCGGTAAGCGACGGGGCCAATTCGTTCTAAAACCTCGAACGGCCCAATAAATCTAGGAGCGAGCTTACCTTTTATCCCAAATCTAGTTTGGCCCTTCTGAGGTGAGACCTTCAATAAAACTTGGTCACCCACCTCGAACTCTACGGTCTTCCGCTTGGCATCAGTGTAACTCTTCTGCCTGTCTTGGGCTACTTTCATATTATGCTTGATCCTCTTAATCTTCTCTGTGTGTTCTTGTACAAACTCTGGTCCCATCACCGCAACATCCCCTACCTTTGTCCAACAGATCGAAAATCTACAGGGTCGACCATACAATGCCTCAAAAGGAGCCATGCCAATACTGGACTGATAGCTGTTGTTGTACGCGAACTCACACAGATGTATGTACTCCTCCCAGTTACCACTGGACTCAATGACACAAGCTCGAAGCATATCCTCTAAAATCGATATCAACCTCTCAGACTGGCCATCCGTCTGGGGGTGAAAAGCGGTACTGAGATCTAGTCTAGTGCCGAGCTGCCACTGCAACCCCTGCCAGAATACCGATGTAAACCTCGGATCCCTGTCTGACACAATCGAAACTGGCACTCCATGTAATCTGACTATCTCCTGCATATAGAGTCTGCTCAGCTTGTCCATAGAATCCCTAGTGTTCACCGGTAGAAAGTGAGCAGACTTGGTCAAGCGATCAATAATAACCCAAACAACATTATGTCTCATCGGGGTGTTGGGTAATCCCACAACAAAGTCCATAGTGACGTGCTTCCATTTCCACTCAGGAATGGCAAGCGGTTGCATCTGCCCTCCAGGCCTCTGATGCTCAGCTTTGACTATTTGACAGATCTCACACCTTTGAATGAACTGAGCTATCTCTCTCTTCAGGATACATCTTGGTTCCGCCAGGATGAATAGCATAATGAGATCTGTGAGCCTCTTGGAGAACACTCTGTCTGAGTCGTGGATCTGCGGGAACCCATAAACGTCCCCTAAATCTCAAGGCACCATCAGATGACAAGTGCCAATCAGTAAAATCACTGCTCTCAGCCCAAGACTTGTACATCCCATGATCAACGTCAAGTCTCTGTTGGTCAATTACCTCCTGGACTTGTGTAGGCTGAGCTCTCATTTGAGCACATATCACAATCTGATCTGAAGGGGTAGCACATATACTCATAACCGTAGCCGCCTCAAGTAGTCTCCACTCATGAGACATCTAGCGTGCTACCATAACTGTCTCTACCCGCTTCCTGCTCAACGCATCAGCCACTACATTGGCTTTACCTGGGTGGTATTCCAATGTAAAATCATAGTCTTTGAGGAGCTCTAACCACCTTCTCTGCCTCATGTTCAATTCCTTCTGAGAGAACAAGTACTTGAGGCTCTTATGGTCAGAATACAAAGTGAATCTCTCACCATAGAGATAATGCCTCCAAATCTTCAAAGCAAAAACCACTACGGCCAGTTCTAAGTCATGAACAGGGTAGTTCTTTTCATGCACCTTCAACTGCCTCGATGCATAAGCAATGACCCTATCCTTCTGCATCAACACGCAACCCAAGCCGATACGAGAGGCATCAGTATAGATAACCAACTCCTGATCAGGCTCTGGAAAAATCAACACTGGCGTAGATGTCAATCTTTTATTCAGCTCTAAAAAGGCATTCTCACACTCCTCGGTCCATACAAAGGACACATCTTTATGGGTGAGCCTAGTCATAGGCGTAGCTATCTTGGAGAATCCCTGAACGAATCTCCTATAGTAACTAGCTAACCCAAGAAAGCTTCTGATCTCGGTCACTGTGGTAGGCCTAGGCCAACTGATAATGGCTTCAACCTTAGACGGATCAACTGAAATCCCCTCAGAACTCACCACATGACCTAAAAACTTCACTTCGGTGATCCAAAACTCGCACTTGCTCAGCTTTGCATATAGCCTATGCTCTCTCAGAGTTTGCAAGGTCACTCTAAGGTGTTCTTCATGCTCAGCCTGAGTCTTGGAATACACCAATATGTCATCAATGAAGACGATGACAAACTTATCCAGATAATGCCTAAAAGACCCTCTGCATCAGGTCCATGAACATCGCCGGTGCATTAGTCACACCAAATGGCATCACAAGGAACTCATAATGTCCATAGCGGGTTCTAAATGCTGTCTTAGGCACATCCTCCTCCCTGATCCTCAGCAGATGATACCCGCAACGCAAATCAATCTTCGAAAAATACCTCGCTTCCCTCAACTGATCAAACAAGTCATCAATCCTTGGGAGAGGATATTTGTTCTTGATGGTCACCCTGTTCAATTGGCGATAGTCGATGCACAACCGCAAGCTCCCATCTTTCTTTTTCACAAAAAGAACTGGAGCTCCCCAGGGTGACACGCTCGGGCAAATAAAGCCCTTAGTCAATAACTCCTCGAGCTATTTCTGCAACTCTCTCAACTCGGCTAGCGCCATTCTATATGGTGCCATGGAGATAGGCTTCGTGCCAGGGACTAGTTCAATAATGAAATCGATCTCTCGTTTCGGGGGTAATCCTCTGAGTCAAACTGAGAGTTGTTTTCTCGAAACAGGGCTGAGAAGTGTGCTCCCTCGGGAGAGAAGAGAGGAGGAGAGGGCTTGGGCGATTTTGAGGGTTTTGGGAGCTAGGGCTTGGTTTTTTGCTCCAGAGGTATAATTTCTTGCCCAAATTCTTCAATTTAGTGCTCTTCTTGATGATTTCTAGCTATAGAATGGGATTTTGATGTCATGCATGTGTTTGGATTGAGTTAGGGTTTAAAAATTTGAAATTCTAACCATGTAATCTTATGTTCAAAATTTCATGATTTTGAGTGTTTTCACTTGTTTAATGGTGATTCTCATAAAAAATGAGCTAGCCTTTGGCTAGCGCGTTAGTGAGTCATTTTTCAATCTTGGGGTCTCGAGACTTTGGCCAACTCGCTAGTACAGAGTCCCAGAGCGCTAGCGACTATTGGGACACGATTCCAACGATCATATTTTTGATTTTTGAGTCCCCAATAACTATATTCTTGTGTCTAATGGCTAATGCTCACTTCCAAAATATATATACATGCATTTAGGCCAATTTTAACACAAAAGAGACACAAATGTGAATCTAAAGAGTGTTTTGCAACATCAAATATTTTCTTCCATTTTCAAAACCCTAGAACAATAATGTGGTGATTTAGAAAGAGATTTTGCACTTTTCAAAGCATCGTCAAATGCATTTCATTGAGCACTCTTGATGCAATGAAGGTATAATAATATTGTAAGATCTCTAAGGAGTGTTATGCAAAATCAAATACCATTTTCAAAACCCTAGAACAATAATGTGGTGATTTAGAAAGAAATTTTCAAGCATACTTTCTGGGCACTTTTCAAAGCATTATGGCATCATCAAATGCATTTCATTGAGCACTCTTGATGCAATGAAGGGTTAATAGTATTGTAAGATCTCTCTTCCATTGAACTTAAAGATTTAATATCTTGTATTGGTTACATTATTTGACTTGAGATTCATTGTAATTGATCTACTTACATAGAACAAACATTATTATTATAATTTTTAGAGTCTTTGGTTTGTTTCTAGTTGAAACAAATAAAATCAAGTGGTTGTGATATAAGTGGTTTCTAGTTGTGATATATACAAGTGGTTATATCACTTGGGATTTCAAGGTTAAAATATAAGTTTAGTTTCATCTTTTATCTTGAAAAGGGTTAAGTGATTCTTCGTTATCTTGCAAAAAAGATCTCAGCTTTTCTTTTTTCCTTGGAAAAGAAACAAGTGATTTGTCCTTATTTTATAAAAATGATAGGTTTGTTTTGAACCTGAAAAAAATATTATAACGATTTGGTTCACAACTTTGAACCCGCCAAGCAGAATCCAACTAAAGTTTTTTCTAGATGTTAATGTAGGAAAGTATTTTTTGAACCACATAAAAATTTTTATAGGTAATATAGTATATACACTTTCATTCATTTGTTGTCTATAACTTAATTTAATCAAATGATTTTCACCGATAACTTGGAATTTATCGACTTTTTGCAACACATGTAATAACTTAATTGACGTATATGTGCAAACATGTACTCTGCGCATCGGTACCGAGAAAAACCGAAAATATTCGGCGAATTTCGCTTAAGTCGATTTCTCAATCCTTGTTAGAAGAGCAACTTCGAACTTTGAATTCATCTGAGGTTCTTATACAGTCTAAATTGACGCTTTTCTTCTCGACAATTCAATTTCTGGCCCCATTTCTTCTCCCTTAAGTTTTGAAAATTTACTAATTTCTCAGTATCAAATCCCTCAAAACCAATAATATCTGAACTATTCTTTTTTAGTGTTTAATCTTCTTCTTAGTCGCTCGATCTTTTCTGGTTTATCAATCAATCAGGATGAGATTGAGATTCACGAAACTCGTTTCTTTGGCGATAATATTCGTCGTCTTGTTTCAATTTCTAACTGGTGAAGTACTCGGCAAAAAATCTCCATCGTCGAAGGAGGAGGCCTACGTTACTCTGTTATACGGGGATGAGTTTCTTCTTGGTGTTCGAGTTCTAGGGAAATCGATTCGGGTCACCGGTTCCACCAAAGATATGGTTGTTCTTGTTTCCGATGGTGTTTCCGAATACGCCAAGAACCTGCTTCAGGTATAATTTATGTTCAATTTTCTTAGGTTTAAACTTCTGTTTAGTAAATTCCTGGTTGAAACCCCCTAAAAAGATCTCCCTTTTTTCGTTATCCTTTTGTGCGAAGCAATCTTCAGATTTGTTTACTTTTGCACTATCCAGAACTAGGTTTAGGTGGTCAATCTAAGCCTTTGTTTTGTTTTTTTTTTTTTTTTGTGAACTCAATCTCCATTTCTGGAGTACGTCCTGCCAACATATACACGATACATATTAAAGTATAAGGCACTAAGGCAGGCACAACTAGTGGGCTATTAGGCTAACGCTATGCGCATAGGCCCACAGATAGACGGGTTAACACCCACAAGACAAGAGAACTCGTCCCCACAGCATACAAGATTGTACCCTTATTTAATAAACTTTGTTAGTACAAAGAGTTGAACCTTGGTCACAAAGATGACAAGGTTTCAACAATCTAAATCTTAATTTGATGTAAGGATTTTGGTTGATTTTTTTAGAGGGTTTTATTTGTTAACTATTGATCATTCAAGTAGGCTGATGGTTGGATTGTGGAGCTTATAAGTTTATTGGCGAACCCCAATCAAGTACGGCCGAAGAGATTTTGGGGAGTCTACACAAAACTGAAAATATTTAACATGACAAACTACAAGAAAGGTAATTTTTTTTTTTAAATTAAAGAATAATTTGAAGATGTTCTTTGTGTATGTGCTGTTGGTTTTAGTGAATTGTGCAAGTCGTTTGTTGTGCAGTTGTGTATCTTGACGCCGATACTATTGTTGTTAAGAGTATAGAGGATCTCTTTAAATGTGGGAAGTTTTGCGCAAACTTGAAACATTCAGAGAGGCTGAATTCAGGCGTCATGGTAGTTGAGCCATCAGAGTCAGTTTTCAAAGATATGATGAGCAAAGTGAAAACATTGCCTTCTTATACTGGAGGTTTTAAGCTTAACCTTTTGCATCTTTTTCTTTATGGTTTCTTCTTATTTATATTATTATGTGCGAAGTACAACATTTTAGTTTGTTTGCAATATTTTGGGAGTTGTATTTACGTGGACTTGTTTTATTCCGTGATTTTTTATGAGAAGATATTACTAGTAAGTTTGGATGTAATGATGCAAAGATTAGGCTGGACTTATTGCACTTATTGCCATAAATGCTAAACATATTGATTAATTTGTGTTAGTTTGCGTGTATGAGATGGGGGGCAAAGTTTGAACTTCGAAATGAGATGTGTTCTGCTCCTAAGTGTCTATGAATCCTGGGGCTTGAAAGAAATTGAACTACAAGCGGAGGTTTTACTTTAATATTCAACTTGACACTTAACTACTTGATTAATTCATTTGGAAAACTTATGTCTTCAATATTGAAGCATTCTCACTTAATTTTGTTTGGGCTGAGGATTTTGCATCGCATCTAAGTTTCAACCTTATCTTTTTTATACAAGGAAAATGTGAGAGTATTTGTGGCCTAATCTATGTTTTTTTCTTAATGAAGTTTTTTTTTCTCTGTCGTTTCCTTCTTTATTAAGTAGCTCATACTTTTTCATGCTAACAGGAGATCAGGGGTTTCTGAATTCATATTTTTCTGGATTTGCCAATGCACATGTTTTTGAGCCAAACTTACCCGTAGATGAGATGAATTCTAAACCAGTACCTGAAATGGAGCGACTCTCTACCCTATACAATGCTGATGTTGGTCTGTACATGCTAGCCAACAAGGTAATTGGTACCGTCTCTCTCTCTCTCTCCCTCTCCCTCTCTCTCATTATCTCAGTTTTGGTCCTTGTGCTGGTATGATGATTTGCTAAAAAACGTCGTTTCTTAAACTAAGTACTGTCTTTGATAATGATTTTATATGGTTACGTTCCCCCATTATGTTAAGTAATTGAAGTTGGTAGAATTTTGGATATAGCAATTGATGACACCAAGTGGAAAATTCAATTTTTTGACTGGTTTTATTGATTATGTATTTTGATTTGGTATGATGATGGATCAAGAAGGATGAAGTTGGGACTTGGGAATGTTGATTTTGAAACAAAGAAAAGTTGAATGATGAGCAAGACTAAGGCCTTAATGCTCCTTGAGTGAGATATTTCAAATATAAAGTGAGAATGTTGAGAATTGGGGGTTTAAACTTTAACGGGTTGGGTCGGGTCGGGTCGGGTGGAGCTAAAACTCAACCCAACCTAACCTAGTTCGGGTTGAGTTGGGTTGGTCATTCGGGTTGAGATGACTTGAACTTTACCCATAAATTTCACATGTAGATTCTATACTAGTAAATCTCAAGTAAGTATATTTAAAATAAAACAAAATTAACTTATAAATTTGACAACAATTAATATCAAAGATGTTTCAAATACAACTGCATTCATCCACCACGTCATAAAATAACAAATACAAGTTCAAAAGAGTTCCATCAAAATGTTTATCGAATATAAATTCAAAAAGTTGCATCAAAATGTTAATAACACGAAAAATTGATGGCTTTAGGGAAAAAGAGATTTTAGGATTACATTGAGTTTGGTTCAAGTTGGATTGGTGTTGGTTCCAAGGATGTCAACCCATGACCCAACGCAAACCGTTCGGATTGAGAATTTTGAACCCAACTCAACCCAAACACCTAGAACAACCTAACCCAACCCATCAGGTTATGTTCGGGTTGGTCGGGTTGGCCGGGTTGGCTTACACCCCTATTGAGAACGTTGATTTTGAAACACAGGAAAAGTTGAATGATGAGTAAGAGTTAGGGGTTAATGCTCCTCAAGAGGGATATTTCAAATATAAAGTGAGGATTTCCAACAATCAACAACTTGCTCATATCTATGCTACTGTGCTTATGACAAGTTTTGATGGTCCCAACTATGCCTTTTACTTCGCACCCCAACTCAATTGACTTCGGTTGGGATTAAGATTGTTTTTTGGGGTTTCTTGATGAAACAATTTATTAGATCAAAAGATAAAGATATAAAAGGTGGGAAGTAGGACGAGATGACAACAATTTGGCAAAATATCAACATTCCTAAGAATTAGTGTTGAAAAAACATTAAGTCCCTCTTCAATCTGAAAGAGGTGAAGATAATATTATGGTCTTTTGGAAAGAGGTGAAGATAAATATTACGGTCTTATGTATTATGAGTGTTAGTTTACTTTTATTTGACATCTTTATATATATACAAATATATTTAAAATATAATTTAATCGATTTATAGCATTTTAAAACTCTTGATTCAATTCTACGGTCTCATCCTCAAGAACCCCTCAGCGATCCTAATTGAGGGGGGGTACTCCCCTGTTAGTCCCATATTAGGTTAGTCCAGTAGTGGTATTTAAAATTTAAATCAGATCTGTTTTGGGTTGAAGGTTTTTTTCATCCACAATTGTTGGGTTGTTGTGGATTGTGGCTCAAAATTGACCTAGCGACGAAGCCCTTTGAAAATCATGATGTTGGCCTTCTTCTAATCACCCAACTAGTGAGAGGGTCTTTCTCAAACTGTTTTATCTGATGCCTTGAGCATTGACCCATCCCTTATTTATTAGGTCCAACCTGACTTAACATCATTTCAATACTTGATATTTATTGCACCAGAAACCCTTCAACAACATACCAATAGGTAACTAACAAAGAATGCAACTTAGATATGTGCCCACGATTCAGGAACGTGTACCAAATTTGACAATTACAGTCAATAGTCACAACTTACCTCTTTCTTGTTTAGAACCAGCCTCTATGAAGAACCTTGCTTTTGGTCAAATCCTCATATTGTGCTTAGAAAAGGTTTCTTCATTAAGGTTGATAAGATGCATTGAGTATATTCCCTTCTGAATGCTAGTTCTGCTAACGAGCTGCCCAGTCATATAACAGACACAACCCAACCCGAGGTTGTGAATCAAATTGGCTTTGGTTGGGTTAAGAATTAGTAACCCGATCAAATTTGGGTTGTGTCAAGGTTTTACAAAAAAAAATCCTGATCGACTTGAACTCATTAAGAATATAAATTATTGCTTTAGTTACCATTTTTAAAGAGTCACCTACCATAATTGAATTACTTAGAATCTCATAGTAAAATAACATGAAGGAAAATATTCTATAAAATTACAACTACGTTCATACTTGTTCTTAAGATGTCAGGTGTCCAGGAATGTGTGGGTTTTTTGGTGCGCGATGGGGGATTATGGGATGGCTCCCCCCTCTTCTATCCATGAGAGTATGACCCTTGATCACATTCATCATAGCATCATTAGAATCAGAGAAGTCTGGCGAATTGCATCATTTGCAACTTTGTGGACGTTATGGTTGTAGAGACATAGAAAGGTTTTTCTGGGAAAGTCCATGGACTGTTTTTGTATTTGGGAAGAGGCAAAGTGGGTGGCTTGTAATTGGGTTGCTTGGTTCTAAGGTGAGTGGGGGCTATTCTATTTCGGAGTGGTGTAGGAGTTGGTTTAGTTGTCTATAGTGGTCGTTGGTCTTTTTGGGTGGGGCTGTTGGTTCTTTCCGTGTTGGTGTTTCTTCAGTGTATCTCTGATGCCCTGGGTTGTGTTCTTTTTGCTCCTCATATATATTATATTCTTATTGTTTCTTCTCAAAACAGGAAAAAAAAAAAAGAAAAAGAAAAGAAAAGAAATTACTTATGAGATGAAAATTTAGAATTTGTATATTGAAGTAGACCCACCCAAACCAACCCGAAGTTAGTTGGTAGGGTTCGGTTTGGAGGTCTTATTGGGTTGGTTGGTTTAAAACACGACTTGATTTGCTTGGGTTGATATTTGACCAAAACCTGAACCGATCCAACCTCATAAACAGCCCTAGGACTGACTTTAATAACTTTGGTCATTTCCAATATTTTGCAAAATGTGCAGATGTTCCAGCCACAAAAAAACAAAGCAGGTTGTTCCAACTTCCCTAGCTTTCTCCTTGGCTATCCTGTTCTCACTTATTTCTACTACTGTTGATGCAGGCCTTCGCATTGTTGTAGTCTTTGTATAACTAAAGCCCATGACTAGAATTACCATCTTTATGCTTGGAAGTCGGAAACCATTTACATGGCTCATTCAGCTATCATGGTTCACTGTAACAATTATCTCAATGGGCAGGGAGGAATAATCGGAGAATCTACTTAGTCTCTATCCCTTCTCTTGTGTGTGTCTAGACTCCAGAGACTGCAATTGTTAGATGGATTGCATGGTATTATTATTATTGTTGTTGTTGCTGTTGTTATTGTTATTGTTGTCAATTTAGCCCATGATAGAGTGGAGTGGAGGAAACAAATTCATGTAGCCGACCTCAAGTTCAAGTAGTAGGGAAAAAGCTTAGTTGAGTTGAGTTGAGTTTATTGTTATTGTTACTGTTATTATTAATATCATTATCGTCATAATCATCATCGTCATAATCATCATCATCATCATCATCATCATGTAGGTTGACAAGTGAACTGATAAAGATCGAAGTTCCCTTATTGCTATAAGGTGTCTCTAGTTAAGTATATATCTTTGCATTTCTGGCACCTCTGGTAATGCGGATGATTATTGAGGATGACTAATGAAATTTGTTCGAATGATAAAAATTTCAATATTTTAACTTGCTGATTTAGTACGTGCTTTCCATTTTTTGTTAGCTGCACTGTCATAATTCTGTCATTCTTTTAATTCACTGATTTGTGCAGTAGAATATTATTGGTTTATGAAGATTTGAGTCTTTGCTTCTTCACTTGTCAATTTATTTGCATTGATCTTTCCCTTGCATCTGTTTATGTGCTCTTTTATTTTTTTGTACATGTAGTGGATGGTAGATGAGAAAGAACTCCGGGTTATTCACTACACACTTGGGCCACTCAAGCCGTGGGACTGGTGGACAGCATGGCTCCTAAAACCAGTTGATGTTTGGCAGGTTGGTTCTTTTTTTTCTCTTTGGAACTTCTTTACCTTTATTGTCATTGCATTCCATAACTTTTTTATTATGAGTTCATGTGAGCATGCTTTTATATTGTTTTTGAGGAGTAGGGGGGTGCAGAAGGTCCTGCATGTGTGCTTGGCAGGTGCAGTTGGAAGGTTTGGGTAGGGTTTGTGAGTGCATAGGTTTCTTATTGGAGTATATGCTTCACCTTCAGACAGAAGAAAGAGTACTGTGACCAGAACCTCTTTACATAATTGATTTTGTTTTCTGATGTTGCAGAATGTTCGGGAGCAGCTTGAGGAATCCCTTCCAGGAACTGGAGGAGGAAAGAATCCTAATGAAGATCTTTTAGTCAAATTTCTTTTTCTCCTTCCTATATTTGTGCTGCTTTTTTGTTACTACAAGTCCTTTTTCCAGGTTGGCATCTTCATGATTGACTTCTTTTAAATCTAATGAAACAAAGAATGGATTAATATATGCTTTATGTAATTGGCACAGATGCAGAGAGACTTCAGTGTATTCATTAGAGGCTCAATATGTGATAATGTGAGGCATCTATACTACAGACTCAGAGCTGGAAGTGGTATTACTTATTCTTCTGTTACTGTTTCATCATCAGCTACGATCAATTCCCATCAACAGGTAAGATATTCTCTTTGTTTGAGTGAACAGTATTTTTCAAACAAATCGTTGAATTTATCATTATTGTATTAATTTTAGTCTTGTAATAACATGCCATAGTTGTCTGTTTCATTTAAAGAGCAGTAGGCTGCATGATTTATTTGCAATTGGTTTTTATGAATAGATTCTCCCTGTACCTTAGCGTCAATCACTACTAATCGATTTATAATTTATTTTTCACTTTTGGAACTAAGAAACTTTATAGAAATTAGTGTTCACAGTAAGACAGCAACATTGTATGATTGGCTTCCATGATGGTATGTTTCTGTGAATTCCACCCTGGTTGACTATTATCAATATATTTTTTTTCTTAAAATTTTGCTAGTTAACCAGAGTAGGCTCTTCAATTGGAGACTTAATCTTACATGATTGAAACACATACCTTGCCCTCACCGCCCCCCCCCCCCCCCCCCCCCCCCTCTCATGCTGTTCTCTCCTTTCTTGTCTTTTTTCTTGATAAAATTGTAAAAATAAGAGGAAGGACTTAGGCAGAATTGCCTATGGACAATGTTGCAAGTCTTTCACATAAGATATGTTTTTATATTCATCTTTTCGTGTTGCAATTGCATGGTTTTTGGAGTGAGTGCTTTCCTGTTCTCCTTTTTTATTATGGTTGTTTTAAACAGCCTTGAGGTGGCTGGTCCTACTTTTTCGTTGTTAGTTGAATAATATGACTTGTAATCATTTATGAGCTCTTTGAATTTGATCTTCTTGCTTCTGATGTGCTGCAGTTCTCTTATGGGGCACAATCAAAGGTACCTTCTTATTTGGGTGGAGTATCTATTTTGGTTTGCTTCATAGTTGCAATGGTATCCCTTGCACTTGCTTTTGCAATTGTTCCTCGGCAAGTAATGGCATGGACTGGTTTGCTGCTGATGTATGAGTGGACATTTATAATATTCTTCCTGGCACTCCGAGGCTATCTTAAATTTGTTTATAGATGGGGACAGGCAACATTATCTCAAACAGGATCATTTCCTCCAGATTCAGATTCTTTGGACGATAATTCCAGAAAAGGTTTGAGTTCTTTTATATCTGACATAGATATATAACAATACTGAGGCATTAATTGTGCCTATATTTTCTTATAATTCTTGGCTAATTATCCTTTCTAAGTGATGCAGGTCATCTGAAGCAGGTAGACACCTGTGATATTTCAAATTGGTATTATGGGTTAGGGATGGCTTTCCTGTCTGTTGCTGCTCCTTCACTGCCATGTCTTTTGGGAATCACTGCTCTGTTTCTGAGGTAATTTTTGCCTTTTCTAATAAGCCTGAGGTCCTAGTCTAATTAGTGCTGTTTCATGATTGATGCATTTCATCAATACCTAATGCAATTTAATACACATTTATAGAAATGATATGCTGTTAATTATGAAATTTCTTGATTACTCTCGAATTTGCCATTTGCATCTAATTAATGTGCTTTCTTTAGTTGTCTGGCTGAATCAATTTTAATGATGACCAATGAAGTTTTTCTTGGCATCCCAACTATCATAGTTTGGTTGTTGTATGCTTTTTAATAATGAGCAAAGGTAAAAAACATCAACTACTATTTATTTTTTAAAAAACAAGAGAACCAATTATACACATTTGGATTATCTGTTTGGAATAATATTTCGGGTACTTCCTGGATTGATTAGGATGCTTAACGATACAAAGCACCTATTGAATGCTGCCATATCATTGGTTTTAAATTATTATTGGATCAATGATCTTTATGTGGCTTATGAGGTGAATTTAATATATTTGCATTAAGTGGGTAACAAATGGATTAGGAAGTTGACATACCATTGACAAGTATGGTTCATTTTCCCTTGATGGTATAGTTCATTTTTTCTCATCATCTTATGTTTCGTTTTATGGCCTTTTTGGCATCACAATAATTTGTCATGACCATTAGTGTTTACATAATCCACTGTTGCTAAATGTTGCTTTAGAAGTACTTTTCTTGTAAAACAAAATCATGTCCTAAGCCACATACTTTTAAGCATTCCCATTGTCTTTTAGATTCTGCGCTGGCTGCTTCAGTCATGGAGTATCCTGTAAATGGATATCTTTGTCATCTAATATTTTGCTCCATAAGGACAGCTATCCTTAATCATATCTGTTCATCACATGTGAACTGTGAGAGCTATTTCAGTTACCAATCTCTAATTATACTTATTGTTTTTTATCTGGATGCTACTAGTGGTAAAAGATGACTAAAACCAAAAAACTGCTATTTCCTTTTTCTTTTCAAAATCTGGGAGTTAATTTTATGGATTTATAGATGATTCTTTTTGTACATTAAATGGAAACAAAAAAGAAAAAAATAGAAAAAAAAAAAAAGGTAACCCGGTGCATGAAGCTTCCGCCTATGTGTGGGATCGATCTCAAGGAAAGGTCGGACTACTTTTAGGTCTTTTGTAACCAACCTTACCTAAGTGAAAACAGAATCTGGTAAATGGAGGAAACTTGATTGGTTATCTCTTAGAGATCGTGTTGAAAATATTTACCTGTAAATTTTTTGCAGGTTAGGTTTGATGGTTGTGGGCGGTCTAGTATTAGCATCTTTTATGACGTATGCTTCGGAGCATCTTGCTATTAGGGCATTCTTGAAAGGTCTTGAAGATAGGGACACACCTCGGACAAGAAATGCGTGTTTCTTATGTTAGATTGAAAATTTGATATCAATGGCTGCCTTGGAGCAGTGTAATGCTTCTGCTTTAACTTAACCTTTTTTTTTTTTTTTTTTGGTAGCTTTCCTATTTTTTCTTTTCTTCCCTGATTTCCTCGTTTCATTTGTAAAAGTATTGCAGGGAATTTTCAAGTGTAATTATTTTCTAGGATTTTCTGTAGAATATTTTTTTGGTGATTGGAGTTTTGTTTGTGATGGCTTGAATAAGAAAAAGAGAGATGTTTTCATGCATAGCTTCCTACCAGTTTGGGAAGAGCAACTGAGCAAGGAATGAGTAAACGCACAACGGTCTTTGGGTGGTTTAGTTGTGTATAGATGCATCATATTTGTTTGACCATTTTTACAATCTTAACAAAAGAGAATCCGTTCATTAGGGTGTATGAATTTTGGAAATTGTAGTATATATATATAATTCCTATTATTAAAATTATTATTATCGTTGTTGTGGCTATTTTTGGTTAATTCATATGTTTAAGGTGAAGATCCATTGTGTAAAATATTGGGACAATGCATTTCTAGTGTTGCCATTGGGTTGTTCTCCATGTAATTTTTCATGGAATGAAAACTTACAAAAAAAAGAGAAAGAACTGGTTTCATTGGTTTGATTTTTATTAAAGTCTGGATTGTTTCGACTAGGCAATTTACTAAAAGATGGATTTGGTTAGATGATTCACAGTTTATGAATTTTCTAAACCAATACAAAACGAATGGAACTAAAGATGGGTAAAAGTATAAAATGTCATTTGATTATTATTTGTTAATGCTAAATCATTTTTACGTATTAACATTCATAACGATGTTGGTATAACATAATAACCAATTTAAAATTAAAAAGCTCAAATAACTCAAACCACAAATTTAATTTGTTCGGTTTTTTATAGTGTATATCAGATCTTGTTGGTTCAATCTCATTGTAAATTCAATTTGATTTTAATTTGTAAATTTTAAAAACTGATTATGTTCAGTTTAGTTTAGGTTTCATTTCATAACCCAACAAAATCACACCATGAACATCCCTGGAAGAGAGATTGATCACCTTGATTGGGTTAGTTTGTTCGGCAAATACATTCCGTTCTCCTTCTTCTTGTTAACTAAAATTTGAGTCGTGGAAACCAATGGTGGTTTTAGTGGTTGGGTACAAACGTATTTACCTTCAAGGTCTCGAGTTCAAGTCACCTCCCACTACTTGTTGGTTAACAACGTCCTTGAGTGTTTATAAAAAAAAAAAAATTGAGTCATGGAGAATGCCGTAAGATTAAAAAAAAAAAAAATGAAGAACCCCTCCCCCCTCCTTATTTCTCACACCAAAATCACTCATCCTTATGATTTTCCTTCTCTCTTTTACTCATTTTGAGTTTTTGTCTTCTCTTTTCAAACTCTCTTTCCGAGACTCTCTGTACGGTGCAACGCGGTTCTACCCGGAAGAAGACGCCAATTTTCAAAGGAGTTTTTATCTGAAGGTGGGGAACGAAACATAGGTTTGCGTGTCTTATAACTTTTATTAAAGTTTACATTCATTTATCATTTTGTCTACTAATCATTTACACTGTATTATTGGGTATAATGTTTATACTTGTCATACTTATGCTTGTATATTTGGAGTTCATGTATTATACTATTATTATGCCGGATTAGTGGTCAATATGGCTCAACCAGACTCAGTCTTGTCCTCAGTAACTTTAAATAGTGAACGGGAGGTAGCGTGCTGCTCTAGACAATTGGTATTTAAGTAGACCTTGTGTCTCACTTCTCAACTGGAGACTGATTTGGTTGGTCTTATTTGAAAGCTATCAGCTTATACAAGTAATAGTGAATGTCCTAACATTGCACGTAGTGATACCGACCCTGATAAGGATCACTAGACGTTGCCAAATCCTGTCTAAATATTATGTAAAGACCGGATCAGTTCATGCATTGGCATCATACATAGCACCACCTAGCGACGTATGTGGTTTATGATTCATAGAATAATTAGAAGCAATGCTCGCTATTCATTATATTTCTCTGGAGAGGGACGTACAATGAGAACCTGACTACTCTTGGGGAGGGACATCTTTACGTAAATCCAAAGCATCATTCTTGAGGAGGAACGTACAAGGAGAACCCGACTACTCCTGGGGAGGGACATCTGTACGTGAACTTAGACGATGTACAATCATCAAACCAATACGAGATGGTGTCATGCATACATACATGTTAGATTGATTATGATGCTCTGATGTGTATTTAAGATATTTGATTATGAAGTTTGTTTTATTAATTGTTATATTCACGAACTATTTTACCCAGTGAGCGTGTAGCTCACCTCGTTGTTATCCAATTTTTCACAGGAGATTAGGGGGGACTGGATGCAGGTTTTTGGGTCCACATTTTGTATCCTTTGTATTATTCATTGGGAATTTTGGGATGATGTTCCCTTAACTATTTCATGTACAATTATATTCTAAAATTAATGAAATCATACTTGTACTTAATCGTGTTTCCGCACACTCAGTTATTGTTATAATACATTCGCGCCCCGTCCGTGAGTGTCCCGTTGGTTTAGGCGCGACCGGGCGATGTGTGACATTTAATGGTATCAGAGAGTAAGGTCCACGGCCCGCCCAAGTCCATCAAATTAGGAAAAGAAACTATTTATTAGATATATATATATATATATCTCTAGAACTATATATATATATTTGAATTATATATCGTTGAGATTAATATTAAATATATATCTAGAAAACTATATGGTTTCTATATAGTTTAGATTATATATATATATATATATATATATATATATATATATATCTATATATCTATGTATATATATATGAGATATATATATCATATTGCTAATGGAGAATGTGGATTAAATGATGACATAAACATCAAGAGAAAAATAGAAAATATTGTCCAACTGACAAAACATAAATCTTAAAAATGTTAGAAATATATTTTGTGTCTTTCACAAGTTTATTTTCCTTTTAACAAAATAATGGCCTCAAGTGAAGGAATGACTTCCGGTAGTAGGGAACCAATTCCCACCAGACTCAAGGAATTGTCCAAAATGGAGGTTATGACTATAAGGAGTATCGACAATAAAGATCTCCGCCTCCGTCCGATCCTTCACGAAAAATTCGCAACACTGGGGTGGTTGAACATAACAAAAGTTGAGGGTTAGGTCTCATACAACTTGATGAAATCATTCTACGAAGCCATGTATTGCGTAGGACTTCAAGAAGATGAGATCAACCCAGTTTTGGAGACAACGGTCAAGGGAACAAAGATTTCTATCAACGTCGAAATTATTGTGCGACTTATGAAGATTCCGATTGAAGATAGAATCATTGATCCACACGAACCCCAGACAGTTGTAGAGATCGCAGAATCCAAAGAACAATTGTTCAATTCCCTCGCCAAAAAGTCGTACACTCAATCGACGTACGCCCACCTCCCAAACAATCTTCTTAAACCACTTTTTGCTGGCCTTGGAAAGATCGTATGCGGCAACATTTTGCCAAAAAAGGTGACTAGAGGTGCTATGTCAAAGGCTCAACTTCTTGTGCTATACTGCATAGAGAAGAAGATTAAGGTCTCCTTACCTCACATCATCATCCAACAAATGTTGCGAGTGATTTAAAACCCTTTAAGAAAAGAACTCCTCGGCTACGGAGTCTTGACCATGAGGATGCTATACGAGGCAAACGTCAACACTTTTGATGAGTCTTCGAAGCATATCACTGAGGCGGTTACAACATCTTCTATCTTTAAGATATTTGTCACAAGTGGAAGGGTGACTGACGAGGAAGTATTCGACGCAACTTTAGGAGAAAATGGCGAAAGAATTAAAGACAAAAATGGACGTTGTCAACGAAAAAGTCGGCGCAAGATTCCTGTTAGGGAGATACCAAATAACGAGCCAAACCAGAACCCTACGTCAAACCCAACGCCGAATAATGGTCAAACCGATCACCTATTCTCTGAGGAAGATTTCTTTGCCAACCTAAATCAACCTCAACCAAATCAGAATGGACAAAGAGTTCCAGCAAATGCACCTTCCTGAAACATGACAACTCAAGGCAATACTACGTACCAAAGGTTTTCAACTCCTGAAGTACCGTATCGGCCAGTTCCACAAGTTCCTGTGAACCAACGACAACAAAATTTTGGGACACCAAATCTTGGAAGAGAGGGCATCCCAATGAGCCCATAGTCTCAAGACTTTTCAACCCAAGCATATCCAAATGTCCAAGGGGTTCCAATTAGGGAATCCCCGTACAGTCAAAACAACTACCCCACACCTATGAGTCAACTGTACGGCCAATACTTTCCACCAATGCATACGGCCTACCCTCCACCTATGGACAGTCAACACATCAACCATCGATGGGACAATCGACTAACCCATTCGAGCAGTTAAATGTGATAGTAGCTAGTATTGCTCGGATAGAGGAGACTCAAAATGCTTTGTTAACACGTATGCAAAACGTCGAAGAACAACGAGCAAATTCTCAACCTTTTTCTAGTAGTCTTTTTGTACCTGGCAGGAGGTCTAGAAGGAGCAGTAGTAGGCAGGAAAAATCAGGAATGATCACTGGCATTGTAAAAATTTATTTTATATATGAATGAAAAAGTTTTGTTTAAGACTATCTTTGGTAGGCCGACTTACAACCATTTTTTCTTTTGTATCACTAAACTTTGGAGTGGTATGGGAGACAACAAAATTGGAGGATATTAAATAAAATATGGAAGTAAGAAAACCCACGACCTTTTGTGAAAAGAAACATTTGGAGAAAGTTGCATTACTAACATTATCACAAAGTTTACACGGTATGAGATGAGTAAACTTGGACGATACTATTAGTAAACTACTATTCAACCGATGTTTTATAGAGACCGTGTTCATACAACTTAACTTGGTTGACACCCTTATTACCAAATTCATTTGGTATGGGACACACGAATTTGGATAATAATCGAAGAGACTAAGCGAAAGAGTTTGAATACATAAAATTGAGATAGAACGTTAAATCAGGATACTTATTGAGGAAAATAGAATTTTTATGACTCGTATGGATGGATTTTCAATGAAATATATATGTATGTTCACAAAAACCAGAACCAAAACATTTGAAATACTTGCAAAGTTTTATACTTATTATATAAACATTCTAACCTTGTTTTTACACCATGGCCAAACATACGAGGCACATAAGATTCTTTGATTTCTCAGCAAAAACCTTACACTATACTTAGAAAAATAGGTGGTTTTTATATTACAGTACTCTCGAAATTGTTGCTGAGAATACCATAACATTATATTTGGCTACAGTTTCCTAAATCATGGTTTTATTTTCTCCTTGCCAGTGAGAAAATGCAAACCAGGAAGAGAGGAAGGCCACGTACTATCCGTCCAACAGAGGAGGCACCTCATGAGATTCAGAACCAGGAACCGCCGCCTCTGACGACAGCGCAGGCCACACCCGACACTGCCACTACGTCTGGGCAGGCAGTGCCACCCCAACCCACATCCTTTGCCATGCCTTCGAGTATGAAAGTCTTTTTCACCGGATTTATCGAGGCGATGAAAGTAACTGTTCAGACCGCCGTTCGTGAGACTGCGGCCAATCAGGTTGCCACTGTTCAGGCCCTTGTGAGATCTGGGTCGGAGACTCAAACCGACTAGATTACGAAATACAAGAGTCTACAATCTCTTACTTTTGCTGGCACCATTGATGTTGAAGAGGTGCAGAAATGGCTGGATGAGTCAAAGAAGGCTCTCGATGCAATGAGAGTCGATGAGGCTCGAAATATTCCACTTGCAACCTACCAACTTATTGGTGGAGCAAATACATGGTGGATAACAGTAAAGGAGGACCCAAGGGTCAACACTACAGACATGACTTGGCAACAGTTCGAGTCACTGTTTATTGATGAGTACTTCCCCGGTGCTGTGAAGAGGCAGAAGCGCCAGGAGTTCGCCAAACTATACCAAGGCGGCATGATAGTCAGGGAGTACGCTTGCAAGTTTAAAGAATTATCTGTCTACTCTCTCTCCACCATCTTAACGGAGCAGGATAAGATCGAGAAATTCTACAATGGCCTTCGTCCTGACATTCGACAAGCCTTGTCGATCTTGGATCTCAAGATTTACAGGGAGGTCGTTGACAAGGCCATGAGTTTTGAGCAGGAGAAGATTGTGCAGGAACAGAGACTGAATAAGGAAAAACGGCCTGCATCATTTTCCTAACAGGGCTCGCAACAGGGCAACAAAAAGAAGCCCTACTATAATCGAAACCCAGCCCTCCCAGCCCCTGTTAAGAAGAATGAGGCCACGACACCTGCGGCTGAACCATCTAACCTTGGCCATTAGGGTTTTCGCAATCATGGCCACGAAGGCCGTAATGGCAGGGGTGGCCATCGAAACGGCAATGGCAGAGGTGGTGGTCAGCACCACAATCAACATGGCCAACAGAACCATCAGCAGCAGAGGCTGACGTGTTACAACTGCAGCCAGCCGGGCTATGTAAGAAATGCCTGTCCGCACGTTCAGCAATCTATTCCCGTTGTTCCAGTCCAACAAGCACCACCTGCTGCTAATACCCAACCCAGGCAGAACCGGCAAAATCAGGGGCAACGGAACCAGGGCAGAGCATTTGCTATCGCTTAACAACCCCTCCTAGACAACAATGTAGTTGAAGGGACATTTCCCTTGTTCAATACAATGGTGCATGTCTTGTTCAATTCGGGTGCTACACATTCTTTTATATCGTCTGCATTGGTAAGATATTTAGGGTTGCATCCTGAACCCACATAAATCACAATCCATGTCACATCACCTTTAAGATCTAGTACTGATGTGAAATTGCAGTGTTCTCGATTTGAGCTTCAAATGGCAGAACAAATAATATATGCAAATCTTTTTGTGATGGACATTGAAAACTTCGACATCATCCTCGGCATGGACAGGATCACACCACTGAATGCAAAGATCGATTGTATGAAGAAGCAAGTTCAGTTAACCTTGCTCACGGGAGAGTTTGTCAAGATTCAGGGAACAAGGAAATAGATACACAACTCGACTGCTGCACTTTTCAAGGCACAGCTTCGAGCTCTATCCTTTGGTGATGAAAATGAATCACCAGTACTGTACCCTCTCGAAGTACACGATGTCCCGGTAATATCTGAATTCCCAACAGTTTTTCTAAATGACCTTCCTGGTCTACCTCCGGTTAGGGAATTCGATTTTGAAATCAATCTCATACTTGGGACCGGGCCTATCTCGATTCCACCATACAAAAATGTCAAATGTCGAGCTAGTCGAATTGGACAAACAACTGAAGGAATTAGAGAGTAATGGCTTCATCAGAAAAAGTTCATCACCCTGGGGGTCTCCAGTTCTGTTTGTTCGCAAAAAGGATGGTTCGTTACGACTTTGCATCGACTATCGCAAGCTGAATAACGTCACCATTAAGAACAGATACCCGTTGCCCAGGATCGATGACTTGTTCGATCAACTTAGAGATGCCAAATACTTCTCTAAGATTGATTTACGATCCGGTTATCACCAACTCTGGATCCGATAGTCAGACATTACCAAGACGACATTTAGAACTCGGTACGGTCACTACGAGTTCTTGGTCATGCCGTTCGGTCTAACAAATGCACTTGCTGCATTCATGGATTTAATGAACAACATCTTCAGGTTATACTTAGACTGATTTGTGGTGGTGTTTGTGGACGATATCTTGATATATTCCTCAACCGAAGAAGACCATAAGATACATCTGAAGATAGTCCTCCAGACATTGAAAAGCCACCAGTTGTATGCAAAGTGAGTAAGTTCGAATTTTGGGCGAAGCGAGTTCAATTCCTAGGCCATGTGGTTTCAGGCAATGGCATTGAGGTCGATCCTTTTAAGGTTGAAGCGGTTTTAAACTGGAAGTAGCCTACCACTGTTACTCAAATTAGGAGTTTTCTTGGTTTGGCTGGCTATTACAGACGCTTCATCAAGGACTTTTCAAAGATTGCTAAACCTATGACAAAGCTCACTTGGAAAGACGTGCGATTCATCTGGAATCCCGTCTGTGAAACATCATATCAGGAATCGAAGTAGCGCCTCACGACGACACCAGTACTCATCATTCCAAGAAATGCACTTGGATTTTCACTATACACCGACGCCACTCTCCAAGGCTTAGGTGTCGTACTAATGCAAGAAGGCCAAGTTGTCGCATATGCCTCGAGGCAACTGAAGATTCATGAGGGCAATTACCCAACACATGACTTGGAACTTGCAGCTGTCGTATTTGTACTGAAGCTATGGCGTCATTAGCTATACGGTGAACGGTTTGAGGTCTTCTCGGATCACAAGAGTCTTAAGTACCTCTACACCCAGAGAGACCTAAACCTCCACCAAAGACAATGGTTGGAATTCTTGAAAGATTATGACTTTCAACTCCAGTACCACCCCGGTAAGGCCAATGTTATCGCTGATGCCCTGAGTAGAAAATCTTATGTTGTTTGCACTCTTAACTTCGAAATGGGGAAGTTGGCTACAGAGATGGAAAATTTTAACCTGCAATTGATCGATGAAGGAGCAAGATCACGACTTTCTCAATTGTCAGCCAACTCTGAGCTGGTTCGAAAGATTTCAGCAGCTCAAGCCAACGACCCTATGTTAATGGAGAAAAGCGAACTTCTACTCAGCAGATAATTCGGAAAGAAGACGGGGCCGTTTTCTATAAAAAAAACGTCTCTGTCCACTGAACGATCCTGAAGTTCGGAAAGAAGTGCTCACTGAGATGCACTGTTCGAGGTTCGCTATGCATCCTGGGGGTGACAAGATGTACAAGGATGTCAAGCGACAATTCTGGTTTTCTGGAATGAAGAAGGCGATTGCACACTTCGTTGCTCGATGTCTCGTTTGCCAGCAAGTTAAGGTAGAACGAAGACTTCCCTCTGGACTTCTCCAATCGTTACCTATTGGAGAATGGAAGTGGGAGAACATTGCAATGGATTTTGTTATGACCTTGCCTCGAAATAATAAAGGGCAAGATGCTATCTGGGTTATCATTGACAGACTTACACAGTCTGCACACTTTTCGCCAATAAAGTTCACAGATAACCCAGTCAAACTTGCCGAACTATATGGAAGAGAGATCGTACGCCTCCACGACATACCGCTCACGATTGTCTCTGATCGAGACCCTCGATTCACATCAAAGTTTTGGCAAAACTTCCAGAGTAGAATGGGCTCTAAGATCACCATGAGCATAACCTTTCATCCTCAGACTGATGTACAGTCAGAGCGTCTTATCCAAATCTTGGAAGACATGTTACGGTGTTGCATTTTGGACTTTCATGACGGATGGGCAAAGTACTTACATTTAGTTGAGTTTGCATACAACAACAGCTACCAAACTAGTATCGACATGGCACTGTATCCAAACTAGTATCGACATGGCACTGTATGGTCGCCCTTGCAGATCTCCGGTATGCTGGTTAGATATGGCAGATCGACCGCAGTTGGGCCCTGAACTAGTTCAAAAGACTTCTAAGAAGATTACACTAGTAAAGGAGCGACTTCGTGTTGCACAAAGTCGACAGAAGAGCTATGCTGACAAGCGGAGGCAGCCTCTAGAATTTGATAAGGTGGACTTGGTTTTTCTAAAAGTTCAGCCCACAAGAGGTGTCAAACGCTTTGGGATCAAATGAAAGCTCTCCCCGCGGTATATCGGTCCATTTCAGATCATTGAACGTATTGGCAAACTTACTTATCGTCTGTCCCTTCCATTGTCCATGTCTAAGGTTCATGACGTTTTTCACGTATCCATGCTTCGAAAGTATCGCCTTGATCCTTCGCATATCATCCCTCTAGTCGAGGTTCGGGTTGAGGAAGGATATAAGTATCAGGAGAGAACGATACAGATTTTGGATAGAAAAACTCAAGAACTAAGGCGACGTAGCATACCACTTGTGAAGGTGCTCTAGGATCACCACGGAGTAGAGGAAGCAACATGAGAACTAGAAGCAACAATTAAACAGAAATACCCTGAATTGTTTTCTAGTAATAACTGATGATGCGGTACATTGTACTATTTCACTTATCAATAAAATGATGAAACTTTGGTTACAAATATCTTAATGCATCGTTTCAATTGAATAACTATGCAGATGTCTGAAAATAATATCGATGGATATAGTGACACACACACGTAATGGCCTCATGGGACACATGTGGCGACTCCTACAGGATTTGAGTCTAGTCACAACTACTTTGCATCACCAACTCCATCACCACACAGACAACGATCCTTATCGCCAGAGCGCGCATGACTTTTTCGTAACAATTTAGCCCAAAACAATCCCGTGCCCTCATCTTGGCAGGATCTTCTACCAAAATTGCCAAGCGGTCAGATTCGAGCAACAACACGAAAAAACATCCCACCGCTCAACCTACCCCTCCTTAAACGATGCGACCAGCGCCCTACACCACTATCCGTTACGCAAAGGTTGGAATCTTCTGAGGACGAATCCGACTTCATTTGCTCTCCATGGTTTCATGATGTTGAGGATTCCACCGGCCACAATGCCATTCAGGGACCATACAGGCATTACCCTGAACTAGCAAACGATGACGACGACAGTGAATCTCACGCAGATAACTATTATGACTACTTGGACTGATTTCGAGGGCGAAATCCTTTTAAGGGGGGTAGAGTGTAATACCTTAGGTTTGCACAAGAAAAAAAACATTGTTCGGGCAGACGTGCTCGAACGTTCAGGCGCCATTTTTCCTATTTAAGAACCCCTCCCCCCTCCACATTTCTCACACCAAAATCACTCCTCCTTATGATTTTCCTTCTCTCTTTCACTCATTTTAAGTTTTTGTCTTCTCTTTTGAGACTCTCTTTCAGAGACTTTCTGTGTGGTGCAACGCGGTTCTGCCCGAGGGAAGACGCCAGTTTTCAAAGGAGTTTTTATCTGAAGGTGGGGAGCGAAACATAGGTTTGCGTGTCTTATAACTTTTATTAAAGTTTACATTTATTTATCATTATGTTTACTATTTATTTACACTGCATTATTGCGTATAATGTTTATACTTGTCATACTTATGCCTGTATATTTGGAGTTCATGTATTACATTGTTGTTATGCCGGATTAGTGGTCAATCGGACTCAACCAGACTCAGTCTTGTTCTCAGTAACTTTAAATAGTGAATGGGAGGCAGCGTGCTGCTCTAGACGATTGGTATTTAAGTAGACCTCGTGTCTCACCTCTCAACTGGAGACTGATTTGGTTGGTCTTATTTGAAAGCTATCAGCTTATACAAGTAATAGTGAATGTCCTAACCTTGCACGTAGTGATACTGACCCTGATAAGGATCACCAGACGTTGCCAAATCCTGTCTAAATATTAAGTAAAGATCGGGCCAGTTCATGCATTGGCATCATGCATAACACTACCTAGGGACGTATGTGGTTTATGATTCATAAAATAGTTAGAAGTAATGCTCGCTATTCATTATATTTCTCTAGAGAGGGACGTACAATGAGAACCTGGCTACTCTTGGGGAGGGACATCTGTACGTGAATCCAGAGCATCGTTCCTGGGGAGGGTCGTACTGTCACACCTGGGTTACACATAGTGCCCCCTACCCAGGGTGATGAAACCCCCGCAGGGCATACTCCAGTCATAGCACCACATAATATTGTCCCATCCCAGTACATAGCCCACTCAACAGTGTCTAGTACCCCCGGGATCATTTGCCCATAGTATTCATCATGAATAGTGTAGGGCCTCCCCCGCATTCGAACCTCAAACCTCATATAGGTTGATTTCGTAATCCGAGTAGCCATTGAGCTAGGACTAATAAATAAGTATAAAAATGACAAAAGTGAGATAGGTTCATGCCCAACCAACAAGAGGCCCTGGTTGGTTTAATATATGGTGTTAATAGCATATAATATATTGTAGATGTTGGTCTCACCCAAGAGAGGGGTGAATTGGATGTGATAGTCAATTTTAAATTTATCTTCCAATAACTTAGTGATTTACATGAGTGTATTGAAATTGAATGCAAAATAAAACATAGACTAAATTGCAAAAGTGAGACACACGATTAATAGTGGTTCGGCTGCGCCTACGTCCACTACCTAATCTCCCGATTAGGATTTTCTCAATCCACTAATTGATTTTCTTACGAGTGAGAATCAAACCGTTACAACTGCCATTTTACAGGTTAAAGGCAAACCCATCCTTTCACGGGCTAAGGATGAACCAAATTTTTTTTTTTCCGGAATGAGAAGAAACCCATGGTCCTTTTACAAGATAAGGAAGAACCGGTTCTCTTTTAAAGGCTAAGAGATAACCTATCCTTTTTAAGGTTAAGGACACACCTATCCTTTTACGGGATCAGGATGAACCGGTTTCCTTTTTCTGGACAGAGGAAGAACCCATGTTCTTTTTACGGGATCAGGAAGAACATTTATGATTTCAAACCTGAAATCACTTAAGTGAACCACGTCCACTTGACCTAGTTGTATCACATCGAAACACACCAACATTACAACAAATAATGTTAGTTCTAACAAAGTAGAACACTTTACAATTAAGCACATTACATAGCATTACAAAGATATGAAATATGAAATAGGCAATGCTAAGTTGAAATACACCTTCAGTCATTTACCTTTCAATGTTCGATATTGCTCAAGTGCAGTTTCGAAAAGCATGAATGATATGACATGAAAATTAGTGCTTATTCGAAAATAAAATATACCGAATAAAGATTGACTTAAAACACGAAGGGCTGGTGTAAATCAAAGACATAGACAATTTTCAAAATACATATAAAATATAAGTATGAAAACTTCTGGTTCTTTGATCAGTAGTTAACCAACTATTGACATAGTTCAATACAGTACTTAAGATATGAAATCAAGTGCAACTGTATATCTTGAACTATTTCTCAAATTCTATCTCCAGCAAGAATGATACCAAATATGAATCAGTGCTGAGAATTTGAGTAGATACTAATAAAGATAGATTTTCAAAGATAAAATATAATTGAAGCTCAATATGAAAATATATTGTAATCGTAAAGGTATTAGTGAAAAATACTTTGAAAGATTAAAAAATGAAATTCATTTTGACACAAACTAACTTTCAAAAAGTATTGGCACAACACAAAGTGATTGGCAAATTGTTTGATCCTAAGTGCTAGTCTTTATAGACTTAGTGGGACATAGTCGTTAGACATTTGAAGTTCAAATAATATGAACATTTACACACAACGACTAGAATGTTATATGAAAATGGCAACTGCAATTTTTACTAACATTCTGGTTCTTTTCAGATTTCATGAAAAAAGAAAGTTTTAGAAAAACTTATTTCATGTATCAGAGAAGGTCTCTAATAAGTCTGAAAAGGACTCTGTGCAAATGTTTGTTATGAAAAAGTAAACTAATGTAGTGTACTTATTCGAACAGTGACAGTTATTGAATTAGCGTCCTGATTCCATAATCAGTGTCCTAATGCATAATATCAACAATGTCATTTTGTTCCTTGAGGGTGCTTATTATGTATAATCATCTTGCTGAATACTTAAGTGAGGGCGCTACTATCTTGTAAGCGTCCTGACTTACTTTGACAACTAAGTAAAACAACTAAGTGCATGAGGGTGCTACTATCCGAGTAAGCATCCTACCTTTAAAAGATAAACAAAACATGAGGGCGCTACATTACGTAAGCGTCCTACCGAAAACACTTTAAATAAGACACAAACACGCTGAAGGATAATTAGCGTCTTGAAAGTTACTAAGTTGATTCCTAAAGTTGAGGGCACTTCTATCCAAATAACATCCTGACAGATTTTTCAACTTATAACTATCAGCGTCCTCAAAGAAGCATTCTTTGAAGAACTTAAAACATCTTTTAGTGAGCTGATGCTGAGTCAGTTTTCTGACAACTTCAGATGTTGACTAATAAAGGAGGCCGCTACTATACAAGTAAGCGTCATGATAAATCATTCAATTCAACCTTGAACGTTATCAGCGTCCTGACTTATCACGTTCGGGTGAGCATTGCCATTTCATTAGCGTCCTAAAAGACTCTTTGAAAACAATTTTGACTCGCGATAAAATATACGATAAATGCGGATAAAAACTCGGTAGATTTCAAATTAAATATATAGTATTAGATCATTTGAAATACCATAAAAACATGAAATCAAAACATGCAGATTAGCAAAACATATGTAGATGATTTATGCATGGTTTTGAAAAACATTTTGAGCAATAACAATTAGAGAAAGATATACCTTAAATACTTTGTGTATTTCTCTTTTCTCATAACCGTTAAATCCTACTCTTCATTCTGAGATCTTCAATAAGAGCTTTGCGGAGTTGAATGACTTGAATGTTGATTGAGAGATGTAGTCATGAAGCTTGATTGAATCGTTCGAGTGAAGTGATCTTGAAATCATGATGTGATTATTGAAGTTCTTTGGTTGAGACAAACTTGACTGTTGGATGTGATCTTTGAGTTCCTTGATCGAGTTATTCCTTGGCTTTTTACTTTTCTCAGGTACTTTGATGAAATCTTGATAAACGCACGTTTAGCACCGAAAAGTACTTTGTTTGTGATCATCAAAATATACTTTATCGCAGTATATTTAGGGACGATTTAAGTGATGAACCACATAGGTTAACAGTAGGTTCCTCTTTTAAAGACTATTGGGATTATGTTTATAATTCTTACATATGCATGGATGTTGATTTTGATTGCCTAGTGTTAGACCCCTACTTGCTAAAATTGGAATTTCAGTGTCATTACCTAGTGAAGGGGGTAATGACACACAATTGAGCCTCAGTGTGTGCTCAAAGTAATGGCGTGATGCAACCATGAAGTGATCCAGTCGACACTTGTTGATGGTGATTCAGCGTATGCTCAGGCTAGTGTAAGGGCCAAAGAGCAGATGCAAACTTGGTGGCTTGTGTGACCAATGTGTGGGCGAGGGTGGAAGCTCATAGGGGTTGGAAAATGGTGCAAACCTGATGTGTATGTGGGGAATGAAGTGTAACTAGACAAAGAGTGTGGCAGCTAGCTAGACAGTGGCACAAGTGGCACATGGGAGTTGACCCGAGTATCAAGCATGGGTGATGGACACCTAGTAGCAGTTATGGATTTGGTTTCATGGCAATTGGCACATGAAAAATGAGAGAAGGAAGTTATGAGGCATCCATAACTACCTTTAGTCCATGAGTGGACATGTGGTAGCAAGTTGGGGGAAGTTACAGGTAGTTATGTAACTTTCAGCCCCAATAACTACTTGGGAGTTACAAGTAGTTATGCCACCTAAGCATCAAGGGTGGTTAATAACTACCCTGAAACGTGGTTTCATAGGATGGAGAAGTTACATGCAGTTAAATTCGTGTATGGCTAAGATGAAATCTTTGAAAGTGTGCTCATGGGAGCATGACATATGTATAGGTAGTTATAATTACTTAGTGAACTTTGTAACTACAAATAACCCTCGTGTGCTTGGGAAACACAGGGAATAAGAAGTTGTAATCCCTGTTTTGTAATGAAAAGAGTTTATCTTGGTGCTTAAATTTGTATTTATTGTTGTTCCATCACTTACTTAACATTTTGTGTTGTTACTTAGATATAATAGTGCAATTGCAGGCAAATTGCTAGTGCTAAGGTGATCTTCCGAGTGAACGCAAGAATCCTAAGGTAATTGTCGAGTGAAAAGTCATTTGAGGGCCAAATACTCGGTGGACTTGAGTTAGATTGTTGAGGCTAGGTCAGAACTAGTGCATCACGAGTGACCAAAAGGATATTTTGTTGTATCGGGTGAACTGGGTGAGTTACTAGGTGAGCAACCCCAGATTGCCATGAGTTGCTGAGTGAGCAACCCCGTATTACCGTGATTGGCGAGAGTTGTCAAGTAAACAACCTCGATTTGCAATCAATTGCTAAGTGGGCAGCCTCAAATTGTAGTCAGCAATGAGCAACAAGTCAACCCTGGTTTGTAGGGAAGTTGCAAGCAGCTCAACCCCGGATTACCAGTAAACAATAGCGGTTTAACCCCGAATTGGTAGTGGTGTTGGAGCTGCGTAGGGGGAAAAATTTACCCAGTTTTGGTACCCATGACACCTAACATGGTTTGCCTTGGGTTTAGGCAACCATGGAAGACTAGAAACAAAAAAATCTTCAAGGATTGCATTGCCTCCCCTGGTAAGGTTATCCAAAATACTTCAAAGATGGTTGCTGGATTTTTAAATGTTACAAAATTCTAATGAAGGTTCTGCAGTGGTTTGAAATTATGTTTCCCACCAGCCCAGTGAATCTAGTGGTTGGAAACTTTACTGCGATGCAGTGTGGAATGCATCTTCTCTTCAAACTGGTTTGGGTTAGGTGCTTATCGATGAGAACAATCAAATGAGAATGGCAAAGTGTTGGTTTGAGAATGGTCCCTTATCAATTGAAGATGCAGAGGTAAGAGCAGTCCTTAGAGAGGTCAAGTATTTAGTTAGCTGCACTTTGTCTATATATGTCCTCACAGATTCCTTGCTGGTGGCACACGAGTTGGAGCATAAAAGGGGAAGTCTTGCTCATGTGGAAGCTACTCTACAGGAAATTTGGAGCACTGTCAGACACAATTTCAATTTTGTTTATTTTTTTAATGTCAGCAGGCAAAATAACATTCTAGCTCATAAGTTAGCTAGGCTTGCTTTTGATTTTTGTTGTTCTTTATTGTGGGAGCATTTTGTTGTGTATGGTGTATCTCAAGATCTCTTTCTCTCATGAATTGAATTTTAATATGTTTTGGCGAAAAAAGGAAAAGCATACAATACATTGTAACAATAACAACCACCGATTATGCACATTTTCTTTACGTTAATATGGTGATCTCAATATCATCCTCATCATCGTCATCTGGTTATGGTTCTCTGCTCAGTCACAAGGATCCCACTAACCTAAATAATGGAAAAAACTTCAGAATTTGCATTACACAGTGAATCATGTTTATCTTTGGGCATAGATCTTTCATTAATGGAGAAAACTAAGCAGGGCTGGTTATGACTATTTTGAGACCCAGAGCAAAGTACATAAAATAGGGTCCTTTTATATGTCAATAAAAAAACATTTTTCATAAATATCGCAAATACATATTAAATACATAGTTATATGAATAAACAAATGATTTTATAAATAACACATTATAAATAGAAAATTATCTCAAAATTTACACATGTTTAACACGACCTAAAAGGCTAAAACCACAAAATCAATACAGTGAAAGTCACAAAATCAATACAATAAAACTACAAAATCAAGACAAATATAAAATTATTTCAAATTTCACTCAAATATCAAATAGTAACAAGTTTAAGAAAACACCAATCTACTATTCTAACAACTTCAACCTTATGCTTGTTGATAAAATTGTTATATCTAATCCAAATACAAAATTATATAAATTTAGCAAACAAAAAAATATGATTGAATTGTAGTAGTTTTTATAAAAAGAAAAAAGGGGCTGGTAAACAAAGATAGTGTTGGCAGGTAGTACAAAAACATGTAATTGAATTGTAGTATAAAAGTAGTTAAAAAATAAAAATAATGAAAATAAATAAAAAGGAATAAAAACAAGGGGCGGTGGTTGGGGGACGCAAAAGAAGAAGAACAAGAAGCCTTGCAGGTGCAAATAAGTAGAATAGGAATTGAAAGAAGTCACCGATCATGACATCGTTATTGCCAGATTTCTTCTTTAAAATCTTTTTTCTCTTGCACTTTAGGGGTTTTGGATTGCGATAAAATTTTGGACATAAATAAGTAAAAAATTGATTTAATTAAAAAAAAGTTCACAAATGAGACAAAACAATATTAGAAAATAAAATATAAAATTAAATATAATTTTGGACAAAATTCCTTTAAAGGGGGGTGGGCGTAGAGTGTAATACCCATGGTACTAGACTAAAAACATACAAAAACCGATGAAAACTGAAGAAAATCAGAAAAATCGAACATAACCGATCGTGTCAAAACATTCCAAGGAGGAATGTTCCTGCATGAAAAAATTGACCCTTCCACTCTCACCATCCCTTCTCTCCTCCTTTCTTCATCTCCACTATTGTGAGAGTGTTTTTAGTGCTTTTGAGAGAGAGTTTGCTATTTTCCTGAGAGATTGTTCAGTGTTTTGATATATCAGTGAGTACTCGATATATTGGTCGATATCTTGGAGATATTGTTCGATTGGTTATTGCGGTATAGGAGCATGTTGATATTGGAAGGTGGGAATGAGTGCATAAGTTTGTGTGTATTATGCCTTTTCATAAAATTATCATGCACTGTTTCATTGTATCTGATGTACACATAGCTTATGTCATGCTAATGAAACTCCGAGGATTTCTGGAGATATTACCTTAAACGTTTTTTCACTTGGAAACCTCACTATGGTCACCATTTTATGCATGCGCCCTAATGAACGGAATTCATTCTGAATGCTTCGACTATGAGGCATGGTGATGGTCGTATCCATCAAGACAAATCATCACTGGCGTCACCATGTCTTTAGAAAGCCGACCTTTTTTTGAAACCTTTAACCAACTAATCAGTTGACTTGTAAAGAGGATCTGTTGAAGGTTATGTCATCGTCAGGCCTCTTCCTCGGTGTTTGAAACTTCTCCTAGGAAGTCTAATGGACAGGAAAACCACCTGTGGACTGGATGGCTGGCGTTCAACTGCTGATCAATTATTAGCTGGGAAAGTGGATATTCCACGAGGCATGGGCGACTATAAAACTGAACCATAGTTAGGAGGCCCCCTCGATTATTAGAGTTGCGGATTACAATAACAAGAATTATTAAGGTGCTTGGGATAACTACAACCTAATTTTGGCTGTGGAGCTAGGGCATAGTCTGTTGACACAACATCCAGGACAAGAGATATTGGAGTCCATTAGGATTGTTATTATTACATCATATTTGCACTATATCTGCCCATATATGAATGCATGTGCTTGTGTTATTCTGATATTAATGATTGCGATGTTTATTTTATCGATTATCATAATCCACGGATATTTGCTTGACCTGTTGGTAGGGCTGAAATTGGGTCCGGCCGGGTCGTGTTTTACCAAAAATGTGGTCCGACTCGACCATGTCGAGTGGAAATTTTTTCCACCCGACTCTGACCTGACCTCCAAAATACAAGTGCCATACCTGACCGACCCGTTGGTCGGGTTAACCACTAAAATTATTAAAACAAAATTAGAATTATAAAAAGTACAACATAAAATAATAAAATATATCAAACACCAAAACTAATATAACATAAAAAAACAATAAGTAAAGAATAAAAAATAATAATAAACCTCAAAAAATAATAAAATAACCAAAAGTAAGAAAAAAAAAAAACACAGATAAAAATAACTAACAAACATTATATTATCTAAACTATAATGCTAAAATGTTTATAATTGTCTTCCAGAGCCTAAAGCTACACCCAACAATTGCGGGGGAAAGATGGAAAAAAAAATGTGGGTGGAGGGCTACAAAATGCGCCCCCCCTTCTCCAGAGCCTAAACCTCCGAGGGGGTCTCTATGCAACAAGAGATACCTCCCCTTTATATATATATATATATATATATATATATATATATATATATATATGTAAAGGGAGCTTTTGAACTTCAATTGAAAATTTGAGATTGAGGGCACCAACTAGCCATGTAAAGGAGTTTCAAATATTATATAAAAGTATATATGTTATATACATATATAGTAGTATATTAAAATGTGTATACATAGAATATATAAAAGTGTATGTATTAACTATTATATATATATAGTATGATATAAAATTGTGTATACATATATTAATTAACATTTATATATTATAACATTATAACATTATAATATATAATTATCCTATAGGACCCCTTCACAAATCCCCAGGGCATCCTGACCAGCACATGAATCTAACCATCCTATCTCCATAAGATCATTAGACCCTTGTTAAGCCTCAACCAGACTCCGACAAAGTCTTCTCTATAAACACACAAACAAATCACCTAATAATCCATTCAACAAAATATATATATTTCACATCCATCAATATCAACCCAAATAACATCTAACAATATTCATCTATTCGATTATACATGTGGGGAATATACACATATTTACCAAAAAAAATATATCATAAATACGTGTATACAACCATGTTTTCAACCTACATTCAAAACAAAACTCTTTTTCTTCTAGCAAGGTACACTCTCACTGAAAAGCTATTCCCTTGCCTTTATCTGCAGCTGAAGGACCTGAAAAATGGGAATAGGGTGAGCCAACTTACCCAGTGAATAAAATTCAAAAATACCATCATTTACACATCTACATCACCATGCATGCTTGAGTATGTTATGCCAATCAATCTGCAGATATCAATGTATAATAATTTTCAATATACTCTGTAAGTCACATCCATATGTAACACAACATTTCAGCCTCATTTGAGTTTTGTGACTAACTTTCCCAAGACATATGTGAATACATATAGTCAATAGGAACTAGTTTTGCACTTTCAAGTCACAATTCAATTTATTTCGCGCAATTCAGTCAGATGTACTAATGGACTAGTTATTTATACTATCCAATACTGACCAACTAGTGTTCTAAAGAGTAAATGTAAACCGTACTCTAATTCCGAGAAGACATCCATCTTTTCGAACACAATTAGCTTTCCTTGCATATAATACTAGAATAATGACACATTTCCAACTGAATAGATTTCTATATAAACCTTTAAATCTAATTAGGATCACTACACCCGATTGTTCTTGTAAGACTTACTTTAACCTACTTAAATGTCCAAAAGTCTAGCTCCAATAGCTTTACTAGTCCGTACAGACAATTTCTGCATTTCCTTATGCAACAAACAACATAAACATGAACAAACATTCAAATATACATAATATGATGACATATATGAATAATAAGAATGAAATTCTACTTACAACAATTGTCAGAAATAATTTTCCACCCCACCAATCGCACTAGATTTCTATACTAGAACCTGCATAAATTATTTAAGCCATATTAATATCCCTTCCTATTCCACATAATTTCTATTCACTTTATAATTTTTATATCAATGTCAGATTTTCCAATTCATTCAACTAATTTCCATAATTCTATTCCAGTCTCACATACACATGACGATCAGTCTAAATAATTTCTACCACCATCTAAAATATTTCCAAAGTGAAAGAATGTAGAAATAGGCTTTTTGACCATATCTCCACAAGTCTCCAAGTCTAACGTATTTATTGAAACCATTCAATCGCATACTAAAAATATCAATCAATATCCAAAACTCATAATCTTGGTATTGAAATGCTCAAAATTCAGTCATCTACGATTCTATGATCTCAAACCGGGATTTCACCGGAGTTTGACATAGTTTCAAAGGCCCCTAGTGTCAAATTTGGCTTCAGGCAGTTGTACCAACGCCAATAATACACATGAACACAAACAAAGTATATATTCGGGATCTGCACAACTATAAGAGTGATAATATATAATTTTTACATGTTTCCACTCAAAGTGGGTCAAAACCCGATTTTTGGAAACATCACAAAACACCTTCTATAGCAAAAATTGGACCGATAGAATCCTCACATGTAGCTTAAAGATTGATTTTGTAACGAAATGGAGCAAGAATGACTTACCAAAACCTCAGATTCGTTGAGAAATCACGTTTCTCCCTTTCCTTCTTTTCGTTTTCTTTCTCAGCTTCTCTGGAATCTCTTCTTCTTTCAATTCATTTTTTTTTTGTTCTCAAGCACCTTAAGTAAAAACAACCACATGAGCATCTCATTATATTGGATCCCATGTTCCCAACTTCACCAAGTTAACCAACTTCTTTTTTTTTATTACGTTAAATCATAAAGCATAAATCATTTAAATATAGTTTTCATACCTTAAGTTACTTCATTCAACTTTATTTAATTTAACACTCATATCATGTAATGCCATTTAAATTAAATCAATATAATTCAACTCCTATCTAATTATACCATTTTCTCATTTAATAAACCATTCACCTAATTCAATTTATCATACATGCGTATTTTGACTCTTACGCATGTATACACGAATGATATACTCCGATATACGTATAAGTCAACATAGGTGTATAAAAATTTTGGGGTATTTGCTTTTATAAAAATGAGGGTCGTTACACTATAACTAATATAATAATTATACATAATAACTTGTTCACATATGTTTAATTCACAATTATATACTTCATTTATGGTATTAATAAATTTACAACCATATATTAGTACAAAAGTGTGTATACATATGTTAATTAACATTTATATATTATAACATTATAATATATAATTATGCTAGAACTAATATAATTATGCACAATAACAAAATGTACACATATATAATGTGTTACACTATATCTAATATAAAATATGATATTAGTTATATAATATACTATTATGTACATCTAATACGTAATAGTGTATTACATATGTATTTATGCACACATGATATCAAATTATATATCATATTATATATTTGTATCTATATGTTATATAGTGTTACATGATATATAGCTACTATTCAACCGAATAATCTTTTGTTTGTTTATCCTCTTTATGGGACAATTACAAATATATTCAATATAATTCAAATTAAGAAAAATTAATTAACTTATGCATATGTATATCAAACTTGTATTATTAGATTCTTTCTAAATGAAAACTTATATCATTAGAAGTCTAATGAAAAGGCCACAATGAGCTTAATTACCAATGGTCATTAGCGCGTGCGCGCACGCACGTGTATATATATATATATATATATATATATATATATATATGTTAATTGTTTTATGTCAACGGATGATATAAATAATTCCTATATACAAACATCGATATATTTACATTTGAGGGCCTCAATATTTATTTACATGATTGGCACATTCTTGTCTTTGCATTGGCAATAAATTAATTAAACTATATTTCATTGATATAGGATACCAAGGAAAAAAATAATTATAATAACTACTAATCTTAATACACATAATTTGATATGTTTTAGGCAAAATTTATGTTTCGTAGCTTTTTAATTAACAATGATAATATATATCATATATATAATTAATAGTAATTATATTTAACAAAAAGTGGAGGAGGGTTAAGGAGAAAAGTATTGATCGATTCACACTACTTGAAAACTTGAGAGGGCTAAAGAGAAAAGAGACTAAACGTTTAGTCCCACGTGCAAAAATGAGGAAGGAAGGTAGCACTTTCCTCTTATAAATAGCTCCTCCCCATTCCCCACCCACTTCATCGAAGTCACGTAGCTTTGGTTCAAACTACCGCATTGGGGCAAGCATTCAAAGTATCTCCTTGGTAATAGTTATATGGGTTCAATTATCTGCAAATTTTATTGCAATAGTAGGTGGGGTAGATTAATTAATGGGGGATGTATGGCTGGGTGTGTTAAACATTGGCAGGTCGGGTCGGTGTTGGTAATTTCCTAACCTGCAACTCGAACCAACCAGGTCGGGTTGGTTTAAAAATTCACCCGACCTCAGGTCAAAATCCAATTTGAAATAGTTGGGTTCGATCAGGTCGGTAGGGTTGCTTACACCCCTACTTGTTGGGCGATAGCTCACCCTGTTGCTACCATTTTCAAGAGCTTGAGGTGGTTTTGGGTGGAGGTGTTTCATGGGCCTTAGACAAACTTGACCCGTGTGTCATCCTGCCTTTTTGTATATGCTGGCAAGTAGTAGGATTTAGGGAGTATGTTCCCTTTGTTGGCAGTCGCTAGACTTCCATATTTGGTATGAGAACCCTTATCATAAATAAAAAGCTTTTACGCAAATCCGATGCTTCCATTGTGCTTCTGGTTACCATGTTTTGTTTCAAGCTTAGTTGCATCTCACCGGTGAGTGTTCTTCCGCCGGTCTGGGCGCGCCTTGGCGGGGTGTACAACTCCTCCTTAGAACGTTCTGATGCAACCAATTTTGTTCAATTTTTCTGTTTTCTTTGGTTTTTCTGGTATTTGTATGTTTTTAGTCCAATGCTAGGAGTATAACACTTAAGTTAGCCTATGATAGAGAACAATAATAAGTGTAAAGAGTAGGAGTTTAGAGTATATATTTTTCTTAAGTAAAATGATGATCCTTTTATAGTATTGCTAGGTGGACCTTTTCATTTATGAAAATTATTGATTCCAGGATAACATTTTAGTTCTTTCCTTATTAGGAATATTTGAGTTATCTTCTGTGTGAGTGAATCTCTGCCATGACCGAAGGCAGACCCTCAACCATATACGTTATTTTTTATTTTCTTTCCAGAAAAATTTACTAATATGATTGAAAATATGTGAAAAATGCTAAGAAGATTGAAATTTCTACACCATTTGCTACAAATATGATGTGTCACGGCTCTACATCATATTTGAAGTTTTTTTGAAAAATGTGTTGTATTGATAAATTAATATTAAAATATGATGTGACAATGATTTGTAGCAATTGATATATTGATTTCAATCCCTCATGCTCAAAAAATATATATACTTGCATCAATTCTTTTTTACAAATTAAAAAAAAAGTTGCAATTAGGTTAGAATCACAACTGTATTACTAATTGAAAAAGAAACTGCCAAAGTTAATATTCATTAATAATTGTTGTATAGTATAAATACCAATTATTATATCTATAGATAGATTGGATAAGAATATTTTTAGAACCATAAATTACTTTCATTATTTTATTTTTTTTAAATGTGATTGAAAAAATATATTCTTGCATCATTTTCTTCACTAATTAAAAAGACGAGTTGCACTTAAGGTTAGAGTTTTAACTATAATCACATTAATTGAAAAAGAAACTACTAATTTTAATATCCATTAATTGTTGTATGGAATAAAATGCTAAATATTGTACAATATTTTTATATTGTTTTACATACACACACTCACAAAAATATGATTGGATTTAAAATGTTTTTAGAACCATCATTATGTTTTTCAACTAATTCTTTTTTAATCATTTGATGATATTTACATTGGAGTCCAACCATATATTCCACATTACTGACCCCATGGGTCAAAGAAAACAATACAAACTAAACAATATTAGGCAACCATATTAATAGATTAGGGGATGGACGCCCAAAACTACAACCAGGCTCAATAAGACCACAACTACCCCTTATTTCTTTTGAGGCGAAGGAGATTCAAACCCTCACCTCTTAACCGTAGAGAGACTTATTGGGCTACTCGGGCTAGTAAGTGTTGTCATACCATCATTACCAGTTATCTTAGATGCCGATGGAACATTATTGTTCTAGGGAACTATTAAAATTCACGTACAAAGATAACCTATTGAAGAATCCTAAGAGGCTTGCTCCATATTTCTTTTGTATTAGCTCTATCTATTTGTTCCTAAGATGTGTGTACTAATTATTAGTGCAAAGTCCTCTGTTGATGGTATTAAGATCATAATATTAACTACTTTATGCATGAATGCCATGCTACATCACATGCATATATATATATATATATTTATATATATGATGAGGTCCATATCTATATATATATTATTACGATATCTTTATTGGGTTTATATTTTATGGAACATGTTTTCTGAGAACAGGTTTCCTGATAACATGTTTACTTATTTTTAGGCTTTGTGTTTTGTAATACATATATATTTGATGGTTGTGAATGAAAAAGGAGAGAAAATTCATAGTGAATTTGACATGGTATCAGAGCGTTAGCGCCGGTGACGGTGACAGATCGGAGGAGTCGCTGCGCTTGCGAAAGCTGCTCCGTCAAAGATCTGATCGGTTTTTCAAGTGATTCGGTTTTTAGACGGCTGAACGATCTGAGATCTGAGATCTTAGATCTTAGATCTCAGATCTGAGATCTTAGATCTGAGATCTAAGAAGCATCTGATCAAAGTGCAAGGGTCACAGGAGCAACTCCAACAATTATAGTCTCAGTGCTGACCCTCCCACCGGAGTAGCTCAAATCAGGGTACATCTTGCATCCTTCACATCCGTCGCCGCACTTGCAACCAGAACCGCACCCACCATTTCCTCCGCAGCAAGACATTTTCAAAGAAACTAATAGAGAAGCACGGAGAACAGAAGAAATTAAGTAATTGAAGTGGCTAAATATCTCTGGACCATTATGAGATATTAAAATATCTCTGGACCATTATGAGATATTATGAGATTTCTTCTCAACTGGGCGACATCTTCTGAGATTTCTTTTTATATAGCTTCCAAGCTTCGTCACGTTGGTTCCACCGACCATTACGACCCAGAAGAACATCAGCCCAGCTCCTCGTTCCTCCGCCACAGTACCGCCTTCTCTTCGTCGGATCTCATCGACGGAGCTCCGAAGTTTGTTAGAGGAGAACCGGATGCTGCAGGGTTGTGATATTTGAGACAGGTTCCTCTATTTTCTGCTCCGCATCCGAAGCGTCGGCGACCAAAGCATTGGACAGCGTACAACGTTGGCAGCGTGTACAGCACAGGGGGCGTGTACAGCACATTGGGCAGCGTGTACACAGTGTTTCGTGCATAGTGGTTTGCGTACCGTAATTCGTGTACAGCGTTTTGTGCACATCGTGAACAGCGCGCGACAGAGCGAGTGAACAGGCGACAACGCATGAACAGCGCGTGACAGCCTGACAGCGCGCGTGAACAGTGAAAAACAGCGCACGAGAACAGCGCACAACAGCGCCCGCGAACAGCGCGACAGAACGTGAACAGTGCGCGACTGCGCATGCTGCGTGAACAGAGCGTGTGGACCGACTTGAACAGTGGACCGGCTAAAATAGTAGACCGACGTGAACAGGGTGCGTGTACAGCTCTTTAGGCAGTGGATCATAGTGGTTTTGGTCGGTTTTCAAGATGAGTAAAACGAAAAAGATTGAGAACCAGGGAGAGGAGTTTGAAGTGATGATGATGAGATCGAAATCGGTTGGAGTGTCTGGATGCTCAGAACCAGGAAATGATGTTAGGTTGAAAGGACGGAATTGGTATTTTTGGAGTCCAATGAAGGTTTTTCGGCAGCAGCCGAAGACGGCGACGAAGGTTCTTCAAGAACGATCGCCGGTGTGCAAAGGTTGAGTTTCCATCTAAATATCAAAAAAAAAAAAAAAAAAAAAGAAAAGAAAAAGAAAGAAAGAAAGAATGACAGCTAAGTAACCCAGAGAACGAGAGAACAGAGTCGCTGAGAAAGATCGAGAGAGATCTCGCCAGATTGAAATCCTAAGAGAAAAATCAGCTATTGTGATTTTGCTAGAGCCATGAAACATCGAGAATGAGATTCTCGAGTTTCAGATGAACAATAAATTTTAGATCGATGAACACCGGCAGTGAACAGTGTGACCGGCCGTGATGTGAAGCGTGCTCGCATGGTGAAGCGTGCGCGTTGGGAAGCGTGTGCGCAGTGATGCGTGCGCGTTGTGAAGTGTGCTCGCAGGTGAAGCGTGCGTACTGATGAGGCGTGCGGTTGGAGAACAACGCACGTGGTGAAGCGTACACTTGGTAAACAGTGCACGTGGTGAAGCGTGCTCGCAGTGATGCGTGCGCGTTGTGAAGTGTGCTCGCGGTGAAGCGTGCGCACTAGTGAAGCGTGAGCTTGGTGAACAGTGCTCGCGTTGTGAAGCGTGCTCGCAGTTATTCGTGCGCGTTGTGAAGCGTGCGCTTAGTGAAGCGTACGTGATTAGTGAAGCGTGCTCGCGGTGATGCGTGCGCGCGACGAAGCGTGTGCTTGGTGAAGCATACGTGATTAGTGAAGCGTGTGAATGGTGAAGCGCGCGTGGTGAAGCACGCGTCAGTCGGCGTTGTGCATTTCTCAAAATCCGTTTTTTTTTCCACGAAAGAAAAAAAAAATAAATCGGGGAAAGCGAACTTTGAGTTTCTTCTCTGCAAGTTGGGCGTTCAGAATCTTCACCCTCCAACTTGAGGGAGGGTATTACGATATCTTTATTGGGTTTATATTTTATGGAACATGTTTTCTGAGAACAGGTTTCCTGATAACATGTTTACTTATTTTTAGGCTTTGTGTTTTGTAATACATATATATTTGATGGTTGTGAATGAAAAAGGAGAGAAAATTCATAGTGAATTTGACATATATATATACACGTTCCTGAAAGACATGCATATTAACCCAAGCGTACTGCAAATACGTTCGGGGTAAGCATTATTGTACTACACCTAGTGCAATTAGCATAAAGGCTTGAAAACGCTATGAACACATATACTTGATCATGAATTTTATGCTCCAAGGAATCACCACTTTTTAACACTGCGAATCAGAACTGTTTATTACAACTGTGACCAGTGAAGAAACCTAGCTACGACACAAGATGCTATTGAGACAAATGTGCTTCACCATCAACATCTTTACTTGATCTCCTACCAATCTATATAATTGATGAATATTCGATCTTCAGATCGACTTGGTGTTGTCTCATATAATTAGCAAGGTGAAGTGGTTAATGTTATTCCTGTCAAGGCAACAGTACTAGTACCACCAAGTGTCTGGAAGATCAATATTTCAGTACAGATAAGATCGTATATATTACCTTTTCAGAGCCAAATATTCCTTCAATATATACATGAAAATATGACCCTTGTGAACACTGAAAGGCCATTTCTTCAATTCATCTCTTTCAAAACAACAAAGGTTAATTTCTCTTTGTGCGAGTACGACTGGTATGTGCTAGCATTCTATCGGCGGCATATGCTTATAGGTGCCAAAGAAAAAGGTATTATTTTGACATAAAATGGGTCAAAAACTGATCTTTAATTTGATAACTTCATAACAAATATGTAGAAGATACTGATCAGATCCTTATATGCTCATAATGTAGTAAAAATTGTCATAACTCAAACGGGTCCCAGTTCTAGGAAAGTTTTGAAACGCGCTTGCTTTTGCAGGACATGTTCTTTGATTTCGCTCATGTCTTGAACAGTAATGCTATATATACAAGCTCCAATATGATCGATCCATAGACTACAAGGGGATGCAAGATGCATTACCGGGCAAATCTTCTTAGGCAGCTAAGCCACTTATTGGCTGCATGTCTTCATGCCATGTGTTGCTGTAATACAAAGCTTACTGCCAAAGGAGATTTCCCCAGCAATTCTTCTTTGCATGGGCACGGCGTTATTAATCTTCAAAAAAGCCTTTACCAGTCATCATTTTAAAATTTCTTTGTAGAAGTGATGCATCTCTAGCGTTATGAGGCTGTCTATCCACACAAGTACTGATCTATTTATTTATGAATTTATTGTTGGTTTATTTATTTATTTATTGTTGTGGTTATAAAAGAGGAATGACATTAATATATGGTAGGAAAAGCACATGGCCTGCATGCATATATATATGTCGGTTCTTGGATACTTGGGATCGATCGACCATAAGGGTTCAGCTCTCCAAGATAATGAGAGACTTAGATGATGGAGAACATCAGTATTAATTAAGCCTCTTTTATAAGGATGCTCCTAATAATGCACCTGAACTTTAGATTAACAATGACAGCCCAGACCAGGATTAAACTTTTAACTCTAGTCACATATAAGCTATATTATCATTTCATGTACATTATTGCGTACCTGCATTATGTACTTCAATGTTTCACTACATCTGTCATAATGGTCTCATGATATATCCGCCTATAACTGAGAATTAGTGATTGGTGACACTTAAATAAATATAATAATTGATATGGTTATATGGTGGCAATATATATTATTCTCTAAGTAAGCGTGGGTTGGTTCAGTGGTTGGTGCAAGCTCATCTACTCTGAACGAGTTCAAATCACCTCTCATCACTTATTGGTCAATGACGTCTACGAATGTTTGTGGTCGATCGTGCTCCATAGGAATTAGGATGAACGTAAGTCCTCGATACTTGTTGACCTCAAAATATATATATATATATATAATTCTCTCGCTTGGATTATAATTACTTGATCTCAGATAATTTCTATATATTATGAGTACAATGAAATGGATATACGGATCTATGACATATTGATTAATGTGACCTAGGTTGATAATTAACATCGAGATTGAGAACAACATTAATACATCTCATATGTGTGGAATCAAATATGATTATGAAACATAGAACTAATATTATACAGTAATTGGGTTAGAATGATCACCTTGATAATACATGAGCCAACCATGACATGTGACATATGGACCTTATTGTATAAAAGAAATGGGTACTTAAGACCATGACCTTGATTTATGATTTATATGTTAGCCAAGTGGGCTAATAGGCTAAATGAGACCTTGTTTCCTGGGCTTATAGACTAAACAAATGTCACTTTATGACATAGGGCCAAATGAGGCTTTCCATCACCACTTAATTGGGTCAAGATAAAATGGGCTTCATACATTAGCTAAGCCCATAAACTGGAGCATGTACTCCTAACCTTGCTTCATCGAACTATAAAAGGGAGCATTTACTCCCAACCTTAGTTAATTTGCTCATTCTCTTCTCTTTCGAGACATTGGAGACCAAAGCTAAGAGAGCTCTTCACTTAAGACTTGAAGTACCTAAAAGCTTGAAGATCTAGCTTAGAGATCTTGTGATGCGGACGTGAATGATTCTCCGGTTTGTAAATATTACTAGCTTATATGGTTTTGCATTCATTTGATACCATTTTTGTACTCTTGCATGTCTTAGATCATGTTGTATTGATGCTGAATATCATGATTTGGTTTCTCGACCCATGATTTTGGGTTTGCATTTGGGGCTAAATGAAACATGGGGCTTGATTGGTCAGTCATGCGTGCTAAAGGCAATCTTCACGTTTTATGCATTCTATATATTTATTTTCATCGTTTATCTTTGATTGATCAGTTGTTTAATGCATTCGTAATGTACTTCAATTGTAATATGTGAATAATATACTCTCGATGTTTTTAATGCTTGCAAACTATGAATATGATCCACTTGGCTTCTGCTCAACCTTTCTTCTCTTTTGTAAGGATTTAGCTCATGGAAAAGCTAATACTTTTGAAGCCATTGATTGGCTTGAATGGCTTGGGAGTTCTTCTATTCTTTTTTTTTTTTTAATTCAAGAAATATGATCAATGTTTTCATACCCTTTTTCTCAGAGACTATGATCAATGGGAGTACATCTTATAACTCCCATTCTTTTATACGTGTGAATAACTTTACGTTATAAATAGAAGTCAATGTTTGCAAGTGTTAAAAAGCTTGTTATTCTTTTGCTCTATTTTAATTTTGTATGCAAGATGATGCAAGAACCGTGGTGTGACATTAAGTTTACCTGTTTCTCATGTATACCCATGGATCAAGCTACCCTTTTTGTAACACCTTGTAATTTTGAAGTCCAGATCTCTCGTAATTTATGCCTTGATTAGTGATAGTTGCATATTTAGATAGGTTTTAGAAAATGTTTTAGGTATGTTTTAAGACATTTTATGCTTTAGTTTCATGTGTTTATGTTAGTTTTGATGCAATTGTTAGTTTAAGATAATTTGGGTTTTTCATGCATTATTTTGGTTTATTAGTTTATGATTTGATTTACTTCATATTTAAATGTGTTATTGATTTGATTTGCTTTGTTTTGTAGGTATTTAGAAGTGTTAGTCACGGATTTGGATGATGAAAATATGTACAAGAAGATGCAAAAGAGAAAGGAGGTGAAAAATGGCTAAGTCCCGAAAGCCAAAAAGGAAGTGCTACATTCTGAGTGTTGCGGCACTGTGGTGGTGAAACGAGCAGAATAGGTTTTGAGCGCCGCGACATTGACTTGGTGTTTGAATTTTCGTTTTTAGCAAGTTTTGAATTGTATTTTTCCCCACTTTCTAATTTCAATTCCACATGACTTTGGAACATATTATATATCAAAATTTTGGGTTTTTTGAGAGGGATACACTGGAGAAGAAAGAACGACGGCTAGGAGCAAATGAACGTGAAGAAGATGACGTGGAGACAAGGAGGAATCTATAAGTTCAATAGCGACTAGATTGGTTTTGAATGTTTTATTTCTTGTTTCTATACATGTTTTGGATTTCATTATTCCAAAGTATAAACTAATTTGTTAGTGTAGTGAGGAGATGGATCCTATAATAAATTTTATACCATAATATTAGCTTTTGTTTATTATCAATGATTTATTCATAGTTTATTTATATATCTCCATGCTTAATGCTTTTGATCTCTTGGCCACAGATCAATTGATCATAGACTTGGGGGGCGACACTCTATAGAGGGTTATCTAGGTTGGAACATGAGAAATATGACATGGGATGGTCGTAGTATCGATGGATATGCGATGCCTCATGAAGTTGTAGGAAATTACAAAGCGTAATGCATTACTAATATATGGGTTTTTGTAAATAGATCGAAATTCTATTTTGGTGACAGATTCTAACGTGACACTCGACAGAGGGTGTTAGGAATTATAAAACTTTGACTTATAAACATGAATAATAATTTGATAATGAGCATAGCTAATATTGCATAATTGCTAATTATGTGAAGTCTAATCTCTAGATGTTTTTAATATTGATTTTTCTCCAGAAAATTATGATAAATTGCTATTTTAATTAGTGCTTTAGTTTAAATGTTATTTTAGTTCATTGATCATTAAAATTTGGTTTTCTAGATAAAATTAGGGCTAGGAACGATATAAGTAGTATAGTAAATCAATCCCTGAGGACGATACCCGATTCTCATCGGTAAATATTATAACTTGACAACCGTACACTTGCAGTTTGCACACATTAATTAGTCATAATGATATATTATGCCTGTGTGTATGTATATATGTATCCGTAACATATTTTTACGCGTATAAGAGGTTCATATTGTACTAAACTTAGAATTGGTGTGTCAAAAATAATCAGTTATGTCATAAATGAGTGCAGAGTGTGCTTTTACATAGATATATATATATATATATATATATATATAATACATGTATATTTGGTGTATATTTATAGCCAATAGATGAAGAAAATAAGAGAAAAAGGGGAGCCAACTAACAAATTGACCCGGATTTGATTTTTTAATAATTTTTTGTTGGTGTGGTGGTGTTCTTCGATTAAGATTTGAAATAAACTTATTTTCAGCTCATTTCGAGTTGCTTTCAACATAGAATGAAGGGGAATGAAAGAGGAGTAAGCCCTAGCTAATAAGCAATTTTCCTTGGTTTTGATTCAATTAAATTATGAAAATGATGTTTGGACTGTTAAAACCCATTTAGGTGGAATTGTTTGGGTTTTAAATGGTGTTTGGACTCTTGAACAGTCTCAGAATGTGAGGATTTTGGTTTCCTTTGATGGAAAATTGGTTAGGAAGGGTTAATAGGATGAGATTAATCTAATTCATGATGAAATTGTAGTTGTTGGTGATAGGTTTGTCAAATTGAATTGGAATTCACCTTGAATAAGTGGCTGAGGGTTTTTGAAACCCAAACTCAGTTGAGAAATGATGTTAAATGTATGATTTTGTTGTGTGAATGACTGAATATCATCATAATGCTAGAAATTAGTAGGTAAATGATGAGTTAGTAATATGTAAATCTATGCTGGTGGTAAGAAAATGTACTAAAATTACTAAGAAGGATTTCTCATGAATGATAATCTTGAAGAGTATGCATTAGCAGAAATCAAATGTTCATGAAAACAAAATTTCAAAGGATTATAGATATGAACATATCAAGAGTAGATTTTCATAGCTCTCAGAGACTTTCACAATTGTAGATTTTATTAAAGTAAATGGCTGAAGATCATTTAATTTTTCTACTTTCCTAATATAAAGGAAAATCATGATTTCATAATCACAAACACTAGTTCAATCAAGTAATACAGAGATGTTTAATAAGTTGTTTCATAGTCATTAGTTCAAGCATAAGATTAAAAATACTATGTGGAGCATAGGTAATATGTTAATGTGTGTTCAACAATCAGTAAGATAAGCAAATCGAAGCATATGAACTAAACAAGGAGCTAATCATGACATACACACACATATCAAGCTGTAAGTAACTCAACTATGAAGAGTAAAATTTAATAGACGAAAAAAAAAACAACACAAAAAGAAACTTTATTACAACAACAAAAATTGAGACAACAAGGCAGGTAGATAGCAACAGGCATCTAGCAGTAAGTAGATAATAAATAGCAAGCAGATAGTAGACAAACAGACATCAGCAGGTAGAAATCATCAAGCATGATGTGGAGCATCTGGAGCAACCGAGGTGTCGACATCGCGAGGATGTGATCTTCTCAGCGATGCTGTGGGTTCGGCAGACCTCGGCAGATGCGGTGGATCTACTATACTTGTTTTTTTCCTCTCAATATAAGCAAGTACAGGACTAAGCCGTTTCATCTGGCCCATTGTGTAGGCGGTGCTCCCTCTAATCTCTTGTCGTAGATCGGCTTGAGATTTGTCTTCCTTCTTGAGAAGAATCATCATCAGATCCTTCTGATGTCTTGCGACCTTTTTAAGTTCCTTCAGCCTACACTCTTGCTCACTTAGTAATTCTAGAACTAACTAGAAGCTAGAGGAGATGGATTCATTCAGCTTGGGAAAAAGATTCTCAATGAAAGATTCTTCTGGGGCAGCACAAAAAGGCAAGGGTTTGTCTAAAGAAGACAAAGGGATTCAGAAGAAGCTTGACGATGGGGTAGACTTAGCTCTTGGAGACACAAAACTGGGCATTTCTTCAACTAATTTATCAGAAGAAAAAGGATATGGAAAAGTCGCTAGAGGATGAAGACGATTCATTCCTAGTTCTCTTCTTGGACACAGGGGATTTGGAGACCATTGAAGATTAAAAGATTGAGATGACACGAGGAAAAAGAAAATGTAAGGTTTGGGCTTTTCACGACAGTTGGTGCAAGTGAAGATGAAACGTATAAGGCTTCTTATATATGTCTCAAGTGTGGTTTTGCATTAAATGCAAGGTGGCGTAACTGTACGTGCTGATAGACGGAAATGATTAAACGAGGAATAAATTAATTAAAAAAAAATTAGAAGGATAAATATGCATTAAATTTAAGTAATTTAAGTGGACATAAATAATAGTTAAATTTTCTAGAATGTGGTGGATTATGATCATTGAGGCGGTTAAAACAGAATGACGGTATGACTTCTAAGGTTTCCTATAACATGAAAGACAAAATACCTAAGACGGATCCTACAAGATTTGACCATTGGATCTTGACTCTATGTGGTAAGACCAAAAACTCAGAGAACCCGCTCTGATACCACATGTTGGATATACCCAAGAGGGGGGGTGAATTAGGTATAATGGTCAAATATGAAGCTTTTCAACAGGTTAGTGAAATACTTGATTATAAGAAAGATAGATGAACAATCTTAACATGAAACTATGAAGAAACGGTAGAAAAAAGGGGACAACAGATTTATAGTGGTTTGGCACACCTACATCCACTACCTAATCTCCCGATTAGGATTTTCTTAATCAACTAATTGATTCTCTTATGGGTGAGAACCAAACCGTTACACATGCCCTTTTTCAGGTTCAAGGCAAACCTATCCTTTTGTGAGCTAAGGAAGAACCGATATATCCTACTTCAAGGTTGTGGATAAACCTTCTTAAGATTCTAACTTTGGAATCGTCAAGTGAACTAAATTCACTAGACTTGATCGTTTCAATCCTGAAACACACCAATACAGAATAATAATGATAATGATGGTTCTAAGTAAGTAGAACACTTTAAAATTCAGCTCATTCATAGCATTACAAAGATATGTAAAATTAAGCACATGATGTTGAGAGAAGTACACTTACAATCCTTCTACCTTTCAATGTTTCAGTATAGCTCAAGTGTAGTTTCAAAGGACTTGTATGATGCTTCTTGAAAAATAGTTGTCAAATGCTTCTTCAGAAACTCTATAACTCGATCAAACATTGAATTTGAAATGAAAGGACAACGAGTGTAAACATAAACAAACACTGAAGGTTTTTGATCAGATAAAACATATGAGAAGTTTTGATAAACAAGAAAACTTCTGGTTTGATACTCAGTAGGCAAAACTACTATTATAACTCGATACAGTTTTCAGGATGTGAAATAAGGTATAACTGTATCCTATGAACCATCTCTCAAATTTCATGATCAACAAGATTGATGAGATTAAAACAGGGCTGAGAACTTGAGTGAAAAATAGTTCTGCATTATTCAAATAGACTTTCAAAGAAAGATGGATATTAAGCTCAGAGCGAAAATCTTTTGAATAAGTAAAGTTTCAAAGAACACACTTTGAAAAACAAGAACAGTTTAAACTTTTGAAGATAAAATTGAAAATTCGATCTAACGTTCAAAAGTATTGGCTCAATAAAATTATTGGCGGCTTGTTTTGAATCCAAGTGTTAGTATTTATAGACTTAGAAGAATAGAGTTGTTGGTTGATTGAATTTGAAATTAAAAGTGAACATTTACTCACAATAGCTAGAATATTTCATGAAAATGGCAACTGCAATTTTCACGACCATTTTGGTTTTTCTCAGATTGCATGAATAAGAAATGTTTCAAGAAACGTGATTCATGCATCAGAGAAAATCTCTGACATATCTGAAAAAGGTTCTGTGCAAAGACAAATTTTGAAAAGTGTAAGTTTTAGAATCGTGTCAGTGTTGAATTAGAGTCCTGATGTTAAAAACTCGTAAAAGCAATGAGTATGCTGAAGGATGATCAGCGTCCTGAAAGTTATTAAGTTGATCTTTTAAATGAGGGCGCTCTTATTCAAGCAGCATCCTGATAGTTTTTCAACATATAACTCTCAACGTCCTTAAAGATTAAAATATTAAAATCTCGAAAATCTTTCAGCGAGCTGATACTAAGTTGGTGTCCTGACAAGTTCACAGGTTGACTCAAATGAGGCTGCTACTTATAAAGTGACCGTCGTGATGAATAAGTACAATTCAACCTTAAACATTATCAGCGTCCTAATGTATCATTAGCGTCTTGACTCATCAAGTCCAGGAGGGCGCTGTTGAGACATTAGCATCCTGATGGACACATAAAAATAGTTTTTGATTTTTCATTAAAGCTCGGTAAATACGATTAAAATCTTGGTATTTTTGGATCAAATCAAGCACTTTAAAATGATTGAGAAATTAAATCATTTGAAATACCTATAAAATATATCGATCAAAACATGCAAGAAATATATGCGTGATTTTGAAAGATGTGTGAAAGTGATTTGTGCGTGGTTTTGGAAAACGTTTGGCAATAAAAAATAAAGAAAGATACCTTACATTCTTTATGTGTTCTTCTGATGATTTACAAATCCAACTCTTCTTTATGAGATCTTTATTAGTAACTTCACACTTGAGTTGAGCGTCGAGATCGTTGATCGTATGATGTGATCGTGAAGTCCTTGATCGAATCGTTATTTTGCTTTTTGTTTTTTTGAGGTGCTTGATTGAAACGTTAGCACCAATTGATATTGTTTAATGGTTGTAAGCATCAAAACTTTTATGGAGAGTGCTAAGTGATGAATCACTTAGGCCAACAATCCCGAAATACAATGGGCTAATAGAATCCACATTGAAACAGTTTTGCCGCCGTACATTGAGCACCAAAATGACTTCTATAAGGAAAAAAATGACACTCATGGAGAATAGCTTGAATCTCTTTTTCCGGCACACATTGCCTAATCATTTGATCATTACACCGCTTGAAGAGCAAAGGCTCATCCCACATATGATTTGACATCGTGCAAGAACTTCTTTTTTTTGAGATAAGAGAGATCTGGAGGCAATGTACCACAAACCAAAAAATTGGCAAAATTAGCAAACCATAGGACTTTGACTCCCAAACCATCGATTGTTCATTCGGAAAGGTCTCAAAAATTGGCACGCATTTATCCTCTTTATCATATTGCGACTGAGAAAGATGATCGGCCACAACTTTCTCACTTCCCTTTTTATCTTTAATTTCAGATTTGTTTATCTTTAATTTCTAGATCAAATTCTTGAAGTAGAAGGATCCATCTTATCAACCAAGGCTTTGCATCTTTCTTTTCAAACAAGTACCGAATGGAGGCATGATTGGTGTAGACAATAACTTTGGACCCAATGATTTAAGATCTGAATTTGTCACTTGCAAACACAACGGCTAACAACTCCTTCTCAGTAGTGCTATAATTTTGTTGAGCTCCATCTAGAGTTCGACTAGCATAATAAACGACCTGAAGTGTCTTGTCTTGCCTTTGCCCTAGAACAACCCCAATCGCAAAGTCATTTGCATCACACATAATCTCAAACGATTCTCTCCAATCCGGCACAACCATGATAGGCGCTGAAATCAAAGCCTTCTTAATCAACTCAAAAGCCTCCACACAATGATCATCAAACTCGAAGGATGCTTCTTTTTTAAGCAAGTTGCAAAGGGGTTTAGCAATTTTAGAAAAGTCCTTGATAAATTGCCGATAAAAGTTGGCATGCCCTTATAAGCTATGAATACCTTTCACATTCTTCGGATGTGGAAGTTTCTCAATGGCCACTATTTTGGCCCTATCTACCTCAAGACCTTTTGATGATACCCTATGGCCAAGAACAATACTATCTTGGACCATGAAATGACACTCCTCCCAATTAAGTACAAGATTAGTTTCCTAACATCTTTGTAGAACAAGGGATAGATTATGCAAACAATAATCGAACGAAGATCCTAAAATAGAAAAGCCATCCATGAATACCTCCATGATCTCCTCAATCATATCGTAAAGATAGACATCATACACCATTGAAAAGTCGTCGGTACATTGCATAACCAAAATGAAGTCCTCCAGTAAGCAAATGTACCATACGGGTAAATAAAAGTAGTCTTCTCTTGGTCCTCCGATGCAATGGCAATATGATTATATCCCGAATAACCATCCAAGAAGCAATAATACTCAAAACCTGACAATCTATCCAACATCTAATCAATGAAAAAAAAGGGAAAGTGATCCTTCCTTGTGGCCTTGTTTAACTTTCGGTAGTCGATACACACTCTCAAACCAGTGATTGTCCTAGTGGAGATGAGTTCATCCCTCATTCTTGACAATTGTAATCCCTCATTTCTTAGGCACCACTTGCACTGGACTTACCCATGAACTGTTAGAAATTGCATATATGATCCCTGCCTTTAACCATTTCAAAACTTCAGATCGAACTACTTCCTTCATTGGTGGATTAAGCCGCCTCTGATGTTCAACAGACGGCTTGAAAGAATCCTCCATCAAGATCTTGTGCATGCAAATAGTAGGACTAATACCCTTGATGTCGGCAATGGACCACCCCAAAGTAGATTTATGCTCCCTTAATATTCGAAGTAGCTTTTCTTCCTCAACTTCTGACAAGGCAAATGAGATGATAACAGGTAATGTAGACTTTGCACCCAAAAATGCATACTGAAGGTAATTCGATAAAAGTTTCAACTCCGGTGTTGGTTCCACTATCTCTGTTTGTGAAGAATCCCCATTCTTTTCCTTCTCGATATTTGATTTGTCAAGACCATGTGCTTCAAGAGCCATAACACACTGCTAGATATCATCATGCTCTGTCGCATCTCTTAGTATAGAACTAACAAGACATCTCTCCAAATAATCATCTGGAATGGCCATCTCATGCACCTCATTCACACACTCATCAACCACATCCACAATGTCTATTTGGTGGCATATACTACGTTTCGATGGAAACTTGAGGGTGTTGTATATGTTGAATAGAACTTCTTCCTCATTAACCCTCAAAGTAAGCTCGCCCCTTTGTACATCAATTAAAGCTCATCAGGTAGCCAAGAAAGGTCTCCCAAGTATCAACGATATCTCTCCATCTTCTTCCATATCAAGCACCACAAAATCGATAGGGAAGATGAATTTGTCTACTTTCACCAAAATGTCTTCAATGATCCCCCGCGGATAAGTGAGAGAATGATCCACTAACTGCAAAGATATGGTAATCAGCTTCACCTAGCCAAGTTCAGATTTCCTAAAAATAGACAAAGGTATTAAATTAATACTTGCACCTAGATCACATAAAACTTTATGAAAGATAAAAGTACCGATAGTGCAAGGTATAGTGAAACTCCCTAGATCTTTCAGTTTCTAAGGAAACTTCTTTTGAAGGATGGTGCTACATTCCTTCGTCAGCTTCACCATTTCATACTCCTCAAGCTTTCATTTCTTCGACATCACATCCTTCATGAATTTGACATAGTTTGGCATATGTTTCAGCGCATCTACAAAAAGAATATTGATGTGAATTTTCTTGAAAATTTCAAAAAATTTAGCAAATTGTTCATCTAGCTTTTTCTTTTGAAAGCGTCGAGGGAATCGTAGAAAAGTTTAAGAATAAGAGGGTTATCCGGAAAGGTGATGGAACCCGACCGGTATGGGCTCTCTTTTGGCTCAGCATTCTTGAGCTCTTCTTGACTCGACTCTTTCTCTTGATTACTTGGTGATGATGATGTAGGGGTGGCCTTCTTGTTTTTTCTTCGTATATCAGCCCCTTAAACTTCTTTGCCACTCCTTAGAGTAATCACCTTACACTGCTCTTTAGGATTAACCTGAGTATTGTCAGGGAATGAGCCTTGTTGTTGGGCACTAATAGTTGTAGCAAGTTTCCTAATTTGAACCTCAATATTCTTCACCGAAGTTTCCAAAGTATTCATTCTTGATTCGGTCTTGTAAATCTTTGCTTTAGACTCCGCTATAAAACCACTCAAAAGGTTTTCCAAAGAGGGTTTCTTCTCTTGTGCTTGCATAGGTATGCCTGGTGAAGGTTGTAAAGTGTTTCTTGTGTTGGAGTAAGAGAAGTTTTCATGATTTCGGATCCCCGGATGATATTGATTTGGGATTGGAGCATTACTCCTATAATTGTACCCCTGGTTATTCACATAATTCGCTTGTTCTTCATTGGCATCTACTTCCGAATACCCCATACTTGCAGCCGCCACTTTTTCAATAGAAGGTTGTGTGTTTTGAATTGAAGCAATCTTATGAGATAAATTGGACATCTATGCTGTTAATGCTGTAATGGGATCAACCTCAAACAAACCAACCACTTTCTTCACCAAAGACCTCTCACTAGGAATCTCATAAGTGTTGGAAGCCATTTGTTGTGTGCAAAACCGCAAGCGCACGGTGTCAAGTTATAATATAAACTGATGAGAATATCGGGTATTTTCCTCAAGGATTGATGACTACACTAATTACCAAGTTTCTAACCCTAACTTTATTTAGAAGATCAAAATCGATAGTTCAAGTAAGTTAAAAACAAGATAATTAAACAAATTAAAACTAAACTAGCAAAACAATAGAAATAGATTGGAAATCAATGATAGAATGGTCTAGAGGTTCAATAACACCTCACTCTCAATATGCCTTTATATATATTTATTGCTAATTATATTATTTCGTTTATAAGTAAAAAATCCTAACGTTTATAATTCCCTTTCTCAAGCACCAACTAGAACATATTATTATCACCTTGGTTTTACTCTTTCGATAAAAACCTAAGATGACAATAACTCATTAAGTTTTGTGATTTTCTTCCAATGATTTCAAAATGTCTCGATCTCCTTTCAGTCTCACGATAGCCTAGGTTATATTTTCCAAGTTCCAACCCAAGGTAGCCACTTTTGGATCATCTACCTCAAGTCTATGATCATCTAATCCGTTATCAAGGGATCAAAAGCTTTAAACCCAGAAAATATAAATAAACTAGAAAACTTCATTAGTAATAATTAAACAATGAAAACTAAGACATAGCTTTGAGTTTGGATCAATCTATCTTCTAGAAAGAGGATTTAGTTTATAACTAGAAACATCAAAACATAAAATAATGGTTTGAACATGAATAAGAACAATGAAAACAAACTAAAATGGTATAAGTGTATGCCGAAGAATCCCTTCTTTGCTTCGCTTTGGTTTTTTTCTCCACTTTGCTCTAGCAGTTTTCTTCTTGTTCTCCACTCTATGGTCCCTTAAAAACCCTAAACAATGAAGTATATATAGCTACAAGTCCATAGGAAGTCGAAATAGGGAACTCCAAGTCAAATAAGGAAAGTTCCAAAAACTTTATATTTCTCGCGCTCCCCACTCCCCCGGCGCCCAGTTGTGGCCTCCAAGTCTTTTTACCTCCATCACCTGGCACCGCGGCACCCAATTATGGGTTGGTTGTGGTGGATCTTTGTGTACTTAGCCATTTTTCACCCCCTTTTTGCCTTGCATTCTTCATGTTTCTTCATTGTAACCTCTTGTACATGTTTCCATCATCCAAATTCATATTCAACACATCAAAACACCTAAAAAAAAAGCAAAACTAATGATTAGAACACTTATATGATTAAATCAACTAACATATAGAAGTAAACACCGAAATGAAACACCAAATACAAAAATTGACTAAACTAACAAATAGACCAAAACTAAGACAAATCAACCAAATAGATGAATAAATCAACCTAAAACTCATTTAAAACATACTCTAAAACATATCTAAAATCCAACTCATCACCATTTCTTCCAATAAGTGGATAGCTTCTGTAGTTTTTTCCAACAAAGTACCACCAGCTGCAACATCTACTAAAGTTCGCGTAGGAACGGTCATCCCATTGTAGAACATTTGAATTTGCATTCAAACTTGAAAACCATGTTGTCGACACTTTCTTAGCAACTCTTTGAATCGTTCCCATGACCCATACAGTGACTCGGTCTCCAATTGTTTAAATTGACTAATTTCAGCACACAATTGGGCCGTCTTCGCCCGTGGGAATAACTTTTGAAGAAATTTTTGAACTAACTCTTCCCATGTAGCAACACTTCTGGGTTGCAACCCTTGCAACCAAGCCTTAGCTTTGTCGCTCAAAGAGAATGAGAACAACCTCAGTCTGATAGTTTCTTCACTTACAACATTCATCTTGATAGTGTCGCATTTCTCCAAGAATGATTGTAAGTGGATCATTGGATCTTCTATTGGAGAACCCCCATATTGGTGTTGTTGGACCATTGTTATCAACGTCGGCTTCAACTCAAAATTATTTGCATTGATGAGCGTTCTCACTATTCTAGAGTAATTTTCTTGAATTACCGGCTTGAAGTAATACCGAAGGAGTAATTGGTTGTTTCCAGCGTCCATTGCTTCTTATTCCGCTCTTCTCTCTCTTCTTAGACGTCTGAAAGTACGTTCAATCTCAGGATCTAATGGTACTACTTCAAAACTTCTTGTTCGCTGCATAAACTTCAATTAGCCTACAAAATAAAAACAAAGATAAAAATTAGAAAAATTCTAGAAAAAGTCTAGATTAAAATCTAAATCAATTACTAACAGTATTAGCAAAAATAGAGTGAAGTGAGACAATCCCCGGCAACGGCACCGAAAACTTGTACGTGATAAACCACAAGCGTACGATGTCAAGTGGTAATAAACTGATGAGAATTAGGTTATCGTTCTTTGGGATTATACTCTCATTACTGAATACCATTTTCACCAATTATTAACTTTATCTAAACAATCTAAATATATGATTCAAGTAAATTAAATACCTAAGGAAAAGTAAATAGAAAAGCAATCAATTAATGAAGTGATATCAAGGAAGGAAGATCTAGATTAGCTATGTTTATCATCAATACATTCTTTACTTTTATAATTAAAAAATCCTAGAGTCTCAAATTTCCTCTCTCGAGTGCCAAATTAGAACATATCACCTCTTGGCCTAGTATTATAGTCCAAGAGGGGGGGAATTGGACTTGGCAGATTTTCGTGTTACCTTTCGGTTAAAATAATTAAATGGATAAAGTGTGCAGTACGTAACAATCAAAATAAACAAGTGCAGAAAAAACAAATGGACACAACGATTTAGAGTGGTTCGGTTCCCCTTGAACCTACGTCCACTACCCAATCAACCCAATCAGGATTTCCCAATACACTATTGGCTAGTTGACATACGGACGTGACTAGAAGCCGTTTACACTAACCAACACAAGGGCTTGGTTAGAAAGCCACACACACTAACAAACACAAGGGCTTGGTTAGAAAGCCACACACTAGCCTACACAAGGGCCTTGCTAGAAAGCCTCACTGTAACCAACTTACTGGCGTGGTTACGAGCCGTACAAGTATATGGTATAGTCCCGGTTGACTAACATGTCAACAATACATCAAGATTACAAAAGATAGAGAAAAATGTTTTAAAACACTCTCAACAATATTAAGCATACAATCTTGAATGAGAAAACACCACTATTCCAACCACAATTATTGAAATGATGTGAAGTGTTGAAATAGTTGTTCTCAAATACATGCAATTGATTCAAACATAAATAATATGAAATCAAGAATCGAATATGCAAATGTATCCAAATATTGATTCTAACAATGATATGATTAAAACACAAGAATCAATATGCAACGATGATCAAGACTTCATGATTCTAAATGTATAAATAATTAAGATCAAGAATCAACCTACTCAAGTGATGATCTATGAAATCAATTCAATATAGTATAAGTCTAGCACATGAATCGACACCACATGATATTTATGAAACCACTAAACAAGATCAAATGATATGAAGATCAAATAGTTCACAAGCTATATTCAAAACGAAATCAATTTTCAAAATAATAACACAAGCACAAAAACTGATTTACTCAAACAAAATAACAAGAACCTAGATATAGAAATTTTACCCCACTTAAGTAAAGATAAAGCTTAGAGATTCTTCAAGTGTGATGATGGTTGAGAGATTTCTTGCTCAAAGATGATCAAGATTCAACAAGATATGAAGAGAACACTAAAAAACGTCTTGATCTATGTCTCAAGAAAAATATACAAGTTTTTCAAAGATTTTGAAAGATTGGCGAACTATACGGAAGTATGAATCAAATAGCCAAATGTAGGTGAAATTTGGCTTAGAAAGATGTTTAAAATCACTGAAGAGGTTTTTTTGGACTTGTAGAAATGCTAAGATGAAAAATGACACAAGTTCATGTATTTTGCAAAAGTTGCTCTTCAAATGAGCAAGTGTGGTATTTATAGAAAAACACTAGACCGAGGCGCAGGAATGCGTTTCTCAATAAAGGAGCACGCTTCTGCTTTGAAATATGAAACTTTTCAAAATTTCCCTCAAATCAAGGAGCGCATTCCTTATATAAGGAGCGCATTCCTTAATATGTCTGTTGGGCATAGGAGTGAGGTCCTTCATCAAGAACCACTGACTATAAAATTTTCTATTTTTCCCTTGACTACAGGAGCGCGTTCCTATAAAAAGGAGTGCATTCCTTTTTCCATGATAAAAAAAATCAGTGTCTTGGGAAAAAAAATAGGAGCGTGTTCCTTAAACTATAATCAGAAAAATGCACAGGAGTGCGTTCTTTGAAAGAGGAGCGCGTCCCTTTATGTTGAAGTGATAGAAACCCGAATTTTCGATCAAAAAGAGTTTAAAACATTGTCAAACATATAAACTAGTATTCAAAGCATTTTTTATAAGATTGAAACACAATTGACAAAGATAAACACGTGTAAAACGATTGATTAAAAACAGATGATCAATACATTCGATACTATACAAGTAAAACGATAAAACCATGCAAAGTTGGTAATATGAGTGTATGATAATCAATGATATAAATATGCATGATAAACAATTTGAACTATATGATTGCACAATAATAATGATAATATGTGTGCATGGATGATCAATATAATAATTGTGTATATGCATGAGTATGATAACTTATATGCATGATTTTCAAAAAGATATAAGACATTGTGGTTGGAACGTGTAATGGTTACTCTACAACACTAAGATTCTAAACAAGAATTACAAACAAGAAGCCCTTGAATCTTTGTGCAATGTTGTTCTATCCACATGCTTTGACAGTATAGTTGAATTCATCTGATATAACTAGTTAGCACTGAAACAACTACGTCAAAAAGATTAGTGATCACTGTTGGCTTAAGTGGTTCATCACTTAGCTAGCATGCACTTAGCACGCTCCTAAGGGTTTTGATGCTAACAACCAATAACAAACAATATACTTTTTGGTGCTAACGCTTCAATCAAGTATATATTTCAGCACCTCAAGAAAGCAAAATGTAGAAGAACAATTCGATCGAAGACTACAAAATCACATTACACGATCGAAGTTCATGACTGCTAAACTCAACAACGAAAGATCTCCAAAGTGAAAACAAACTGATGAATTATGAGAGGGTCAAATAAAGAAGGTAATGTAACTTTCCTTATTCCTTATTGCTCAAATGTTTTTCAAAACCATGCACGAAACTCTTGCACGCAATCACACATAAATTTCTTGCATATTTTGATCGATATGTTTTAAAGGTTTTTCCAATGATTTAAATTCTCAATTATTTTAAGTGTTCGATCTGATCGAAGTTTAGTTGATTTAATCAAGTTTTGAAAGTTTAATCGAGTTGGTTTTAAAATCATTTACAGTGAATTTTATATGTTTGATTTGTTCCGAAAATATCGAGATTTTGATCGTATTTATCGAGTTTTAAATGGAAAAATCAAAATTGTTTATAAGTGTCCATCAGGATGCTAATGCATCTTTCAGGACGCGAATGTCTTAACAACACCCTCTTAGACTTGGTAAGTCAGGATGCTGATAATACATTAGGATGCTGATAATGTTCAAGGTTAAAATGTACTTATTCATCAGGACGCTTACTTCATCAATAGCAGCCTCATTTAAGTCAACCTATGAACTTGTCAGGACACTGATTAAACTCGCTAATTGTTTTCCAAGTTTTAAATGTTTTAACTCTCAGGACGCTGATTGTCCTTTTGCGCATTACTGTATTTATGGGTTAGAATATCAGGACGCTCATCGCTTAGATGCGCCCTTATGTCTTTTATATTGCTTTTAAAATATCAGGATGCTTACTTGTTAGTAGTGCCCTCGTGAGTTTAAGTATTTAAAAAGGGAAGGACGCTAATTGTGGGTTAGCGCCCTCATGAAGTTTTGTTGTTTTAATCGCCAAGTAAGTTAGGACGCTTACTATCAAGTAGCACCCTCACTTCACAGTTTAGCAGGACGCTTATGGTTCCTGAGTGCCTTCAAAGAACAAAACGACAAAGTTAGTTTTACGCCTCTGGACGCTGATTGATCAATAAGGACGTTAATCCAATGCTGTCACAAATTTGACACCTGCATTTTTTCTGAAACTTTTTATGCTCAGAAACCTTTTCAGATTTGTTAGAGATTTTGTCTGAGACACGAAATCACGATTCCTGAAACCTTCCTTATTTGTGTTGTCTGAAAAGAACCAGAATGTTCATGAAAATTACAGTTGCCATTTTCGTGAAAGATTCTAGCTGTTGTGAGTAAACGATCATTTTGAAATTCAAATTCAAATGACCAACAACTTCATCTCTACTAAGTCTATATATATCAGCATTTAGACTCAAACAAAGCACCAAAAAAATTTGTTAAACAAATACTTTTGAAAGTTAGTCACTTTTTCAAATTGATTTCATAGCTCAAACTGTTTTAGTTTTCAAAGTGTTTTTTCTCTAAAACTTAAATTATTCAAAAGATTTTCATACTGAGCTTAATATCTATCTTTCTTTTAAAATCTATTTGAAGGATTTTAAATTGTTGTCTACTCAAATTTTTAGCATTGCTTTATTCATATATCAATCTTGCTGAATGAGATATTTGAGAAATAGTTCATAGGATAAAGTTGTACCTATTTCACATACGTTTTTATCCGTTTGAAAAACCCTCTGTGTTTGTATAAGATTTTGATCGTTCGACAAACGTTTAAACTTGTTTTTCAAACTTATCCTACTCACTCCTAGTGTAATGGCTAGTGACCGATCTTCATCTATATAATCACTCGCTCCAGCCATCTCTCAAAAGAATGGGAGACACACAAGAGGAAAAAGAGATAGGAACTAAATTAATCATGTTTTTCAAATATCTCTTAAGTCTTTACGTTTGTTTTTCCTTTGATTTCAAATTCAATGTTTGATCAAGTAAAAGACTTTTTGAAGATGCATTTTACAACTATCTTTCAAGAAGCATCATACAAGCTCTTCGAAAATACACTTGAGCAACACTGAAACATTGAATGGTAAAATGATTGTAAGTGTACTCCTCTTAGCATTACGTGCTTAATTTTACATATCTATGTAATGCAATGCATGAGCTGAATTGTAAGTGTTCTACTCAGTTAGGACCATCATTATAATTCTGTAATTATGAGTTGGTGAGTTTCAGGATTGAAACAACCAAGTAAAGTGAATTCAATTCACTTAATGATTCCAAGGTTGAAATCACACGATGGTGTATCCTCCACCTTAAATTAGACCATGGTTGTTCCTTAGCCCAAGAAAAGGATCATGGTTCTTCCTTAGCCTGCAAAAGGAACATGGGTTTTTCCTCGGCCCAGAAAAAGAAAATGTGGTTTATCCTAAGCCCGCAAAAGGACAGGTTTGCCTTGAACTTGTAAAGGGGCATTTGTAACGGTTTGGTTCTCACCCGTAAGAGAATCAATTAGTGGATTCAGAAAATCCTAATTGGGAGATTAGGTAGTGGATGTAGGTGTGTCGAACCACTAGAAATAGTTTGTCTCCTGTTTCTTACATTCTTCTCCATAGTATTGTGTCAAGGTTGATCATCTATCTCCTATTTATCCAGGTTTTTCACTAATTCTTAAAAAGCTTCATTTTGACCATTATACCCAATTTACCCCCCCTCTTGGGTATAACCAACAATCACAAGTATATTGTTTGTAATCATAAAAAAATAGGGTGAGAGTCGTTACATCAACATCACCATGGAAATGATTTTGATCTCTCGATAAAAACCAAAACCCTAATAACTCATTACATTTTGTGATTTATCCTACAACTTCAAAAGATATCATAAACCTCTCGATTCTATGATGAGCTTAGGTTATATTTTCCTTAATCCAACCTAGGGAACCCTCTCTCTCGAGTGCCGCCCCCCCAAGTCTATGATCATTTAATCCATGATCAAGAGATTAAAAACATGAAACCCAAAAAAATATAAATAACTATGAAGAATCAATTAATAATAAACATAAATCCAATCTTAACACATAGAGTAAAGTATCAGATCCATCTATCCTCTAGAATACTAATTTAGTTCATATAACTTAAACAATAAAAACACAAAACATGGTTATAAACATGAACATGAACATAGAAATCAAACTATCAACGCCTTGGATTTTAATCTCTCTCCCTTGTCTCCAACTTCACGATCTTCTTTTCCGCTTCGTTGCTAGCCGTCTTGTTTTGTTTTCCTATCTATGATGCCATAGAAACCCTAAACAATGAAGTATATATCTCTACTAGCCAATAGGAAGTCATATTAAAAAGTCCCAAGTCGAATAGGAGCATCCTGCACAAATAGAAAACTTTCTATTTTTTGTCACTTAGGACGTCGCGGCGCCCATCCTTTGGTTTCGCTCTTCTTTTTCTTCATATCTGGGCGTCGAGGTGCCCATTCTGGACGCCGCGACGCCTAGTCTCTGTTTTGTGCACACTTTTCTCTTCTTTTCTTGTGGACTTAGCCAAATTTTGGGATCTTTTTAACTTGGATTCTTCTTGTATCTTCATTCCATCTTAGCATAACTTGTTTCTATCATCCAAATCAACTTTCAACACATCTAAACACCTACAAAACAAAGCAAAACTAATGAGTAACGCACTTATGTAATCAACTTATAAATGTAAAAACTAAAATAAAGCAACATATACCAAAACTTGACTAAACTAACATCTAAACCAAAACTAAGACAAAACAATCGAAGAAATGAATAAATCATCTTAAAACTCATCTAAGACTTACTCAAAACATATCTAAATATCTAACTTATCAACCATCTGACAACCCTGCCATATCTGCACTGCCCGTCTCTCCATCTTCACACCCACCTACATTGGAGTCTATTACCCGACCATTCCACACTCGACCCATTTCTTTGATTGTTCATGTCGACTTCGATGATTTCAGATCAACATGCCCATTCTTCCGCGGTTTCGTGAGCTTGGGTGGGATCAATTCTTCTCTTTCGGGGATAAGATCTTGTAACACCTCTGAAAAATGGATCATGTTAAACCAAATACCTTGCAATAACTACATATATGAGCATCGAACACTGTCACAGATGGAAACCATGTCAAAATCGTGCACTGAGAACTGTGCAACAGCGCCAACCCAAAAACCAAGCCTGGGCATGTGCCCAGGCACGTGCCTCGGACCTTCTGCACCATATTTGCTATAAATAAAGGGGGTCCACTAGCTCCAAACCACCACTTTTTGGAAGCTTTCCTCCTCTAAAAAAAGGCACTGAAACTTTGCCGATAAAACTTGATAGTTTGAGTCGAAACTTGCATCTCAAGGTGGGGATGAAGGCATAGGTTTGCGTATTCATTTACTTCATGATAAGCATAGCATTGCATCGTCTATATACATGATACCATGCTACATTACTTCATGCATATTGCATACTATTGATGAGGGTGGTTCCTTGTCTTGAGACAGATCATTGGAAACCCTCGTAATGTTGTTGAGCGCCTTTGTTTGCGGAACCTGGAGTTGCATTGCACTTGGTCCTGTGATTTCAAAGGGGAACCATCACATGATGATACTAAGCACATGGCCCGCGTTGCACTCCATAGTTTCTAATTGATTTATAAAGCACACGTACGTTGGTACGAAGGTTGCTGCTGCATTTCATGACTGTATTGCTTGATGTGGATTAAAATGCATTATTCTATGTACTGTTGTATTTATCTTCTGTAAACGTTGCGTTTACACTACTTGATCCACTGAGCTATGAGCTCACCCCGTTGCTTCATCTTTCAGGGAACTAAGCTGGGTTAGGATTGATCTGTACAGGGGGCGATTACCAGTGCCGACTCATATCGGGACTTATCGTTTTGTTCACCAAGAGGTTGATATGTAGCTACCTTCTTTAGATGGCATTGACCATTTATTTTTGTGGCAGTTTGTCCCTTTTTATTTTGTCTCTTTGAGACCGCCTTTAAAACTCTATAATATTATTTTGAACCTTTTTTATTTATTAATGAAGTTGTCTTGTTTTCGATATATTACGTGTTATGGAATGGGCCCATGTTTCTATTGTAATTCCCTTATTGTCATATCCTGTTTAGCGGAAAGTGGATGTATTTGTTGTGGTATTAGACAATTCCAAATTCAACAGAGTGTGACAATAATTATGGTATCAGAGCGAACGATCATGAGACAGGAGTTGGCGTATTTTCGAGACAAAACCCTTTATAGAAAGATATATTTTCTTTTTCATACCATGAAATAAAAATATATCTATAAGTATACATAGATATACATTTTTTTTTTGCTCAAACTAATTTTTCAAAAAAAAATTTGTTTTCTAAAAAAAAAAAAAAAAAACAGGGGGGAAGTGACACTTGCACAGGCACTTGGGGTGATTTTCACTATAAAAGGAGGGGGGGTTTTTCTTCATTTTTCTCCATCCCAACCTCTCCCCTCTCTCCTCTCTTCTTTTAGCTATTTCTGCATTTTCATTGACGTTTTTGAGTTTTTCTACAAGATTTTCGCAGTTTTTGAACTGTTTTTTTATTTATAGAAAAACCAAGTTTTCAAAGCTTAATCAAGTATGAGTAATAGATCTACTAGAGGAAAGAAGGTCGTCGAGGAGGGTGAAGCTCCACTAATGGACACATGGCTAGTAGAGACGATGCGTGAAGTACTCCTCCCACCTGAGTATTATCCACATGTCAACGAGAAGCTCAAGGCAAGTGGATTAACGTTGCTAGAGTGGAAGGGTATTTTTATACGACTCCGATTAGAAATTCTTATAAGGGTTTACGGGTAGAAAATATATATTTTTTAAACAATACCCTCCAAGTCACCACAACGTTGCATAGTGTACAAATCAAGCTTATCCCGTCTGACTTATCTGATATCGTGAAGATACCAATGTTGGGATCTTGTTGTGACATCTACACTGACGCCGGTACCCAACAAATTGAGCCAAAAACAAAGAGAATACTGCATTTCCTTACAGGAACGTCCAAGTATGACAAAGCTAGAATTCCCACCTATAGATTTCTGGCTGAACACTAGGGCCTAATACAAATTGTTATGCACAATATTTTGCCCAAACAAAAAAAAGGTCAACTTTGACCAGAGCCCAATGTTTTATATTATATTGCATAGTGAAGGGAATACCCCTAAATCTTCCCTTCATTATACTTAGACATATGGCTAAACTTATGTCTAAGGACTCTGAGGATACCTTGCTTCCTTACAGTGCCCTGATCATGAAAATCTTAAAACACTCTCGCATAAGATTTGATCTAAACGAGGCAACCGACCCACTTTTTGGACCAATAACGGACGAAACCCTTAAAAGATCAGGTCCTAGGGGGAGCAAAGGCCCCATAATTAGAGTCGAGTCGAGTTCCAGCGGCGTTGACTCAAATGGCTCGAACCAAGACGACGTGGGAGAGGGTACCGAAAATCAGAATGTTGATGAAGACCAGGAGGTTCTCACTGACGACGACTTCGCAACATATCAAGCGAACATGGATGAGATCACTCGATTAATGGAAGAACCCGTTCCTGACGCACGACGATCCAAAAGGAGCCCAACCCCCGTGCTTTTCTCACCTCTACCTCTTCCCCCTCCATCCACTGCACCAAATACGTCTGAAAAGGTCTGCTTTGAGCAGATGGTCCTAGATACGCTAAGGACCACCAAGGACTCAATCATACTCATGACAAAAACACTTGAAGTTCAAGGCACCAAGATTGAAGCCCTCCAGAACTTTTGTTTTGATTAAGGCATAACCCGACTAACCCCTGTCTCTTACGCCTTTCCCACAGGAAATCCAGGTCAATCTTTTTAGACTCCCCAGCCAATGTTGCTCTCCATTTTTATGGAGAACCTAGGCTTTTTCCCGAATACCTATCTACCTCAATCACCTCCAGTCGACCCGACCCCTATGGGTCTGGTTATATTACGACTAGGGCCAATGGTCGCTGACATGGTCGGATAAATATTCAATGTGTTCGAGAACCAATTCGATGACACGTTAGTACCTCGTTCACCTCACCTCTTTTAGCGCACTATCTCTCATCGAATTTGCTATATTTTTCTTTCTCGTCTTCCTTTCTTGTCTTTTTCTAACCTTAAAAATGTTCCTCGTACAAAGTGTGCCAAAAAAAAAAAAGGTCATGCCAGATTCTCGCTAGATAAGTTAAGCACAATTCGTGATTGATTGATTGATTGTTCAGACTATGATTGATAGGTGAACCTGAACCGTTATGTTTCCCTACTATCAATAAGTTTGAAGTAGTATGGGATATATCAAACTCACGAAATGTTGGCCCAGATATGTCCAAGAGGGGGGGGGTGAATTGGACACTTAGACAATTTAAAAATTGATTATAATGGCAAAATTAAAGTGCGGAAATTAAATAAAAGTGCACAATCGATTTTGTCACACCCCGCCCCATCGACCCGGAGCGAGGTGCAACAGATTACGGGGGAAAATAACGAGTGCTCGCTCCACTCGATCAGAGTCGCACATACAGAAGCATAGTGACCCACAATAACAATACTACAATACAACATATTAAGGAAAATACTATTATATTAAACATATAAAGTTTGTTAATTATTACATTACTGATACAAAAAGTCATCAAAAAGTTAACAACAAGTTAACAAGGGCGAACCCCTACAAAAGTGACAAAATAACAAAAGAGTAGTCAAAATAGGCATCTAACAGCCTGGAACCATCGCCATCACCATCAAACCGGTCTAACGAGACCTGGGAGAGTACATATAGAAAAGTCCCTACATAGACTGGGTTTGGTCAGAACCCCCTGAATAAGTCCATTTGATCCCATCTTAATTCCCTGGAAAGATTAGCAATGGGGTGAGCTCAACAGCTCAGTGAGATTAAGCAGGGTAAATAAATCTTACATGCATAATAAAGAATACAGAACAACAGTCATCAAACAGTTATGCCACAACAATACAATCAAACAATGATATAATTGAAACTTTGTCACACAGCATCACAGAACAGGCCACATGCACTCGAAACCTGTGATCCGAGGCACCAGTAATAAATCTTGCAACTGAGAGATCTCATGAGTTCCAGTGCTAATCCAGGTCCAGCAAAGTAGCATGGCACCCAATAATAAATCCAGTGACAACGTCACTATTTCGAGCCAGTGTTGCACCCAATAATTCATCATTTCGTTCTGGGCCAGTATTGCACCGAATAATATCCAATAATACATTATTTTTTTGAAGATAACCTCATGCGTGAAGTAAAGCATGGTAACAGATATGATGCATGATGCTATGTAATTCAGTATTAAACAGGTAAGAAATGCAAACCTAGCCTTCATTCCTCACCTTACACACTTGTAGTGGCGTATCACTTTCTTCTAACTTTTGGGATGCACGATGTTGCAAAAAGTCGAAAGAGGGCGAGAAAAGCTCGAGAGTTCGGCGGATTGAAATTGAAGGAACGTCTCTATTTATAGAATGGGCCCGTCCCCTTGAGGGGCTGACCTTTCAAGGGGCCGACCCCCCTTGGGGCTGGCTCTGCATGGGGACGGCCCTTCCCTTGGGACCATCCCACTATGGGGGTTTACATCTTTCTCTCGGGCGGCTTTTACCACTTATTGAAATTACACGTGAAGAGTTTTCAAGTAGTTACATTAGTTTCTACAGTAGAAAAAGTGGGGGGTGTTACAGTCTCCCCTCCTTAAAAGAATTTCGTCCTCAAAATTTAAATAAGGTACGACGTTTTTGGAGAAAAAAAAATACTCACTATTCATCATCTGATATATCAATGATCACAATGTCTGTGTTACTATCCACACGACTTGGTGACCTCGTATTATCTTGTTCGCGCGGGTAGTGGGGACCGCGTACTGCACTTTGAGCAGTAAAATCTCCAGAATGAGCCGGGGTAGGAGAATGGACTGAATCCGACTCCATTATTTCCTGATTTGATAATTCAGGAAGAGAAGGTGGTGTTAGGATGCGTTGTTGCGGTCATGGCAGGAAACCCGGTCGTTGAGACGGTGGCCTAATACGCCTGCCTGACTGAGCTAGTGATTGTTAGGTTTGCCAATTAGATGGCTCGACTTCATCTGGTGCTGGCACCCCCGGAAGAATGGGAAAGACTGGGACCGAATTCCATGTTGGCGTGGTGCAGGGGTTCTGAAAAGAGGGCAATAATTGTCGTACTGATTTTCGAGAGTTTGGGACAACACTTAACCTGCCTCTGGTCGTGTAAATATGTGACGCCTCAAAAATTATTTCATCTAGCCCATAACCCAATTGTATTTTGCCAAAACTCTATGTGTTTGCCTTGATATGTTTGGTGTTTCTTTGATGGTTGTTTAATGTTTGTATATTTGATGCTTGATAATGTATATAAATATGTGCATTCTAAATTGTATATGGGTCATGTTATATTAAAGAATAATGCATGTGTTATTATTTATGCATGGGCCCATTAAACCATGAATTGATATGGGTTAGGATTGATTGAATAAAAGGATAAATGAGAATGAAAATTTGGTGTATTAGATGGATTGGACACTTAAAATACTTGCAAGCATGAGATTGGTTAAAGTGCATGTGGTTGGTATGGGTAGTATGAGACCAACACATGTCAAGTTGGTGCATGAGAATGAACAAGTGTCCCATGCCCCATTTTTCTTCTCCATCACACGTCAAGTTGGTGCATGAGAGTTCCCAAGTGTCTCATGCCACATTTCTCTTCTCTAACACATGTCAAGTTGGTGCATGAGAGTGGAAAAGTGTCCCATGCCCACTTCTCTTCTCCAAGAAAGTCTTAGAGAGTGAGATGAGTGGAGGGAAAGGAAAAAAAGAAGAGAAAGGAAAGAAGAAGAGAAAAAAAGAGGAAGTTGCTTTGAGGGAAGTCTCAGCAATGTTTTCATCAAAGGGTTGGATCTTTGTGATATATGATCAGATGGATCTCAAACATCGTCAGCAAGTTCATATCTTATGGTTATTCATTCTGGTCGGTGGAGATCTTGATTGGACGTTTCTTCTGAGAGATATAACCTCCCAAACAAAGCTAGTTGGAAAGTCTGAATTTCTCGTGCAGTTTAGATCACACTGACCGATCTCCTAAACCTACCGTTCGATGGATATGATATTTCAGAGGACGGTTCACAACTAATATTTCTATATTATGTACGGTTGAGATGGTCATAGGTCAAGTATTGTGTGTGGTATAGTCATCTGAGTTCATGTATTTGTAGCAGGAAATGAGAAATTGTCTGATTAGAGACTTGTTCATCAAAGAGGCTTATCTCTTCAGTCCACCGTTGGATTGAGTTGATATTTGTACAGAAGGTTTGCTTCTTAACATACTTCAATCTGTATGGTTGATTTTGTAATTAAATATATATGTTGGCAGCTTGATACATCTGAACAAAATATTAAATGGAAAATTGGTAGGGTTGTTTGTATTAGACCTAAATTTAGAATATGAACTTAGACCTTTCCAAATAGCTTGCATGTCAACTTTGTTGACCTAGTTGCCATTGTTGATGAACCCATGATGCAAAATCAGTGATATACATGGCTGAACATGGTGACCTAGTGTAAATCGGCAATATGGCCTAAGTATGGAAAATTTCATATTTTAGAGCTTTTGATGCTTTTGGCCTAGAATCATTGAATTGATGCAATTAAGCATGATTAGGGTTGATTATGCTACTGATTAGGTGGTTGTGACCATATCATGGGTTAGGCCTACTTGTGATCAAATGGCTCAATTGCATGTTTATGCCTAAGGAATTGAAAATCAGTATTTTTGATTAATTGAATGGTTTATGAATGAGAACAATGCATTAGAGGCCTTAGTCATGTGATTTGAGTTGAATGATGAGATTAGATGAGATTTAGGCCTATTTTCTATATGTGGGCCGATTTAAGGTTGATGTGTAATGTCTATGTGATTGAGCATAGGAATTGATGTATGATTGGATATTGACGAATGTTTCAGGACCTTGTTTGGGTTGATTCGGTTTGGTGTCTGTGTGTGGTTAGATACTCTCGCGAGGCTTGGTTGTGAGTAGACTTCATTTATGATTATATCTTTTATGTCATCATATCACTTATATATATTGTATGTTGAAAGCATGAATGTGTTCTAATGTTTTGAATGATGCATTAATTTGAGAAAACCTTATGACTTTGGTTGGGCCCATCTATCTGGCTAATAGGGAGACTCAACCTTGTCATAGAAGGGGTTTAGAAAGGAAATATTTGGGGATGAGAACGGTACGGTGAAATAGACGTGCACTAGTAAGCCCAATGCATGTGTAATATGGATCAAAATTGATAGACTTTTACTTGCATCGAACTTATTATAAATGCTTGATATCTATGTGTTATGAGCTTTTAATCATGCTACACATTTACATGCATACATGATATTTATTAATGAGTATTGATAGCATATTTGAATTTTATTTACTGGGCACCGTTGGCTCACCCTCATTTTCCTCTTTCAGGTCCTTCTGTCCCGAATAAGGGTAAAGGAGTAGTCATATCTTGAGGGCCTTGCCGGCGAGGGAATCCAAGGCCTCGATGTGAGTTGAGAGGCATTTTGATTGAACCGTGTTTTAAATTATGATGCATTATATTTTGGACTATGTAATTATAACACTTACCACATTGTAGTATGGGTGAGTTGGGACTTGTTAGATAGACCATGTGGGCTTATGACGGTTTTTTTTATTACCCAGAGTTTTGGACTTTATGTGTATGTCGATCTTGATGGACTGTAGGGATTATGGTTTTATTTATAGTTTATTTTTATGGATTATCTCTTGTCTTGGATGATTAATACGGTTGATAGTTTTGTTTAGTACTTTTTTATATTATGTCGTTGTTTGGGATAAGGGTCATAGAGTCTCAACCACCTTACGGGGGTTGAGGAGTGGTTGGAGATGCCTACGCCGGGCGTCCCGCCCCGTCATTCCTCACACCATTCCTTGCGGGGTTGGTGGTCCGGGGTGCGAGGTCGCCACAAAATATCACAAAGTGGTCCCCTCTCGGGAAATTCTAACATTTAAGATAATATTGCAGGTGGAGGGTATTATCAACACCATTCACTTTTGTAGTTATGGCGAAAGTATCTTGGCTTGTGTTGGTCAAATTTTGGTAAAATGAGATAACAGAAGACCGAAAAATGCACCTTTCAAGATAGATGATTGGTGTCCAATCTAAGGCTGCAAGTTTGTCAGGGAGCATAGGCTAGTATGCCTCAAGTAGAACTACTAGTCTTCCCATCTGGATTGGAATTGAAGGGAACGATCTAGAACGAGGAGGCTGAGAACTTTCCCCTTCAACGTTATTCCTTGATCTTTGTTCCATTTAATTGTTGTTTGAAGATAGAACTTAGAGAGAAATAACTAAAAATGAAAGAAGACAAGAGAGGAGAAGAGGATGAGCTAGCCGGTATCAGGTCCGGTCCCACTTGGCCGGCACCAGGTCCAATTTTTTTTTTTTTAATATTGTCGTATTTGAAAAATAATAGTGGGCAGTGTCCAAGACGATGCTCTGATACCAATAAATCTGTCACACCCCGCCTCATTGACCCGGAGCGAGGTGCAACAGATTACGAGGGAAAATAACGAGTGCTCCCTCCACTCCATCAGAGCTGCACATACAGAAGTATAGTGGCCCACAGTAACAATACCACAATACAACATATTAAGGAAAATACTATTATATTAAACATATAAAGTTTGTTAATTATTACATTACTGATACCAAAAAGTCGTCAAAAAGTTAACAAAAGTTAATAAAGGCGAACCCCTACAAAAGTGAGAAAATAACAAAAGAGTAGTCAAAAGAGGCATCTAAAAGCCTAGAACCATCGCCACCACCATCAAACCGGTCTAACGGGACCTGGGGAGAGTACATATAGAAAAGTCCCTACATAGACCGGGTTTGGCCAGAACCCCCTGAATAAGTCCATTCAAACCCATCTTAATTCCCTGGAAAGATTAGCAACGAGATGAGCTCAACAGCTCAGTGAGATCAAGCAGGGTAAACAAATCTTACATGCATAATAAAGAATATAGAACAACATTTGTCACACCCCAGTACACAGCACACCGCAGTGTCTAGTACCCCCCGGGATGTGATGGGTACCTCATACCGAGCGTACCCCAGCCGTTATATACCACATAATATTGTCACATCCCATTACACAGCCCACCGCAGTGTTTAGTACCCCCGGGATCATTTATCCACATTATTCACTCATGAATAGTATAGGGCCTCCCTCAGATTCGAACTCACAACCTCATAAGGTTTGATTTCGCAATCTGAGTAACCACTGAGCTAATGATTCAGTGGCTATCCGATCAAGGATCTCTAATGGTCCAACAAATCGCGTTGCGAGCTTTCCTTTCATCCCAAATCTCATTTTGGCCTTTCTGTGGTAAGACCCTTAGCAAAACTGAGTCAGCCACACTAAATTTTAAGGCCTATATACCAACCTTGTGTATTTAATACTATCCTCTGGCACCAATAACAATAACTCCACACTTTCAAATCAACAAGTTGGAGATCTATAAGGCTTATTATCAAACCTTTAGAGTGCCATCATTACGCTATTATAATAGTTGTTTATACACATAAGTTTACACACAAAATATTCTTTCCAACTTCCTCCAAAATTGAAGTATGCCAGACCTGAGCATGCTCGCAAGCATCAAAGTCACTCTTTCAGTCTGTCAGCCAGTCTGAGAATAAATATCACACTGAGAAGGAGATGAGTACCAAATCGAGTCTGCATCATATATCAGATCCCGACACAATCTTCGGATCTTAATTCGACATGACAAATATCTGAGTACTCCCATAAAATCTCCCTATCTCCCACTTATACAATATGCTCAGTCTATCAATAGAATTCTGGTGTTTATTAGAAGAATACATAGACTTATCAGTCCATTAATGGTTATCCAAATGGTATCATGTCTACCCATAACCCATAAGATACCATTTGAATCCCATCTTGAATTAATACAATCCATATTATCAATTCCATAATCTTTCATACGGATATCATACTCGTCTCATCATAAATCTTACTCTCTGAATATGAGTCTCAATCAACTGAACATGCATCCGAGCACAAATATCAACACATGGAGTAATAGAGAGTACACCCATAACTGTAACTCTCACTCACAAACAATCTCCATTTATGGCTAACTGATAGATACTACTCCAGTTTCATCCTGTTTTCTGCTCAATGCCTCAGCAACATATTGGCCTCTCCCAGGATAATAATTCAATATAAAATCAAATCCTTCGGGAATTCTTGCCACATTTATTACCTCATATTCAGTTTCTTTCCGTTCAAATAATTACTTCAGACTCTTAAAATCTGAAGAGAATGTGACATTTTTATTATAGAGGCAATGCTCTCATTATGTCAAAATAACTACCAACAAATTTCTATTCACTCTCAGGATAGTTATTCTCGTGCACTACCAAATATCTGAAGACACAAGTAATTAACCTATCCTTTTGTATCAATGCACAACCTAGATCTGGATGTGATATTCATCAATCACAATTACTTCCAGGTTCTGGAACTAGTAACAACATTTAATACTGTGAGAGCTTTCCCATGCACAACGGTCCACACATTATATAACATTCGTCTGGTTTAGTTTCGTGAGTGGAACAGATAGCTTCAAGGATCTTTCCACGCATTTTCTATAACATACAAATAATACCAGAGAACTTCTGATTTCCATCATTTAAATCAGTTTTAACAGTTCTATAATCACTTTGACCTTCCCAGCATCCTTAAAGATACTATTTAATCTAGTCATGTGATCCAAAAATTCTCATCTCAATTCTATTCAAAACTCATATTCACCGAGCTTGGCACTCAATCAATGCTCTCTCAGTGACTATAAGAGAGAATCCCGCGGTGCTATTCATGCTCATCTCATTTCTTGGGACAATTGCATATATCATCATCGAAGACTAGGTAATAATCAAGATATGGTTCATATACCCACTGCATCAATCCTATAAACGTGATTGACACATTAATCCAGGTTACCAAAATTTCATAATATCCATATCTTGTCTTAAAACAGTCTGCATTACATCCTTTTCTCGAAGTCTTAACTGATGGTGCCTAGATCTCAAAATGAGCTTAAAGAAACTTTGGCTCCATTTAGTTAATCAAATTCGACAATTTATCCATGGTAAAGGATATTCATTATTGATTGTTACCCTGCTCAGTTAACAATAATTCATACTTAAACATATTTCACTATACCTTCTTTCCATCTTATCACAAATGCTCTCCAAGGTGGCATGTCAAGAATAATAAATCTTTTTTTTTTCATTACCACATTTACCTACACCTTAAATTCTCACAATTCCTCCCTCAGGTACTCTTTATATGAAGGAATGGAGATACATCTTATACTGGCATCAGTTTTATATGCTATCAATCTCCTGTCCAGGTGGCAATTTTCATAATTCATCAAAGAATACTTCAATATACCAGCTCACCACAGGAATTTTAATCAACTGCATGCCTTATTACATTACTCTAAATGGCTTTGTACTAGCCATATTCTCTATGTCCTCGTCAATAACTATCTTGTCTTAGCTAGAAGATATTGAGGGTATAAATTTCTCAAGATTCAAAATGAGAATTTTTCACTTATTCTGAATATTACTTCTTTTCGGAGAGACGCTAGCCAGTCATACCCAACAAAGCATCCAATTCCAAAAGTTTCATATTCTAAAGTCCATAAGTACTTGATGACCCTCATATTTCTTACACATAATCTTTGCTAACCATATCATGGTAGATTCTTTCTCCTGTAGGCATACTCACAATCAATGATACATTATTATAACAGAAGATAATACAATTTGTCTACCATATCACCAGCTATAAAGGACCATGTAGATCCAACAATACATAAGAATATACACAATAACAAAATGTTGATAATACCTGTTATCAACGTCTTACTAATCTTTGGATCTGGTCTTGTATTTACTTTACTTTATTCTCTAAAATCTGGTAGAGTCACATTGATAAAAAATATTGGGGCATTCCATATCGATTAACTGGAGATTAACACATCCCGTGTCTCTTTTTCTTTTCTTTATTGATAATAGACAATTTCAGGTCGAGATACAATTTACTCAGCCTGTGAATCCTGCTCAGGCAATGGAAACCACTTCTGATTTTCATAATTCGTTAACATCACTTCCTTTTTTCCCATTTTTATTGGGTCAGGTACTAACAAAATTAGAGTCACTAATACTGCCAAAATCTCAACCTTACTCAATGTTTCACTTATCTTGAATTTCATATTACTGCCCCAACATTTCCTTACATTACTTATTTCTCCTTTTACCTAACACTGGCGTTGATGACTCGGCTTCTAACGGCAGTGCAAGCTATCTCACTATTGCTGGGGTTAACAATTTCACTGCAGCTTTGGCTGACCCAAAATTTATAGTCTGCCTCACAACCTACGTATATATTTATAACCCAACAATTAGCAAACCTGCCGTAAGGATCCCAAAATTTATTCTAGATCCTTATCATTCTCAGAGTATCCATAGTGATCATTCCAAAAATAAACTATACCAGTCTATTTAATTCATGTTTGTATTTATGATTAGGCATGTCACTACATTTTAACAAGATAAACTTTTTCATGCCTTACATCATTTCAGCATGATGATAGAAGCCCAAATAGCTTCTTTAAGTAATCTCATGCCTTAATCATCTCAGGAGTCCTTAACCCAATTTTCTAGTATCTCTTATCATCAGTTAGCTTAAACGTAGCTAACTTTCTTTATCATTTTCAGCGACTTAATCATTCTCTAAGATGGTCTCCACTCAGAGTAGCAAATTCTTTACTACGTCTACTAGCAGATTGCCAGTTAAGATATGAGAGTCTCTTCTCCTGAAAGTTTCCATAACTTTCACATATCTTTTCTTTTATTTTGACTTCAGTCTTAACTATATATGTTGTTACAGAAGTACTCACACCATTAGCACCCACATCTGGAGCTATCAATGGTTCAAGCCTCTGTCTTTCTCCCATTACAACTTTGCCACAAGCTCATAAGCTGTGCATTTCGTTGTTGTTTGGTAGTTACTAGCCATATATAAGCTATGTAATTTATTATCACTAGATTACCTCCAGTTCTTTTTCTTTCAGCCTTCTGATCCTTTCGTGATCAACAATTTTCATTGTTAATCTTGACTGGTCTTTTCCAAATCTGGAATTCACCGACACATGTGATTCTCAGTCAAGATAACATATTGGATTAGGCTCAACATAATAGGACTACCCATATGTATACCCATACAAACAATCATAATATCATAAAGCTTTTAATCTTTTAGGCTTTTAATCCTAAACTTGTCTCTGATACCAATATTGTCACGACGCCCCTGATGTAGGCTGACGTCATGACCGCCACAATGTATTATACACTGTACATATCCATATACAGTATACAATACACTGTCAGCCTCAACGAACATTCACAATAATTCCCACAATTTCCAAACTTTTGACTACACCTCCCCATAAAATGGACGTTTCACTTTTGTTTTTCCTGAGGTATCACAAATCAAATCCAATATAGATATCTAGAATCATTCCATTCATTCACACATCAAATTTTCATTTCATCATCCAATATATTACGCTATATATATGCCCACACATCCAATCTAGATGATAATACATATATATATATATAATGTGTGATAAGTATACATATCAAAATAACAAAAATATAATCTATTTCCTCCAAGCATACATACACATACCAGACGAAGGCTCACGTGATTATCACTTACGGATTTTTTCCTTTTCCCTTCGACTCAACACCTGAAATATTGGAGGAAATGGGGTGAGCAAACAACAACTCAGTGAATATAGTTCTTGACATGACAATTGCATGCATTTTAGGAAACATGGCATGTCAAATCGATTTAAAACATTTCAAAAGCACATATGCACCATTCATCAAAATAATATACGTGCACACAATATATAGTTGATGCTCATTTATAAATATTTTGCCATCTCCCTCTCATTACCCAATTCAGAGTCATTTCAAGGATCGCAACCCTTATTAGGACAGACCTACTAACAATGAGGACTCGCAAAACCTCATCTGGGTCTAATTCCTAACGAAATGACATTATTATAAGCTCCAATTTCTAAAATCAATTTGCATGATCACTAAAACTCAATGCATTACATAAACATGCATACAATCAACCAGTTTATATGTGTACAATGCCATACAAGAACCAAATCAGGAAAACTATACTCACAGTGGTTACACGGGATTTCTAAGTCAAATCGAGCAACAATAAACGTCCATCATAATTGCTTCCTCAAGAGTATTTATCCATGCACTTGAGTTCTCAATTTAAACACTGAAATGAATCATAGATTATCATGAGAATCACCATTTCAACTCACTGTTCACATCATAGTACTATTCACATCACTGTTCACGTCGTCCCTATTCATTCGAATGATGTAAATTTTTACTAAAATTGTCAAACGGTCTCCAAAAATCATGAACTTAGCATCGATGGACTCGCAACAGTCGATTCTACCATTCTATAACCTTAAACTGGAGTTTCATTGTGAATGGTCTCCAATCTACACTCTAACTTCTAACAGCCATCAAAGTTCCACATTAACACATAAATTCAATCTAACCACATATTCGGGGTCCCGACAGTCCAGGGAGTGTTTTCCAACCTTCTTAGCGAATTTTCATTCATGTTGGGTCAAAACACCAATTGTTGAAAACGCCGTAAAACGGTTCCCACAGCAAAAATTACTCCGCTAGAAAGGTTACATCTAGCTTAGATATCAATTTTACAACGAAAAATAGCAAAAATAGCTTACCGGCACGTCGAATTTGGTCGCAAATCCGCCGTTTCCTTTTTTTTTTCTTCTCTTTCTTTCGTCTTTCATTCTGCAACTTCGTTTAATTTATTTATTTACTGTTCCGTGAACAGTACCCGCTTATGAACAGTAACCTTAATTTCTCTTTTATTTGAGTACTGTTCATTATTTTATTTTATTTTATATCTTTTTATTCGTTCTTCTTCTTCATACACTGAATCTACCTGAGGAATACACGTGTTATCAATCGATTTCTATTTAAATCACGTTCCAACTCACTTTTTACATTTTCAAGTTCATTTGTCACATGTACACATGACTTTAAAGGTCCTTATATGTGTATTATACATTTTGATATACGCATACTTCAACGTATGTATGTAAGTAAAACTACGGGGTGTTACAACAATCATCAAACAGTTATGCCACAACAATACAATCAAGCAATGATATGACTGAAACTTGGTCACACGGCACCACAGGCCAGGCCACATGCACTCGAAACTTGTGATCCGAGGCACCAGTAATAAATCCAACAACTGAGAAATATCATGAGTTCCAGTGCTAATCCGGGTCCAGCAAAGCGGCATGGCACCCAATAATAAATCCAGTGACAGCGTCACTATTTCAGGCCAGTATTGCACCCAATAATTCATCATTTCGTTCCGGGCTAGTATTGCTCCCAATAATACATTATTTTTTTGAAGAAAGCCTCATGCATGAGGTAAAGCATGGTAACAGATATGATGCATGATGCTATGTAATTCAGTATTAAACAGGTAAGAAATGCAAACGTAGCCTTCATTCCTCAACTTACACACCTGTAGTGGCGTATCGCTTTCTTCTAACGATGTTGCAAAAAGTCGAAGCAGAACGAGAGGAGCTCGGAAGCTTGGCAGATTGAAACTAAAGGGTCGTCTCTATTTATAGAATGGGCCCGTCCCCTCGAGGGGCCTACCTTTCAAGGGGCCGGCCCCCCATGGGGACGACCCTTCCCTTGGGACCGTCCCACTATGGGGGTCTACATCTCTCTCTTGGGGGGCTTTTACCACTTATTGAAATTACACGTGGAAAGTTTTCAAGTACTTAAATTAGTTTTTACAGTGGAAAAAGTCGGGGGGTGTTACAAATTTATAGTGGTTCGGCTACTTGCCTACGTCAGCTACCTAACCCCTCAGTTAGGATTTTGAACCTTATCACTAAGGGGTCTCTTACGGGTGAGAACCAAACCGTTACACCTTTTCTTAACTTGCCAGTGTGAGAAAAATCGTTACACTGCTCAACTTGCAGGCTTGAGACCAACCTAACCTTTCTCAACTTATGGGTGTGAGAACTACCGTTTCTCAACTTACGAGTGTGAGAAAACCTAACCTTGTTGAATAAAAGAATATCAACTCAGCAGTTTATCTAACTACTGTTACAACCTTGATACAGTATACAAGATATGAATTGAGAACAACTGTATCCTATGAACTATTTCTCAAATTTCTCTTTCAGCAAGAATGATATAAGTTAAAGCAATGATGAACAATATGAGTGAAAACAGTTCAAACTTTCAAATAGATTTTCAGATGACGATAGAATTTTAGCTCAGTATGAAAATCATTTGAATAAGTTAAGATTCAAATAAAACGTTTTGAAACAAGAATAAGTTAAACTTTTTGTATCAGATGAAAATTCGACTAACTTTCGAAAAGTATTTTGGCTCAGAGAATTTTCGGTGTCTTAACAGTTTCTTAAGTGCCTGAATATATAGACTAGAAGAGATGAAGTTGTTGTTCATTTAAATTTGAATTTCAAATATGAACGTTTACTCACAACAGCTAGAATATATCACAAAAATGGAAACTGCACATTTCATGAATATTCTGATTTTCTCCAGCTACACGAATAAGAAAAGTTTTAGAAGACGTGGTTCGTGAATTAGAGAATATTTATTACAAATACAGAAAGTTGATTTTGTACGAAAAGTTGTTCTGAAAAGGTGGCTGAAAAAGATGTACATGTTAGAACAACAAAAATACCATTTTTGTCGTTTTGTTCCTTTGAGGGCGCTCACATCAACGTCCTACTGAACATTGAAGTGAGGGAGCTACTAAATCATAAGCGTTCAGACTTGCTTTGACAATTAAACGAATTAAATCATGAGGGTGCTACTTCGCAGTTAGCCTCCCGCTTTGTTTGAAAACATTAAACATACGAGGGCGCTACTCAAGAGTTAGCGTCCTGATATTTAAAATCAGTTTTAAAACAAACTTAAAAGATGTTAAGTTCACTGATGGACAGTAAGTGTCCTGAAAGTTATTAAGTTGATTTTAAAGGTGAGGGCACTCTTACACAAGTAGCGTCCTGATAGTTTATTCAACTTATAACTATCAGCATCCTTAAAGATAGAAATCTTTTAGAAACAAAAAAACTTCCAACGAGATGAAACTAAGTCAGCGTCATGACATTCTTAAGGGTTGACAAAAGAAGGTCGCTACTTACATGTATGCATCCTTATGAATCAGTTTAATTCAACCTTTAGTGTCCTAATAGTTTATCAGTGTCCTGACTCGTCAAGTTCAGGAGGGCGCTTCCAAAACACTAGCGTCCTGAAAGACTCTATAAAGACGATTTTTGATTTCTCGATTAAAGCTCGATAAAATAACATGATATTTTCGTATTAAATCAAATACTTTAGAAATCATAGAAATACCCTTAAAATGCAATGAACAAAATATGAAAATGATTAAATCTTGCAGAGAGCAAATTGATCGATAAACATTACATTCTAAGTACTGACAGACTCAGAACTGTACTTGAGATGATCAATAGACTTGTAAGCTTAGTTCTTTGATCTTGATTCTTGATAAATCTGAAACTCTTGACAAGATCATTAGATACACAAATTGGAGATATTTGGAATCATCAAAACATTCATGTCATGCGGTTCATTGAAATAATAATCTACCCCTATTTGATGATTTCAAATACTCATAGATCATGCAGATAATTGTACTTATGCATTCAAACATATATCGAAATTAAAGTAGCAAGTATGTCAAGCATATCCGTAAACATGTCAGGTATCTGATTTCAACATAATGCTTACAAGATAAGTTCAATCACAATATACAAGACCTTGAAAATTATATAGTAAATATCTTGTACAGAAACTTAGATGAACTCCCCCTGACTTGTAGCATCCCTTTTGAGCTAATCATAGCCTTAATATCTGCATTCTCTTCTCCCCTTTTTGAAAATAGCAAAAAGTGGGTAGGCTTAGCTCATACTGGGACCCTTCCCTTTCCTTTTTTTCTCGACCTCCTCATCCTTCTTGGATCCACTAGAACTAGGTTCAGATTCCTTGGGTTTTCTTGGTGCTCATGGCCTTGAAGAACCAGGTGTGCTTTGTCTCACACTACTGACAGATTCATCAATTACAATACCCTTCCTAGATTTTTCAATGAATTTTTCGTGAGCATGCTTGGAAAGACCAAATTTAAATGGATCAAAAGGTGGACTGGGTTTGAAGCCTTTAGCTTTCCGTTCCGCAAGACCTTGAGCAAAATCAGGAGAAAGTGTATGACCATTAAATTCTGGCCTGATTGGTTGCTTGCGTTTAGGATCAGGAAAGGTCTCTGATGTGGGATCTGGGGGTGGAGACACTTTTCGACTGATTCTATGTAACAGTTCTTCATCATATTCTTCTTCATCTTCACATTCTAATATGCCACAAAGTCTGTTAGACTCCTTAGGTCCTTGAGGGCGTGTGAAGGCTGGAGCTCGTGGTGCAAGTGGAACTTTGACACCCTTCTTCTCGAACATTACAAAACATTTCATGCTAGAGGCAATATATCACACAGTAGAATGCAGTCTACTGTTCATTACCTTGAAAAGTTCTTCAAAGAAGCCTACTACTCCTTCCACTCGATCAGCAGCTGTGATGATGGTATAAGACAGATCCATAATGGTATTAGCAAGGAAAGACATCTTGTTCTCCAAGTTTTGTAATTTTTCAAAAGCACGAGTAACAAAGTCAAGAATCTTGGTTAGTCTGTCATCCTCTAGCTGTGCTAGCCTTGAAGTGTCTAGATTATCTTTCAGACTAGAGATGGCCTGCAGCACCGGATCAAACAATGTCTTGCTCGTTACTTGATCCAATATAGCATCCAAAACTGATTGCAAAGTGTCAGAAATGGACTTATCTTTAGAGGATTCAACCATTTTTTCTCTTAAGCTTTGAATTTCTTCAAAGCTTCTTCAGTTAAGTCACTTGCAACACATCTTGGTGTAGTTGGCATTGTGTGGCTTTGAGGCACTTGAGGTTCCGCTTGAGGAGGTTGAGAGCTTGATGATCTTTTAATAGCTGATGAAGTGATTGCTTTCATGAACAACTGCATCTGCTGCATGTTATCTCGAATATCCTTAACCAGATCCTCAATTGTCGATGAAGCAGGCAAGGATCGAATGACACTTAACTGTTGGTCCATTTGTTGTGTCAATTTCTCGAGCAATTCAGTTGCCTTGATCATGTGAGAGTTAAATTCTTTTATCTCATTAATCTCAACTCTCTCCTGAGATTTCAGAGAGTCTCGGACCTTTGCCAATATCTCATTTTTCAGTTGAACTTGATTATGTTCTAGACGAGTCATTAGCTGAGACATGACAAAAATCTAATTTTTTCTCACTCTTCTCAGAAAATCTCTCTTTGAAGAATTCATCATTTGGCCTGCTTGTAGAAGGATAGGAAGGCGGCTCTTGATCAGATGAGCTTTCCTCATGGAAATTTTTCATTTCATCTTTTGCTTGAGATTCAACATTGACCTCATGAAAATCTTCAGTATGATCCTCCTCATCAACTTTTTCATTCATGTCATCTCCCTGATAGAGTATGATTGCTAGATCATAGCCCTATGTATCTTGACATTGTTCACCATCAAACTCAGTCCTTTTCGAGTCTTAGGATTCCATTGATACAGGGATATCAAATGGAGATGGTGGCCTGAAGATAGTTTTATTTGAGTCCTCACTGACTGTCCTCCAAGATTGCATTAACATTTACTGACTCATGAAGATGTTCTTCAACAACGGCTGAGAAATTTGGGTCACCTCTTCCATTAAATGTTTTTCAGCATGAACGGCTTGCTCTGCATGTTCAATTTCCACATCATGAATTAAAACATGCTCAATGTTAGCTGAGGGGGCAGCTTCCTCTTGCACAACCTGTTCTTCTTGAGTAGTTGAAGCTTGGGTAGCTTCTCTCTCTATTGTTGAGACATCTTCTCCTCTTATTTCATTTTTTCCACTGGATTCACCCTCAAGTGGAATGACTGGCATTGGAAGCCATTTGTCCAATGCAGAGACATAACTGTATCTCATCAATTTCACAGTGGTTTGACCAATGCAGTTGTATCTACTAGTCTCCTTGAAGCTTTTTCCACTGAAATCAATACCACATCTCTCGAACAGAGTGGTGAGGTACATACCAAGTGGCATACCTCCTCCTCTACTAACCACTGTATTCATCACATGTATGAGAATGTGGGAGAGATTCACTCTCTTCTTTTCTAGAATGCACCAGATTAAGAATAAGTCTGATTCATTCACACTACCCTTGCTGCCGGTTTTAGGCTGAATGATGTGGGTAATGATGTTGTGGATTATTCTAGGAATAAGTTCAAAGGACTGATTTGTGAGTTTCTTGTCGACACACGAGTGGTCCTTTTTCTTTGAAATAAGATTAAGAGACTGGATACTGGACTTTATTTTTGGTGAATGAAAGTATGTGAGCACTTTCATCACTCGGCAAGGAAAATGCTTCAGAAAAGAATCTGGGAGAAATCTCAACAGATTTTCCCTTTCCCTTAGATTATTTTGTGAATCCAGAGTCGGGTTTATCGAGCAGGTTTAAATAGAATTTGCTGACGAGACTGGGGTACCATTTTGTATTTAAGGTAAGTAAATCGATCCAGCCTTGGAACTCAAATAGTGAGAAAAGGTCCAGGTGAGAGCTAATGAAGAAATCGAAATTGACATATCATCCATCAATTACAGCTCAGTTAATGAGCTTCTCAGCTTTATCTCCCTTTTCTTCTCATCTGAGAAGAAGAAGGTGGGTGAGATGGTCCAGACGTGGTCTCAATAGGAGGTGTGGGTACAGATGGTGTGGGTTCCTCAGCCAGTTCGGCTTGAGTTGGTTCAGTTCTTGGTACACAATCCTATTTGGAGGTGATGATGGTGAAACAACTCGCTTTCTTGCAGAGAAAGGGTGAAACTTTTTGGGTTTGGGGGCCATTGATAAATTAAATGAAAAGATATGAAGAACTGAGGCAACAACGCAAAATACTGATACAATAGGAATTAGAGGATTTAGAAATGAATAGAGAACAGGATTTACCAAAGGTTAAAAATAAAGACTCAGCGGTAAATTTTGAAACGGTTCCTGGTAACTTCTCATCGAAGCCTCCTAGGGCACAAAAGGTGAAAAGTGACTGCTAGGTTACAAAAAGTTTGGTTTAATAGTAAAAAAGTGATAAGCTCGCTCCTGACACACACCAACACGTGTTGCTTCTTAGTCTCTAAAGGCTGTTTAATTTAATTAACATTTACGACTAATTAGCATCCTTCTTCTGACTAGCGTTCTTGAATGACTAAAGCTAGTATGCGCTTTAACGCCCTCATTTGTTGTTAGTTTTCTTCAAGACATTTAAGCACTACTATTAATCAGATTTGACCAATTAATCTTGAGCATCGTAAGGTTGAATAAACAATATCACAAGTTATATTTCATCACCAAATCATCAATAATTTAATCATGAGCGAAAATATTTAAGCATTCTAAGCATTGCATGATTAAAGACAGTCATTTATCATTGATAAGTATATTCTGATAATAGCATTAGTGACGAGAGTGACTTTTATACCTTTGCATAATTTTTGACTTTTACCTCAAGGTACAGCAAAGTCCTCGACTTGAGCACTCTGTCTCATTTTGAAGCAGCTAAGATAATTCATTATCTTCGTACTCCATGTTGACTTCTTTCTCGACATTCTATTAGGAGATCTTTCATTGAACGTCCTGGATATGCTTGTTGAGGATTGATGACTCATTGCGTATATATCATCAGCAACTTCACTTCCGTTCCTAGTTGGTATATTTGCAAGAATGTCTTCTCTCTCAGATAAAGTTTCTAACCCACTCAAAATATAATCAATTTCTTGAAAACTGATTTTAAATGAATTTGAAAACTCGTTTAGAAAATCTACTTTATATTTCCAGTTCTCAGGAAAAATGTTAAACAAATATTGTACTAAAGTAGAATGAGAGATGGTTTTTCCAAAATATTCAAGTTCATTTTCTATACGTATAAAACGTTGCAGGTTATCATGAACTGACTCACTTTCTAAAACCTTAACGAGTGGCTCTTCTAATGTTCTAACTGGGTCTCTAGTCTCATCCCTTCTTTCCACGATTTGCGAGAGATCACATAACTCTTTTTGATTCATTTCCCATGGTTCAACAGATTCAGCTAACATAGCCAGCTTATCATTCCATTTCTTTGGAAGCTTATCACAAAAATATACTAGAGATATTTCTGCAGGTATTTCCTGATTCAATTCTTGCATTCCATCAAGAATAGATTGATATTTGTTGCACGCCGTATCGAGAGATTCATGCTCCGATATTTCAAAGGCATCAAATAATCTATCAGACTCTTTGAGTTGTTCATCTCGAATGTTAATCTTTTCATAATCAAGTGATTTGAGTGTTTCCCAAATCTCCTTGGCACTCTCAAGATGAATTACCTTTTCTACTTCTTTCTCAGGTAGAGAATAGTACAAGGCATAGACAGCTTGAGCATTAAGCTTATCATTTAGTCTTTCATTATTTGTCCATAGCTCAATAGGCTTGTTGGGCATGGTGTAGCCATTTACAACCATTTTCCATAAACTGATATCCTTAGATCGTAGAAAGAATTTCATCCTTATCATTTAATCTTCAAACCAGTCTCTATTGAATAGAGGTGGTCTATCTAAAGGTTGACCTACTTTTATAACAGTGCCTCTAGTCATTGCCATTGATATCAAAAAAATTGTGAAGTTTCTTTGAAGAGCAACACTGCTTTGATACCCATTGTTGGCCCAGATATGTCCAAGAGGGGGAGTGAATTGGAAACTTAGACAATTTAAAAATTGATTATAATGGCAAAATTAAAGTGCAAAAATTAAACAAATGTGCACAGTCAATTTATAGTGGTTCTGCTACTTTCCTACGTCTACTACCTAACCTCCTTAGTTAGGATTTTGAACCTTATCACGAAGGGATTCTCTTACGGGTGATAATCAAACCGTTACACCTTTTATCAACTTGCGGTTGTCAGAACAATCGTTACACTGCTCAACTTGCAGGCTTGAGACCAACCTAACCTTTCTCAACTTACGGGTGTGAGAAGACCTAACCTTATTAAATATAAGAATATCAACTAAGTAGTTTATCTAACTATTGTTACAACCTTGATACAATATACAAGATATGAAAGTGAGAACAATTGTATCCTATGAACTATCTCTCAAATTTCTCTTTCAGCAAGAATGATATAAGTTAAAGCAATGTTGAACAATTTGAGTGAAAACAGTTCAAACTTTCAAATAGATTTTCAGATGAAGATAGAATTTCAGCTCAGTATGAAAATCATTTGAATGAGTAAAGATTCAAATAAAACACTTTGAAACAATAATAAGTTAAGCTTTTTGAATCAGATGAAAATTCGACTAACTTTCGAAAAGTGTTTTGGCTCAGAGAATTTTTGATGTCTTAACAGTTTGTTAAGTGCCTGTATATATAGACTAGAAGAGATGACGTTGTTGTTCATTTAAATTTGAATTTCAAATATGAACGTTTACTCACAACAGCTAGAATATATCACAAAAATGGCAACTGCACATTTCATGAATCTTCTAATGTTCTCCAGCTACACGAATAAGAAAAGTTTTAGAAGACGTGGTTCGTGTATTAGAGAATATCTCTTACAAATACAGAAAGTTGATTTTGTACGAAAATCTGTTCTAAAAAGGTGGCCAAAAAGGATGTACATGTTAGAATAACAAAAATACCATTTATGTCATTTTGTTCCTTTGAGGGCGCTCATAGAGCATCAACGTCCTACTGAACATTGAAGTGAGGGCGCTACTGAATCGTAAGCGTTCTAACTTGCTTTGACAATTAAACAACTTAAATCATGAGGGCGCTACTTCGCAGTTAGCGTCCCACTTTGTTTTAAAACAATAAACACACAAGGACGCTAATTCTTTAGTAGCGTCCTGATATTTAAAATCAATTTTAAAACAAACTTAAAAGATGTTAAGTTCGCTGATGGACAGTAAGCGTCCTGAAAGTTATTAAGTTGATTCTAAAAGTGAGGGTGCTCCTACACAAGTAACGTCCTGATAGTTTATTCAATTTATAACTATCAGCATCCTTAAAGATAGAAATCACTAAGAAACAAAAAGAACTTCCAGCGAGCTGAAACTAAGTCAGCGTCGTGACATTCTCAGAAGATGACAAAAGAAGGTCGCTACTTACACGTAAGCGTCCTTGTGAATCAGTTCAATTCATTCTTGAGCGTCCTAATATTTTATCAGCGTCCTGACTCATCAAGTCCAAGAGGGCGCTACTAAAACATTAACGTCCTGAAAGACTTTATAAAGACGATTTTTGATTTCTCGATAAAACATGATATTTTCAGATTAAATCAAATATTTTAGAAATCATAGAAATACCTTTAAAATGTGACGAACAAAATATGAAAATGATTAAATCTTGCTGAGAGCAAATTGATCGATAGACATTACATTCTAAGTACTTACAAACTCAAAACTTTACTTGAGATAATCAATAGACTTGTAAGCTCAATTCCTTGATCTTGATTCTTGATAAATCTGAAACACTTGACATGATCATTAGATACATAGATTGGAGATATTTGGAATCATCAAAGCATTCATGTCATGGGGTTCATTGAAATAACACCCCACTCGAAAAACCACCGGAATCAATTTAGCCAATGACTTGGGTGTAGCAATTCGACATAGAAATCAGACTTACATCTAGCATCGTTAGGACCCTCATGGAATGGGACATGGGAACTAATAAGTTGAGTTTTGGTTAGAGTTTTGCATGTCAATTTTTGAGATTTTTAGGTTCATTTAGTTAGTTTTTTGGTGGTTTTATCTTAGGTTTCTATAGGTTTTTGTAATGAGTAAATGACTTTTTGATACATGTTAATATCATAGAAGTCACATGTTTTGAGTGCATTGCATTTTAGTTAATACTTTATTAATTGCATGGAATTTACATTTGTTTATACTTTGTTTTGTAGGTAAATAAAGAACTCAAAAGTAGGTTGAAACAAGGTCCAAATGGTGTGTAAAAGAAGTCAAGACCATATGCAAAACACATGCAAGAAGTGTGCAAAAAAATGGAAAAATCGGCTAAGTCCACAGATCACCGCCACCCAACCCGAGACGGGGCGCCATGGCGCCCAGATGCAAAGAGAGTGGTGAAGTGGGCAGTGTGCGGGCGTCGCAGTGCCGTTGTTCGCAGAGTTCCTAGATTGCCTTTTTTATGCGAGTTTTCATGCCCATTTTGGTCTTTTGACCCACTTAAGTGTAAAACACGTTTTAGGGTTTCATTTTTTATGATTATGAAGGATTAGAATTAGGTTTAGGGTGTGGAAAAGGAGGCAAGAAAGCAAGAGGAAATAGAGCTTTGGATTGGAGGCTTGAAGGAACCAAGGAGAAGAAGAAGATTAATCCACTGTCAAAGGGGGATTCTAACATTTAATTTCAATTTCTTGTGTCTTGAAATGTTTTCCTCCATTGTTTTATTTCTTTTTCATCTTGTATCCATGAACATGAATATGAGCTAAATTATTAATCTAGAGGTTTGAATGATCTATATTTGATTTCATGGGTTAATATTTATGTATGTGTTATTGAACTGATTTATGAGTTTATTTGCAATTTCATATGCTTAATGCCTTCAATTTGCTAGCCACTAGTTGAATGAAGTTAGATTTGATTTCTTATACTCGAGAGAGGTCTTATCAAATCGGATCTGGGAATTTGTGACTTAGGTTAGTAGTATTAAGTCGAGAGACCTACGAAAACCTTTGTAATCAAATAACATGAATCACAAATCTTAAAGCATGCTTGACTTGTTAGTTTACACTTGAGAGAGGGAATTAATAGGTTAAGTATAGATTCTCAAATTGACGCTCGAGAGAAGTATTTGATTGAGTTAGGATTCATGATTTATAAATTCAACAGTTAATTCAATAACAAAATCTTTTGAAACCCATAAAGTAAAATATAGTGATTTCAATCCTCTAGAATTTCCATTCATTGATTTATATTCATTATTAATTAATTTTGCATTAATTAGTTTTAATCAATTCAATTTATATTCCCACACATTAAATCATCCATTTTGATCACCTAGACAAAATTAAAATCTTAGTAGTTCTGGGCATTATATTAGTTAAATTACTTTTCATTGAGGACGATAACCCGACTCATCTCGGTATTATGACTTGATAATTCGTGCACTTGCAAACTAATAAAATAATCACTATCAGGAACCCAAAGGATGATAGTTGTAAATTGGTAGTCTATTTGAATAATAAAAAGACCAGTCACTAATCCCTTTGGCGAAACCACATCCCTTATGAGCAAGTTCATAGAAAAATGGGACCCGCAAACTTGAAGGATAACAGGAATCGTTGACTCATGGCGAGAAGTGAGCATAAGATTTGTTATAGACATTGCGACATCTAGAATAGGAGATAACACGAGGATAAGTAATAGAAACCTATAACTCGTACTAGTATTGAAAACTTTTGGGTATTTTTGAAATAGCCAACATATTTGAAGGAATATTTTTAAACCAAACGTTGTTAAATTCTTAGTTTTATAAATCATAGCCAATTTTGGTTTACTGCTTTCTCTTATTACCCCCACCCAGAAGTACGAGTTCACAAAGTATCTAAACTCCTCCCTCCCATTACCAAAATCTAGAAAACTACGTGGTTAACACCTATGAATAAATAGACAGAACTAGGCATTGTCATATGCATCATGTCACATTATCATGCACTTGTTGTATGAATGTACACTAACTGTAAATGGACTTGTAGAAAATGTCAGTCCAGACAAGGCGGCAGCGTGACCCAAGTTCCTAGCACGCTTCAGAGGAACCAACGCTGCCAGAGGTCGATCAACTTTGACCTCTCACTATGCCCCTCATGGCACACCAAGCCACATACACGACGAACGATGTGCAGATAGTCAAGCAAGCTCCACCGGCTACGTCCCCTACTGGAGTAGCAATGCTTTCTGGCATGGAGCAACTCTTCTAGGGTTTCTTGCAGTACATGTAGTCTACTTCTGGTCAGCAGGCTACACCTACCCAACCACCCACGGGTAGAGTCCAATTAGACACTGAGCAGATGACAAACCAAATTACGAAGTAGAATAGACTGCAACCGTTAACCTACGACGTGAAACTGGACACCGACGAGGCTTACAAGCGGCTAGATGAATCCATGAAGGCGCTGGAAGCCATGGGAATGCCCGAGGGTAAGAGCATCCCTTTGGCAACATGTCAACTAGTTGGAGGAGCAAACAATTGGTGGAAGACGGTCAAGGGATATCCTCGAGTCAACGTGGCAGTAATGACATCGCTAGACTTTGAGGCCCACTTCATCAACAAGTTTTTCCCAAGTGCAGTGAAGAAGAGAAAGAGAATGGAGTTCCATAAACTGTATCAAGGGTCGATGACAGTGCGAGAATACGCCGCCAAGTTAATTGAACTCTTTGTCTTCTCTCTCTCTCTCCACAGTTTCCTCTAAGCCGGGTAAAGTGGAAAAATTCTACACTGGCCTCAAGCCAGATATTCAACAGGCCCTATCATTTTTGGACCTAGACAATTTTTGGAATCTAGCCAACAAAGCAATGAACTTCGAGCAGGAGAAGCTCGAGCAAGAGTTGAGACAAAATAAAGGGAAGAGGGCGGCACCTTCAGGGTAGAAAATTGAGGAAAATAAGCCCTGCCAACCATTCCAAAGCACCCTCCCTTCCCAGTCCAAAAAATTTCAGCCTCAACACCCGTTCTTTTCAAACACTCAAGTGAAGAACCACCAAAACCATCCTAATAACTTCAACAGAGGTTGCGGTGGCAGTCGTAATGGAAAAAGAGGCCACAGAGGTGGCAACCACAACCAAGCTCCCCAACAACCCCATAACATGGCAAACAAAATCTACTATCAGTGCGGCCAAACCTGCCACATTTAGAGACTTTGTACCCAAGCTCCCAACCAGCAAAATTCAAGAGCCCCAACTGCAGTAGCTCCACAGGCAGCACCGAGTAAACCCTAACAACCTAAGCCTCAACAAAATGCTCTTAGGCAGCAAGGCCGAGCTCAGGCGGTCGCTGAATCAACAACACTCGACAACAACGTTGTTGAAGGTACCTTTCCCCTTTTTAATACATTGATACATGCCCTATTTAATTCTGGTTTTACACATTTTTTTCTATCAACTAAGATTGTGGAAAAATTATGACTAGAAACTAGACCAACCAATGTTATACATGTATCAACACCAGTACGGCCAGGTATTGACATAATCAAATTTTGCCCCAATTGTGAATGTAGAATGGCCGACACAACATTATCTGTTGACCTCCTTGTAATGAGCTTCACAGAGTTCGACATCATCCTGGGCATGGATTGGTTAACAACTCTGCATGCTCAAATTGATTGTCTTAAAAAGTAGGTAATACTAACCCTACCTAATGGAAAGGCACTGAAGATCCATGAGAACTAGAAGTTGAGGCACAATTCCGCAATCTCTCTTCTAAGAGCCCAGATAAACACCCTCTCCATCCTGACTTTAAAGACGAACCTGAGGCACCACAACACCTAACCAACACCCAAGCGATCCCTGTAGTTTGTGAGTACCCGATCGTATTCCTGGACGATCTACTTGGTTTACCACCACACAAAGAGTTTGATTTTGAAATCAAACTCATACCCGGTATCGAGCCTGTTTACATCCCTTCATACTGGATGCCAAATGTTGAGCTTGTTGAACTCAACAAGCACTTGAAGGAGCTGAAAAGGCTAGGGTTTATCCAACAGAGTACGTCGCCATGAGGCGCTCTAGTACTCTTTGTAAAGAAGACAGATAGATCTCTATATCTATGCATCGGCTATAGGAAGCTAAATAGGGTAACCATCAAGAACCGATACCCTTGCCCCGAATTGAAGACTTATTCGGTCAACTGAGGAGGGCCCGGTTCTTCTCCAAAATCGATCTCCGATCGGGTTACCATAACCTACGGACCAAGGAGTCTGACATTCCGAAGACAACATTTCATACTCGTTACAGCCACTATGAATTCACGGTCATGCCCTTTAGCCTAACTAATGCCCCAGTTGCCTTCATGGAGTTAATGAACCGTATCTTCAGACCCTTCCTAGATAGATTCGTAGTCATTTTGTCGATGACATTCTAGTATATTCTCCAACCGAGGAACAACATGAAACCCACTTTCGGATCATACTAAGTTCCCTCCAACATCACGAACTCTTTGCTAAAGTGAGTAAGTGTGAATTTTGGATGACCAAGGTCATGTTTCTCGGGCATGTCGTCTCACATAACAACATTGAAGTCGATCCTTCAAAAGTAGAAGTCATCCTAGATTGGAAGAAACCGACTAACATCACTCAAATCAGAAGCTTCCTAGGGTTAGCCGGGTACTACAGACATTTCATCAAGGATTTCTCCAAACTCGCAGAACCGCTTACCCGACTAACAAGAAAGGACGCCTAGTTCATTTGGAGTTCAACCTGCAAGAAAGCTTTTCAGGAGCTTAAGAAATGGCTCACTGTTGAACCAATTATCCTCATGTCCCTTATGAGAATATGCCCCTATTATGAAAGATTTTGATGGTTACAAAACTACATTTTGTTTGTGATATTACTGCACATATGGCATATCTAATCTTACTTGAAGGTAACAAAGATTCAATGATGCATGACGAACGTATTAAAAATCTTCTTGAAGACCATGATCGTTTGAAAATGTTTAGTTATATGATTAGATTATGATAGATTGTAGGACCTTCTATGTCATATGATTCAGCAATATGCATGCCTACATGTTTTAATCGATCAGTTGCATATTCGATTTAATCCGATTACATTATGTTTTTATCAAGCCTTAATCGAGAATCCAAAAATCGTTTTCATAAAGTCTTTCAGGACGCTAGTGTTTTAGCAGCGCCCTCCTGTACTTGATAAGTCAGGACGCTGATAAAATATTAGGACGCTCAAGGTCTAATTGATCTGATTAATAAGTACGTTCACTTGGTAATAGCGACCTTTCCTTTCTCAACATTTGAAAATGTCAGGACACTAACTTAGTTTCAGCTCGCTGAAAGTTCTTTATGTTTTTAAGTGATATCTATCCTTAAGGACACTGTTAAGTTATAAGTTGAATAAATTATCAAGACGTTACTTGTATAGGAGCGCCCTCTTCTTTAAAATCAACTTCAATAACTTTCAATACGCTTACCGTTCGTCAGCGCACTTAACATTGTTTTAAAACTGTTTTTAATAGTTCAGGACCCTAAATCTTGAGTAGCGCCCTCGTGTGTCAAAAGTTTTAAAACAAAGCAGGACGCTCACTGCGAAGTAGCGCCTTCATGAATTAAGTCGTTTAATTGTCAAAGCAAGTCAGGACGCTTACTATTTAGGAGCGCCCTTACTTCATTGTTCAGTAGGACGTTGATGTTCTATGAGCGCCCTCAAAGGAACAAAAAGACAAAAAAGATATTTTTGATGTTCTGACATTACTGCTATTTTTTTTAACCTTTTTAGAAACATACGAATACTTTTCAGAACTTTTCAGAATCATACAACAACTTTTTCAATATTTTTTAAACGTTCTAAAAACTTCGTGAGAACATTCCTCTTTCATGAAAGGATCAGATGATTCAGGTGCTATCGTCATAATATGCATTGAGCTGAATCGATCCATTTCAGGAAAGAATGTTAACGTTATATTTGAAATAACTTAGAGCGCCAAAATTACCACGTCCATTACGTTTCTGTTATTCTTATATATACGTGCTACCTTAGAGCAGAAAAACCACTAATGATATACGAAACTAATATTCATTCAAAACGTATTAACAGTTTTTGTTTGTGCTAAAACACTTTTTCAAAGTTAGTATTATTTCACTTGTTTTTGATCTTACGATCTTTTGAAAGAAAAAACTTCACGTCTTTTGGGTTGATTGATCTTCATCTTCATTATTTCTAAAACCCATCGAAGAAGACAAAAGCTCTTTGAACCTGTGTTCAACATAAACTTCATCATACATATTTGGTTGAATCTGTGATCATAGAAGGGCCAATCCAAAGCTTTGTAGGTATCACTTTGATTCTAAGTAAAGGGAATCATACTTCATCTTGTATTTAATCTGCAGTGAAAGGTTAGTCACTAGACAAGAGCAAGTGTTGCTCATAGTTGTAAACGGTTGTCTCACACCCGTAAGTTGAGAAAAGGTTATCTCTCACCTGTAAGTAGATAATAGGTCTTCTCATACCCGCAAGTTGAGAAATGGTCCTCTCACACCCATAAGTTGAGAAACGGTAGTTCTCACAACCGCAAGTTGAATAAGTGTACCGGTTTGATCTTCACCGGTAAGAAGGTCCATAGTGGAGTTTGAACAAATCCTAACTGAGGAGGTTAAGTAGTGGATGTAGGCGTGGTCGAACCACTATAAATCTTGTTTGCATTGTCCCATTTACATTTGATGTATCTATTTGCTATACTTTGCTTAATCTGCTTTCATTATTCTGCACATTTTTAAGAAAGGTTAAAATCAGCTAAGTGTCCAATTCACCCCCCTCTTGGACATATCTGGGCCAACAATTGGTATCAAAGCAGTTTAACCATCAAAGTATCTATCCATCTTTGATTGAGTATGGCAGGACAAAACGAAAGAAGCACTTATCTCTCAGGTGAAGGAAACTCCACCAACCGACCGCCACTGTTTAAGGGAGAAAACTATTCATACTGAAAAACTAAGATTAGGTACTACCTTAAAGCCCAAGATCTAAAGATGTGGGATGTTGCGACATACGGTTGTCCAACGCCTACTAAAATAGTTGACGGTGCTACTGTCCCAAAGGAAATAGACGAATGGAGTATTAAGGAAAAGAAAAGAGAACTATTGAATAACCAAGCAGTAAACATTTTGTTTTGCAGTTTATCAGTCGAAGAGTTCAATAGAGTTAGTTCGTGTGAAACCGCTAAGGAAATCTGGAAAAAGTTAGAGGTCACCCACGAAGGAACTTTAAAAGTTAAAAAGGCAAAGCTCCAACTGTTAGTTGAAAATATGAGACCTATAGGATGAAGGAAACTGACTCGATAGCTGAGGCTATTGCTCGGTTTACAACAAACATCAATGAGATGAAGAACCTAAGAAAATCTATGACTAAGAAGAAATTGTTATAAAGTTTCTAAGAGGCCTACCCAGAGCATGGGAACCCAAGGCTGAAGTCATTTAAGAAGCCAAAAATCTAGCTGAATATACTTTTGATGAACTATGCGGTTCATTGATGGTTCATGAAATGAAGTTAGAAGATAAGATGAGCTCGGTCAAAGTTGAGGAAAAGGAAAAAGAAATCTATTGCCCTCAATGTTGAAACAGATTCTGAAAATGATTCAGACTCAGAAGATGACATGGCTATGTTGTCTAGAAAGTTTAACAAGTTGCATAGGAAAAAAACAAGAATAGCTCTTACTCAAGGTTTCACAAAGGAAAGAAACCCAAGTCTAAACCTGTAGAGTTAATATGTTATGGTTGTAACAAACCAGGTCATATAAAAAGTGAATGTCCCTTAAAAAATAAGACCAGCTCTTACAGAAAAGACAAGAAAGTTCTCAAAGTCACATGGGATGATTCAAGCTCAAGCGAAGAAGAAGTGGATTCAGATCACACCGTTGCATTGTGCTTAATGGCAAGCACAGAGGTAAAAACTGAACCTACTAACGAATTTTATGAGTTCAACATTCATATTCAGGAGCTTAAATCAAAACTTAGTAAAGAGATTAGGAAGAATGAAAAACTTAAGCATAGTCTTGAAGAAGCTCTTGAGGAAATTGAATTCTAACTAGAAGAGCTAGACGGACCCGTTTTTAGATAATGAACAACTTAAGAAATTTGTTGGGAAGCTAAAAAATGAAAATGAAACTCTTAGAAAGGAAAAGGAAGACCTGAACTGCATAGTGATTAAATTTACAAATGATCGAAAGATATTTGACATAATGTTAGGATCACAAAGATGTGCATTCGACACGACTTGCTTAGGCTACAGTCATGGGTCTAAACAAAAGGAGTACGATACCATACTGACCAAAAGACCAATATGCAACAAATGTCATAGGGAAGGTCATACAATACTTAGATGCAATGTCTTACGTAAAAAGAAAAGAAAATATGCATGGATTGAAAAATCTGTTCTTACTGATGCTAACATGCATGGACCCAAACAAGCATGGGTACCAAAATCAAAAATATTTTATGTTGTGTAGATGTGCAAAAATGAAGATTTATGGTATCTAGACAGCGGTTGTTTAAGGCGCATGTCTGGAGATAGATCTAATTTCTGAGCCTTGAAAAGAAGAAAGGAGGAAATGTCACCTTCGGAGACGACAACAAAGGTGATATTGAAGGCATTGGAACTATTGGTAACGATTCTCTATCCATATCTGATGTACTTTTTCTTAAAGGGGTGAAGCATAATCTCTTGAGCATAAGTTAATTATGTGACAAGGGTTATGACATTTCATTTGAGGCAAATAGGTGCATTGTCAAGCATGTGGATAAAACTATTGCATTCATGGCATCTAGACTTAAGAATGTGTATTGCACGAACTTCAATGACATGAAGAAACAAAATGTAACATGTTTAAGTGCTATCTCTAGTAATGATGCATGGCTATGGCATAAGAAATTAGCTCATGTTAATATGGACAACATATCTAGAATTGTTAAACATGATCTGGCCACGGGTATCCCAAAAGGAACTTCCTCAAATGACAAGCTTTGTGAACCATGTCAACTTGTTAAGCTAACCCGATCATCATTTAAGAGCAAGAGGCATCAATCAACCTCTAGAGCTCTCGAACTGATTCAAGTGGATTGTTTCGGACCAACCAAAACCAAAAGCTTAGGTAGAAAATCATATGTGTTTGTAGTTGTTAATGACTTTACTCGATTCACATGGGTATTTCTATTAGCTCATAAATTTGATGCAAGTGAAATATTTATAAAATTCAGTAAAATTGTCAAAAATGAAAAGGGTTATAAGATCAACATTATTAGGAGTGAAAGAGGCGTTGAATTTGTTAATAAAAATCTCAAAAAAAATTGTAATAACCAAGGTTACACTCACCATCTATCAACCCCTAGGACACCACAACAAAATGGTGTGGTTGAAAGAAAGAATAGAACTTTGCAGGAGATGTGTAGAACAATGCTTAATGAGTACAACTCTGCAAATCACTTTTGGGGTGAAGCTATTAACACTGCCTGCTATGTAATGAACCGAGTTCTAATTAGAAAATATTTGAATAAAACACCATATGAACTATGGAAGGGTAGAGTACCCAACATTAGTTATTTTCGAGTATTTGAATGTAAATATTTTATTCTTAATGATAAAGACAATCTAGATAAGTTTGAACCTAAATCTGATATAGGAATATTCTTAGGATATTCTTATTACAGTAGAGCCTACAGAGTCTTCAACATATCTAATCAAATAGTAGAATAATCAATTCATATAAATTTTGATGAAAGTATTAATAAGAATAATCTTGAGGAAGATTTTAAACAATTAAATTTTGATGATGATGAACCCAAGACAACCAAGGTTATAGATCTTGAACCTGAACCATCTTTAGAATCTTCTAAAAACTCTAGACTGCTTAAAGGTCTTTCTCAAGATCAAATTTTAGGAGCTCCAGGAAAAGGTGTATCCACTAAAGCTTCAATTCGAAAAGATCAAGAGCTTGTTGCTTTTGTATCACAATTTGAACCAATTAAAGTGGAAGATGCATTGAAAGATGAAAAAGGGTTTCTTGCTATGCAAGAAGAACTAGGACACTTTGTGCGAAACAAAGTATGGGAATTAGTTCCTAGACCTTTTCATCAATCTGTTATAGGAACCAAATGGATCTTTAGAAACAAAAAGAATGAACAAGGTATCATTGTCCAAAATAAGGCTAGATTGGTTGCACAAGGGTACAACCAAGAAGAAGGCATAGACTTCGAAGAAGTCGTTGCCCTAGTAGCAAGATTAGAGGCAATAAGGATGCTACTTGCCTATGCTTGTTACAAGGACTTTCCCTCATACCAAATGGATGTAAAGAGTGTTTTTCTAAATGGTTACATCAATGAAGAGGTATATGTGGAACAACCGCCAGGGTTTAAGGATGCTCAAGACCCGGAATATGTGTTCAAACTCCACAAAGCCTTATATGGATTAAGACAAGCTTCAAGAGCTTGGTATGATCGACTGAGTTCATTTCTTTTAGATCATAAGTTTCAAAAGGGAAAACTTGATCGAACTTTGTTTGTCAAATACCACAATGATAATATGCTTATTGTTCAAATATATGTGGACGATATCATTTTTGGTGCAGCAAACAAAGAACTGTGTGATAAGTTTTCAAAATTAATGCAGAAGGAATTTGAAATGAGTATGATGGGAGAACTTACATACTTTCTCGGCTTACAAATTAAGCAAATGCCGAAAGACACTTTCATAAGCCAATCAAAGTATGCTAAGGAAATAATAAAAAAGTTTCAAATGCATAATTTGAAATCGATTGATACTCTCTGTACCTCTGTAATCAAATTAGATAAGGATGAAAAAGGTAAATCAATTGATTAAAAATTTTATAGAGGCATGATTGAAAGTCTTTTGTACCTAACAACAAGACGACCTGACATCATGTTCAGTGTCTGTCTTTATGCAAGATTTCAATCTGAACCTAAAGAATCTCATTTAAAATGTGTCAAACGAATATCCAGATACATAAATGGCACAACAAACTTAGAAATTTGGTATTCCAAAGGTATTACTTTTGATCTCAGAAGTTATGTGGACTCTGACTATGCCGGTAGTCTAACTGATAGGAAAAGTACCTTCGGATTTTGTCACTATCTTGGAAATTCTTTGATTTCTTACGGGATCATGTGAAAAATGGAGAAGTTGTATTATCTCATATTGGAACTAAAGAACAATTGGCTGACATATTTACAAAAGCCTTACCAAAAGACCAGTTCGTTCATATTCGCAGAGAGCTTAGGATGTTCTCTGAGACTAATCTTTAATATTTTGATGCTTACCTCTATATGGGGAGATTTATTTCATGATACATTACACTTTTTGATATTTCAAAAGGAGGAGAAAGTACTATCATTGAAGTATTATAAACTCAGGGGGAGTTTAACACTAAGGGTGAGTCTTAGTGATAGTTTAATGTACATTCCTTGATAATACACTCATATCATATGAAACAAGGAACATTTGTACTGCATCTCATGCATACATCATTTTATTAGTTTGCTTCAAAGCCTACAGTAATGTGTTTGAAATCATTATAAAGGGGAGATTGTTGAACCAATTATCCTCATGTCCCTTATGAGAATATGTCCCTATTATGAAAGATTTTGATGATTACAAAACTACATTATGTTTATGATACTACTGCACATATGGCATATCTAATCTTACTTGAAGGTATCAAAGATTCAATGATGCATAGCGAACGTATTAAAGATCTTCTTGAAGACCATGATCGTTTGAAAATGTTTAGTTATATGATTAGATTATGATAGGTTGTAGGACCTTCTATGTCATATGATTCAGCAATATGCATGCCTACATGTTTTAATCGATCAACTGCATATTCGATTTAATCCGGCTACATTATGTTTTTATCAAGCCTTAATCGAGAAACCAAAAAACATTTTTATAAAGTCTTTCAGGACGCTATTGTTTTAGCAGCACCCTCCTGGACTTTATAAGTAAGGACGCTTTTAATTAATCCGATTAATAAGGATGCTCACTTGGTAATAGCGACCTTTCCTTTATCAACCTTTGAAAATGTCATGACGCTGACTTAGTTTCAGCTTGCTGAAAGTTCTTTCTGTTTTTAAGTGATTTTTATCCTTAAGGGCGCTAATAAGTTATAAGTTAAATAAATTATCAGGACACTACTTATGTAGGAGCGCCCTCATCTTTATAATCAACTTAAATAACTTTCAGGACACTTACCGTCCGTCGGCGCACTTAACATTGTTTTAAAATTATTTTTAATAGTTCAGGACGCTTACTCTTAAGTAGCGCCCTCGTGTGTCAAAAGTTTGAAAATAAAGCAGGACGCTCACTGCAAAGTAGCGCCCTCATGAATTAAGTTGTTTAATTGTCAAAGCAAGTCAGGACGCTTACTATTTAGTAGCGCCCTCGCTTCATTGTTTAGTAGGACGCTGATGTTCTATAAGCACCCTTAAAGGAACAAAATGACAGAAAAGATATTTTGGTTGTTCTGACATTACTACTATTTTTGTTAACCTTTTCAGAAATGTACGAATACTTTTCATAACTTTTCATAATCATACAACAACTTTTCAGAATTTTTTAAACATTCTAAAAACTTTGTCAGAACATTCTTCTTTCATGAAAGGATTAGATGATTCAGGTGTTATCGTCGTAATATGCATTGAGCTGAATCGATCCATTTCGGGAAAGAATGTTAACGTTACATTTGAAATAACTTAAAGCACCAAAATTACCAAGTCCATTGCGTCATACTTCATCTTGTATTTAATCTGTAGTGACTGGTTAGTCATTGAGCAAGAGCAAGAGCAAGTGTTGCTCATAATTGTAGTCTCACGCCCGTAAGTTGAGAAAAGGTTTTCTCTCACCTGTAAGTAGAGAATAGGTCATCTCATGCCCACAAGTTGAGAAACGGTCTTCTCACACCCGTAAGTTGAGAAACGATAGTTCTCACACTCGTAAGTTGAGAAAGTGTACCAATTTGACCTTCACCGGTAAGAAGGTCCATAGTGGAGTTTGAACAAATCCTAACTGAGGAGGTTAGGTAGTGGATGTAGGCGCGTCTGAACCACTATAAATCTTGCGTGCATTGTCCCATTTACATTTGTTATATCTAATTGTTATACTTTGTTTAATCTGCTTTCATTATTCCGCACAATTTTAAGAAAGGTTAAAATCTGCTAAGTGTCCAATTCACCCCCCTCTTGGACATATCTGGGCCAACACTGACTTCAGCCCCTCTACTCACAACACCAAATGACGGGATCGGTTTACCCTTTACATCGATGCTTCTCTTAAACGCCTAGGCGCTGTCCTGATTCAAGAAGGTAGAGTAATCGCTTATGTCTCTCTACAGTTAAAGCTTCATGAGGTCAACTACCCCACCCATGACCTCGAGCTTGTTGGAATTGTCTTCGCCCTAAAGATTTCGCCACATTACCTGTATGGTGAAAGATTTGAGGTGTTCTCAGACCACAAAAGCCTACAGTACATCTACACCAAAAAGGATTTAAATATCCGACATAGACGGATATGTCTGCCAAAAGATCCTCAACTTCGGTGTGAAGTTTTGTCTGAGTTTCACGGATCGAAGTTTTTTATGCACCCGGGGGGAGACAAGATGAACAGAGACATGAAGAGACAATTTTTGTTTACTAGAATGAAAAAGGCAATTGAAAACTTCGTGTCAAAATGTCTCACTTGTCAGCAAGTCAAAGCTGCACGCAGACATCCATCAGAACTGCTTTAGCCGCTACTTATTGGGGAATGAAAGTAGGATAACATCACCAAGGATTTTGTCATGGCACTACCTCAAAATTTCAAGGGTCAGGATACCATCTGGGTCGTCATCGATAGATTAACAAAAGCCGCTCATTTTATCCCGATTAAGTCTACCGATACCCCGAATAAGGTGGTTTAGATCTATGAGCGCGACATCGTCAAACTTCATGGGATTCCCCTCACCATCGTGAGTGATCATGATCCCAGATTTACTTCCAGGTGTTGGGAAAGCTTCCAATCTGGAATGGGTTCTAAGGTCACCATGAGCACAGTTTTTCACCCACAAACTTACGACCAATTTGAATGCCTCATTCAGATTTTGGAGGATATGTTATGTTGTTGTGTCTTGGATTTCAAAGATGGATGGGAAAAATACCTACACTTGGTAAAGTTTTCTTACAACAACAGTTTCCAAACAAGTATCGGGGTGGCACCATATGAAGATTTATATGACAGGCCATGTAGATCCCTCGTGTGTTGGTTAGATATGGCTGACCGACAACAAATTGGCCCATATTTGATCAAGGAAACAACTGACAAGATCACTCTTGTTAAGGAACAACTTAAAACTAACCAGAGTCGACACAAGAGATATGCAGAAAGACGACAGAAGCTCCTAGAGTTCGAGGTTGGGGAGTTTGTTTTCCTCAAGGTCCAGCTCATTCGAGGCGTGAAACGTTTTGGAATCAAGGGTAAGTTGTCTCCACGATATATTGGTCATTTTCCAATCGTGAAAAGAGTTGGAGAAACCTCCTACCAATTCTCTATGTCAGCTTCGATGTCTCGCATCCATGATGTTTTTACATCTCTATGCTCTAGAAGTACCACCATTACTCGTCCCATGTGATTCCTCTAGTTGAAGTAGAAATAGAGGAAGGAAACACGTATAGCGAACGACCTATCCAAATTTTGGATACCGAAACTCAGGAGTTTCATACTAAAAGCATTCGGCTAGTCAAGATCCTGTGGCAACACATGGTGTTGAAGAAGCAACTTGGGAACTGGAAACTGAAATCAGGCTGAAATACCCTGAACTTTTTGTTTCAATTTTGTTCATCAGCATCATGAGGAATATAATCATCCATTTCTCTATATCTGGTTATATTATTTGCATTAAATATTATGTATGCCACTATTTGCATTGGACGAATGTCAGACAGTGATCACAGCCTAGCTTATGATTCGGACCAAGACTTTTTCGAACACAGCTTGAACTCAGCACATTCTGATATGGCGCCTAACTTAGCCCCTAAGGACATGAGCCTTGAGGAAAGTTCACCTTGCCCTCCAGTAAGGATTCCAACACCATCGTACCACAGCCAGTCCTTATCCCGGCAGTCAGGATCTTTTCCGGGCCCAAACATATCAGGATCTTCCTAATGGAGTACTCCCAATCTGACCAGGGGAGGTTGGCGGACTAGGCAAACCTCCAGGAAGAGTATCCAGTTACCTCTGCTTACGTTCCGCAACCCATGCTTGGGCGAGCAATCTCCCCAAACAATTGCATTGATTCCCTGTGCACCCGTCACCACCCAGCTCCAAAACCCGATGAAGCCGACTCTTCCGATTGGCAGGCTCATAACCCAACCGCCAGTCGTGGATGGCGGACTCGAAGTCGGGAAATAAGAGGCCTCCCTTTCCCGCGAATCACCTTCCACCCAGTCAGAGGACCACTCACACCTCCTTCACTGACAGAGTTGTCAGATAACTCTAATCGTAAGTCTGACTCCTTCCATTCTCCCACTCTAGCACACTCTGGTGATTCTTCTAGGCACAGCAGCCTCCATGGCCCTCAAAATCCTCCGGACCAACATCGCACACACAACCCAACTAAAGTGGAGGACAACTCTGACATGTTCATCATCATCTCCTCCGATGAAGATTGAACCAGGAATTAATAATTTTTGCTAAATTGTTACCACCTTAATCGAATTTCGGGGGCGAAATTCCATTAAGGAGGGTAGAATGTAACACCTCTAAAAAACGGACCAATTTAAAGCAAATAACTTGCAATATATATGAACATTGAACATTGTCTCGGATGAAAACCACATTGAAACTGTGCACCGAGAATCGCGCAACGAAGCCAAATAGGGGGTCCATATTTGCTCCATATTTGCTATAAATAAGGGGGGTCCATTAGCTCCAAACAACCACTTTTTGGAAGCTTTCCTTCTCTGAAAAGGCACCGAAACTTTGTCGATAAAACGCCAAGACTTTGCCTTCGAAAGTTTGAGTCAAAACTTGCATCTCAAGGGGGGGATGAAGGCATAGGTTTTCTTATTCTTTTACTTTATGATAAGCATAACATTGCATCATCTATATACATGATACTGTGCTACATTACTTCATGCATATGACATATTATTGATGAGGGTGGTTCCTTATCTTAAGACAGATCATTGGAAACCCTCGTGATGCAGTTGAATGCTTTTGCTTGTGGGACCTGGAGTTGCATTGCACGTGGTCCCGTGATTTTAAAAGGGAACCATCACATGATGATACTAAGCACGCAGCCCGCAGTGCACTCCGTAGTTGCTAATTGATTTATAAAACTCACGTACGTTGGTACGGAGGTTACTGCTACATTTCATGACTGTATTGCTTGACGTGGATTGAAATGCATTATTCTATGTATTGTTGTATTTATCTTTTGTAAACGTTGTGTTTACACTACTTGATCCACTGAGCTATCCACTTACTCCGTTGCTTCATCTTTCAGGGAACTAAGCTAGGTTAGGGTTGATTTGTACAGGGGGCGGTTACCAGTCCCGATGTTTTTTTGTTTACCAAGGGGTTGATATGTAGCTACCTTCTTTTGATGGCATTGGCCATTTCTTTTTGTAGGATTTTGTCCCTTTTTGTTTTATCTCTTGGAGATCGCTTGTAAATCTCTATAATATTATTTTGAACCCTTTTTATTTATCAATGAAGTTATCTTGTTTTTGATATATTACGTGTTATGGAATGAGCCCACGTTTCTGTTGCAATTCCCTTATTGTCATATTCTGTTTAGCGAAAAGTGGATGTATTTGTCTAAGTATTAGACAATTTCAGATTCAATGGGGTGTGACAGATCTACCTGGAGTTAGTTCGAGTCTTTTACTACGGTCTCGCCCTTGTTTCTCCTAATGATCGTCTACATTACCGGACGACCATCTTTGGCCAGGACATCGATGTATTTCTTGCCATTTCGGATGAGATCTTCGAGCTTCGAGATCTTCGAGTCAACCCAGAAGAATGTCATTCTTCTCGCTGAGCTCGTGGTGAGGGTTTGTCTTATGTGCGTCCAGACCCACATGAGGACGTGGACGAAGACGTTGACAGAGTTGAAGGTGTTCTACCACAGCGACCTCATTGTCAACCAGATCTAGTTCTTGTTCATCAGGACATTCACCCTCCACCTACTCCTCAGCCTTCACCTACACCAGTATCGGAGCTAGCAGCAGCAACATCATAGCCAAAGGCATCATCTTCAGTCGCTCCAATCTCTTTTGGATTGCTCTTTCAGTTCCTCTAGGAAAATGAAAGAGTTTATGGAGAAGAAGATGATGATATGGATTCACAGATTCGCATGCATGAGCAGTCTCTTACTGAGATTAGAGGGATGGTCCAAACATTGGTCGCCAGAGGTGATAAGGGAGATCAGAGACAGTTTGATAATGATTACACAACTTCACCAGAGGACTTCTTTCCTCATGATGATCAGGTCGATCCTTCCTCTCCGACGTTTAGACAGCCTGCATCACCGGCTCGTTGTGATTAGATTCCTGATGTTAATCCTCCTGCACCTACTTTGGACATTGTTCACATTGAGCGTTCATCTGGTTCTCTATGAGTCATTGTCCCTAATTCTACCTTGGCATTCGTACAATCAATTCCTCAAATTCCTCCTCCTTCTCCAGGCAGTGACCTTGTTATTCATTATGGCAGTACGACTCCTTTAATCCATTTAGGGAACTCAACTCCACTTTTTCAGTCACTAGCCTCCTCAGTTTCGGCAGTTGTTATTTCAGATCCAGATGCTACAATGTTCGTTTCTCAGGACTTGGATCCAGTGCTCAGTTGCCATCCACCCCGCCATCTAAGTTGCCTACCCCTCTTTTTGATGTTTCGGAAGGGGGAGAGAGATTAGAGATTGGAAGATTGGAAGATTGGATAAGTTGGGATAGGTAGAGAGAGAGCATAAATTCAGGGAGAGCATTTTTTTGTGTAGCACTACATTTTTCTTTTATCTTGTTCATAGATCATACATGTATAGGTTTTTGTTATTTTTGATATACATGTATATATTTTTGTTGTATTGCTTCTATGTTGATATCTTTTGATATAAATGATATTTTGATTTCTCTTTGATCATGATTTGGTGTTTGATATGTTGTTCCATGTTGTATTCTCTATCGTGTTGCATTTGATGATTGCTATTTACTTTGCTCACTCATCTATATCATCATGCTTATTACTTCAATCAGACCAATAATAACGCCTGATGAGGTGTGCCAGCAAGTCAAGGCTGAGCACCAAAAGCCCGACGGATTATTACAACCACTGTCCATTCTCTAATAGAAGTGGGAACATATTTCCATGGATTTCATAGTAGGGTCAGGTTCCAAAGGAAACATGATGCTATTTGGGTGATAGTCGGCTGATTAATCAAGTTCGCTCACTTCTTGCCTATCTCCATGAAAACCCACTGGAAAAGTGAGCAAGAGGTATATTGATGAGATTGTGAGGTTGCACGGTATGCTTGTGTCTATAGTGTTAGATCAGGAACCTAGATTTACATCTAGATTCTAGCTAAGTCTATAGATAGCTCTTGACTCCCAGCTTTAGCTCAGTACCATTCAACTCTCAAGCTGATGGCCAAACAGAGAGATTGATTCAGGTCTTGGAGGAGATTCTCAGGATGTAACACCCTATACTTGTAAGTCAAACCTATACAATTACTTGTACGTATTGTCAGGCGTATTTGTATGCATATACGTATGTATATGGCCTTAGAATAAGGTGAATGTGTGTATTCTAGGGTGGTAAATGCATTTGGACCCTAGGCATAACATTTGGAACCCAACACTTAGAGAATTTTTCACCTGAAACTTTGAGAAGCGCACTCTTGGGAAGAGAAGTGATGCGTGCAAACCGCAAGTGTACGATGCCAAGTTATAATATTTATCGATGTGAATCGGGTATCGTCCTTAGGGATTGATTTACTACACTAATTATATCATTCTTAGCCCTAATTTTATCTAGAAAACCAAATTTTAATGATCAATGAATTAAAATAATATTTAAACTAAAACAATAATTAAACTAGCAATTTATTAGAATTTTCACGTAATTATCAAATTATTATTAAAATACCTAGATATGATATGAGATATGTTATATGTGTTTATGATCTTGATATCACACCTCGTTCTGTTACCATGGAATATGCAAAAAATCATAGAACCGGAGTGCGAACAATTATGGACATCAACATAAATCTTTTATTCATCCTCTATTAATCAGAGAGGGTACAAGGTACATTATGTTACATAAACAAGTACGCAACGGAAATACATCTTAAACATCTACACGACTAGATCTATGTTGACGTCCCGCTCTCTATGAGCCTCCTTCTCACGTAGCTCCGACGGCTCTCGCTCAAGTATGCAACGTCTAAGAGCTTGGAGAACATATCAACGGGGTGAGCTCAACAGCTTAGTAGATCTACCAAATTAAACGCATCGTTTACAGAAGGATAACAACAGCAGTACATAGATCAATGCATATCAAACCACAACAATACAATACAATCATATAATGCAATATCATAGAGTAACAACGGAGTGCACCGCGGGCCCTGTACTTAGTATCATTGTGTGATGGTTCCTCTTTGATATCACGAGACCGAGCGCAATGTTGCTACAAGTCTTGCAAAGCAAAGAGCTTAACCTTATATCACAAAGTGATGGTTCCCTTGAAATCACAGATTGAGTGCAAAACAGCTACAAGTCCGCATGCAATGGGCTTAACTTTTTTTGTCACGGGGAGTCCTATTGGTCAAAAGTCACAAAGACACGCATGGAGCCACCCCCTTCAAATATATTCAATATGCTAACGCATGACGTAATTTAGCAAGGTATCATGAATATGAGCAATGCAATGTTATGATTATCATTAAGTAAAAGGTTCGCAAACTTAGTCCTTCATCCCCACCCCGCGAATCTTGTCACCGCTTAGAGAGAATGCACGACGTCCATCTATGCAGCCATTCAACGAGCATCGCGCCATTGGCTTTCCTCTGCATTGAATCGTACAGCATTTTGACACATCGTTAGATCTTGCAGTCCGTGGAGTGCATCTCGGTGCATCGTGGGTTTCTAGGCTCCGCGGACATCATCTCGGCACATCATTGGACTTTAGGCGTCGCGGACAACGCTTCGGCGCATCACTCATCTCAGTGAATCATTGGGCTCCCAAGAGTCGTGGATAGTATTTTGGCACAACGCAAGGTTCCAAGAGCCGCAGACAGCGTTTAGGCGCTCAAAACATCACGGGGGAGGTGTAAGGTCAGTCGTCTTCCCTCCAAATGGCGGCCCCCCATAACCAATTTATAAAAAAACACAAAATTTTCTTTGGTACGTTGTCACGTGCGAGTCAATGAGGCAAGGCAATACCCGTGCGACACTTGGTAATATCAAGTAACAAGGTCAGCCAATTTGCAAGTAAAGAACAATAACACACACAAGAATAGGCAACAAGTAATTTGAAGTAGATTTGTATTAATCTCAAGTAAATGTTGTACAATTGGTGTTTACACGAAAAGAATACACACGCACCCTAGGGGAGCAGGTATCGCTAGATAACTATAAGCCAGCAATAGCAAGCAGCCACAAGGGACACACGTTGGTAGCTTTACAAGGGACACTCGGTTGTAGGGGACACCTAAGCACTACCTCTAGGCGACTACCACCTCCCTTACAAGGTAGATCTTAAGCTTTTACCCTAATTCCAAAAGGAAACATCAAAATGTGAGGCCAATCATACTGACCTCCAAAATTACAAAAATACCCCCGATTATAAAAAAAATACATGACGGTGCATGGGACAACATGACCGTAACAGACTCCCCCACTTAATACTAAGACACCCCTGTCGGCGGACTGGCTAAGTACTTGAGGATCTCTGCTTCATACTGTATCAACGAATTGGCTGGTTCCCAACTAGCCTCAGCTTTAGGCAAGCCCTTCCACTTGACTAAATACTTTGACTTGAACTGCTTCTGTGAAGCTCCTAAAACTCGACGATCAGCCACAATATACTCCACCTCACGATCAGATCGGCACTTGACATTTGTTGTTGGTCTTGAAGAACACGCACAAACCGGATCCTCTCGATCAACATGACACAGTTTCAAATTACTGGCATGAAACACTAGATGAAGATTCCGCCACTGAGAAGGTAACTCGACCCGATAAGCAGCTTTCCCAACGCGCTCTATGATATGAAATGTCCCTTCATACTTGCGAACCAACTTCTTGTTCATCTTTCTGAAGAACTTCATGGTATCAGGCTAAAGCTTGATGAAAACTTGATCTCCTACCTGGAAAGATGTTGTCTTCCTCTTTTGATTTGCCCACTTCTTCATTCTTCTAGGGGCCTTCTCAAGGTAGGCTCGTAAAACTTCATTGGTTTGCTGCTACTCCTTAGCAAACTGATATGCTCGCGGACTGTTTCCAGTGTACCCCATATCTACTGTGTGAGGTGTAAGAGGTTGTTGGCCTAATACCAACTCAAAAGGACTCTTCAAGGTCGAAGAGCTCTGCAGCAAATTGAAATAGAACTGAGCAACATCTAGCAAGTTCACCCGATTTTTCTGGTTGGCAGTAACAAAGTGCCTGAGGTACTTTTCCAGTAATTCGTTGCATCTCTCTGTTTGGCCTTCTATTTGGGGATGACAGCTGGTTGAGAAGTTCAAATGAGATCCCAAGAGTCTAAAGAGCTCTGTCCAAAATCGCCCTGTAAACCTCGAATCTCTGTCACTATTAATAATATGAGGTACACCCCAATACTTCACTACTTGTCGTAGGAGAAGATAAGTTGTCACTTCTGCTAAGCAATGCTTGGGAGCAAGAATAAAGGTAGCATACTTTGAAAATTGGTCCACCACCACAATGATGGATTCATACTCCCCCACTTTTGGCAAAGCAGCTATGAAATCCATCATCACACTCTCCCACAATCGCTGAAGAACCGGCAGTGGTTCTAACAGTCTCTTCAGTCTATCTCGTTCCACCTTGTCTTGGTGACAAGTAAGGTAAGTCTTGACATACTCAGTTAAATTATCCTGCATATTCAGCCAATAGTAGCCTCGTTCAAGTAAGGCCAAAGTGCGGTGACTACCCAGATGACCTGCCCATTGAGTGTCATGACAATCATGCATCAACTCTCTGCGAAGTCCACCAGTACGAGGTACATAGAGGCACTCCCCTTTAGTGACAAGCAACCAATCTTTACTATGGAATCATCTCATCCGACCGGCTTCCACTAGTGGCCATAAAGTTTTGACCTGAGGATCCATCTACAACCCGTCTCTGATTCAGCCATGCAAGGTAGTCTGCAGTTTCCTGACACTCCTCTGAGCTTCAACTGACAGTGTAGCAAGCTCTGCCTTTTAACTTAGTGCATTAGCAACTTGATTAGTTCGCCCATGCTTATATTCAAGTACTATGTCGAACTCTGAAAGGAACTCCAGCCATCGAGCTTGTTTCGAGGTAAGTTTCTTCTGTGTCAAGAAATGTGAAATAGCCACATTATCTGTCTTCACAACAAACCTCGAACCCAACAAGTAATGCCTCCACGTCTGAAGGCAATGGATTACCGCTAGCAACTTTTTCTCTTGAGTTGTGTAATGACGCTCAGCTTTAGAAAGTTCTCGGCTCTCATAAGCCAAAGGATATCCCTCCTGGACTAACACTCAACCAAGCGCAAAATCTGAAGCATCTGTATGTACTTCAAAGGGTTTGTTCAAATCAGGAAGAACAATGACAGGATTTTCTATCACCTCCTATTTCAGGTCATCAAGTGCACGTTGTCGCTCTTCTGACCAAACGCACGGTTGATCCTTCTTTAATAAATCAGTTAAAGGCCCAGCTCGTGCAGAATAACCGTTGATGAACTTATGATAGTAGCTCACCAAACCGAGAAAAGACTGCAACTCAGATACTGTTGTTGGGGCCTTCCATTTTTGGATAGAACGAACTTTTGCCATGTCCATCTCCAACTTTCCACCTCCAATGTAATGGCCTAAGAAGGCAATTTCCTTCTGAGCAAAAGAACATTTCTCTTCCTTTACATAGAGATGATTCTTTCGCAGGAACTCGAACACCATCTTCAAGTGTTCCATGTGTTCCTCCAGAGTAGGGCTACATATGACAATGTCATCAAGGTACACCATCACGAACTTGTCCAAATACTTGTAGAATATCTCATTCATCAGGGTGCAGAAGGTGGTTGGAGCATTGGTTAAGCCAAATGGCATCACCAGGTACTCGAATGCTCCATACTGAGCAACGCAAGTGGTCTTAGGTTCATCTCTTTCGGCAATTTGAACTTGATGATACCCAAACCGTAAATCAAGCTTCGTAAAGTAGCGAGCTGCACCAAGTTGATCAAACAACTCAGCAATTAAAAGAATGGTATACTTGTTCCGGACAGTTACCTTGTTCAACGCCCTATAGTCAACACACATTCGCAAACTCCGGCCGTGTTTCTTCTGGAACAACACAGGTGCCCCATAAAGAGCTTTCGATGGCCGAATGAAGCCTGAGTCAATCAGCTCACTCAACTACTTCCTCAACTCAGCTAACTCTGGAGGTGCCATCCTATAAGGACGACTAGTTGTCGGTTTCACCCGTAGAATCAACTCAATCTTGTGATCAATGCGTTTTGAAAGCTCTGTCGGCATCACATCTTTTGAAACTCGTCAGTAACTTCACTACTGCAGCTGAGACTTGGTGTCAAGCCACTTCCCGTTTTCCTACCACTAAGGTAGCCAAGTACGCCTTCTCACCTTTCTTGAGACCTCTCTTGAGTTGGAGAGCAGAAATTCTCTTGTCCTTTGGTTCAACCACTGTCGTTGGAGCCATGCAAGGAAAGTCTCCCAACATACACAAGGTCTCCAAGTAGGGTCGGTTCCGCCTTAGCTTCATGCAGGAACTCCATGCCCAATATCACCTTAAAGTCATCCATGGGAATGGCCATAAAGTTGGTCCTTCCTGACCAGTTACCCACCTTCGTAGGAATGGCCTTCGCAATCCCATGGATAGGTCTTGCAGCAGAATTATCTGCTTTGATCTTGCTCGAGTCACCCTCCAACTTGAGAACCAAGTGTTCGGCTTCACCATCAGCAACGAAGTTATGAGTAGCTCCTGTGTCCACCATAGCACGTGTCGTCTTACCATTGATTTTGAGTTCAACAAACATCAATCCTTTAAACGCACCCATATGCTTCCCTGAAACTTGCCCCTTTAAGGCATTCAACAATCGGGCAGCCCTCATCCTTGGTTTATCTATCTCATTCACCGAAGCATGTGATTGGGAGGTTCCCTCTGCTTGCAACGCGTTCAGAGAACCCTTCTGAGAACAAATGGCTACTCGATGTGGTCCCAAATACAAGAAACACTTCAATGGCTTTGTTTTGGAATTGGCCGTTGAGGCAGAATATGTAGATGCATGCTTGGAAGATGAAGCTCCCTTGTTGAACTGACTCTTCTGCTTACTAGCACTACAGTCGTCCTTCCTTGAGTGAGGTTTAGAGTTATTGCCATTTATGGGTTTCTTATTATTACCAAGATTTGCATTATAATCAGTTAATTTCTCTTCAGCGGCTTGAGCAAACGCGAGATTTTCAACACGCTGCCTTCGCAGCTCAATCTGAGCCCACGACTTTAATCCATCCAAGAAAAAGAACAATTTATCCCCCTCTACCATGCCCTGAATGTCGAGCATGAGAGTATAAAATTTTTTTATGTACTCTCAAACGGTACTTGTGTGTTGGAGTCTCTTAAGCTTCTGTCTAACTAAGAACCCCACATCCTCCGGGAGAAATTGATGTCTGAGCTCTCTCTTGAGATGTGCCCAAATATCAACTGTAACCAACCCGTTCTCAATGTCTCTGCAACGGTTTCGCCACCACAACTTAGCATCACTAGTTAAATACATGGTAGCCATAAATACCTTATCTTGCTCGGTCTCTGGTTTTGCCACCTTAAAGTATTGCTCAAGAGCGAACAAGAAATTCTCCAACTCCTTTGCATCTCGAGCTCCGCCATAATGCTTCGATTTTGGGATCCTTTCCTTTTTTCGACTCTCAATTTCCCTCAAACCATTCGCGCTAGCTAGTTTGATGAGGACATTCAACCTAGCATTCATGTCATTGAGTTGCTCTTGAACCTCCTGGAACGCACTATGAGTTTCCTCACCCATAGCATCCATAGATTCGCTATATGATTGGTGACTCTTTTCAAGTAACTCAATCTTCACAACCAGCTGCCCCAATGTAGTTGTCATCTCAGCAGACTGCACTGCTTGGGTTTCTAATTCTTCCAACCTTTCCTTAGTTGACCTATTTTGTGTAGTCATTCTCTTTCTAAGCTTTGAAACCACTTGTCACGGGCGAGTCAATGAGGCAAGGAAATACCCGTGCGGCACGCGGTAATATCAAGTAAAAAGGTCAACCAATCTGCAAGTAAAGAACAATAACACACACAAGAACAGGTAAAAAATAATTTGAAGTAGATTTGTATTAATTTCAAGTAAATGTTGTACAATTGGTGTTTACACGAAAGGAATACAAACGCACCTTAGGGGAGCAGGTATCACTAGAGAACTACAAGCCAGCAATAGCAAGTAGCCACAAGGGACAAACGTTGGTAGCTTTACAAGGGACACTCGGTTGTAGGGGACACCTAAGCACTGCCTCTAGGCGACTACCACCTCCCCTACAAAGTAGATCTTAAGCTTTTACCCTAATCCTAAAAGGAAACATCAAAATGTGAGGCCAATCATACTAGCCCTCAAAATTACAAAAATACCTCCGATTACAAAGAAAAAGACATGACGGTACATGAAACAACATGACTGTGACAACGTTCCTAGGTACGTGGGCACTTTTCTAAGCATTTTTTGGGCACTTCCCTGGGTACATCGCCAGCCCCTCTTTGGAAATTTCATTGGGCTTAATTCGAGAAACCTCAATCCTCAATTCTCGTTTCATGTTGAGTCGAGTATTCATGCGAACACAATTGCTTTATGTCATTTTATGATGTATTATCTAGTTGTTTCAATTTTTTGGGGTGTTACATATCATGTTTGGATATGTGGATGGTTTAAAAATGGAATATATGTGGTTGTGATATGATATTTGAGTTGTGTAAATGAGTTTGATGTTATGATGGATTATCAAGTTTTTGTGAGACCTCATATTATGGGGAGGTTCTGCCGAAAATTTTTAGTATATTTTGGGGTATGAGAAGGCTGACAGAGTATCATGTATGTCCATATATGGTGTATATGGTATTTTTTGCCGGTTATGGCATCACCTCATGGAGGGGGTAGCGACACAGGGCTTGTGTGCTTGACTTCAGGGGTCAGTGGGAAGTGTACATTTCGTTGTGTGAGTTCGCCTGCACCAACAGCTTCCAGTGCAGTATTAGAATGGCACCATTTGAGGCTTTGTACAATAGACCTTATAGATCGCTAGCTTATTGGGTGGAGGTCGGTGAGATGTTGATCATGGGGCCAGATATTGTATGGGACCACACCGACCGGATTAAACAGATTAGGCAAAGAATGAAGATTGGTCAAGACAGGCAGAAGAGTTATGAAGATCGACAACACAGAGCACTAGAATTTTGCGGTGGGAGACCATGTGTACTTCGGGGTCTCACCCCGCGAGGGACACTTGTTGTTCATAGTGAAGGGAAAGCTTGCACCTTACTATATTGGGTTGTTTGAGATACTCGAGAAAGTCGGACCATTGGCCAATCAATTCGCCTTGCCACCACAATTAGCTAGAGTTCATAATGTGTTCCATGTATCGATGCTCCGCAAGTACTATCTAGATCAGAGGCGTATTATTGGCTAAATTGGTCTAGAGATTGATGATGCGGCTACCTATGAAGAAAAGTCGGTAGAGATTCTAGACGGGAAGGTACAACAACTCCGGACCAAAAAGATTCCCACTTCTCAAAGTGAAATGGATGGCTAAAGGAGACGAGCAGATCACGGGGGAACGGAAGGACTTTATGCAAGAAAACTTTCTCAACCTATTCAAGACAAGTGAGTCCTTAATCCTATTTTAATTTTGAGGACAAAATTTCCTTAAGTAGGTTAGATTGTGACGCCCTGCTAAAATACAAAACTAAAATGCTTAACATGTACGTAACACCTTGAGGAAATTAGAGATTTTAAACACTTAGAAACCCTAAAAAATCAAGTTCAAACCTTGAAAATCATGTCGGGAGAGCCGAAGGCAAAAATCAGACGAAAATTGGGCAAAAAATGAAAAGAATGAGGAAGGAACGTACCCCATAGAGTAGGAAACGCGTTCCCTCTCCCTTAGTCTAGACAGTCTCTGGAATGTGGGAACGCATTCCTACTTTTGAAACTCTATAAAAAACCTTGATTTTTCTCCCATTTTGAACTTTTCAACCTTAGTTAAAAGAGAGAGGGTTTCAGGAACGATTTTGGGGAGTTTGTGGGTGCTCCAAGGTGGTTCCATAGGGTGATTTGAGGCTTCCAAACACCAACTAAGGAGATTTCAGGTATAATCTCCTATTTTCTTGAGTTTTTGGGTTTCTTGTTCCACAAGCTATCATGGTCATGTTGGGTTTATGAATTCGTATGGGCTTTGGGCTTGAATGATGCTTTTAAAGGTTTCTTGATGTTATAAACATTAATGGAGAGATTTGAAGTTGTTTTGGAGATTTTTGGAAGTTTTTTGTTCTTCAAGCAACCAATGGGTTTTTGACTTGATGTTGAGATGTTAGTTATCTTTTATGCTTTTCTTTGGAGATTTGATCTTGTTAGATGATATAATGCTTGAAAGACTTGAATGCTATGACTATTGGGTGTTTGAAGTTAGTTTTTCAAATTTGGGTTTACCATCTACAAGGATTTTGGGAGACAAAACCCTTGAAATATGATGAATGAATGGAGGCCAAAGAACCATGAATGATCTTGGGTGTGTGAAAACACATAAATCCCAAGTGAGATATATGAGTAACCATGAATGAAATGCAAATGCCCTTTGTCTTTACAAATGGTTATGGGAATCATTGTCATAGTAAAATAAAGAATGGTTTCTAGTTAGAAAGGTTGTAAATGATTAAGATGGTCTAAAAATGATAAGGGTGATTCTAATGTATGGAAAACACTTAAAATCTTAATGAATCACCATGAGAACCTTAAAGGAAGGTTGAAGGTTCTAAACAAGTGAAAAGTGGAATAAAGACCGTAATATGGGAATGTGGAATGTAGTTGTGTTTGGATGTGTGCAATGGTTGAAATGAACTAAGAATAGTTCTATGTGTGATAGGAACTAAGGAATCGATGGTGAATCAAGGTTCCTAGCGTGTCGCGTGATAGAGGGATAGCTTTGGAATCAAAACCACGGTGAGTAGAATTTTGTTCCCCCATCATATATGTATCATCATAGATACAAATATTGTTTTGCCATCATGAAGCATGTTATAATATCGTTTACATGTATGAATGTTATTGTTTTAGAAATGTCATGCTTATATTTAATATCATGGAATGCATGGGTTTTAATGGATGGTGTGTTCTCATGGTCCAGATATGAGAATGAGTATGTAGTTCATACGACATTGAACAACAAGAATATTTCTCATGGGATCCAGTACGTAGTTCAAGTGTGGATGTGGGCACACAAAGTTGAACTACTAGAAGTTCCCGAGGTGTGACTGACCACAAGGACGGGCCATCTGGTAGAATCATTTAACATAGGCTTGAGTGCGCATGTAGAGGCGATGGCCTGACTCTCACATGGCTATCGTGTATGAGTTTGTGTTATGTGATTGGTTTTCAAAATGCAAGCATATTAGTAGATGCACATGCTAACTTTGATTACATGCCATTATGTCTCATTGTATGGAATTTACATTGGAACCATGTTATCATGTTGTTTACTTATCTGCATTGCTTTTAACTGTATTGATGAATATATGATGGTGGATATGCAATATCCAAATCTCATTGGGATTTAAGCTCACCCCTCTCACTTCTTTTATAGGTCCTAGTTGTGCCCTCGATAAGGGAAAGGGTATTGCGCTTAGAGTCTCCTAGGTGATTGCTCCACCTCAACGTTTGGTGAGTCTCGGCTATTCACTATTCACTATTCACTATTCACTATTCATCCGAATGTTGTAAATTGTATTAAAATTGTCCAACGGGCTCCAAAAATCATAAAATTGAATCTAACTACATATTCGGGTTTCTAACAGTCCAGGGAGCATTTTTCTACCTTTCTAGCGGCTTTTCATTTTCGTTGGGTCAAAAACCCCAATTGTTGGAAAACGCCGTAAAACGGCCCCGATAACAAAAATGACTCCGCTAGAAAGGTTACATCTAGCTTAGATAGTAATTTTACGACGAAAAATAGCAAAAATAGCTTACCACTGGTTCGGATCTCCCTCCTTTTCCCCTTCTTTCTTCCTTCCTTCCTTCCGTTCCTTTCTCTCGGCTCTTCTTCTTCTCCTTCTCTTTCTTTTGCAAGTTCTTTTTTTTTTTTCTTTTCTCTTTTTTTTTTCTTTTGTTTTCTCTTGTCGACAAGCATTGGAGATGAGCATCTTCTTTTTTTTTATTATTTTATTTTTATTTTTATCCCATGCTCCTCATGCAAGTTAACAAACCAACTTCCCCATGTTATCCCATGCTCCTCATGCAAGTTAACAAACCAACTTCCTCATATATTAATCAATTTAATTTAACTCCAATTCACATATCTAATTAACCAACCCATTGTGGGAACAAGGGACATAAAGCGTACCAGTGTCCTTTGCAGTCAGCCCCGCGGACTCCAACAAATCCATCTGCTACTGTTCCTATTCCCACGCCTGTCAGAGAGCAAGCCAGGGCTGTTACAGAGCCAGATCCAGAGGCGAACAAGAACTTGGTGGAAGGTATGCTTTCTATTTGCGACACTATGATGTATGTGTTAATTGATGCTAGATCCACCTTGTCATTTATTGCTGGCCACATGGTAGATAGATTGCATTTAACTCCTGTTAGGATTAGTACACCGTTGGTTCTGAGTACTGCAGCAGGAGACCGAATCTACCCAAATATGTTGTGTGAAAAGTGTGTGGTTAAATATGCGGATCATGAAATAATTGTGAATCTTAGGGTTTTAGAATTCCTGGAATTCGATGCTATACTGGGTATGGATTGGTTGGCTGCCTATCATGCCCATGTGGACTGCTTTGAGAAGAAAGTCGTCTTTCAAATACCAGGACGACCCGCCTTTAGTTATAGTGGCAAGACGTCTTTAAACTCTCCCACTCGAGGCAGGATGGCCACTAATGCAGAGATAGGGATGTTGACTAGCATAAAGCCAGTAAATGAAAAGGACTTAGGCGTTCAGATAGCAGATATTCCTATAGTATGTGAGTACCCAGATGTTTTTCCTGAGGATTTACCAGGATTACCACCAGTACGGGAAATTGATTTTATTATCGAACTGATACCTGCTATAAAGCTTATTTCAATTCCACCCTCTCGAATGGCGCCAAAAGAGTTACAGGAACTCAAGGTGCAATTAGAGGAGTTGATGGCAAAAGGGTTTTCACCCCGAGTATGTCACCATGGGGCGCGCCTGTCCTGTTTGTGAAGAAGAAGGATGGCAGCTTGAGGTTATGCATTAATTATAGACAGCTGAACAGGGCGACAGTGAAAAATAAGTATCCTTTACCCCGTATCGATGATTTATTCGATCAGTTGAATGGTGCTAAATTTTTCTCCAAAATTGATTTAAGATCTAGATACCATCAGCTAAGAATACGGGAAGAGGATGTACCAAAGACTGCGTTTAGAACACGGTATGGTCACTATGAGTTTCTTGTTATGCCCTTTGGACTAACCAATGCCCCAGCCATGTTTATGGATTTGATGCAAAGGGCATTCAGACCATATCTGGATCAGTTCATTATTGTGTTTATTGATGATATACTCATTTATTCCAAGACTCAGGAGGATCATGAGCAGCACCTCTGCATCACTTTGCAAACACTGAGAGAGCATCGGTTGTATGCTAAATTCAGTAAATGCGAGTTTTGGATACATGAGGTGAGATTTTTAGATCATGTGGTTAGTGCAGAAGGTATTTCTGTTGATTCTGCTAAGGTTGAGGCAATCATAAATTGTCCAAGACCAACCACAGTGACTGAAATTTGTAGTTTTCTGGGTCTCGCTGGTTATTACCGAAGATTTGTGGAAGGCTTTTCCCGGTTGGCTTCCCCACTTACAAGGCTGACTCAGAAAAATGTGTCATTTGTGTGGACTTCTGCATGTGAGGATGCTTTCACTGAGTTGAAGAAGAAACTAACTACTACCCCAGTTTTAGTACTCCCAGAACCTGGAAAGGAGTTGGTGATTTACACAGATGCCTCACATTTAGGTTTGGGATGTGTATTGATGCAAGAGGGTAGAGTGATTGCTTATGCATCCAGACAGCTGAAGATACATGAGAAGAATTACCCTGTGTATGATTTAGAACTAGCAGCTGTGGTATTTGCATTGAAATTGTGGAGACATTACCTCTATGGGGAAAAGTTCACACTGTATTCAGATCACAGAAGTCTGAGATATTTGTTTGACCAGAAAGAGTTGAATATGAGACAGCGTAGATGGTTGGAATTCCTAAAAGATTATGATTTCACGTTAGAATATCATCCTGGAAAGGCCAACGTCGTAGCTGATGCATTGAGCCGAAAACGGGTTGAGACCCAGGTGGTAGCTTGTCAGATGGCCCAGGAGTGGCGACTTTTAGAGAGAGCGACTATGATGAGTGTTCTCTCCATGGCTCCACACGTTGACATTTGTGCTCAGATGCATATACAGGTGACAGATTCGTCTATTCAAAAGATTAAGGATATGCAGCAGCATGATCCTGATCTTGGTATGTATGAGTCGTGGGCAGATAGCGTAGACAGGGCAGATTGGCAGAGAGGTCCAGATGGTGTCCTACGTTATCAGGAGAGATTATGGGTACCCGTGGATAGGGCATTGAGGGCTGAGTTATTAGAAAAAGCACACAGATCTCAGTATACCATTCACCCAGGGTCTACAAAAATGTATCATGATATGAAGAGAATAGTATGGTGGCATGGGATGAAGAAAGATATAGCTGAGTATGTGCGAAATTGTGAGGTGTGTCAGCAAGTGAAAGCTGAACATAAGAGACCAGGAGGTCAGATGCAACCATTATCTATTCCAGAATGGAAATGGGAGCATATCACAATGGACTTTATTACAGGACTGCCCAGATCTCAGGGTAGATTTGACGCCATCTGGGTAATAGTTGACAGATTAACTAAATCTGCACACTTTCTTCCAATGACCACTAAAGACTCGATTGATAGACTGAGCAGATTGTATGTGCGGGAGATTGTCAGGTTGCATGGTATACCTGTTTCTATTGTGTCGGATAGAGATCCGCGGTTCACATCGAGCTTTTGGCAGGCTATGCAGGCCCGATTTGGTACTCATCTCCGTTTTAGTACAACATTTCATCCTCAAACTGATGGCCAGACTGAGAGGGTGATTCAGATGCTGGAAGACATGCTCAGATCGTGTATTTTAGAGTTTGGTGGGACTTGGAGTGAAAGTTTCCTATTGTGTGAGTTTGCTTATAATAACAGCTATCAGACCAGTATTGGCATGGCACCTTATGAAGCTTTGTATGGTAGGCCATGCAGATCTCCGACTTGTTGGTATGAGGTTGGAGAATGACAGTTGTTGGGACCGAAAGTTGTTATTGATCACACTGAGCAAGTTAAACAGATCAGACAGAGACTGAAAGCTGCCCAAGACCGACAGAAGAGTTATTTTGATAACCGCCACAGACCTTTAGAGTTTGCAGTAGATGACCTCGTGCTGCTTAAAGTCTCGCCACGGAAAGGTCAGATACGGTTTGGGGTGAAAGGAAAATTGTCTCCTCGCTTTATTGGACCGTTTAAAATCACAGAGAGGATTGGTCCATTAGCATACCGGATTGCTTTGCCTCCTCAGTTAGTCGGTGTTCATGATGTGTTTCATATTTCTATGTTAAGAAAGTATCATTCAGACCCGACGAAGTATCCACCCTCGACACATCTTTTAGATGTAACACAGTTATAAGTTGGGGAGGATGCTACATATGAAGAGAAGCCCATTCTGATTCTTGATAGGAAGGTTCAACAATTGCGAAATAAAGCAATTCCTTTGGTCAGAGTCAAATGGCAGTTTCATGATAATGAGGAACAGACTTGGGAACGCGAGGACTGGATGAGGGAGACATTTCCTGATCTCTTTACCACTTGAGGTACATTTCTCCTTACCTCTTATATTTCGAGGACGAAATTCCTTAAGTTGGGGAGATTGTAACACCCCGTAATTTTAATAAAATACATACGTTGAAGTACGCGTATATCCAGATGTATCCTACATGTATTTTATATGTATGAGCTAAATATACGCGTGATAATACACGTATTTGATACGTATGAGCAAATAAATATAATTATTAAATAATTAGTGGAATGGGTTGGTTAATTAGATATGTGAATTGGAGTTAAATTAAATTGATTAATAGATGAGGAAGTTGGTTTGTTAACTTGCATGAGGAGCATGGGATAAAAATAAAAATAAAATAAAATAAAAAAAGAAGATGCTCATCTCCAATGCTTGCCGACAAGAGAAAACAAAAGAAAAAAAAAGAGAAAAGAAAAGAAAAAAAAAAAGAACCTGCAAAAGAAAGAGAAGGAGAAGAAGAAGAGCCGAGAGAAAGGAACGGAAGGAAGGAAGGAAGAAAGAAGGGGAAAAGGAGGGAGATCCGAACCAGTGGTAAGCTATTTTTGCTATTTTTCGTCGTAAAATTACTATCTATGCTAGATGTAACCTTTCTAGCGGAGTCATTTTTGTTATCGGGGCCGTTTTACGGTGTTTTCCAACAATTGGGGTTTTTGACCCAACGTAAATGAAAAGCCGCTAGAAAGGTAGAAAAATGCTCCCTGGACTGTTAGAAACCCGAATATGTGGTTAGATTCAATTTTATGATTTTTGGAGCCCATTGGACAATTTAATACAATTTACAACATTCGGATGAATAGTGAATAGTGAATAGTAAAATGAATAGTGAATAGTGAAATAAATAGTGAATAGTGAATAGTATTGTGAACAGTGATGTGCACAGTGATTTGAAATCATAGATTCGTAGAGAACAGAATTCCGGACGTTTTGATACTACGATCGTGATTTTTGGATAATTTGATATTTTTAGTAGCTACCGATATGATAAATGATGATTCTCATGATAATCTATGATTAATTTCAGTGTTTAAATTGAGAGCTTAAGGGCATGGATAAACGCTCTTGAGGAAGCCCTATTGTTGCTCGATTTTAGAGGTTGAATTAGAAAACCCGTGTAACCACTGTGAGTATAATTTTCTTGATTTGGTTCTTGTATGACATTATACATACATATATAAAATGTTTGATTGTATGCATGGTATATTTATATATACATTGAGTTTTATGGATCATGTAAACTGATTTTAGCAACTGAAGTTTGTAATGATGAGGCTTTGTGAATCCTCATTGTCATTTCGTTAGGACTAGACCTAGATGAGGTTTTGCGAGTCCTCATTGTCAGTAGGTTTGTCCTAACAAGGGTTGCGATCCTTGAAATGACTGTGAATTGGGTGATGAGAGACTGTGTCTACCTTGTACGGCCATACAAGGGTTAGACCCGCTCTCTTGCCTTGCGGAGGAAGGAGATTGTGCATTGTGTTATTGAAAACTCATGAAATTTATGTTGTTGACATGTATAATATATTCTTTGAATGATGCATGTGTTGCATAAGTGTTTGAAATGATTTTAAATGCCATATTTCTCTAAATGTATATAATTGTCATCTCAAGAACTATATTCACTGAGCTGTTGATTGCTCACCTCATTTCCTCCAATATTTCAGGTATTAAGTCAAAGGGAAAAGGAAAACTCCGTGAGTGATAATCACGTGGACCTTCGTCTGGTACGTGTATGTATGCTTGGAGGAAATAAATATATTTTTGTTATGTTGATATGTATACTTATCACACACTATATATATGTACTATCACCTAGATGGGTTGTGTGGTAGGGATGATGAAATGAGGTGTAGATATTATCAGATGAGACTTTAATTTGTGGAATGAAGGGAATGATTATAGAGATCGATATTGGATTTGAATTGTAGTATATTAAAAAAAAAAAAAAAAAATTTTTACTGTAACTTTTGGGTATTATTGTGAGAGTACGTGAAGGCTTACAGTGTATTGTATACTGTATACAGGTATGTACAGTGTATAGTACATTGTGCCGGTCATGACGTCAGCCTACGTCAGGGGCGTCGTGACAGTTTGAGAAAAAGATGAGATCAAAATTGATTTTTAAAGTTGTGAAAGATTCAAGAAACCAAATTAAAAAGGACTCAAAAAAGGCAGTAGAGGTCGCAATGTTGGATTATGGAAGTTGAGTGCTGAAGAAGGAATCAGGTTTAAACCCGTGGCTAAGCACCTTGGTAAGGGAGTTCCGACGTTGGCTAATCATAATTTATGGGCTTGATAGAATTGGAAATTTTTTAGATTTGACGAGATTCATTCTTTTCTTCTCAATATCTATAAATAGGACTTGCCAAGGCCGAGATTAGGGCACACAGGGGGATATCTAGTAAGCATATTAATGAGCAAGGGGAGAAGAAAACACATTAAAGAGCCGTGGAGAAGAAGAATCAGAGATTGGATAAATGTTTTCACTAGTTTTTCATTCTCCTTTCTATTCACTTTTGTGTTTGATATTGTTTTCTCAATAATGTTGAATTTTATAGAGATTGAGTTCTTATTATTCGTTATGGGCTAAGTTTATTTTCCAGGATTGCAATTGGAACTCAACATGTAACTTGGATTTTAGATCTCTTTTTTTTATCTTAATTAGTTGATATTAAATTGTTTGCTCTAATTAGTGTTTATTGCTTCTAATTGACTGGTCATTAATTAGATTGATTTAGTAAATCCTAATGAACTTGGAAAAGGGAATTTCATGTTTAGTCATTGTTAGAGTGACATGTGATCAATGCATAGAAATCTTAAGAACGTGTGAGATAGGAATATACTTGCATGATATATGTAACTATTAAGAGAGTTTGAACTTAATGAATCCTATCTTAATTTAATTCTAATAGGAATATAGTGAGTTAGTTAAGAAAGATACATTTACTTTGCCATCAGAAGAGGTCTATAGATAACTTAGGGCTCTTGGTTAACAATTCAATTCAATTAATTAGTCAGAGAAGGGTTAAATAGGTTCAAATAAAGTGTTGGGGAAAAATTGTAATCTTAGAACTTCTTTTATTGTTGTCTTGATTCAACAACTTACTCGATTTTACTTTAAGTTCTTAGTTTTCTTTCATATTCTCTTTAAGACTGTTTTTAATATTTTTTTAGATAAGATTAAGTTGAGATAATTTTAGTATTTAGCAAAATTATTGACAAATCTCCGTTAGAACGATCTTCTACTCTTCACCTTATTACTTGTACACAATATTGTGCATTTGCAATATATCCTTGACAATTGTGCTGCAAAAACTAATAGCTCTTAAATTGGATAATGAAGTTGGAGCCTTGACCTTATGGATCCGTGTTGTATAATTGTGATTTAAAATAGGATCAAGCTGGTTTTTGTTAAAGAAATTAATGCACGTATTTAACAAGGATGAAAATATAAGATTCTAATTTGCTTAAAAGAATTGAGCATTAAATCCAACGAGACCAAGCGCTTTTGTTGGGTGCATACTGAATAATGTAGCATTAATCTTATATGTCGTGTGATTGGGTGATCAAGCCAACAAACATCCTCTTTCATTAGTCATTTTGGGAAGAGTAATGAGAATTGTAGCTTTGAATGATCAAATTGAGATTCAAAAAGGGAGTTCTAATATTTATGGGTCATCAATCTGTAGGACCAATGACCCCTACGTTGGGATTTTGATGATTACAAACAACATGGATAACATGTCAATCATTTTGTTTCTAAGTGTTGTGGCTAGTACATCAAGACCACACCAAGAGAAGTTGTAGAGATGATCAAGATCAAGCTCAAGACATGAAGACAAATTTCTCTATGTAATGTAATTTTAGCTTGATCTTAGGTTGTATGATTTCCTTTAGTATCTCTCAGCAAGATCATTTTCAAAATCTTCAAGTTTTTTTTTTCCAAAATGATTTGATCTTTAACTTGATTTTACTAAATTGGTTTTCCAAATGCTTTTAAACTTGTTCTTAGCATTTTAAATGATTCAAATATTTTCAATCATGTGTCAAAATGGTTTCAAGTCAATGGAGTTGTCCTTGATCTTCAAAAGCATTAATTTTTATGTGATCAAGGCCTCTAGCGCGCTAGCCAAGGGCTATAGCGAGTAGCATGCTGAGATTTTTTCAAGTCGCTAGAAAAGTGGCCCAACGCGCTAGGATAGTGGCCAGTGCGTTGGAGAGCCAGTCCTTCAAGTTGGAGCTCTCAGTCACTTTGGCCACTGCGCTAGGACAGCAAGGCCAGCGCACTAGCCAAAGCCCAAAAAATGATAGGTCTCGGGTTTGTGACCCAGCGCCTTGGTACAGTTAGGCCAATGCGCTAGAGACCATGGGGACCAAAAATTTGGTTTTCTAGGAAACCAGCCAGCGCGCTAGAGGAGGTCGCCAGTGTTAATCTAATTACCCTCATGTCACGTACAAGAAAAGATATTTTGATGATTATAAACCACATTCTTATATTATCTATATATTGCATATCTTATTGCATAGGGATTCGATCAAGATTCGATGATGCACAGTGAAAGAGCTATCAAGATCAAATTGAAGACCATAATCGTTCGAAGGTAGATTTTATGCTATTAGAATCTGTTTTGGTTTGTAGAACCTCTAGTATCACATGATTCAGCAAGTGTTCATGTTCTTGCATAATTTCATGTTTGATCAATTCGTTTTGAAGTGTTTTCTTTTGATTTTTTGATTACTCATGCTGAATTTTCAATGATTGATTTGATTCAAAAATATCGAGTTTTTAATCCTGTTTGATCGAGTGTTGAAAGTCTAAACAATTCAAAAATGTTCTTAAGTATTCTATCAGGACGCTGACACGTTCATCAAGACACTCATACAATGGCTAGTTACTTAAGCAACAAGCCAGCATCAGGATGCCGATTGATTGTCAGCACGCTGACAGCTTTCTGGGTTTAAAATGTTTTGAAACATTAGGACACTACTCAACCATGAGCGCCCTCATGAAACCAGCCTTATGGCCTATCAAGATGTTGATTGAATGTCCACGCGCTTACTGTTTTCTTGGTTTTGAAAAGTTTCAAACCATCAGGACGCTACTAGTATGTCAGCACTCTCAAATACAAAAAATGACAAAAGAGTGTGTGTTGAGTCAAGACGCTCATGGCCTATCAAGGCGCTCACACAACACTGTCAACACTGTCAAAAAGCTGATAAAAAAAGTCAATGTGTGCTATTGTTCTGAATTTGCTATTTTCATGAAAGTAAAGAGGACTCAGTTCCTACTACATAAAGTGAATCATTCCATTTTCATGAAGTTTGATTTGAAATGAATTTGAGCGCCAAAAGTCCTTTTGAAGTTCAAATCAAACACTGTCTACATATATATATGGCACATTGAGCTGTTAAAAAGAAAAAGAAAAAGAAAAAATACAAAGCACAAGGAAAAAAAAATTTAGCTTAATCTCTGCGCTTTAACTCTTGGAAGTTATACTTCTTTTCACTGCAAAAATTCTTGATCATTTTGTGAAAACTTTGATATATTTTTTATTCGTGGATTTGCTAAACTTTAAACTCCAATCTTTTCAAAATCCATCGAAGAAATAGGAGCTTTGAACCTCTTGATTTTCCAGCTACACTTTATAACATATCATTACTGAATCTGTGGTAACTGAGGTTCATCCGAAAGCTCTGTAAGTATTTCGTTGATTTTTGGTAAAGGAATCAAAACTACACATGTATTTCAGTTATTAAGTGATTGTGATTGTCACTTTGTAACACCCCGATTTTCAAAACTAATTTTTTTTTTTTTTGTAAGATAATGAATATTTTACTTTTATATAAAATATCACTGAAAATCGAGACGTTACTCGTATCTATCTATCTTAACCCATAACCATTTTATAAATAATAAAATTTGCAAAACTATGAGTTTATATTCTTCCAACCAACTTACTGGTTAAGATAAACGAATACCTTTAATTCTTCATACAATCGTTATCTTCATACGATGGTACTTGCCCTTGTCCATCCATTATGGACACAACATTAAAATACAATCATCAAATAGAATTAATGAATTCTATTCCAAGGCATTCACACGTGAAATAAATCACAGGGTCTTTACTGACCGTAATAATATTCATTGAATTTCAATTATCAATACAATTCGTTTAAATAATAAACCTTTAAAAATTAAATAAAAGGTTCAGTCCTATCACCACAATGTTAATTAATTAATTAAACCCACCCCTACTACACTGAACTACGTCACGAACTTGCGATCTTATTTTCTAAGTACCTGCATGTAAAAAAAAATAGGGGTGAGCTTGAAAGCCCAGTGGGTCATCTAAACAATTCACAATATTTTATTGTGATACATACACAAGAACATTACAAACAAGTTTCACACATTAATCGTTGCAACATTAGATTGTTTGAGTCGAGAATTTCATCACGTTCTAAATCACGTACCTTTAGGAAAATCAAACTCAGGGTGGCACAGCCCAAAAATTAGAACATTGGCGATATTCCTTAGAATAACTGCCCCATATATGTGATTCTTATCTTAATCGTGTTCTTTAGTGATGTCACGTCATACGTACGGTATAAGCACGATATTAAGTGCATTCATAAAACATATTCAACTCCACTATACATAGTATCATGTTACAAAATCAATTATAATAGTGTTCACGCATTCACTATGTCAATATTCCAAATCATACATTTCATTATCAGGCATTATAATTTTTAAATGAATTAAACTACCACATGAATTTCATGCATCCAATTATCATTTGATCAGAATAAAAATCATGTTAACACACATATCATCATGGTTAAACAATCACAACATTGCATACATATAATCATATACAATAGGCATGCATAAGCAATCTAATAATACTATGGACCTAATTAAATTAACATTCCTATCTATATATCAAATAAAATATTATGAAGGCCTAGAATCATCCCCACCTGAATCGCTAAATTCCAAATCACTTAAATTCCTCGTCACGCGTAGTATGCAACCTATACACGTATATTACATTTATTAATATAATTACTCATAAGAACGATTATGAGTGTAGAGATAAATACGTATATATAGTGGTGAGATGTTTAAACTAAGTATATACATATACACATATATATATATATATATATATATATATATATATATATATATATATATATATATATATATATATAATAACATATTATAGTGCCTTGGGATATAATATAATGTAATATAAGGTGTGGTGATTTTGAAAAGGTGTGATATATATAATGTAATATACAATAGGTACATTATTATATTGTTATGACTTATGAGATAATCCACGTGCTTTATGTGTACCATATATACGACTACTCTATCAATGCACATGCATTCAAGGAAATCACATAATATAAAATAATATCTCAAAGGACCTAGATCCCACTTTCAAATGCAAGTTGTTGTTTAATCTTATTTTATTCTTTCACACCCTAGCACTAGTATTCAACGATTCAACAATTTTTTTTTTTAATCTACTTACTTTCCTGGAAGCTGATTTGCGGATTAGGTGTGAGAGTGCTACTGGTTTTAGAGAGAGAGAGAGAGAGAGAGATTCAGAGCGAGGGCGAGAGATCAGGAGCGAGAGAGCGAGAGATCGGAGGCGAGAGATCGGAGGCGAGGTGAGGGCAGGGGAATGGCGGGGGTTGCAGCGGCGAGATGAGAAGAGAAGAGAAGAAAGAGAGCGGTAGCGGCGAGATCAGTGGCAGAGAAGAGAAGAGAGGGCGGCGGCGGCGAGATCCGTGGCGGAGTTGCAGCGGCAAGATGAGAAGGGAGAGAGAGGGCGGCGGTGTGCGCTGGAAGAAAGGAAGAGAGAAGAGAAGAGGGTTTCGAGAGGAAGAGACTTGCGCGTTTGGTTTTAGAGAGAGCAAGACGCGAAGGATTTTCGGCGAGATCTCGGCGAGATTCCAGGTGACATGTCGGCGAGATGTCCGGCGTGATTTCAGGATCATGTTTGAAATCTTTTTTTTTTTTCTGGGTATTACAATCTTCATTTTTTTTTTTCTAACTGAAATTTTGTCTTCTTAATGTTATTTGTTTTTATTTATTTTATTTGCAATTGAAGGATGTTCTAAACGATTACTTACTGCGATTCAGTAGATTTTATTTAGTAACTTTATATGTCTTGCTTGTGTTTGATAAAATTCCTCAAAGAGATAAAGTTGTTTGTTCTCACCATGTTCAATGTCAATGCCTCCTGAATCCTACTTATATTTGCTTCTCTCTCATGATATAGATTTTTTTTTTTTTTTTTGAATGAGGCACCCAATAAGTTTTAGTGAAAACATAATAGTGATTCTCTGTTTGGTTTGTGAAGAATAATGCTAGCAACTCATTTGAATTTATATATTTTTTTTTTTTCTGGGTATTACATTCTTCCCGTATTAAAAGCAATTTCATCCCGAAATTAAAGTATAAGCTTACTTACTTGCTGACGTTCAACTTTTCCACTGTTGACCAGTAGTATCTCGAAATCTAGAGTGTTCTGTGGAATAAGTCGGCGTATTTGGCTTTCATTTCACTTTCAGGTTCCCAAGTGGCTTCTTCAACTCCATGATGCTTCCACAATACTTTAACTAATGGAATGTCTTTGTTTCTCAAACTATGAACTTCCCAATCTAGGATCTGTAAGGGTCCTTCTTCATAGGTGGCATCAGCTTGTACTTTTACGTCTTTCCAATCGATGGTGTGGGAAGGGTCTGGTTCATATTTTTGCAACATCGATACATGGAATACGTTGTGAATGGCAGATAAACTAGTTGGTAATTCTAGTTTGTAAGCATTCTCACCAATTCTATCACTGATCTTGAACGGACCGATGTATCGCGGCGATAATTTCCCTTTCTTACCAAACCTCATGATGCCTTTTTGAGGGCTTATTCTCAGAAATACCTTATCACCTTTTTGGAACTCTAAAGGTCGGCGCCTCTTATCTGTGTAGCTCTTCTACCTACTCTGTGCAGTAACTAGCCTTTTCTGGATCAACTTCACTTTTTCGTTCATTTCCATTATCATATCAGGTCCTGTAAGTACCTTATCTTCCCAATCGGCCCAACACAGTGGTGACCTACATGGTCGTCCATATAGAGCTTCATATGGAGCCATTTGTATACTTGCCTGGTAACTATTGTTATAAGCAAACTCTGCTAGGTGTAAGTATTTACTCCAATTTCCTTTGAAATCTAGTACACAAGCTCTCAACATGTCTTCTAAGATCTGAATAACCCTTTCGGATTGACCATCTGCCTGAGGATGATAGGCGGTGCTCATGGTTAATTTGGTTCCCAATTCCCGCTGTAAGCTCTGCCAGAACTGAGATGTGAATAAGGAATCTCTATCTGACACTATCGATTTGGGTACTCCGTGTAGCTTTACAATCTCTTTAACATACAGCTCACCCAGTTTACTAATCGTATCTGTGAATTTAATAGGTAAGAAGTGCGCCACTTTAGTAAGTCGATCCACAATTACCCAAACTTTATCCTCACCTTTCTGATTTCTAGGAAGAGCTCCGACAAAATCCATTGCTATGTTATTCCATTTCCATTCAGGGATTTTTAAAGGTTGTAACAATTCAGACGGTCTTTTATGTTCGGCCTTAACTTGCTGACATGTAAGGCATTTAGACACATATTTGGCCACATCTCTTTTCATACCTTTCCACCAGTAGTTTTTCTTCAAATTTTGGTACATCTTATCTCCACCAGGATGTAAAGTATATTTAGTCTGATGTGCCTCATCAAATAAGATCTTTTTAATTTCTTCAATTCTGGGTACACAAATTCGATCTCTGAACCTTAATAACCCTTCTGAATCGATCTTGAAATTTGCCTTTCCATTATTGGCTCTTGCATCTGCCACCCATTTTATCAGTTTTCTATCCTGAGCTTGGCCTTCCTTAATTTGATGTAGTAGGTCTGGCTTGCAGCTCATATTATATAAGAAAATTTGATTTTCACCTTTTTGTACGCCCAAATTATAATCTTCAATCAATTAGTACATATGGGCTTTTTCTGCATCGTTCTTATACGATTTTCGACTTAAACCATCTGCGACTACGTTGGCTTTCCCTGGGTGATAATGTAGTTGAAAATCATAATCATTCAGCAATTCCATCCATCTCCTTCGCCTCAAATTTAACTCTTTTTGTGTATAGATGTACTTCAAACTCTTATGATCAGAGTATAGATCAAATTTCTCTCCATAAAGATAATGTCTCCATATCTTCAAGGAAAATACAATAGCAGCCAATTCTAAATCATGAGTCGGATAGTTCTGTTCATGAGTCTTCAGTTGCCTAGAAGCATAAGCAACCACTTTACCTTCCTACATCAGAACAGCGCCAAGGCCATTCTTAGAAGCATCAGTGTAAATAACATAACCGACTCCGCTTGCAGGAGTGATCAATATTGGGGCTGTGGTTAATCGTCTCTTCAACTCCTGAAAGGAATTCTCACATTTCTCATCCCAACTAAATTTGGCATCCTTCCTTGTTAGCTTTGTCATAGGCTCAGCTAGTCTCGAAAAATTTAGAATAAATCTTCTATAGTAACCAGCTAGTCCCAGAAAGCTTCTAATTTCTGTCACTGATTTTGGCTTTTCCCAGTTCATTACTGCTTCAACTTTTGTTGGATCTACGGATATCCCTTCGGATGAGACTACATGGCCCAAGAATTTGACTGACTTCATCCAAAATTCACATTTTTCAAATTTGGCATACAATGCATTTTGCCTCAATGTTTCCAAAACTATTATAAGGTGTTCCTGATGTTCCTCATTGGTTTTCGAATAAACCAAAATATCATCAACAAATACCACTACAAATTTGTCTAGGTGAGACCTAAACATCCTATTCATTAGGTCCATAAATGTTGTTGGTGCATTAGTGAGTCCAAATGGCATGACTCTGAATTCAAAGTGTCCATACCTAGTCCTGAATGTTGTCTTCGATATATCTGACTCTTTGATTCTAAGTTGGTGATAACCGGACCTTAAGTCGATCTTGGAAAAAAAAGTTGCTCCCTTCAGTTGATCGAACAAATCATCTATTCTGGGAAGGGGGTACTTGTTCTTGACTGTGACTTGATTTAATTTTCTATAGTCAATACATAGTCTCATCGACCCATCTTTCTTTTTGGCAAACAATACTGGTGCTCCCCGGGATGATTCGCTCGGCTGGATCAATTCCTTCGCACTAAGATCATCAAGTTGGGTCCTTAGTTCGATTAGTTCGCCAGGGGCCATTCTGTAGGGTGACATGGCTATGGGGGCTGTTCCAGGGTACAGTTCTATCTTGAACTCTACTTCCCGCTTAGGAGGTAATCCTGGTAATTCTTCGGGAAACACTTCAGGGAAATCTCTAACCACCAAGTACTCTTCTAAATTCCTCATGGTCTTTAGAGGCTCGACTTCTATTAAGGTTTTGAATTCCTCTTTTTGATTCACAGATTCGAGAAGTGCGGACATGATATTCCTTGGGATTTTATTTTATCCCCATAGATCTTCAACAACTCTCCTGAAGGTAATCGCAATGTAATTTTCTTTCGAAGGCAATCGATCTGAGCTTGGTACTCAGATAACCAATCCATACCCAAGATTACATCGTAATCATTAATGGGTAAAAGTATCAATTCAGCTGAAATCAGCTTATCATTAATTCTAAGGTCACAACTACATTTTTCAGTTGTTGGGACGTTTACTCCTACTGGTGTCGAAATATTCATAACGACAGATAAAGGTACAATGGAAAGTTGTAGTTTCCTGGCTAAGTTTTCAGAAATAAAAGACCTTGATGCTCCAGAATCAAACAAAACTTTAACTGTAACAAGAAATAAAATGAATGTACCTTCCACCACTTCGTTTGTACCAACTTCTTGTTCAGGATTTCCTTCTGTCATTGCAAAGACTCTGCCTTGATTTTGATTTTGAATTTGATTTTGATTATAGTTTGGACGATTGGCTTGATTTCGTCCTTGCACATTGTTGTTGTTCTGCCAGTTGCCCGGACGAAAATTTTGTCGAACTCCTTGCATAGTGCAGTTTCATGCCAAATGACCAGGTCAGTTGCATTTGAAGCAAAGTCTCGTATCTACTACTTGATTTTTATTTTGTTGGGGTGGACGAATATTATTTTGCTGCATCTGTTGTCCACCATTATGCCTAAACCCTCCTGACACGTCGTTGTGATTCTGTCCCCTGTTCCACTGGTTCCCATTGTTAAAATTGTTTCTGTTCCAATTATTACTGTTTCCACCGAAGTTATTCAGATTCTGCCTCTTGTTCTGAATACCCTGGTAATCAAAATTCTGTCCTTGAGGCCTTTTGTTCCTGTTCCGTATTGTTTCTTGTAGGTTCAGTTCTCTTTCTACTAACAGGGCTCATTCAACTACCTCTTTGTAAGTCTCCAGATTCATCGGAACAACCACCTTTCTAATCTCCATTTTGAGACCTTCTGCAAATCTACTAGCTTTCATCTGTTCATTGGCGACCAGTTCACGAGCAAATCTGGAAAGTTCGATAAACTTCGCCTCATATTCTGCCACTGTCATGTTCCTCTGTATCAGTCTCACAAATTCAGATTGTAGTTCTTTTCTGTTCGCTTTAGGAAAGAATTTATCATAAAATATTTCTTCAAAAGTCGTCCAGGTCATAGTGTTCACATCCACTGTAGGACTTTCTTTAACCATTCTCCACCAATGTTTGGCCTCACCTATGAATTGGTGAGCAGCAATTGCCACCATTCTTGGACCAGTTACTCCCAAAACTTCCAAGTGTTCCTTAACCTCCTGGATCTAGTTTGCCTTCAAATTTTGACGGATGCATACGTTGGAAATCTTTCAATTGATCTGCCCATTCCTTTTCTTCAGGTCTGCTGATGTTTCGAGTTCTTGTTTCATTCTGCACCACAATTGTTGGATTCAGTTGAGGTTGAGGCATCTGTCTGGTCACCTGTTCCACGACTTCCCTCACAAATTCAGCCATCATCTCTGGTCCCAAAACAATTCCAGGGGTTGGAACTGTTGTAGGTTGGACATTCTCTGTTCCAGCAGAGTCAACATTCACTGTTTGATATATATAAATTCAAATGAGTTGGTAGCATTATTCTTCACAAACCAAACAGAGAATCACTATTATGCTTTCACTAAAACTTATTGGGTGCCTCATTCAAAAAAAAATAAAAATAAATCTATATCATGAGAGAGAAGCAAATATAAGTAGGATTCAGGAGGCATTGACATTGAAAATGGTGAGAACAAACAACTTTATCTCTTTGAGGAATTTTATCAAACACAAGCAAGGCATATAAAGTTACTAAATAAAATCTACTGAATCACAGTAAGTAATCGTTTAGAACACCCATCAATTGCAAATAAAATAAATAAAAACAAATAACATTAAGAAGACAAAATTTCAGTTAGAAAAAAAAAATATGAAGATTGTAATACCCAGAAAAAAAAAACGTTAGTAGTAAAAAAAAAAAAAAAGATTTCAAACATGATCCTGAAATCACGCCGGACATCTCGCCGACATGTCGCCTGGAATCTCGCCGACATGTCGCCTGAAATCTCGCCAAAAATCCTTCGCGTCTCGCTCTCTCTAAATCCAAACGCGCAAGTCTCTTCCTCTCGAAACCCTCTTCTCTTCTCTCTTCCTTTCTTCCAGCGCACACCGCCGCCCTCTCTCTCCCTTATCATCTTGCCGCTGCAACTCCGCCACGGATCTCGCCGCCGCCGCCCTCTCTTCTCTTCTCCGCCACTGATCTCGCCACTGTCGCTCTCTTTCTTCTCTTATCTTCTCATCTCGCCGCTGCAACCCCCGCCATTCCCCTGCCCTCACCTCGCCTCTGATCTCTCTCCTCCGATCTCTCGCTCCCGATCTCTCGCCCTCGCTCTGAATCTCTATCTCTCTCTCTCTAAAACCAGTAGCGCTCTCACACCTAATCCACAAATCAGCTTCCAGGAAAGTAAGTAGATTAAAAAAAAAAAAAGTTGTTGAATCGTTGAATACTAGTGCTAGGGTGTGAAAGAATAAAATAAGATTAAACAACAACTTGCATTTGAAAGTGGGATCTAGGTCATTTGAGATATTATTTTATATTATGTGATTTCCTTGAATGCATGTGCATTGATAGAGTAGTTGTATATATGGTACACATAAAGCACGTAGATTATCTCATAAGTCATAACAATATAATAATTTAGCGATTCAGGTGGGGATGATTCTAGGCCTTCATAATATTTTATTTGATATATAGATAGGAATGTTAATTTAATTAGGTCCATAGTATTATTAGATTGCATATGCATGCCTATTGTATATGATTATATGTATGCAATGTTGTGATTGTTTAACCATGATGATATGTGTGTTAACATGATTTTTATTCTGATCAAATGATAATTGGATGCATAAAATTCATGTGGTAGTTGAATTCATTTAAAAATTATAATGTCTGATAATGAAATATATGATTTGGAATATTGGCATAGTGAATGCGTGAACTCTATTATAATTGATTTTGTAACATGATACTATGTGTAGTAGAGTTGAATATGTTTTATTAATGCACTTAATATCGTGCTTATACCGTACGTATGGCGTGACATCACTAAAGAACGCGATTAAGATAAGAATCACACGTATGGGGCAGTTATTCTAAGGAATATCGTCAATGTTCTAATTTTTGGGTTGTGCCACCCTGAGTTTGATTTTCCTAAAGGTACGTGATTTAGAACGTGATGAAATTCTCGACTCAAACAATCTAATGTTGCAACGATTAATGTGTGAAACTTGTTTGTAATGTTCTTATGTATGTATCACAATAAAATATTGTGAATTGTTTAGATGACCCACTGGGCTTTCAAGCTCACCCCTATTTTCTTTACATGCAGGTACTTAGAAAATAAGATCGCAAGTTCGTGACGTAGTTCAGTGTAGTAGGGGTGGAATTAATTAATTAATTAGCATTGTGGTGATAGGACTGAACCTTTTATTTAATTTTTAAAGGTTTATTATTTAAACGAATTGTATTGATAATTGAAATTCAATAAATATTATTACGGTCAGTAAAGACCCTGTGATTTATTTCACGTGTGAATGCCTTAGAATAGAATTCATTAATTCTATTTGATGATTGTATTTTAATGTTGTGTCCATAATGGATGGACAAAGGCAAGTACCATCGTATGAAGATAACGATTGTATGAAGAATTAAAGGTATTCGTTTATCTTAACCAGTAAGTTGGTTGGAAGAATATAAACTCATAGTTTTGCAAATTTTATTATTTATAAAATGGTTATGGGTTAAGATAGATGGATACGAGTAACGTCTCGATTTTCTGTGATATTTTATATAAAAGTAAAATATTCATTATCTTACAAAAAAAAAATAGTTTTGAAAATCGGGGTGTTACACACTTGGTTGAGCAAGTGTGCTCGAACTTTATAAAAGTTGTTCTCAAGTCTGTAAGTTGAGAAACTGTTACAGTTTGATTCTCACCCGTAAGAGAATCAATTAGTGGAGTTTGGACAAAATCCTAACTGGGAGGTTAGGTAGTGGATGTATGCGAGGCTAAACCACTATAAATCCTTTGTGTATTGTTGCATATTGTTTCTTATCGCTTTTTCTTTGTAGACTGTTATAACCTGCTAAATATTGTTAACTGTTATAAAAAGAAAGGCATTAACCTATCTTTGTCCAATTTACCTCCCTCTTAGACATATTAGGCCAACAGCCAACGCTCTAACCAAGACTATCAGAGCGTACTAACAGTTCTGGGTTTCTCGAAAGCTACATGTAAGTTTTCTTTCCCCATTTGTGTTACGCCATTTTTTTGTGATTCTTAACATTCTTCTTCAACTTTCTTTGGTGAAAAATCTTTTTCTTTGACCAGTGAATTTGAATTTGATTTTGATTTGTGTGGTTTCTTGGAGATTAAAACCCTAACTCTAAGCTTTCTCTGGTTTTTCTATAAAAAAACAAAGTTGTGCTCATTTGGGAGACACAACCCTACACGTTTTGCAAGTTAGTCAAATATTTCTAAGTGTTCTAAGTGTTCAAAAGAGTTTTCTAACATCTTTACATCTTGATCAAGCTCATTTCGAAATCCTTATCATGATTTCAAAAGCTTTTGAAGGTTCCCTCTTTTCAGCTTGTGCTTAAAACTTCATTTTCTTACTAAGATTTCTAGAGGTGATCAAAAGCTCAGTGTATGTTTTGAAGTGTTCTTGGTAAGAGAACATCTTCATTTTTTATTTTTATCTTTTCATCATTATAAAGTGACTTATGTCATTAGTGAGATTAAGATAGAGTGATTAGGCTCTTGTAAAGGTAACTCGCACCTGTGAAGTGAGTATTTTAACCGGTTTGATCCTCACCCTCGAAGTAGGATCCTTAGTAGGAGGTTTTGAAAAAATCTTGATCGGAGAGATCAAGTCGTGGACGTAGGCCTTGAGTGCCGAACCACATTAAATTCGGTGTTCATTATTTTTCTGTCATTTGTTTTACTTGTTTGTAAATGCTTTCAACACTTCCTAAACCAATCAAAAATGCTTTTGAACACTTGTAAATGCTTTCAACATAATAAAATGGTGAAAATATAAGATTTAATTTTGAAGAAAAAAATCTCAAGATTGAAGATTGAAAGGGTTGAAGGGTTGGAGAGTTGAGGGATTTAGGGTTGAAGGATGTGTGGTGGGAGAGAAAGGGAGGGTTTATGGTGGTTTTTATGATGTCCTTTTTGGTAAATTTAGGTGGGTAAAGAAAGAGTAAACAGTAGATGGATTTAGCAGCCACCACCATTTATGTCTACGTGTTCAAATATCTTATTAAATCATGTCCATATCTTAAATATCTTAATTATATCCACTTGCTTTAAATCAATTATTTCATTTCTCATAAATACCGGTCCACTTGCTAGTATTAAATTAAATGCGGTTCCCACATGTAAAGGCAAAATTAGTAAATTAACTTAAAATAACATAAGGAAAAGGTTTTATAAAAATATCTCAAATCTTCACTACCTTTTATGATTATTACTCATGTAATTAGTAAATTATGTTAATCATGTTTTCTACCTTTTGAATCATTTCAAAACCCACATGCTTAATTAGTCTCATTTTTACAATTAAAAACAAATTAATTAGTTATTTCTCTTTTGCGTTATTTCAAAGACAGCCTAACTAATTATTAATCTTTCCTTTATAATTAAAGGGTACTTATTAATTATTAAGTACCCATTATTTTCAAGCTACTTATATCAATTATTCCTCTCATCCCTATAAAAACCTTTCACCATTCTCGATTAGGCATTAATCAATCCTCTTATCTCTAAAAATTTTCTTCCTTCCAATATTTCTTTTTATTTTTGCATTATTTAGTGTTGCTCTTGGAAGTTTGGAGTAGTTTTAGTTCTTGCTTAATCAAGTCACAGTACTTGACATAAGGAGGCTCATTAATGTGGGAGTAGTTTCTTACTCTATCTTATTCTTAAGATAAGCAAGCTGACGAACCGGCCAGTCATAATGAACTGCTAATGCAAGTAACACTTTAACAGTAGAAGGTTTTGCAACCGGACTAAAGGTTTCACCAAAATCAATACCCAGAGTTTGGTGATAACCTTTAGCAACTAGCCTTGCCTTGTACCTATGGATTGAACCATCATTGTTATACTTCACTTTAAAAATCCATTTATTTCCAATCAAATTTTGTTCTGGGCTCTTTGGTACCAATTCCCATGTGTTATTAGACATTAAAGCCTGATATTTTGTTTCCATAGTAGTCCTCCACTCCTAATGTTTCAAAGCCTCCTTTACTATTGTAGGTTAATGCAACAATGAGTTAGTATTTGTCACTGATGAGACATAGTTCTTTGGCTTAAAAATGCCATGTTTGGCTCTTGTCATCATTCGATGCACTGAAGAAGGATTGACCACTAAAGGTTGAGGCACTGCAGGTTGTTGTAATACATCATTCATTAGTGATCTTGAATTATTAGTTCCTTGTTGTTGACTAGTTGTATCTCCTGCTGCTAAACATTAGTATTATCTGCTGCTGTTGAGGACCTGATATCAGATACTTGCTGAAAAACATGAGACTTAGTCTGTCTTGAGGTAGATGAAGGATAGTATGAGAGCCATTTGTAGAATCCACTAGTAACTGTTTAGGAAACAGATATTTATATGGAAAACTTTCCTCATTAAATATGACGTTTGAAGAAATATACACCTTGTTCGTTGGACTCAAGCATATATAGCCCTTGCGAGATGGACTATACCCAAAGAAAATACACTCCATAGTGTGCAACTGAAACTTATGATTTTGATCAGGTCTTAACCACGAACAACATGAACATTCAAAACTTTTTAGAAACAAATAATCAGGAGTGTTCCCTAATAAGGAGGTACTCAGTAATAAGGAGATACTCCACTGAGTACTGGTGTTGGTAATCAATCTATTAATTAGAGATATAGCCGTCTGAACTGTTTCATACCAAAAAGATAATGGTAATTCTGTTTGAGCTAACACAACGTCGTTTCTATTATATGTTTATGCTTCCTCTCTGCTATTCCATTTTGTTCATGATCATGAGGACATGAATGCTGGAATTCAATGTAACACCCCGATTTTCAAAACTTGATTTTCAAGTGAAATAATGAATATTTTGATTTTATATAAAAAAAATATATCACCGAAAATCGAGACGTTACTCGTATCCGTCTATCTTAACCCATAACCATTTTATAAATAATAAAATTTGCAAAACTATGAGTTTATATTCTTCCAACCAACTTACTGGTTAAAATAAACGAATACCTTTAATTCTTCATACAATCTTTATCTTCATGAGGGTACTTGCCCTTGTCCATCCATTATGGACGCAACATTAAAATACAATCATCCAATAGAATTAATGAATTCTATTCCAAGGCATTCACACGTGAAATAAATCACAGGGTGTTTACTGACTGTAATAATATTCATTGAATTTCAATTATCAATACAATTCGTTTAAATAATAAACCCTTAAAAATTAAATAAAAATATTCAGTCTCATAATACTAATTAATTAACCCACCCCTACTACTCTGAACTATGTCACGACTCGCGATTTTATTCTCTTAAGTACCTGCATAAAAAAAATATGGGTGAGCTTAAAAGCTCAGTGGGTCATCTAAACAATTCACAATATTTTATTGTGATACATACACAAGAACATTACAAACAAGTTTCACACATTAATCGTTGCAACATTAGATTGTTTGAGTCGATAATTTCATCACGTTCCAAAACACGTACCGTTAGAAAATCAAACTCAGGGTGGCACAGCCCAAAAAAAAATTGGAACATTGGCGATATTCCTTAGAATAACTGCCTCATATGTGTGATTCTTATCTTAATCGTGTTCTTTAGTGATGTCACGTCATACGTACGGTATAAGCACGATATTAAGTGCATTCATAAAATACATTCAACTCCACTACACATGGTATCATGTTACAAAATCAATTATAATAGTGTTCACGCATTCACTATGCCAATATTCCAAATCATACATTTCATTATCAGGCATTATAATTTATAAATGAATTCAACTACCACATGAATTTCATGCATCTAATTATCATTTGATCAGAATAAAAATCATGTTAACACACATATCATTATGGTTAAACAATCACAACAGTGCATACATATAATCATGTACAATAGGCATGCATAAGCAATCTAATAATACTATGGGCCTAATTAATTTAACATTCCTATCTATATATCAAATAAAATATTATGAAGACCTAGAATCATCCCCACCTGAATCGCTAAATTTCAAATCACTTAGATTCCTCGTCACGCGTAGTACTCAACCTGTACACGTATATTAGGTTTGTTAATATGATTACTCGAGTATGAGTGTAGAAATATATATACATATACATACATATATATAGTGGTTGGATGTTTAAACTAAGTATATATATATATATATATAAACATATTATAGTGCTTTGTGATATGATATAATGATGTGTATGGTATAACATTATATAATACAATATGTGATATATATATATAAATATATTACATAACATTTTGGTTGCTAAAAAAAAATAATAACACTTGGTAAAAAAAAAATGTATGATACATATAAATATATTATATAATATCTTGATTGCTAAAAATAAATAATTGAGTTGCAATGGTTAAAAATAATAATAATAACGTATTGTATGTATGATATATATATATATATATAAATGTATTATATAACATTTTGATTGCTTTAAAAAAATAAAAACACTTGGTTAAAAATGCATGATACACATAAATGTATTATACAACATTTTGGTTGCTTAAAAATAATAAAATAATAAAATACACTTCTATGTGTGATATTATATGTATGATATATATATATAAGGTGTAGTGATTTTAAAAAGTGTGATATATAATATAATATATAATATGTGTTAAATGATATAATATAATATAACGTGTGGTGGGTTTGAGAAGTGTAATATATAATATAATATATAATATTAAAATGAAGTGATATGTGATATTGGACGTTTTATATATATATATATATATATATATATTAAAATAGAATAATAAAGTGAAGAAGGATATAATATATACTATTAAAATGAAGTGATATGGAGTGAAGAAGAATATAATATATAATGTTAAGTGATGTGCTATTGGACGTTTTTATAAAAAAAAAAAATACATAAAAATGGAATAATGAGTGTGGTGTTGGTGGCGTGGGAAAACAGAGGAAATAGAGAGAATGAATAGAAATGAGAAAAGAAAGATAGAGAAGAGAGATTCAGACCGAGAGCGAAAGATCGGAAGTTCAAGAGATCGGGAGCGAGAGATCGAGAGATCAGAGGAGAGAGATCGGAGGCGAGGCGAGGCGAGAGATCGGAGAAGAGAAGAGAGAGAGAGAGCGGCAAGATCAGTGGCGGAGGAGAGGGTGGCGGCGAGATCAGCGGCGAATGGCGGAGGTTGCAGCGGCGAGATGGGAAGAGAAGAGAAGAAAGCGAGCGGCGGTGGCGGTGTACGCTGGAAGAAAGGAAGAGAGAAGAGAAGAGGGTTTCGAGAGGAAGAGAGTCGCGCGTTTGGTTTTAGAGAGAGCGAGAGCGAAAGATTTCCGGCGAGATCTCGACGAGGTTTCAGGCGACATGTCGGCGAGATCTCGGCGAGATTTCAGGCGACATGTCGGCGAGATTTCTGGATCTTGTTTGAAATTCTTTTTTTTTTTCTCTGGGTATTACACTGTTTATCTGAAAATCGTTTTATTTGTGCAATATTTTGCTCTTGAATTATGTTATTTGTCTTCCTTTATTGATTTTGATGCTTTGCGTGTTTTGGTGTAATTTTATTTTCCAGTTGATGAATTTCGACTATTTTTTTTTTTTTTTTTTTTTTTTGAATTTCGGTTCTTTCATGTGGAGATGTTAAGATATAGAAACTGAGATTTTTGCATATGTTATTACTTCTTTCTCTGGGAATTTTTGGATTAAGAAGGTGTGCATATTCAATTTTCTCTGGGTATTACATTCAACTCCATGTTGTTGCAACAATGTCGAAAATACTCTGATTCACCTCCCCAATCTCTCACACATTTAATTTTCCTTCCAAACTGAGTTTCTACCATCGACTTGAATATAGTGAATGCAGTTACTACATTTGATTTTTGTCTCAATGGATACACCCAAGTGTACCGTGAATAATCATTTATGAAGTGTAATAATACCTGAATCCCGCTCAAGAGACCAATGATCAAATATATGGTAACTTATGCACTTTACCATACTGACAGGCTTTGCAGAAATCACTGTTTTTATTCACAACAAAACGTTGATTACACATATCCACCACTTGAGAAACTACGTGATTAGATGGATGCCCAAGACGACAATGCCATACATTTCGACTAGAGGTATGAAATACTAAAGTATTTGCATTACCTGGTACTGATGAATCAACAACAGGTAAACTCTGAGACAGTGGACTTCGAAGATTGTACAATCCATCCTTCACTGCTCCTTTGAGTAGCACTTTACTGATTTGACGATCCTTCACAAACCAGCAATTCGAATAAAATTCCACATAAACATGATTATCTCTTGTTAACCGAGATATGCTTAATAGATTCCTTTTAATTTGTGGAACACATAAGACCTTTTCTAATGTAAGATCTGTTGTAGGTGTATGTAAGCTTGATTCTCCTATATGAGTGATAGGAAGGTTTGAGCCATTACCAACTGTGATTTTATTCATACCTTCACATTCAGTAGCTTGTGTTAGATTCTATGTCTCTCTAGTTACATGATGAGTTGCTCCACTATCCATTATCCATGCTTGATCTGCAACTGTTGATAGAGAAGCAAAATAAACACCTGGTTGTGAACCAGCACCAGAAGGTCCTTCCATGTAGCTGAAATTAGTCTTATAGTAGCACACCGCAGCTGAATGACCATATTTGTTGCAGATCTGACATGTAGGTCGATTTGATGAACGACCTCCACGTCTTCGTGGCTTTCCTCCACCTCGTTTTTGTTCCTCATTCTTTCCTCAACCTGCAACACCTTGATTCTTCTTGTTGTTTGATCCAGAGTTCATTGATTTTGAGTTGAACTGTGTATTGGATCCACCTGTGCGATTATACACAACATTTGCACTTGTTGCACCTTGTATAGAGAGATTAGTAATTTGATTCAATTGATCAAGATGTGTATCGAAGCTTAGTAATAAAGATTGCAATTCAGGCCATTATAGTTGATCGTCCTCTTTCAACAATGTGGTGATTGGTTAATATTTTGTTCCCAATTAATCCAGCGAGTGTGCAAGATATTAGATCTGATACTGGAAATGGTTGTCCAGCAGCTCTTACACAATCTGACTATTCTTTCATTTTTGCCAAGTACCGAACCATTGATAGAGACTCTTTTCTTGTAGTTTGTATATATCTCGGTCCCGCATATTTGGATCCTTGGCTCGATTATGAGCTCCACACAAATCAACAATAGCTTTCCATGCTTCTCTTGATGTAGATGCTCAAATGATTTGTGCGGCAACAGATTCTGGAAGGGAATTCAAGATCCAACCAAGTAACAACTGATCTTGGCTGATCCACTCCTCATATTCCAGATTAATTCATTCTTTATTTCTAGTAAATTAACATGTTATAGGTACATATATGTCATTTTAATTTTACTTACCTTATATATATATATATATATAGATATATATATATATGAAAATCTATTGATCTTTTATGTTGAAGAATAATTTTAACACATGGTACTTTGATCAAATGCAAGTATTTACATAATGAATATTTTAAATACATGAATCAACTTTTATATGATATACAAATATATACTTACGTACATATTAATAATTTATAAAAATGTTTTAAGTAAAATTATGCTTTTCTTTACACTTGTTTAAAATTAAAAGTTAGTGATCATATTATACCTTGATATATTTTCACATAAACGAAAAAGTTGTATATAAGTGTTAGTTTTAGTTTTAAAACAAGATTTTGAATATATAGCATATAAAGTTATTTTAAAAACAGTGAGCAGGTTTGACACCTCATGCCTCAGGTTTTACTTCGGTATTCAGATCAAATTATGGGCTGAAATCTTGAGTATGACACTAGGATATTGAAAGTACTAGAAAAAGAACAAGAGAAGGCCACGGAAGGGAGACAAAAATCCATCCCCAAAATAGTGTTAGGGGTTGTTTTTGGTAAAGGGGATTAGATGAGATTGGACTATTTTTACTCTCAATTTCATGTTTGGAGGTGAGGTGAAATGAGATAAAAATAATCTCACATTACCATTTTATCCCCTTCCAGCAAGTAAAACAATCCCATCATTTTTTGTGAGATTATTTTATCCCACCCTCTCTTTTTTTTTTTTTTTGTAAGGTTTAATGTAGTTTAAAAAAAAAAAGATTTCAATCTCAAACATACCACCAAACACATGATTACTTTATTCTTAATCTTATTTTATCTTATCCTATCCAATCCAATTCAATCCCATAAAAATAATTTTATCCTATTTCGTGCACCAAACAGACCCTTAGTGACTACGAAAAATTGTCTCTAAAAAGTTTTATCAATGAACATTTATTGTTAAATCATTATAATTAGTCTCAATTTTGATAATACGAAAATTTCCATAGATTGATTGGATATATATCCGCTCGTAATTTCTCACTAAAATATACTAGCAACACTATTTGGTTGTGTAATAAACTTTTCTTAGCAACAACAAAAGAAACTATGCTAAATCATTTTCATACAATATAAATTGATATATATTTTATCACGAAAAATATATATATATAGATATAAATTGATATATATTTTTTGAGGTAAGATAGATATTTATATTCAAGATATATATACAATAGTGCAGTCACAACTAGCTACGTCACATAAGCACCATTTAATCAATAGCAGAGTTTTTGATATTATTAAAGATATATATAACTTTCAAACAACAAAATTACTAAGGGCCTATTTAGAACAATTTTTTATACATGATAAATTGACTTATATATATTGAAGATATACATGGCAGTGCAGTCACAACTAGCTACGTCATGAAAGCACTATTTAATAGATGGCAATTTTTTTGATATTATTCAAGATATATAACTTTTAATCAACAAAAATACTAAGGGCCTATTTAGTACAACTTTTAAAAAAACACTTTTGAGAAAGTGATCTTACTTTTTCATTGTAGTTTAGTACGAAAGCCGGTGTTGTTAAATGACTCAAAAATTATTTTTGGTCAAAAATAATTTGTAAGCACAGGGCCTAAGGACTAAAATATTTATTAGAAAGATGATTTGACAATGAATGAAACTTAATGTTACCATTGTTATTTTGCATTTGATATTTGGTCATCAACAATTTAGTGATGAAAGTTTTTGTCATTAATCATATTAGCAACTAATATGTAACACCCCGATTTTCAAAACTTAAATTTCAAATAAAATAATGAATATTTTAATTTTATCGAGAAAAATAACTGAAAATCGAGATGCTAACCGTATCCATCTATCTTAACCCATAATCATTATATAGGTAGTAAAATTTGTAACACTATGAATTTGTATTCTTCTAACCAACTTACAGATTAAGATAAACGAATACTCTTTCATCTTCATGCTAAGGACTACATAATTCCCCTATACAATTTTCATATTAAATTGTGAGGGTACTTGCCCTTGTCCATTCATTATAGACACAACATTTAAATACATTCATCAAATAGAATTAATGAATTCAAGTCCAAAGCCTATACATTTAAAGTAAATCATGATCCCTTCAATAATCATAATAAGGTTTTATCAAAATTTCTAGTATCAATACAACCCTTTTTAAATAAAAAGTTCACAAAATCAAACAAGTAATTAGTTCATTCACTAATTAAAATCTTATCCAGATTATCATCCTACCCCTATCACTGAACCACATAACAACTTGCTACTTTATTTTCTAAGTACCTGCATGTGAAAAATAGGGGTAAGCTTGAAAGCCCAGTGGGTCATCTAAACGATTTACAACATTTTGTCATGATATATACACAAGAACATTACAAACAAGTTTCACACATTAATCGTTGCAACATTAGATTGTTTGAGTCGAGAGTTTTATCACATTCTAAATCACGTACCTTTAGGAAATCAAGCCCAGGGTGGCACTACCCAAAAATTAGAAACTCGTTGGCGATATTCATCATGAATAACTGCCCCATAATAAACGTTGGCAATATTCCTTACAATAACTGCCCCATAATAATTAATGGCGATATTCCTTAGAATAACTGCCCCATATGTGTGATTCTTATCTTAATCGTGTTCCTTAGTGATGTCACGTCATACGTATGATATAAGTACGATATTAAGTGCATTCATAAAACATATTAAAAGTCCACTACACATGGTATGATGTCACAATACTAAATATAATAGTATTATCGCATGAACTTCACTATGCAATATTCTCAAATCATATATTTTATCATCAGGCATTATAATATACAACTGAATTCAATTACCACATGAATTGCATGCATCCAATTATCATTTGATCAGAACAAAAATCATGCTGATATACATATCATCATGGCTAACAATCACAACATGACATATATAAAATCATGTACAATGGGCATGCATAAGCAATCTAATAATACTATAGACCTAATTAATTTAACATTCCCATCTATATATCAAAATAAAATATTATGAAGGCATAGAATCATCCACAGCTGTAACACACGCAATTTGTTCTTTTCCGAATTCCTTGGTGCGTAACCTACGTCCTCAACCTAAAAAGATCATGTAAAGGACTGAATTAAGACTCATGATTCTCAACCAAGAAGGCCTTTACATAACAATTTAATTTGTAGTTGTTCTTTTAATACTTCGTTCAATAGCTTTCATTGTACCATAGCCCATGGGCTGCGTTGTCGTCCATGAGTTGGGCAAGAATAGCTCCAAGTTGAACAAAACAACTCTAAAGAAGAAGAAGAAGAAGAAGAAGACGTCATTCTTCTCTGTCTGAAGAAGAACAACGTCGGACGGATCACAGGCGCCAGAGAAAAAAAAAAAAAGAAAAAAAGAAGAAGAATACCGGAGAATAACAGAGACAGAGAGAGATTTGGCGATTGGGGTTTCAAACGTCGGAGTTGATCACAAGCGCCGGTTGAAACTCGTCGATCCGAAAATGTCTTGGGTCATTCTTTTTCCTCATCTCACCAATACTTTCTTGATGGTGAGCAGAGAGAGAGAGCTTCGAGCAAGAGAGAAGAGAGAGGCGATTGGGCTTTTGTGCGGCTGGGTTTCGAGAGGGAGAGTTGGGTTTTCGTGCGATTGGTTTCAAGAGAGAGAGTTGGGTATTTTGTGCGATTGAGTTTTGAGAGAGAGAGTTGGGTTTAAGTGCGATTGGTTTCGAGAGAGAGGGGCTTGTGCGATTGAGGTTTTGAGGCGATTGGGTTTCAGCGATTGGGGTTGAGAGTCATGGCGAGAGCGAAGTTGCAGAACGAAGTTGCAAAGCGAGATTGCAGAACGAGATTGCAGGCGAGATTGCAGATTACAGGGCGAGATTGTAGGGCGAGAGAGTGAGGAGTCATGGCAATTAGTTTCCTTGATAAAGAAGGAGAGCCTGGGATGTGCGCGCGGAAACAGATCGTGAGCTCCGAAGAACAAGGGATGTGCGCAAGGCCGTTGGAAATAGATCGTGGCTCCGAAGAACAAGGGATGTTCTCGATTGCGATTTGGAACCCGTAGAATGCGCTGGAGGATAGGTTTTGTAGGGCGATGCCGTCGGAGGCGGCGAAGAAGGCGAGTACGTGAGTTTTTTTTTTAAGATATTTGGAAAAAGGGTTCGAAGATGAGAGATTTTGAATTGAATTGGGAAAAAGGGTTTAATGATGAGCATGTAGATATTTTCAAAATTTTCAGGGGATTACATAATAATTTTAGAATCATGCAGCAATAAAAATTTTGCTTGTATGAAATATTTTCTATCTAAAGTGAATATTTGAGATCTTTTTCTTTTGGATGCTCTCTTTAGTTATTCATAATGACAACTAAAGATGGAAACACATTTAATTAGTTCATGTAAAACAAAAGCAATCTAACCAAATATTTAGATTTTACATCGCTTTACATAAATTTATCAACAATGACATAACAGCATGCAGTTTTGGATAATTATTTTAAAAATATTCTAAACCGTGATAATGGTATAGTTATAACCATTATTATACGTCTCCCACCCGAAATATCAAATCTCTAACTCTCTTTTCTTCTCTTGTTTTCTCTCTCTATCTTTCGTTCTTTTTTTTCTTTTTTTTTCTTTCTCTAGTCCTATTTTCAAAGCAGTTGCTTCTCTTTACTTTCTTTAAACCCCTTGCCTTCTTTCTTCTTTCTTCTTTTTTTTTTTCCTTCTTTTCTCTTTAATAGTCATTTTTCACTCAGCTATTAGTATATCATCTATTGTTATTCTTTAAATATACAGTATGAAGGTTTTTCTTTTATGTTTCAAGATCTTTTTGACTTTCAATGCATTGTAATGTATTATTAGATGGCTTCCAATGCTTTAGATTTTGATTGTAGCCCTTGCTTAAAGTTTAATTAAAACCTTAACTCTTTGATTTCTTCTTAGAAAATATCTTCAGGCTAGCAATTTCATTGAGAGATCAATATTATTCACTAAAATTTGAAATCTTACCTTCAACTTCAATATAAATTTTTCTATTTTTAGGTTTTCGAGTCTTTTTTTCTTCCAAGATTTGTACCACCTTTTTTTTTTTTTTAAGTCTCATTTATGTTTGTTATTTTCAAACATTTTCTTACTTTATTTAGTTATTTCAGAATACTTGTCACGCGCAGATGATTCTCTTGATCTCGAATTGAGTGAGGTTGGCCCCCCCTGGAATGGCTTGGGGGAACGTGTCCCCCAATCTCTTCCGAAAAAATGATGCAGCCTTATACAGAGTTCGAAGATGATATGGACCCCCCGAGCGAGAACCTCCAATTGTTTAGGGGTAGCACTCTGTTTCCCTTTGTGGACAAATTCTTTACTCTTTTAAGAATTCTTTCTCCCACACACCCTTGCGCTCTTTCACCGAAGAGGAAAGAATCGAAACACTTTCTAGTGTGAACCGTAACTACAGAGCGCACTAGCGCACTCCGGCTTTCCCTTTATGAGTAAGGGCTTAAAAGTGTCTTGCACGATATAACTTTTTGGTTGTATCTTGTAGGTGACGACAATGTCAAGTTGGCGGCAGAAGAAGACTCGAAGGTGTGATACGTAGTGGGTTTAGTATGCCCTGCCAAAACGGCTCCGAAACAAACAAAAGTGTGTGTACCCTATATACTGGAGGAAGGTGGGGATGATGTCAAGTCTGCATAGCCCTTATCGGTTGGGCTACGCGTGTGCTACAATAGCAATTACACTGGGAAGCAAGGTCGTATAAAATAAAAACTCAAATTGATTTTTTTTTTGAGGCAGAATAAATAGACCTATTTATCCACGATCGAATCCTATTTGGTCAATACACTATTGTCAATATGAACATTGAGAAAACAAAAAAAAATGAAATAAATTTCAATAAAAAAAGGGCTTGTGTGGTTGCACATTGATTTCTCAATCCAAAAGCCTGTGATTTCCCCACCTAACCCTCACCTTGACTTAACGGATAAGATCTTGAATAACCCAATAGTCGAGTGACTAAAGTCCCATGTTCGAATCTCCAAAATTTATGCATACCCAGTTCCCTACATTCGCCAACCAATACGGATAATGGAGGGGGGTGATGAATTCCACTTCAATCAATTTCTTCATCTCTTCCTGGACCTACAGTGATATGGTAGGATGCATTTCTTCAAATTCCAGTCTTTTCTATCAAAATGAGATTGAAGTATGTTCCAAGACCAACATCTATGAAAATGTTGAACTCACACGTTACCACTGGCACTATGTTGCTTCCTCGGCATCGTGGAGCACTCCTATAAAGTTGAATATTCAATATACAATTCTTTGAGACTCTCCAAGGGGAATGAGATTAAATTAAGCTAGTACAACCACTTTACGTCTATTGTAGTACTACTTTCGTTGTTCATCTATTACCTAGCACTCGTGTCGCCATACCCCCCCCCCTCGTGGCATTTCCATGACCAACTAGAAATAACCAACAAATCCCATTCTTATTGGAACCAAACCAACCTTTTTTAAGGAACCTCCAACTCTTTTTTTTAGGATAGCTCCCCTCTTTTATTCCGGACGGGGTTTATTATATTTATAATTAATAAGAAGTAGAGTCTCACTCAATATTCAAAGGATTTTTCATTGATCTTGAATAAGTAAATGACTCAGCAGATTCAGAAACAGGGGTGGTGAGAGTCGAACCGAATGGAATGGCATAAACAGCAACTCGGTAAAAGGCTGATGAGACGTAGGTTTCATAAGTAGCAATTGACTCAACAGTTCCAGTCTATTCATTCGGGCGGGAAAGGCACTTCTAGCTGTCACACCATCGATCAGCACAAGATCAATGCAAGGGCGATAGCCATGCATGCCTCGAACAGATGAGAAGTGTACCAACGCTAAGATATGAGTTGTAACCACTCGTAAACGCTACGGGGAAGGAGCTGAAAAATCGTAGTTTGCTGGTGATGGTATGGAATGAGACTTATTAAGTAGGCATGGTCCTACATTAAACCTAAGTGTGTTATCTCAAAGAACCCCATGATGTGAATGTTTCGATGATTCCAAACTACTCAATTGAGTGTCTAATGATCTTGTTAAGTGTTTCAGAAATATCAGGAATCAAGATCAAATAGTTGAGCTTACAAGACAATTGATTAATCAAGATCAAGGCTTCAAGTTTTGAGCTATTAGAATGTAAAATTTTCGCTCAAATAACTCCCAACAAGATTTATAATATATGCATAATTGCATGGTTTAATCGATTTGATTTCGAGGTATTTTTCGTTGATTTTATCTATCACTCAATGACTTTTAATGTTTGATTTGATGTAAAACACCAAGTTTTTAATATTGTTTTTATCGAGCTTTAAAATGTTGAAAAATGTCAAAATAGTTTTTAAGTGTCCATCAGGATGCTGATGCATCAATCAGGATGCTAATGTCTCAGCAAAGCCCTCCTATACTTAGTAAGTCAGGACGCTGATGACACATTAGGACACTGATATGGTTCTAGGTTGAAAATGTTCTTATTTATCAGGATGTTTACATCTTGAGTAGTGCCCTCATTGATTCAACCAAATGAACTTATCAGAACGATTGAATATCATCACGCTGATTGATCTTAAGTATTTCAAGCATCAGGACGCTCACAGTTCAGCAGCGCCCTTATGTTATTTTGTTTTAAAAACGAGTTAGGACGCTGATAGTGCATATGTTGGAGTCATTTATCTATCAAGATGCTTATGTTTGAGTAGCGCCCTCACAAGAACCAACTATGTAACTCAGCAAGACAATGATTGATCAGTAGCGCACTCATCATTTTTATAGTTTTAAAATGTCTAAGTAAGTCAGGAAGCTTATGTTCCAATAGCGCCCTTATGGTTCAAAATGTCTTTAGTAAGTCTGGACGTTTACGTTCAAGTAGCGTCGTCACTTCACTGTTCAGTAGGAAGCTCACGTTGCATGAGCACCCTTAAGGAACAAAATGACAGTTGTTGGTATTATACGTCAGGACGTTGATTGAACATCAAGCTACTAATCCAACACTGACATAAGTTTTGAAAAAGCAATTGTCAACCTGTTTGCTAACAGTTCAGGTGCATGAACCGTGTTCAACAAGACTTTCCTTATTCATGCTATCTGAACTGTATCATAATTATTTTGTAAGAAGCCAGACTTACCATTTATGTGCAAGATTAAAGTCGTTGTGAGAAAACATTCATATTTGAAATTCAAATCAAATGCTTAACCACTTTATCTCAACTAAGTCTATATATACCAACACTTAGATTCAAAACATAGAACACCGAAAATTCTCGAGCCATTACTTTTGAAAGTTAGTCGAATTTTTAAATCGCTTTTTATACTTAAATTGTTTTTCAAATTGTTGTTTTTGAAACAAGTTTCATTCAAAAGATTTTCATATTGACCTTACATTTTATCTATTCCATTGAAAATTTATTGAAGAAAAGAGAACTATTTCACTCAAATTTTCAGCATTGTTTTAAACATCATATCATTACTTGCTGAAGGAGAAATTTGAGAGATAGTTCATAGGATACGGTTGTACTTCATTTCATATCTTGTATATTGTATCGAGTTGTAACAGTAGTTATACAAACTGTTGAATACTTATCTTTGTTTTATTCAACAAAGTGGTCATTCTCAAGTCTGTAAGTTGAGAAAGTTTTATGTTAGTCTCACACCCGAAAGTTGAAATAGGTAGTTCTCTAGCTTGTAAGTCAAGAGGTGTAGGTTGGTCTCAAGCCCGTAAGTTGAGCAGTGTAACAGTGGTTCTCACACCTGGAAGTTGAGAAAGAGTTGTAACGGTTTGATTCTCACTCGTAAGAGAATCCCTTAGTGAAGAGGTTTGAAAATCCTAACTGAGGAGGTTAGGTAGTGGAGGTAGGTAAGTAGTCGAACCACTATAAATCAATTGTGTCAATTGATTTACTTTTTCGCATTTTATCATTTGCCATTGGATTATTTTTTAATTATCTAAGTGTCCAATTCACCCCCTTCTTGGACATACCTGGGCCAAAAAAGTGTGCGCTAGCGCGCCTGTCGTTTCCTTCGGGAGTTTTGAAACAAATTTTAGGTGTAGTGTAGTCAGCCTACGTTTGTTGGGGAAAAAGGTTGAAAAAGATGCACTTATCAGAAGCCATCTGAGTTGCCATGACCAATCATCGAACTAATAAGAGATTACTGCTTGTTCTGGCTGAGATATGGAACTTTTATACCTGTACATTCATAAACTAAGTTGAATTGATTGTTACTAGAAAGTCTGTGGGAATTCTGCTGCATTAGAATGGCATAGAGGAGAAATCACTGTCATTGTGGAAGATGCATTCATGCTCAGATGATTACCTAGGGGGTTGAGTATGCCTATTGTATGTTAGAGATATGAGAGATGAAAAATGTTATAACTAGAAGCAATTGAAGGATTTCAATGATGCCTTCACTACTCATCAATCGTACACCCTGACTACACATTTCAATAGGGCGAAACTGCTAGAAAACTCCAAAGCTAGCTAGCGCACACTGAAGTCTGGTGTAGTTCTGTCAAGGACCGTGACTATTCAATCTAATTGCAGACCATGCATATTTAATGTACTTAGTTTTGATTCCGGACCATGCCTTGACTACACGTAATGAGACTGGGTGATGGAAGGCTTTCGTCGTCTTTTTCCCACTTTCACCTTCTTTTTTGGACGGGAAGATGCGAATTGCGAAGGCCTTCCCACCACGCCATTATTTAAAACTTTGTTGAAATAATTAATTTTTAAACCTATATTGGGAGTGTGGAAGAGGAGTTAGCTACATACAACCCTATCATCTCATGAATTAAATACTTGCCTTCATTTGCCTGAAAAATTACTTATCATTAATTATATATATATTTGGTTTCTCTTTGGAACAATTAACATTGCCCTTTTTATTGAAATTGAGTTTAAGGAAACCTTAAAATAATTATTCGTTCAATAATTATATTAATTATTGTAGTCCAATAATAACGGTGGTGCTTGGTCTAAAACTTAGTGAACGTCTTGTTTAACTTACTCTCACAACTTGAATAGTTCTAATTATATGAAAACTTAAATTGTGATCTTTTTTTACTCATACAAAGTATACAAAAAGTTCTTTACTAACTTTTGATCAATTTAATTTATAATCATATCTACTCACCTAGAGTTTAGATCTTGGTCATCTAATTTGTTATAACATGTTTTTGGACCTTAGTTAATTTAGGGTATACATTTATCAATATCCAATCCCCAATGCTTTAGAGAAATCTCACCTTTGTCAACATCTCATGTGTTATGAATTATATCTTAGCTATATATACAATTAAGCCTTCTAAAATACTCATGGTGCACATGCATTTCTTCAAGTGGTCATTCATTAATTAAAGAACTTAATTACTAACGAAAAAGAAAATCATCAGCTATAAGTAAACAAAAAATTATCAAGAAGGAAAAAAAATATTGAAAATTTTGTCTTTTCTGTGTTCAACTTCTTCATATGTATAATATAAAAAACTTTTCAAATTGAAAAATGAATGTGAACTGATTAAAATAATACTATAACGTCATTGGCTAATTCTAGGTTATCAAGTTGATCATCATCAAAATTCTAGTTGAGCTGTCTAGAAAGTTTTTCCAATCATTGTGACTAAAACAATTATAAATATATACATGCATCATTTATTTTTAAAGAGCCTATTTAATTTCAATGCATCAAAGCATATAATTAAGCATGTATAATGATATAGAATAATCCTCACATACATAATAAAATATAATAAAATTTGATCAAATTGGAGGGCCACCTTCTATAATTAAAGTAATTGACAGCTGCAACTGTGGAAGAAGGTGCTTGATTTATGAAGCAATTGAAGAGAGGAGAAAACCCATTTCACAAAATTAAAAAAATAAATAAAATAATATTTTATATATAATATGCATTTGTTATGTAATATTTCCAAATACAAATATATTCCTAAGATCGGTGCCACCGTACCAATGTATTGTCTAAAAATGACTTTAGCCCCCGATCAAACGTAGCATTAGTCAATAAAATAATCGCTAAAACCACATTGACTAGTGAGAAAGGGATAATGATAAAGTGGGTCCCAGTATATAAATAATACTTGTGGACGAGCAAAGTCCACACAACGTGTCGCTTTCACCTTGCCCGTCCACAATTGTTTTATTTCTCCACTGGGCCCACTTCGATGACGAAATGCGTGTCCGATTATTGATCAAGTACAACGTGTTCTTTACGAGGTTGGCCGGGCCCACAAACTCGCCAACTTGTCACCAAACTCAATACCTAACACACTGATAAATTTTTTAAAAAATGAGAATTATAAGGTGACTCCAGTGTGTCTCAGCACATTCCCAGTGTCCCCACTAGCCCTTGATGATGATGATCTGATAAAGAATGGACGGTGATGGAACTAATGAGTATCTAAATTCCATGCAGCGTCGGCGCACTAGATCGTTTTCCGTCTTGCTTCTTCAGATTAATTGTGAACAGGAAGTAAATGGGGAAACTTCATATGCTTTAAAGAAGCTTCGGTTAAAGTGTCCGGATTTGTCACCAATATGGTGTTTTCTGACACGTGCACCTAGAGAAGAGAAAAACGCTACCATGAAATTACACATCTTTTTTTTTTCTGCTAATTGTACTAATGCTCTAAACTTACTAAATGATGCAGATTTTGTTGTTTGATATACATAAATAAATAAAATCATGAGGTGAATTTTGAAGATTTTCTAAATAGAGTGGTGCTATATGAATTGTGACTAGGATGGGTACTAGAGTAGAAACTGCGTCACCAAATTACTCTTAAATTTACATAAAATCACAAGCGTCAATGCGTGATTAAATGAAATCTCAAAATGATAGAAGCATTATAACTTCAATTATAGTGCTACTTTAGCCTTTTTATTTTTTTTTTAATAATGTGAGCATTCAATAATCGCCTTGCAATACTAATTTAACTACAAAAAGTTGTAATTAATTATAGGGTTTGATTCTTAGAGGTGTCCTCATTGATAGAGGTTTATCATTCCACTTCGACCTTGAACGGAAACTAATCCTATACTCAAAAGGTGTGGGGATATCTCATAAAAAACTAAAAAAAAGAAAAATTGTTATTACAATGCAACTACTCATTAATGTTCACTAGATCATTTATTACGCATTTCGAGATATATAAATCACACATATCTAATTAACATGAATGTGTTTATAACTTTTTACACTTAGATTAACATTTTCCTTTTATATAGATAGTAGTTAAGTATTAAAAGTCCGTTTGTTGTTTCTATGGATAGTTTGTTATTATTGTTACAACTGTTATGAGTTGGTTAAGGTTGTTATCTGTTGTCTATATAAAGACATCATTGTACAGATTCTCAGTTATGAAAACATAGCTTTCTTGTTTTCCAACTAGGCATCAGAGCTTTTAAGCTCGCGCATGGTGTCAGACTCGTCTCCAGCTTCAGCGACAGGCAATCCTTCAGCAACCAATGTAGTGCATGGAAATTCACCACCTATGACACAGTTCTCTCTAATCGGAATGTTTTCTTCTACAAATCAAGTGGTACATCCTTTGAACCAGATGATTACGATCAAACTTGATGATTCCAATTATCTCTTATGGAAACATCAAGCTTACTCAGCTATTTAAGGTTATGATTTAGAAAATTTTATTTGTGGTACACAAGATGTTCCATCTATGTTCTTATCTTCTGAAAATGGATCAAGTAATCCTAATCTTGCATTTACTTTGTATCAACACCAAGATCGATTACTAGTTTTGTAACACCCCGTAAATTTAATGAAATACATACGTTGAAGTACACGTATATCGATATATATAATACACGTATTTTAGACGTATGAGTTAAATATACACGTGATAATACACGTATTTGATACGTATGCGCTAAATATACGCGTGTATGATTAGTAAATAAATAAAATTATGAAATGAAGATGATACATATGAGATCATCCTATTAAAAAAAATGGAGTTGAATTAAAGTGATTAATTTATGGGGTTGGTTAATTAAAGATGTGGATTGGAATATGATTGAATGAATGAAAGTGAAATATTAAGATAGGGAGTTGGTTAACTATTGAGATAAGGAGCATGGAATCATTTGTATATATAAATATAAATAAAAAATAAATTTCTCTTCCTAGTTGTTTCCAACGTGTGACAACAAGAATAAAAAAAAAAGAAAATGAAAGAAGTTGCTAGAATGCAACCAAAAAAAAAACAAGAAGGGAAAGAGAAGTACAGAGAAGAAGGACAGACGAAAGAAGAAGAAATAGGAGAAAAAAAAAAGAACGCGAAATTCGAACCCGCGGTAAGTGATTTTCATTTTCTTTCTTCGTGAAATTGATCTCTAAGCTAGATGTAACAATTCTAGCGGAGTAATTTTTGTTGTGGGAGCCGTTTTACGGCGTTTTCAAAAATTGAGGTTTTGACCCAACGTGAATGAAAATCTGCTAGAAAGGTAGAAAAACGTTCCCTGGACTGTCGGGACCCCGAATATGTGGTTAAATTCAATTTCATGATTTTTGGAGACCGTTTGACAATTTTAATACAATTTACATCTTTCGGATGAATAGTGAATAGTGAATAGTATTGTGAACAGTGATGTGAACAATGATTTGAAATCATAGATTCGTAGAGAACTGAATTCCGGACGTTTCGATACTAAGATCGTGATTTTTGGATATGATTTGATATTTTTAGTAGCTAACGATACGATAAATGATGCGTCTCATGATAATCTATGGTAATTTCAGTGTTTAAATTGAGAGCTTAAGGGCATGGATAAACGCTCTTGAGGAAGCAATATTGTTGCTCAATTTTAGAGGTTGGCTTAGAAAACTCGTGTAACCACTGTGAGTATAGTTTTCTTGATTTGGTTCTTGTATGGCATTGTACGGATATAAAATGTTTGATTTTATGCATGCTATATTTATATATAATGCATTGAGTTTTATGGATCATGCAAACTGATTTTAGCAATTGGAGTTTGTAATGATGAGGTTTTGCGAATCCTCATTGTCATTTCGTTAGGAATTAGACCCAGATGAGGTTTTGCGAGTCCTCATTGTCAGTAGGTCTGTCCTAACAAGGGTTGAGATCCTTGAAATGACTGTGAATTGGGTAATGAGAGGTTGTGTCTACCTTGTACGGCCATACAAGGGTTAGACTCGCTCTCTTGCCTTGCGGATGAGGGAGATTGTGCATTGTGTTAATGAAAACTCATGTAATTTATGTTATTGACATGTATAATATATTCGTTGAATGATGCATGTGTTGAATAAGTATTTGAAATGGATTTAAATGTCATATTTCTCTAAATGTATATAATTGCCATCTCAAGAACTATATTCACTGAGCTGTTGTTTGCTCACCCCATTTCCTCCAATATTTCAGGTATTGAGTCGAAGGGAAAAGGAAAAAATCCGTGAGTGATAATCACGTGAACCTTCGTCTGGTGCATGTATGTATGCTTTGAGGAATTAGATTATATTTTTGTTATTTTGATATGTATAATTATCACACACTATATATATGTAATATCACCTAGATGGGTTGTGTGGTAATATTATATAATATTTGGGATGATGAACTGAGATGATCATAGATATTTATCAGGTGAGAATTTAATTTGTGGAATGAATGGAATGATTATAGAGAGTTATATTAGATTTGATTTGTGGTATATTAGAAAAAAAAATTACTGTAACTTTTGGGAGTTATTGTGAGACTACGTGAAGGCTGACAGTGTATTATATATTGTATATGGTTATGTACAGTGTATAGTACATTGTGCCGGTCATGACGTCAGCCTACGTCAGGGGCGTCGTGACAAGTTTCATGGTTATTGTCATCGATTAGTCCTTCATTTCTTCCTGAAGTCATTGGTTGTGAAACCTTGATGGAAGTCTGGTCTACAATTGATCAGTATTTCACCTCTCATTCAACAACCAATATCACGCAATATAAGTATCAATTACAAACAAAGAAGAGGGGGAGTCTATTCTTGGAGGTTTGGGAAGTGAGTATGAACTTATTATTGTTGTCATTACATCCAGCAAAGAGCTTTTCACTCTTCGTGCTGCTCATACTTTACTTCTTGCATCTGAAACTAGACTTCAACAAAGTAGGGGTGTTCATCAACCCGACCAAACTGAACCTTTTGGGTTGGTTTGGGTTGGGTCATGGGTTGAGCCCCTAAAAACTTAATTAAATAGATCCGAGCTGAGGTAAGTGTTGAAACCCTAAAATATTCCCCTAGACTTGATTTTTTTAAGATTTATATGTATCTTATGATTTTTATCTAAAACTATCTAATTTAGCTTATACCATAATATATATATATATATACATATACATATCACAGGGTTACTATACTATTAATATATACAATCTCAATCAATACGCTGCCATTTTACAAATTATTATTATTATCTACTAATATGTAATATTAAGAGACTATTCATTGCAAAATAATAGTGGAAAAAAATTACTAGCAAATCTAAACGATAAATGAATAATTAAAGTTTTTATATCAATAAATTATATGTCAAATATGAGGCTTAAGTCCAGCCCGATCAAGTCGACCCAACCCGAACTGTTTGGATTGGGTTGGGTTAAAAGATAGATTGGGTTGGGTTGGGTTTCAAATTTACCAACATGAACTGTTTGAGTTGGGTTAGGTTTTGGCCCCAACCCAACCCATGAAGACCCTCACAACAAAATTTGTCTGTTGAACCTCCATTGTTAGCTAATCTTGCACATCACAATCGTAATTCTACTCCAATATTTCATCAAGGTCCACAACATTCTGGTGGGAGGAATACTGGTATTTGTGGTCGAGGTAGAGGTCGTGGAAGATCAGGCAAGCAGAGATGTCAATTATGTGGTAAAAATGGACACACTATACACAATTGTTACTATAGCTTTGATGTGTCATTTCTTGGATCTGGATTTGGTTCTTCAAATTAGCAAGTTTATGATAATAACTCATATGTTGCGACAATTGCTTCTTCATCTGGATCTGTTTCTTCTGTTCCCAAGGGTGGAAATTCATCTCCAATGGCTGCCTTACTTGCCACACCTTAACTGGTTTCAAACAATTATTGGTACCCTGACTCAAGTTCTGCAAATCATCTCATCTATCATTTAAACAATCTCAGTTTTGAGAATGAGTACTTTGGTTCAAATAAAACACACATGGGAAATGGAACGGGTTTGGCCATTTCACATATTGGACAATCTTCCTTTTCTTCTAATTCCTCTTCTAAAGTTTTGGTTCTTAAGAACTTATTACATGTTCCCCAAATCACTAAAAATTTGATTAGTGTTTCTCAATTTTGTCATGATATTGATGTGTTCTTTGAATTTCACTCTTATATTTGTCTTGTGAAGGATCGATTGTCCAAGTAAATCTTTATTCAAGGGAAGCTGGTTAATGGACTTTATGAATTCGATCTTTGCAAACTCAATCATCATGACAAGCCTGTGTTTTTGAATCCTTCATTAAGTTTGGTTTGTGCTTCTAATACTATTAATTTTAGCCAATGTTATTTCTGTTGTTTCTAATTGAAAATTGTCTTCGGTGTTTGATATGTGGCATATGTAACACCCCGTAAATTTAATGAAATACATACGTTGAAGTACACATATATCGATATGTATAATACACGTATTTTATACGTAAGAGCTAAATATACTCTTGATAATACACGTATTTTATACGTATGAACCAAATAAACGCGTGTATGATTAGTAAATAAATACAATTATGAAATAAAGATGATATGGGATCATCCTATATGGGTGCTTACAAGTAAAAAATTGGAGTTGAATTAAATTGATTAATTTATGGGGTTGGTTAATTAAATATGTGGATTGGAGTATGATTTAATGGCTTAATGCATAGTATGATGAATACATGTGAAATAAGTGAATTGAGTTGATGGTACATGGTTTAATGAATTAAAGGGATTAATTTAGGGGGAAAGTTGGTTTGTTAACTTGAATGAGGAGCATGGGATAAAATGGAAAAGTTGGTTTGTTAACTTGCATGAGGAGCATGGAATCATTTGTATATATAAATATAAAAATAAAATAAAAAAAAGAATAAAAAAAAAAGAAAATGAAAGAAGTTGCTAGTTGTTTCCAACGTGTGACAACAAGATTAAAAAAAAAAGAAAATGAAAGAAGTTGCTAGAATGCAACGAAAAAAAAAAGAAGAAGCAGAGAGAGAAAAGGAAGAACGGCAGAGAAGAAGGAGAAGGAGAAAAAAAAAGGAAACGGCGGATTTGCAGCCCAATTCGACGTGCCGGTAAGCTATTTTTGCTATTTTTCGTCGTAAAATTACTATCTAAGCTAGATCTAACCTTTCTAGAAGTAATTTTTGTTGTGGGAGCCGTTTTACGGCGTTTTGACAAATTGGGGGTTTTGACCCAATGTGAATGAAAATCCGCTAGAAAGGTAGAAAATGCTCCCTGGACTGTCGGGACCCCGAATATGTGGTTAGATTCAATTTCGTGATTTTTGGAGACCATTTGACAATTTTAATACAATTTACATCTTTCAGAAAAATAGTAAATAGCGCATAGTAAATAGTAAATAGTGCATAGTAAATAGTAAATAGTAAATAGTAAATAGTAAATAGTGCATAGTGAATATTAAATAGTAAAAAGTGAATAGTACTATGAACAGTGATTTGATATTTTTGTAGCTACCGATATGGTAAATGATGATTCTCATGATAATCTATGGTCATTTTAGTGTTTAAATTGAGAGCTTAAGGGCATGGATAAACGCTCTTGAGGAAGCAACATTGTTGCTCGATTTTAGAGGTTGGCTTAGAAAACCCGTGTAACCACTGTGAGTATAGTTTTCTTGATTTGGTTCTTGTATGGCATTGTACGCATATAAAATGTTTGATTGTATGCATGTGATATGTATATATAATGCATTGCGTTTTATGGATCATGCAAACTGATTTTAGCAATTGGAGTTTGTAATTATGAGGTTTTGCGAGTCCTCATTGTCAGTAGGTCTGTCCTAACAAGGGTTGCGATCATTGAAATGACTGTGAATTGGGTGATAAGAAGCTGTGTCTACCTTGTACGACCATACAAGGGTTAGACCCGCTCTCTTGCCTTGCGGAGGAGGGAGATTGTGCATTATGTTATTGAAAACTCATGAAATTTATGATGTTGACATGTACAATATATTCGTTGAATGATGCATGTGTTGAATAAGTGTTTGAAATGATTTTAAATGTCATATTTCTATAAATGTATATAATTGTCATCTCAAGAACTATATTCACTGAGCTGTTAATTGCTCACCCCATTTCCTCCAATATTTCAGGTATTGAGTCGAAGGTAAAAGGAAAATCCGTGAGTGATAATCACGTGAGCCTTCGTCTGATATGTGTACGTATGCTTGGAGGAAATAACTTATATTTTTGTTATTTTACTTATCACACATTATATATATATATGTATCACCTAGATGGGTTATGTGGTAAGATTATATAATGCTTGGGATGATGGAATGAGATGATCATAGATATTTATCAGGTGAGAATTTAATTTGTGGAATAAATGGAATAAATGTGAGTGGAATGATCATCTATATATATTTAATTTGATTTGACGTGTGGTATATTAAAAAAAAAAATCCTGTACATTTTTGGGAGTTTTGTGAGAGTACGTGAAGGCTGACAGTGTATTATATACTGTATATGGGTATGTACAGTGTATGGTACACTGTGCCGGTTATGACGTCAGCCTACGTCAGGGGCGTCGTGACAATATTGGTATCAGAACCAAGTTTAGGATTAAAAGCCTAAAGATTAAAAGCTGTATTATATTATGATTGATTGTATGGGTATATATATGGGTAGTCTTATTATGCTGAGCCTAATCCAATATGTTATCTTGACTGAGAATCACCTGTGTCGGTGAATTCTAGATTTGGAAAAGAATAGTCAAGATTAACAATGGAAATTGCTGATCAAGAAAGGGTCAGAGGGCTGAAAGAAAACGAACTGGATGTAATCCAGTGATAATAAACGATATAGCTTATATATGGCTAGTAACTACCCAACAACAACGAAATGCACAGCTTATGAGCTTGTGGTAAAGTTGTAATGTGAGAAAGACAGAGGCTTGAGCCATTGATAGCTCCAGATGTGGGTGCTAATGGTGTGAGTACTTCTGTAAAAACATATATAGTTAAGACTGAAGTCAACATAAAATACATAGAAGGTCTCAATGATAAGCTAGATGAAATGCAAAGAGATGTGAAAGTTATGAAAACTTTCAGGAGAAGAGGCTCTATTTTAAATGACAGTCTGATAGTAGACGGAGTAAAGAATTTGAAACTCTGAGTGGAGACTATCTTCGAGAATGATTAAGTCTCTGAACATGATAAAGCAAGTTAGTTACGTTTAAGCTAACTGATGATAGAAAATTGGGTTAAGGACTCCTGAGATGATTAAGGCATGAGATTAATTAAAGAAGCTAGTTTAGGAGGGCTTCTATCATCATGCTGAAATTGACTGAAGGCATGAAAAATTTTATCTTGTTAAAATGTAGTGACATGCCTAACCATAAAGACAAACATGAATTAAATAGACTGGTATAGTTTATTTTTGAAATGATCACTAAGGATATTCTGAGAAGGATAAGGATCTAGAATAAATTGTGGGATCCTATACGGCAGGTTTGATAATTGTTGGGTTATAAATATATGCGCAAGTTGTGAGATAGCCTATAAATTTCGGGTCAGCCAAAACTGTGGTGAAATTGTTAACCCTAGCAATATTAGTGATATAACTTGTACCGCCATTTGAAGCCGAGTCATCAACACCAGTGTTAGGTACAAGGCGAAATAAGTAATGTAAGGAAATGTTGGGGCAAAAATATGAAATTGAAGATAAGTGAAACATTGAGTAAGGTTGAGATTTTGACAGTATTGGGTCAGGTACTAACCCAATAAAAATGGGAAAAAGAAAAGTGATGTTAACGAATTATGAAAACCAGAATTGGTTTCCATTGCCTGAGCAGGAGTCACAAACTGCGTACATTGTATCTCGACCTATGATTGTCGATTATCAATCTGAAAAAAAAAAAGAGACACGAGATGTGTTAATCTCCAGTTAGTTGATATGGAATGCTCCAGTAAATTTTATCAATGTGACTCCACCAGATTTTAGAGAATAAATTAAAGTAAATACAAGACCAGATCCAAAGATGAGTAAGACGTTGATAACATGTATGATCAATATTTGGTTATGGTGTATATTCTGATGTGTTGTTGGATCTACCTGGTCCTTTCTCTCTGGTGATATGGTAGACAGATTTTATTATCTTCTGTTAAAAGAATGCATCTTTGATTGTGGGTATGCCTACAGGAGAAAGAATCTATCATGATATGGTTAGCAAAGATTATGTGTAATAACTATGAGAGTCATCAAGTAATTATGAGCTCTAGAATCTGAGATTTTTGGAATTGGATGCTTTGTGGGTATGATTGGTTGGTCACCTCTCATGCTAGGTGGAGCGTCTCTCCGAAAGGAAGTAATATGCGGCATAAGTGGAAAATTCTAATTTTGAATCTCGAGAAATTTATACCCTCAAAATCTTCTATCTAAGATAAGATAATTATTGACGAGGACATGAAGCATATGGCTAGTACAAAGCCATGAAGAGTAAGGTAAGAAGGCATGCAGTTGATTAAAATTCCTGTGGTGAGCTGATATATTGGAGTATTCTCTGATGAACTATTAAAATTGCCACCTGGACAGGAGATTGATAGCATAGAACACTGATGCCAGTCTAATATGCATCTTCATTCCTTCATATAAAGAGTACCTGAGGAATTGTGAGGATTGAAGGTAAGTACATGTGTTAATGGAAAAAAAAAAGATTGATTATCTTTGATATGCCACCTTGGAGAGCATTTGTGATAATATGGAAAGAAGGTATAATGAAATATGTTTAAGTATGAATTACTGTTAACTGGGCATGATAACAAGAAAGAATGAATACCTTTACCAGGGATAGATGGTCGAATTCGATTAACTAAATGAAGCCAAATTTTCTTTAAGATCATTTTGAGCTCTACAGTTAAGAATTCGAGAAAAGGATGTAATGCAGACTGTTGTAAGACAAGATATGGATAGTATGAAATGTTGGTAACCTTAATTTATGTGTCAATCACGTTATAGGATTGATGCAGTGGGTATATGAACCATATCTTGAGTACATAGTCTTCGATGATGATATATGAAATTGCCCCAAGAAAAATGAGAGGAGCATGAATAACACCTCGGCATGATCTTGTAGTCACTGAGAGAGCACCGATTGAGTGCCAAGCTCGGTGAATATGAGTTTTGACTATAATTAAGATGAGAAATTTTTGATCACATGACTAGTTTAAATAGTATCTTCAAGGATGCTGGGAAGGTCAAAGTGATCATAGTACGGTTAAAACTGATTTTTATGATGGAAATCAGAAGTTTCTGGTATTAGTTGTATGTTATAGAAAGTGCGTAGAAAGATCCTTGAAGCTATTTGTTCCACTCACGAAAGGAAACCAGACGAATGTTATAGAATGTGTGGCCCGTTGTGCATAGGGAAGCTCTCACAGTATTAAATGGTATTACGCTTTTCAGAACCTGGAAGTAGTTGTGATTGATGAACATCACGTCCAGATCTAGGTTGTGCATTGATACAAAAGGATATGTTAATTACTTGTGTCTCTAGATATTTGGTTGTGCACGAGAACTATCCTGAGAGTGAAGAGAAATTTGTTGGTAGTAATTTGGAAATGATGAGAGCGTTGCCTCTATAATAAAAAGGTCACACTATTTTCAGATTTTAAGAGTCTGAAGTAATTATTTGAACGAAAAAAAAAAACTGAATATGAGGTAATAAATGTGGCAAAAATTCCCGAAGGATTTGATTTTACATTGAATTATTATCCTGGGAAAGGCCAATATGTTGCTGAGGCATTGAGCAAGAAACAGGCTGAAACTGGAGTAGTATCTATCAATTAGCTATAAATGGAGATTGATGTGAGTGAGAAGTACAGTTATGAGTGTACAATCTGTTACTCCATGTGTTGATATTTGTGCTCGGATGCATGTTCAGCTGATTGATACTCATATTCAGAGAGTAAGATTTATGATGAGACGAGTATGATATCAGTATGAAAGATTATGAAATTGGTAATATAGATTGTGTTAAATGAAGATGGGATTCAAATGGTATCTTATAGGTTATGGGTAGAAATGATACCATTTGGATAACTATTAGTGGACTAATAAGTCTGTGTATTCTTCCAATGAACACCAGAATTATATTGATAGACTGAGCAGATTGTATATGTGTGAGATAAGGAGATTTGTGGGAGTACTCAGATATTTGTCATGTCGGATTAAGACCCGAAGATTGTTTCGAGATCTGATATATGATGCAGACTTGATTTGGTACTCATCTCCTTCTCAGTGTGATATTGTATTCTCAGACTGGCTGACAGACTGAGAGAGTGACTTTGATGCTTGCGAGCATGCTCGGGTCTGGCATACTTGAATTTTGGTGGAAGTTGGAAAGAATATGTTATATGTGTAAACTTCTGTAAACTTATGTGTATAAACAGCTATTATAAGAACATAATGATGGCACTCTAAAGGTTTTAGAATAAGCCTTATAGATCTCCAACTTGTTTGACTTGAAAGTATTGAGTTATTGTGATTGGTGCCAGTGGATATTATTAAAGCACAGGGTTGGTATATAGGCCCTGAACTTTATTGTGGTTGACTCAGTTTTGCTAAGGGTCTTACCACAGAAAGGCCAAATGAGATTTGGAATGAAAAGAAAGCTCGCATTTGTTAGACCATTAGTGATCCTTGAGAGGCTAGGTCCATTGGCTTACCGATTTGCTCTACTGTCACAGTTGATAAGTGTTCGGAAGAGTGTCTATATATTGATGTTGAGGACATGTCATTCAGATTCCATATATTGTATGGATATAACTCAACTCTAAGTTGGGGAGGATACCACGTATCAAGAAGAGCAAATATGGAAGCGGAATATAAAATGCGGGAGCAGTTTTCTGGGATTGAGTATCACGTGAGGAATCATCCTTTCTAAATTTCGAGGACGAAATTCCTTAAGTTGGGGAGATTGTAACACCCCGTAAATTTAATGAAATACATACGTTGAAGTACACGTATATCGAGATGTATAATAAAAGGCCTACTATTCACTCATAAATTGTTGTGGGACCCGTTTTACGACGTTTTAATAAACTGGGGGTTTTGACCCAATGTGAATGAAAATCCGCTAGAAAGGTAGAAAAATGCTCCCTGGACTGTCGGGACCCCGAATATGTGGTTAGATTCAATTTCATGATTTTTGGAGACCATTTGACAATTTTAATACAATTTACATCTTTCAAATGAATAGTAAATAGTAAATAGTGCATAGTGCATAGTAAATAGTGAATAGTGAATAGTGAACAGTAAATAGTAAATAGTAAATAGTGCATAGTGAATAGTGATTTGATATTTCAGTAGCTACCGATATGGTAAATGATGATTCTCATGATAATCTATGGTCATTTCAATGTTTAAATTGAGAGCTTAAGGGTATGGATAAACGCTCTTGAGGAAGCAATATTGTTGCTCGATTTTAGAGGTTAGCTTAGAAAACCCGTGTAACCACTGTGAGTATAGTTTTCTTGATTTGGTTCTTGTATGGCATTGTACGCATATAAAATGTTTGATTGTATGCATGTGATATGTATATATAATGCATTGCGTTTTATGGATCATGCAAACTGATTTTAGCAATTGGAGTTTGTAATTATGAGGTTTTACGAATCTTTATTGTCATTTCGTTAGGAATTAGACCCGGATGAGGTTTTGCGGGTCCTCATTGTCAGTAGGTCTGTCCTAACAAGGGTTGCGATCCTTGAAATGACTGTGAATTGGGTGATAAGAAGCTGTGTCTACCTTGTACGGCCATACAAGGGTTAGACCCGCTCTCTTGCCTTGCGGAGGAGGGAGACCGTTACACCCTGGGTTGCACAGCGTGCCCCCTACCCAGGTGTGGGCGCACCCCCTCGGGGCGAACGCCTAGCCATTATGGATCCATAATATTGTCCTATCGCCATGTAGCAACCCAACCGCAGCTGGTCTACATCGAAACGATTATTTATCCCTACTATTCACTCATGAATAGTAAAGGGCCTCCCCTAGAATCGAACTCGAGACCTCCCTTAAGGAGTCTAATTTCGCATTCTGAGTAGCCACTGTTCTGGGGGAGGCCCTTTACTATTCACTCATGAATAGTAGGGATAAATAATCGTTTCGATGTAGACCAGCTGCGTTGGGTTGCTACATGGCGATATGACAATATTATGTGGTACTATGGCTAGGCGTTCGCCCCGAGGGGGTGCGCCCACACCTGGGTAGGGGGCACGCTGTGCAACCCAGGGTGTGACAGAGATTGTGCATTATGTTATTGAAAACTCATGAAATTTATGATGTTGACATGTACAATATATTCGTTGAATGATGCATGTGTTGAATAAGTGTTTGAAATGATTTTAAATGTCATATTTCTATAAATGTATATAATTGTCATCTCAAGAACTATATTCACTGAGCTGTTAATTGCTCACCCCATTTCCTCCAATATTTCAGGTATTGAGTCGAAGGTAAAAGGAAAATCCGTGAGTGATAATCACGTGAGCCTTCGTCTGATATGTGTACGTATGCTTGGAGGAAATAACTTATATTTTTGTTATTTTACTTATCACACATTATATATATATATATATGTATCACCTAGATGGGTTATGTGGTAAGATTATATAATGCTTGAGATGATGGAATGAGATGATCATAAATATTTATCAGGTGAGAATTTAATTTGTGGAATGAATGGAATAAATGTGAGTGGAATGATCATCTATATATATTTGTTTTGATTTGATGTGTGGTATATTAAAAAAAAAATTCTGTACATTTTTGGGAGTTTTGTGAGAGTACGTGAAGGCTGACAGTGTATTATATACTGTATATGGGTATGTACAGTGTATGGTACACTGTGCCGGTCATGACGTCAGCCTACGTCAAGGGCGTCGTGACAGCATAAACGTCATGGGCATCCAAGCCTCCTCATTGTTTCTCATGTACTAAAAAGTTGTAATGTTCCATTTCAGCTCAATAAAATTCCTCATGTTTGTAGAACTTGTAAGTTGGGAAGGAGTCACGAACTTTCTTTTTCATTCTCTAAAACTGTATACATTGCTCTTTTACAACTTGTTGAGTCCAATCTTTGAGATCCTTCTCTTTTGTCTTTCAACTCAAGGGTATTGTTATTATGTGAGTTTTGTTGATGTGTTTTCTCATTTTACCTGGATATATTTCTTGAAATCTAAATTAGAGGTTTGTTCTTCCTTTATTCATTTCAAAACTAAAGTTGAATTGCAGCTTAATTCCAAAATTAAGGTGTTACGTACAAACTGATTTTGAGGGGGAGGTAGAGGGAGTTTCATTTTTTGTCTCCCATTCTCAATTCCTTTGGTATAATTCATCGATTTTCCTACTCTCATAAATCTGAAGAAAATGGCATAGTTGGACGCAAACGTATACACCTTATTGAGCTTGGGCTTACAGTGTTGGTTGAAGCATCATTGCCACTAATTAGCATTTTTGGCTGATGCAATTTCTTCTGCAGTTCACTTAATTAACAGAGTTCCCTTTGTTGCTATTCATTTCAAGTCTTCATTTAAGGTACTTTTTAATCGTAAGCCAAATTATCATTTGTTCAAGGTTTTTGGCTGTTTCTGTTTTCCACACATTAGGCCATATATAATTCTCACAAACTGGACTTCAGATCAGTGGCATGTACCTTTATTGGCTATAGTCCAATTCATAAGGGGTATAAATGTTTGGCACCAAATGGGAGAGTTTACATATCAAGGCATGCTATTTTTTACTAGAATACATTTCCTTATGTTCAACAACATAACTCTGGGTTTAATTCACAACTTAGTTCATTTATGGATTCACCTGTTGCTCCCCTACCATTGCTTGTTCCAATTCATGCTAATGTTGAACCTTCAATGCCTTCTGCCTCACCACAGACTGAAGTCTCGATTGCACCTATAGTTGCCACTGATGTTTATCTTGCTGCTCAGTCAAATATTGAAGTTTCTTCTGATGCTATACAGCCTGTTGTTGCTACTACATGCCCAATTCCTTCTTTTATTGTTGTTGCACCTCCTACCAACACACATAGTATGCTAACAAGATGTACCTGTATAATTCAGATCTCAGTCCTAATGAGCCTTTCTCTTTTAAAAATGTTTTGTTAGATGAAAAATGGAAGGGTGCCATGTTAGAGTACACAACTCTCATGAAGAACAACACTTGGTCTCTTGTGCCTTTACGAATTGGTAAAAATCCAGTAGGATGCAAGTGGGTGTTTAAGCTCAAGAAAAATCCAAATGGTAGTATTTCTAGTTACAAGGCTCGCGTAGTTGCTAAAAGATATCTCTAACAAACTGGGTTTGATTTCAATGAAACATTTAGTCCAGTGGTTAAACCTATTTCAATCGAGTTGTTTTAATTGTGGCTTTGGCATTTGATTGGGATGTTAGACAAATTGATGTTAACAATGCATTTCTTAATGGTGATTTACAAGAGGAAGTTTATATGACTCAACCTCTTGGTTTTGAGCATGAAAGTGGTGATCAAAAGCTGGTTTTCAAGCTTCAAAAAGCATTGTACAGTCTCAAACAAGCTCCCAGAGCTTGGTTTGAGAAGTTGAGGTGTGCTTTAATTTCTATGTGATTCTCTTCCTCTAGAATAGGTCAGTCCTTGCTTGTCAAGGGTGGTTCGTCTTCAATAGTTTATCTTCTCATCCTCATCTATGTAGATGATATAATTGTCACAAAAAGTAATAAGGCTAAAGTACAACAAGTTATAGCTCATCTTCACAGCTTGTTTGCCTTGAAAGATTTGGGTTCTTTACAATACTTCTTGGGTATTGAGGTCAATAATGATTCTAACGGCTTGCTTCTGACTAAAAGGAAATATATTACAGACCTTTTGGACAGGGTTAAGATGTCCAATGCCAAACTATGACCTACCCCTATGGTGAGTGGTCTTCCACTCTTTTCTTACAAAGGAGATCCCATAGATAATGTCTGAGTATAGAAGTGTTGTAAGGGCACTCCAATATATCATCATAACCAGGTCAGAGATTGCATTTGCAGTGAATAAGGTATACCAATTTATGCAAGCCCCCTTGGATACTCATTGGAAAGCAATAAAATGTATTTTATGTTATCTAAATGGCACACTAGATCATGGTCTTCACTTAAAGAAGTCCTCTCATCTTGCATTAACTGGGTACTCTGATGCAGACTAGGGGAATAACCCAAATGATCGTCGCTCTACATCTGAGTTTTGTGTCTTCTTAGGTGCTAATCTAGTTTCATGGTGTTCGAAGAAACAACACTTAGTTTCTTGCACAAGCACAAAGGCAGAGTATCGTGGACTTGTTAATGCAACATAAGAAAATATTATGGCTCCAATCCTTACTCTTTGAGTTGAAAATTACCTCTCCTAGGCCTCCACTTATATGGTGTGATAATCAAATTACGGTGGCAATCCAATTTTGCATTCCCATACTTATGGAGCTTTGATCTTTATTTTGTTAGAGAAAATGTTGTTGCCAAGGAGTTGTCTGTTCAACACGTCCCTATTATTGATCATATTGCACACATTCTAACCAAGTCGTTGTCTCCTGCCTTCTTTGATAGATTGAAGTGCAAATTAACAATTGTTTCACCTCCTGTTAATTTGAGGGGGAGAGTTAGTGATATAGATAATAGTTAAGTACTACGAATGGTTAGTTGTTTTTGTTGATAGTTTATTATTACTGTTACCGTTGTTATGAGTTGGTTAAGGTTGTTATCTGTGGTCTATACTGTATAGATTCTCAGTTATGAAAATAGAGTTTTCTTGTTTTCCAAAACTCCCTTCAACAATTAGATCACTGTTAACCTTTCTAAAGATTCCATGATGTAACTAAAATGAATTCACATCGATGAAAATTTTCCATAAATGATGGCAAATTAATTACTAGGAGATTGATGAATTTATGACAATAGAAACTCTTTTTAGGAAAATTCTTTGGGAGACTTATGAATAAAACTTCACTCCACACTCTCCTAAGGTGGAGATACGTGGAGATGACATATAGATTTATTTTTTAAAAGTGAACCTTTTTTTTGAAAAGTGTGCTTATTTTTCAAAAAGTGTGTTGGATATTTAATGAAGAAAGAGAAAAATTTTACTAAGGAGTCTCTCTAATATTGTCCTTTTTTATAGATAGAAGCCCATTTGCAATAGTGATCGGGAGTGTAAAACTCAAGAATGGAAACTCTAAAATAGGATTCTCATCGCCGCACCCCACGTTCCTACTAAAGCCAAATGTTGTTGATTGGGTATAGCAAATAGAAAACAAAGCAAGAACTGATCATATATATGATGGGAATTTTGTATGTTCTACTTGTTGGAAACCTTGAAAGATATAAGTAAAATATAATTTAAAAAGATATGCTTATCGCAGAAAATTATAAAAAAGAAAAGCTCCAAAATTGTCCACCATTATGTCAACATTGGCATAGCGCAACACTTGCATCATTTCCTAATATTTTTTTAAATAGTTTCTATGTTTCAAGTTTCAACACTGAATTTACCGATGGACAAGGTTTTGAAGAGTTGCCTAAAATTTCTAAGCCCCGTAATCCAAATCTTAAGAAGTTTATCAAGTTGGTACATTATTAATTAGACAATCACGTAGGTAGTCACTTTTTGTATTATTTTTCTATATATATTTTTCTTATTAAATTTATAATTATTTTATTAAAAATTCAATTTTAACATTATTAAAGGTAACACGGTCATATAAGTTGCATTTCCCTCATGATTTACTGCGACATAAACATGATATAAATAGACATCTCTAACTTTTTTGGCTATATTTACAATTTTTGAATGCGTCTTACCTTAATCACTTATAATATTTATCTTTCTCAAACCTAAATAGTAAAATCATTTTTATCCGTTGCACTTTCTTTAGAATGTATTTGTTTCTTTTGAAAATATAAGTCAAGTAATACTAATTAAAGTTTGAATTGATAGAATTTAATATTAATCAACAAATAGTAGAAATCACATGCAATATTAAATAATATTATAAGATCAAGTATATATATAGACTTCAACGACATTTAATGTGGACTACTCCATGCGGTCTAATTAATGCTCAAGGAGTCAAAGTTTTTTTTTTTTTCTTCCTTGAGCAGCATGCTTAATGATCACATAAATTCGCAAACTATAAGCCTTCTGTCCAATATGAGCAATTAATATAGAAAGACTCAAATGACTTCATTAATCTTTTGACCTGTCTAACTCTACTAAAATTAAGGGTTCAAGGGCATCTAGAATCACCATGGATTTCCTAGTGTTATTTAATATTTGTTAATTTATTTCCTGAGAACTTATTTCCAAGTGTCTTAATCATATCATCATGTCATTATTAATTACAATAAAGTTGATATCTAGATTAATTATATATATTATACAAAATTTTGTATCATGGAAAAGTTTATTCACACAGATTATACAATAATTCAATATTTATCTACACATTCAATAATAATAATAATAATAGTGCCTATGCCACCCCCAAGATTTATCCCAGTAACTCAACTCTAGCATCCTTAAATAGAGGTCACATTAATGAATTTGGGATTTGTTGTGACGGTAAATGACCGATCACCCTAGGAAGTTGGATGACTTCTTACTTCAAATTAGAGATGTCAATGGTTAAGTTTAGGTCATCAATTTAATGTTTAAACCTAAACTAAAAGTAGTCAGACTATATGTTATGGAAGCAAATTCGAACCATTCAAAGCAGGGCAACTCAAACGAAGTAAATCTAATGCACATTTAATAAATTTAAAAACATCCTTTGTCATATAAAATGATAATCTAAATTTTTATGATAAAGTTTATCATAAAAAAACCTTAGAAATTAAAAAAGAAAAAGAAAATAGTAATACTTTTACCTTTGAAGTTGGTTTGACTTAGTTTATATCTATTTTTAAATTCTTAATTGATCATAAACCAACTCAATCAATCATATTACATTTTTCTTGAATCTAACCCAAACCGAATGTAATAAAAATTGAACCAAATGCACTGATTCATTTTGGTTCGGTTTGACCCAATCCATTGACACCCCTAGCTTAAATCCATCAATCACAAGCAAGCTACTCTACTATAAAAGTTTACGTTGTGTGTAGATAATAAGGTTAGCACATACCTTAATGATTAGTAATTTGGTCATCAAACGAATTAACAACAAGACCTCTCTATAGTATTGATATAGGAATTACCTCCATGTAGTTAGAAAAAACTTTGGTCCCAACTCGGTTCAATTATAAATAAGAATAAAGTCCATATTATAGTAAGTTTTTTAATTTTTCTAAGTCTCGTCGTAAGGACTTTGGCTCCACATAGTAATAATTATCTGTATAGCATTAAAAAAAAAAGGTTACAATGGTGGGAATATAACCAAAGAGGTGGATATATACTGTTACAATGGCGTCCGAAAGGGGTTTTGAGAGGGGGAATCCCGTCCTGGGCTAGGGCTGCGGCGGGGAGGCGTCTTCAAACGAGGTGAGTAAACCCCAATGGTCTTCCCTTTTCATTGCTGGTAATGAGGATGACAAAGCCTCTCTGGACTTTTTTGAGCCTTCGGTTGAGAACGGTGAGAAGGTGGTTCACTTCTCAGCCACTCTGGTAAAGAAGAGTGCAAAGGAATGGAACGATTGCCTTGTTGGCCATTTCCTGGGAAGGAAGTTCCCTTTGAAGATGGTTGAGGAAAGGGTTTTTAGGTTATGGAAACCCAAGGGTTCTATTTTTGTGAGGGTGATTAGGAATGGGTTCTATATCTTTCAGGTTTCCCTCGATGAAGACAAGCAGAGGATCCTTGATGGAAGTCCATGGTTTGTTGCAAAAGTCCAATTGTTACCACAGAAATGAGGGAAAAACCTTGATTTGAGCTGCTGTGAGACGGATAGGCCTGTGTGGGTTAAGTTGCCTCACCTCCCTCTCCATTTCTAGAATGTCGAATGTTTGGGTCACATTGGCAGTGCCTTTAGGCCTCCTGTTAGAATGGATCGGTCGATGAGAACTAGAACCAGGCTGGGGTACGCTAGGATCTGTGTCGAGGTTCTTGTGGAAGCAATGGATACCCCATCGATGAAAATCTTTATTGATGGTGAAATTCTTAACCAGCCTTTGGATTTTGATTTCAAACCTTCTTATTGTCTGGAATGTAAAGTTTTTGGGCACTCTTCTCATCCCGGACATGGCACGAACGATCCCTCAAAGTCTGTGGAGGAGTTGATCGATCCCTTAGAAAAGATCCCAGCTGTAGTTCTGATTGAGGAGCAGAGGGTTTCCATATCAACTCGCGTGGAGAGTCAGAGCCCGGGTGTGGGGAAGTGTCAAATGATAAATGATCCCGGAAAAGAATAGCAGGTTGTTGAGAAAGGTTCTCCTGTTATCGCTCAAAATGCCCAACCTATTACCGAGACTATTCTGATAAACAGGGGACTTGATATGAGTAAGTTCGCGGTGCTCATCCGGGAAAACGAAGTGATTACTTACGTGTCAGACGAGGATGAAAATGATGTGTTGGAAGAGCAAAAAGCCCTTAATCGTTTAATGGTCAAAGTTCAGAAGCAAAACAAGAAGAAAAAGAAAAATGGAAAGTCCCATGCAACATCAGTTGAGGTAAATGCTAAACCCGAAAGAGGTCAAATAAATCTATAACCACATCTGTTTAATGAAGCTCCTTTGTTGGAATGCTCGAGGATTAAATTCCCCACGAAAGCAAAGCAAACTTAGATCTCTGGTTAGAAGTTTAAGATGTGATGTGGTTGTTGTTAGTGAGGTAAAAATTGCTAGTGGGAACTGTTTAGAAGTCCAGAGGGATTTACTCTCAAATTGGAAATGGTTTAACAATTCAAGTCAGTCGAGTAGGTCCTGGATATGGGTTGGCTGGAATGAAATCTCGGTTAACTTCAGGGTGTCATTTGTCTTTGATCAACTAGTGCATGGAGAAATTAATTGTCTCTCTGTCCAGAAAAAGTTTATCCTCTCAGCTATTTATGACTCAAATTCTGTTGAAAGGAGCTCTGGCGTAGTGTGAGAAACCGTACCTGCAGCAATAATCCTTGGTTGTTAGTGGGTGACTTTAATACTTTGTGTTTCATGCATGAGAAAGTGGGTGGTTTGACCCCATGTGTTGAAGCTATGGAGGACCTTAATTCTTGCATTCATGATGTGGGTCTTCTTGACTTTCGTTGGAGGGGTCCGAAATTTACCTGGACCAATAGATAGGTTGGTGAGAATAAGATTATCTTTAAACTTGATTGAGCCCTCATTAATACCAAGTGGTTTGACTCCTTTGAGGGTTCTGAAGTCGCCGCTCTTCCAATAGTGGCATTTGACCATGCACCGTTAATTGTAACCCTTTGGAATGATCTTAACTTTGGCTCTAAACCTTATAGGTTTATTAAGGCCTAGAATTCCCACCCGGAGTTCTAGTTAACCCTCTCTGAAAATTGGGTTAGTTTGAAGATTGGGAGTAACACTTTCGACCTGACTCATAAGCTAAAATCTGTTAAGAAGGCCCTCAAGGAGTGGAATAAATCTATTTTTGGATCCTCCACTCATGAAATTTCTAATATTAAAAAGGAGTTGGAGGATGTTCAACTCCTTCTTTAGTAGGATCAGTTCAATGTGTCTCTAGGGGACAAGGAAAATATGTTAAGGAGGTCTTTGAAAGAGCTTTCTTCGTCGGAGAAGAACATCTTGAGATAAAAATCTAGGATGTCTTGGCTCTCTTTGGGTGATCGAAATAGCAAGTTCTTCCATAATGCTATCAAGAGAAGAAGGAATAAGAATCAAATTTCCTTCCTTATTAGTGAGAATTGTTTGAGAATCGAGAAGAAAGAGGAGTTGAAGCATGCCATTGTGGAGTACTACCATAATATCCTGGGTCAGAACTCTAGTAGCGGTTGTGAGTGGCCTGAGTCTCTATCCCTCCCCAAGTTGGCGGATTCTCATGCCAGTTCTCTTACCCTTCCTGTGTCCAATGAGAAAAATAAGGATATCGTTTGGAATATGGATAGTGACAAATCTTTGGGTCCAGATGGGTTCAATTCTTTCTTCTTCAAGGAGAATTGGTCCATTGTGGGTATGAATGTCTGTCGAGGAGTTCAACAGTTCTTTAGGACTGGCCACCTTCTCAAGGAGTTGAATCACACCTTCATCGCCCTCATTCCTAAATTGGCGGGGGTTTGTTTCGTCGGGTGACTTTCATCTTATCTCTCTTTGTAACGTGTTGTATAAGATAATCTCAAAAATCATTGCCAAGAAGCTTGCTGCGGTGTTGGGTCAGCTTGTTAATCTTAATTAGTAAACCTTCATTGGTGGTCATTCTATTCATGACAATATTTGCATGAGCCATGAACTTGTGAGGGGCCTGACTAGGAAGAACTCATCTTAGTCTGCAGTGCTCAAACTTGATATCCGCAAAGCCTATGATTATGTTGAGTAGAAGGCCATTCTCTTGGTTATTCAGAACATGAACTTTCCCCTCGTCTTCATAGGTTGAATCATGGAATGCATATCTTCGACCAGCTTCCCTATTTTGGTGAATGGGGCAGCAGTTGGCTTTTTCGAAGGGAATCGAGGTTTAAGACAAAGAGATCCTATTTCTCCTATTCTTTTCACCCTGTTATGCAGGTTTTGTTTTGCCTTTTCGAACATGCTTACAAGGATGATTTATTCTCCTATCCCCATAGAAATAAATCCCATTTTTTTACCCATCTTATGTTTAATGATGATCTCCTCTTGTTTTGTGCAGCTGAGAGGAGTAGTCTTGAAAATGTAATGATCATTCTTGATGCCTTCTATAAATTTACAGGTCTCAAGATTAACAAAGCAAAATCCAAGGTGATTTTTGGAGGTATCTCCTCTGATCAAGCTGGCTTTCTTGAAGGCCTTATTGGCATCCGTAGGGAGTCGCTGCCTCTCAAATACTTGGGCCTCCCCCTCTCGACCTCTAGACTCTTTGTTGTTGATTGCCAACCTATCATTGACTTGTTGAATGTTTGTTTTCAAGGTTGGAAGTGGAAATGCCTTTCTATGGCTGGACGCGGTGAGCAGATTCATTCGGTGATGCAAGCTTCTTTCTTGTTCTGGTCTGGAGTATTTGCTATCCCTTCCAAGCTTATGAGAAAAATTGAGTCTATGATGGCTAATTTCCTCTTTGCGGATGATGTAGAGTCGAAGGGCTTTTATGTGATAAAGTGGGACATTGTCTGCAAGCCTTAAAAGGAAGGAGGGCTCTCCATTAGAAGAGTTGAAGATTATAATATTGTTGGAATCTTAAAATTTTCTTGCTGGGTGGCTTCAGATAAAGAAAGTCTGTGGGTCAAAATGGATTCGAGATTAGTACCTTTTCTCTAATTCTCTTTAGACCCTCCCTCCCATTCTAGATTGTTCTTGGATCTAGAGAAAGGTGCTCAAATACAGATGCTTGATTGAGAATTAGGTTTACCATTGTCACACCCCGATTCTTAAGAACAATTTCATACGATAGGCAGCGGACCAGAATCGGGGTATGAGATGAAACGAACATCAACACAGATCTTTTATTCATCATCCCTTAATAACAAAGGGCATAAGTACAAATGTTACAATTACATGAGTACAGAGTACGGAGCGAAAACTACAACAACCCATAAATAACACACCTAGATTTATGTTGACATCCTGCGCCTTACCGGCTTCCTTCGCACATAGCTTTGGCTTCGGTGGCTCTCATGTTCTGATAACATATTTGTACTTACACGTGTCTAAGATCCTGAGAAAAATATCAACGGGGTGAGCTCAACAGCTCAGTGAGGTCAAGCAGGATAAACGAAGCTTACATGCATAAAAATAAATACCGAACAACAGTCATCATAAAGTTATGCCACAATAATATAATCAAGCAGTGATATGAATGAAATGTGGTCACACGACATCACAGGCCAGGCATTATGCACTCGCAACCTGTGATCCAAGGCACCGATATAATATCCAGCAACTGAGATGTCTCATGAGTTTTAATGCTAACCAGTGACAATGTCACCTCGTAGTCCAGCGTAACAACCTAGCAACCCAATAATATATCATAATGATGATCCCCATGGTCCAGCGTAACGACATAGCACCCATGGTTATAGAATATACCGTTTTGTAAAATAGTTTGCATGCATGAAGTAAAACATGATAACATCTATGTTGCATGATGCTATGTAAATTATCATTAGACAAGTAAGAGACGCAAACCTAGCCTTCATTCCCCACCTTAACAGGTGTGTCGTCTTGACTAATCTTTCGTTGAAACACCTATCTTCTGAAAGTGCAAGAAAAGAGAGAGAGAGACCAGAGATAGAAAAAATGCGCAAGAGGGAGAGAGAGAGAGAGCGAGAGTGAAAGAGGGCGATGAGGTGGAGTGACAAGGGGGGTGGGAGGGGAGGGGGGCAACCCCTACTTATAGGGGTGCCCCCAAGGGGTTGGCCCCTCTGTGGGGTCGACCCTTTCCTTGGGTCCATCCCGCTATAGGGGTCTATATTTTCTCCGAGGGGTATCACTTATTGAAATTACATCTGTAGGGTTTTCGGGCAGTTAAATTAACACTAATATAATGATTCAATAGTATTTCATCCTACACTGTCTGGTAGTTTTTGTTGGAGAAAATGTGGAAAATTTTGGAGTGTGACAACCATCATGTTGGAAATGGGCAAGGTACGAGAATATGGCTTGATCTGTGGCTGGAGGATGGAATTCTTGTTAAAACCTATGGTGAGGCTATCAGGAGGCGCTCTGGATTTAGAAGGACTGACCTAGTGAGCTCCCTCAGATCTAGTGTGGGCTGGAGGTTCCCCTTTTCCATTGGGGAGTCCTCCCTGATATGGAGTTTTATTCAGCTGGAAAATTTTCTTCGGCATGATGAACATGACATGATTATTTGGAGGCCTACAACAAATGGGTTGTTCTCTTTTAAATCAGCATGGAACCTTGTTAGAAGCCATTCTCAAAAGGTTAATTGGTTTGACATGATCTAGTTTAATGGTCATATTCCCTGTCATGCGATGACCATGTGTTGACTTTGCTGGGAGAGTCTCCAAACCTCGGCTAGGCTTAAGAACTAGGGTTTTGATATTGACTATGCATGTATTCTTTGCTGGGTGGGGCGAGAGACTCAAGACCACATTTTCTTTGAGTGCCCCTTCTCAAATATGGTTTGGAAGGGTATAGCTAGACGATGTTTCCCAGTGGTGGGTAGTCTTTGTGAATGAAAGAAAATTATCTCTAAGGTGTTGTCCTCTTTTGTTAAAGATTTTTATGATGGGCTGATTGTTAAAAGGGTTGTTGCTGCAACAATTTACCATGTGTGGTGGGAGAGGAATCAAAGAAAGTTTAGATTGAAAGCTAGAACCATTGAATATTTACTGAATGACATCTATGCTGATGTTCAGATTAGTTGTAGTTCTGAGAAGAGTGTTCCTACTATTAGCTTGGCTGCTGCTCATGTGTTCGACTCTTGGCATTATGGGGTGAGTTGTTTCCCTTGCCCTACTATGAGGATATCCTGGAGGGCTCCAGAGGTAGGGTGGGTGAAGCTGAACGTCGATGACTCCTTCTCCAATTTTAGAGGGGGGATTGGTTGAGTCTTGTGGAACAATTGCTCTCAGCTTATCTGTGCAGTAGCTGGTATTGTTCCCCCTATGAGTGTCATTCAAGTGGAAGCCATGGCCCTCCTAAGAGGTCTTCACCTTGTGGGAGACTTGTCTATCTTTGGGATTGTAATCAAAACTGATTCAATGCTTCTCTTTCGCATTATTGAGGGTCTATCTCCAGCTCCTTGGAGAGTGCGGTCTGTCTGCAAAAAATATATGTTATGTTACATTAAAGGTTTAAGATGAAATAAAATATTTATCCAAAATTGATTGAGGATTGCATGAATTGTGTTAGACAATGTATTTATAGAATTTACATTGAGAAAAAAACATTGAAGAGAATGCAAAATTTTAGACTTTGCATATTCCCAATACTACATAGATACATGTACTAGTTTTTTGAAACTATGACAGTGTTTGATTAATCAACTTTCTTTAGCTCTAAAAAATTACTTCTACTTTTGTAAGAGATTATTTTAAATATGTTATTTGGTAACTAAAATACTTTAACTTTTTGTTTTAGTTTTATTTCATAGAAACGTTGTTATTCGAAATCTCAACTTCTTACTATAAAAATAGCTGATTTATTCTATCAAAATATATTTATTTTATTTGTGTGTAATTTAAAAATAAGATTAATATTTAAATTCAAACTTAAAATCATTATTTATTATATAATAATTATATTGAATATTTATTAGGATTTTTAATAATATCTTTTTAATTAATAACAAAATCATTTAATTAGGATTTATCACTTTTGTTAAAACATTTTTTAGATTTTAATTATTTATTTATTTATGTCATAATTTTTATTTATCTATTTATTATATCATAATTTTAATTTATTTAATTTTCTTTATTGAAAATATTTAAATATATTATAATATTAAAAATTATTATTTATTTACCTTTATAACAAAAATAAATATAAAAATTAATTGTTATATTTTTTTATTATATGCCATATTTGGTTAAATAAGAAATTATTTTATATTAATTATCACTTAGTAAATTGAATGGTGCCAAAATTATTTCATATAGGTGATTAATGCAAATTTGATAGGTTGTAAACCATTAATAATGCCCTTGGTTCATTCTTTGCTACAAGTAGAGGATAAAAAAAAAAAAAAACTTTTTTTGCTTTTTATTTTAAAGGTTTAACCTCAACTATTTGTCAACCTCTATTTTATTTAGTAGTTGACAATTTATTACCAAACACGCTAATTTTCTCCAAACTCTATGTTCATTAGAGTTTGAAGGAATTAGAGGTAATTGTAATTAGAATTACCAAACGCTATCTATGTCTATCTCTTTTACCAATGTCTACACTTTGGATTTGACATGCTCTATTAATTTATTATTAATGTAGTGCATATTTATTTTATTTTAATATTTTTTTGGTACTGGTTTTTTGGCACTCGACAAGTATCCTTCTCCCCTTTAGAGCGAGATTAATCTTTCTGGATTCGAGGATTTGCAGGGGCAAGGGCACCTCTCCCAATAGAGATGGACGAGGGGGGGCTAGAACTCGTGATGAATCTCTTAACCGCACCTCGTAGTTTACTCTCCGAACCGACGAACCAACCTCTTGTTGGTTGTAGTGCATATTTTACCTCTGTACCACTTGCACTAAGGATAACTAAGTCAAAATAATAATTTTTGTAACTACACCTCTATTAAGTGTTAATCTCCTCATATAAACTATAAAGAGGTTTTACTGTAGTTGGGTCATCAACCGGGCAAGAAATTAATCCTTGAATCCAAACAAAAAAAAAAAGAAAAAAAAAAAGAGAAAAGAAGAAAAGAAGAAGAAATCACTTAATGCCACTTGAGCCCTACAAATCATTTGACCTTTTAGATGGGACTAATCAAGGGGCATTAAATACATATAATAGATTGTAATTTTTATAGCACTCTAATTGCCTTCATAAAGATATTCATTATGATATTTTTCACCTGTGAAAAGTTGTCAAAAAAATATCTTTTGTTGGTCTTTAAAAGAAAAACATAAAACAATACTTATTTGGTTTTTCAAGGATGATTCATTAAAAGCATGTGTCAAATAGCCATATATAGAACCAATAACTTTTTAAAAAGGCCCTAATTTCTTTAGAGATTAGTTATTCGGTTTTGCAATTACTCATAAATATAGAGATTAGTAAATTACTTATAGAACATCTTAATTTCCAAGTTAAATTCTAATTTCTTTACCACTCCTTTTGAATTATAAAGAGAATTAAAGTATCCATGACGATGGTGAGAAGATCGATTAATGAAAAGGGGATGGATAAGATTGAAAATAGATGGCTTTCGGGAGAGGATTATTAATTATGATTAAAATATTAGGGAAGCAGATGAGATCTTCACAAAGATAAGAGAATAAAAAAATGTCAAAAACTTCAACCCTTAATTTTCTTTCCCCTTCATGGAAGGAAGAGCGCATGTGCCTCCAAAGAAGTCTCCAATTAATAAAAAAGGAGGTACCTTTCAATTGCAATAGATTAAGTTTCAGAGAAGATTATTAGTATTTGGCTATTTGCTTGCACGTCCTTTATAAACAATACAACTGCCCTTCTGTCAACATTGCACCCCATATTTAAAGCCCTCCCTCTTCTTCTTAAATATTTCTCATCCATTTCTGTTCCTATTCACATCAACCAACCCCTCCATCTCTGATCAGCCGACCCATCATCAACCTATTATTAAAATATCTTCTCGTTTAAATGTCTGAAAAACTCAAGAAACCATTATAATTATCTTCACTACTACTAGTACAAATATATATCAAGGGATCATCCATCATCAGATTTATCTTCTTCTTCTTCTTCACCAACTCAACATGGACAGTAGATTCAACAATCCTTTTGTCAGTGAGCAAGAAGATCCATTTTCCATGCCGGAAGGCAGTGACTCGCCATCCTTCTCCGGCGCCGTCAATGATGGAAAGTTGAGTAACACGGCCTTATCCCCCAAGAGAAGGTTAGTACCTAAATTTCAGCCGAGTGTTTCTCATAAATTATGTCAGATTCCGGCGAGAATTTTCATCTGTGTTAATTAATATATGCAACTTTGTTGGTTTTCTTACTTTCTTTAATATATTATTGCAGTAGACGGGCTATTCAGAAGAGGGTAGTTTCCGTTCCAATCGGGGATGCTGAAGGCTCTAGGTTAAAGGGCGAGGGCGCTCCACCGTCTGATTCCTGGGCTTGGAGAAAATACGGCCAGAAGCCAATCAAAGGCTCTCCATACCCTAGGTAATTAACCTTCCTTAATTACTCTCAATATATATATATCAATCGTTAATTACAATGATTAATTCCCTTTGCTTAACAATACTACTATTACACAACCCAATAATCCTCCATGAACACAATTGCATTTTAGGGTTTATTAAATTAATTAGCTCGTGATGGGTTTACAGAAATAACAAGAAATCTGGTTTAGAAGATCAGATTCCGGCAATCAATTAGCTCATGATGGATTAATCTATTAGTCTTTTTTTTTTGGGTATTTTTTTGCAGAGGGTATTATCGGTGCAGTAGTTCAAAAGGGTGTCCTGCGAGAAAACAAGTTGAGAGAAGCCGCGTGGACCCTACCATGCTTGTGATCACATACGCCTGTGAACACAACCACCCTTGGCCAACTGCCAAAAACTCCAACACCAATTCTTCTACTAACTCCCCCACCACCACCACTACCACGGCTGCTGCCTCTACGGCCGCTGCCGGCACCGCAGCAACTCCAGCAACCACTTCGACCGACAAGTCGCTGCCGGAAGAGCCTGCGGTTTTCTCAAACCAACCCGAAATCGAAGCTCATGACACTCAATTCGCGGATCTCGGCGAAGACTCTCTGATCGCCGGCGACGATTTCACCTGGTTTTCCGACGTAGCGTCCACTTCACCTACTATACTAGAGAGCCCATTATGTGGCGTAAGCAGTAATGACGACACCGACGTTTTTCCGATGGGCGAGGAAGACGAGTCGTTGTTCGCGGATCTCGGGGAGCTGCCGGAGTGTTCGTTGGTTTTCCGGCGAGTGTTCATGGAGCAAGAGGAGGAACGCCGGCGGTGCAGTTTAAGGGCGGCTTCATGGTGTAGCACGGGATAGTGACCGGAGGAGGGCGTGCCGTGCGCTACGGCGCCACCTTCCTTTGTCTTCGTCCACGCGGGAATATTATTATAATCAACGGAGAGCGTATCGTGTACCACAAGATACAGAAAAAATTCAAAAATTTTTAATTATTATTATTATTTTTTTCTCTCTTCTATTTTTTTAATGCTTTTCTTCATCACCTTGTTTTTAGTGTAAAATAATGGAGAAATAATAAAGGGTGGTTATTTAATGATGTTGGTGATGCCGCCCCTGGCTTGATCTCTTTGTAGTCAAGCGTAATATCGTTGGATCTGAGGAGATTATACGCTGCAGCCGGCTGTACATAGGATTAAGGATCATGCCATTCCTCACCGTTATTTACATGGAAGATTTTTAACGTTGCATGGAAAAGCTTTGGTGGATCAGAGACAGGTATAAATATTTGATTTGGAGTTGGTTGAATCATTGAATTGGTTCTTTCGGGCCATCAAATACCATGTAGCCCGTACTAGAGGAACATAGAATATGGGAGGATCTACTTAGTTCCCAGGCCATAGAGTGATTGTGTTTTCAAACCCGTTTCACATGTGTTTCTTTGGCTTTATTGAATCATGAATAAGTGAGTTGCTTCAAAATACATCCCATGCTTTAGTTATATAATTATATTCAACAATATAATTTCAGCCTTCAAAAAAAAAAAAAAAAAAAAAAAAAACAACAACAATAAATTTCAAAAGTACTTGTAACATTTGGGTTTAAGCATGTCCATTATAGTATAGAACTCGTTTATTATGATTGAGAAAATATTCAAATTGCATACAAAATGATATAGTATACAACTTGAATTTTTTTTTTTTTTTTCTCACGACGATTCCTGCATCCAGTGGTGTCCTCCTCCCATTCGAAACGAGACTATTCCACCTGACTAGGGAGTGTGAAGAGGAGTGGGCGTCCCTCTTAACCACAATTTTGGCGAGGGGGAACTCTTATATGTGATCAAGTCCCTCAACCCCCCTTGGGTTCGACCCTTGGACCACCGAACTAATGGATGGTTGGTTAACTTGGATTTCTTTAGCTTATAGTAGATATAAAACTCGGGTTTATTTCTAAAACTCATGGTGTGATCATTTTTGTTAATTTTTTAGAATTACTTTTAAAAATGTTTTAAATTTTAGATTATAGTTTTAGTAAATCAAAGGGTAAATATATAGTATTTTAACTATTTAGCTTTTTTTAACCACTCCCACATTTCTTCTATATTTTAAAGCTTTAACTGACGTTTCCAATTTAGCATTTTTATTTACAATATTTTACTTTATTTACTCCTATTTATTTTGATTAGATAGAAAAAAATATTTATTTTTAATTTCTTTAAAATATATAATATTTATCCACAAATAATATGAAACTTTAAAAAATTATAAAACTTAAAATTTAGATTTTATTGTTATGTTTTAGCTAGGGGTGTAAGCCAACTCAATCAACCGAGCCAACCTGACCGAACCAAATCAAACCCGACGGGTTAGATTGGGTTGGCTAGGTATTTGGGTTGGGAGCCTAAAAAATCGACCCAACCTAACCCAACCCAAACCAATTAATAACCCTCACTCTAAAAATTTTTTTTCCCTCTCGTTCTATATGAAGATTGAAGCTTGGAAGTAACTCAAACTCATCAATCTTTCGCATTATTAACAACTTGATGCTACTTTAAACTGTTTTGAATTTATATTTGTGGTTGTAATGAAACTCTTTTGAAACTTTTTTTATGAAACTCTTCTCAATTTATATTTGTCATATTGTGATATGGTATTTATATTTGTCATATTGTGATATAGTGGTGGATGAATGTGATTTATTTAAAACATCTTGATATTTATGGTTAATTTGAGATTGTTGTCAAATATATATGTTGATATAGTTGTACTTGAAATTGAAATATTACACGCTTGATGTCTTTTTGTGTAGAATTTACATGTGAAATTTATAATTAAGTATAATTTAACTCACTTCAAGATTCTCAATTCGAATGACCAACCCGAACTAGTTTGGGTAGGGTTGGGTTGGGTTGGGTTGAGGGGTGGTTTGATTTGAATTGGGTTCTAATTTTTTCAATCCGAACTAGTTTAAGTTGGGTTTGGATTTGACTCTAACCAAACCCAACCAGTTACACCCCTAGTTTTAGTTCTAAAATGTGATTTTAGTGATATAAAGGTTAATGTAATAACTAATTATTAACACTTAACATTTTTTTCACAACTTAATCCACGTTTCTACTTTTAATTCTTTTGACAATCTTCCAAATTACTTTTTTAGTTAAACCTTTTTATTTTCCCATATCTTCAACTCCAAATGATAAAATAACTTTAACTGTTTTTTTTTATAGAAACTAAAACTTTATTAAACGACCAAAATGGGAAAATTACATGCCTCTAGGTCTTGTATATAAAACCATACTTCATTTTTTTTTACTTTAAAATATAATATTTTTTTTGAAAAAAAAAAGAAGGATAATAAGAATAATTAATAAATGGAAAAATTATGTGCCATATGTACATATATTCATAGTGCAAGTCTTATATGAGATTTCCTTGACTAATGCCAATTTGTCTATATAATATTATATAGAGTGGTTTTATTTCTTTTATCAGAAATATAGTGGTTGGGCTAAAATAATATATATATGCTACACATAATGCAATCATATTAGGATATGTAATAGTGGTATTTGCCTATTATAATAGCTTACTATATATAGTTAGTTTTCTATTATAGCTAACTAGTTGGTTCATCTCTAATGTATACGTACATGCATACAAATATATATATATAGTGAGATATAGCCGATACATGAAGTAATGTAATCATTCTCTAATCTAAGATGTTCTGGTTTTGAGCTAATATAGTTGCTTCTCTTTCTTGATCGTTCTCCTTTCTGTTCATCCCCTTTTTCCCTCTCTTCCCATTCTTAAATTGTATCATGGTATTAGGGCTGTAATGGCTGAATCGAAAATTCTTTTTCATCCATTAGTGGATTTGCTACAATGGTGAAATTCTCACTAGTAGTCTTTAATCATACGCTTTTTGTGAAGCTTGATGATGGCAATTTCTTGATCTGAAAACTACAAGTGTTGGCTACAATTAGAGGTCATAAGCTGCAACACTTTATCACAGGTGGTGTTAAAAGGCTTCTAATGTGTGGTGACAAGAAACAAGATAAAAGGCTCAAAACTAGGTGACTAGGGACAATATATAATTGGGTAGGCTTTATGGCTCAAATTATTCCAAAAATGACCTAAATCATGTCTTTCTCGGTGTGATTCCTAGGATTTCACCTCAAGAAGAGATCAAACAAGTTCTAGAGCCAAGTTTTGAAAAAAATTTGAGATCAAAAGAGTGCTTAACTTGCAAATTCTTGATTTAACATGTAAGTGGAATTCATGATCATAATTGTGTACTCAAGAGCCAACAAGACTTCAAATGAGCATGGCATGCAAGTCAAGCAGACAGACATAAGATTACTCTCTAGTTTTCCCAGGTTTATGCTGAGAAATAAGTGTTAATCATATCATAGATCATAATGGAATATGGAATTATTTATTGATCAAAATGCATGAAAAACAAAATTTTTCACTAAATACACCAAAAATTAAAACTCCCCCTCCCCCCCCCCCCCCCCGCCCCCCAAAACTACTTAAAGTGTGCATGGTCCTCAATGCCAAAACATCCACAAAAATAGATAAAAGGAAAAGAAAGGTAATGATACTCCCCTAGTCTTCAAGTAATGAAGACTTGAACTGCTTCAGTCATTGTCTTCCTCTTCATCATCCTCATCTTTTTCACTTGAGTCTTCATTTTCGTCCTCAGTCGACTGGTGTGCTGGGAACATTGGTGGTGTTGCGAATTGCAGCGGAGTTGGACTGGTGAGATTCACAAACTGTGCCAACACAGCATTGTATTGGATTGAATAGTCGATGAAACGATTGGTCTTGTTCATAAAGTGCTCAAGATGGGACAATCGTTTATCCAGAGAGAGTTGTTGTTCCTGAGATGGATGAGAAGAAGATGGCTCCTCGCTAGGCTCTGTATTTGGTGAGATGATCGCATTTTTATATCGACTGAAATTTTCAGAATCAATAATGCCTTTGGGATATAAAATCTCCTCATCCGGTCGCCAAATCACCCCCGCTTTTTGGCATAATTCGCATAAAAGTGAAGGATGCATAAGGCCCCCCGTTGTTGATGGATTGATGTTGTTTACAATAGGGCTTGCGATCATGTTCCCAACATCAATGGATTTCTCAGAAATGATGGCATAAAGTAGAATGGCCCTGTCTTTTAAGTGGGCTATGGGCATCAACTTACCACATAAGAAGTTGGGCCATGCCTTGCTTAGCAGTGTTAATCCTGTTAACCTATGCGGCTCATCACTTAGCTCGTCCCTAAATATACTGCGATAAAGTATATTTTGACGATCACAAACAAAATACTTTTCGGTGCTAAACGTGCGTTTATCAAGATTTCATCAAAGCATCTGAGGAAAGCAAAAAGTCAAGGAACGACTCGATTGAGGAACTCAAAGATCACATCCATCGGCCAAGTTCGTCTCAACCAAAGAACTTTAACGATCATACCATGATTTCAAGATCACTTCACTCGAACGATTCGATCAAGCTTCGAGACTACATCTCTCGATCAACGTCCGCAAAGCTCTTATTGAAGATCTCATAATGAAGAGTTGGATTTAACGGTTATGAGAAAAGAGAAATACACAAAGTATTTAAGGTATATCTTTCTCTAATCGTTATTGCTCAAAATGTTTTTCAAAACCATGCATAAATCATCTACATATGTTTTTCTAATCTGCATGTTTTGATTTCATGTTTTTACGGTATTTCAAATGATCTAATATTATATATTTAATTTGAAATCTACTGAGTTTTTATTCGCATTTATCGTATATTTTATCGCGAGTCAAAACTGTTTTAAAAGACTCTTTCAGGACGTTAATGAAATAGCATATCTCTCCTAAACTTTATAAGTCAGGACACTGATAGTTCATTAGGACGCTGATAATGTTCAAGGTTGAATTGAACTGATTTATTAGGACGCTTACTTGTATAGTAGTGACCTCCTTTATTAGTCAACCTCTGAAGTTGTCAGGAAGCTGACTCAGCATCAGCTCACTGAAAGATGTCTTGAGTCCTTCAAAGAATGTATTTTTGAGGACGCTGATAGTTATAAGTTGAACAATCTATCAGGACGCTATCTGGATACAAGCGCCCTCACCTTTAAGAATCAACTTAGTAACTTTCAAGATGCTGATTGTCCTTCAGCGTGTTTGTGTCTTACTTAAAATGTTTTTAACTGGTAGGACACTTACGTAATGTAGCGCCCTCATGTTTTGTTTTATGTTTTAAAGGTTGGACGATTACTTGGATAGTAGTGCCCTCATGCACTTAGTTGTTTTAAAATATAGCAGGACGTTAACTGTGTATTAACACCCTCAAGGTTAAGTCGTCTAAGTGACAAAAGTAAGTCAGGATGCTTACGAGTTAGTAGCGCCCTCACTTAAGTGTTCAGCAGGACGCTTATACGTAATAAGCGCCCTCAAGGAACAAAACGACATTGTTGATATTATGCACTAGGACACTGATTACAGAATCAGGACGCTAATTCAACAACCGTCACTGTTCGAACAAGTACACTACGTAAGATTACTTTTTTAGAACAAACCTTTGCACAGAGTCCTTTTCAGACTTATCAGATATCATCTCTGATACATGAAATAAGTTTTTCTAAAACTTTCATTTTTCATGAAATCTGAAAAGAACCAGAATGTTAGTGAAAATTGCAGTTGCCATTTTCATATAACATTCTAGTCGTTGTGTGTAAACGTTCATACTATTTGAACTTTAAATGTCTAACGACTATGCCCCACTATGTCTATAAATACCAGCACTTAGGATCAAATAATTTGCCAATCACTTTGTGTTGTGCCAATACTTTTTGAAAGATAGTCCGTGTCAAAATGAATTTCATTTTTCTAATCTTTCAAAGTATTTTTCACTGATACCTTTACGATTACAATAGATTTTCATATTGAGCTTCAATTATACTTTATCTTTGAAAATCTATCTTTATTGGTATCTACTCAAATTCTCAGCACTGATTCATATTTGGTATCATTCTTGCTGGAGATAGAATTTGAGAAATAGTTCAATATATACAGTTGTACTTGATTTCATATCTTAAGTACTGTATTGAACTATATCAGTAGTTGGTTAACCACTGATCAGAGAACCAAAAGTTTTCATACTTATATTTTATATCTATTTTGAAAACTGTGTGTGTCTTTGATTTACATCAGTCCTTCGTGTTTTAAGTCAATCTTTATTCGGTATTTATTTATTTTCGAAGAAGCACTGATTTTCATATCATATCATTTATGCTTTTCGAAACTGCACTTAAGCAATATCGAATATTGAAAGGTAAAGGATTGTAGGTGTATTTCAACTTAGCATTACCTATTTCATATTTCATATCTTTGTAATGCTGTGTAATGTGTTTAATTGTAAAGTGTTCTACTTTGTTAGAACCAACTTTATTTGTATTATAATGCTGGTGTGTTTCGGGGTGAAACAACCAGGACAAGTGGACGTGATTCACTTAAGTGATTTCAGGTTTGAAATCACAACAGTTCTTCCTAATCTCGTAAAAGGAACATGAGTTCTTCTTCAGCCCGAAAAAAGGAAATCGGTTCTTCTTGATCCCGTAAAAGGAACATGGGTTCTTCCTCAACCCAGAAAAAGGAAACCGGTTCATCCTTAGCTAGTGAAAGGATAGGTTTGCCTTTAATCTGTAAAAGGGCAGTTGTAACGGTTTGGTTTTCACCCATAAGAGAATCAGTTAGTGGATTGAGAAAATCCTAATTAGAAGATTAGGTAGTGGGCATAGGCGCGACTGAACCACTAAAAATCGTGTGTCTCATTTTTGCAATTTAGTCTGTGTTCTATTTTGCATCCAATTCCAATACACTCATGTAAATTGCTAAGTTATTGGAAGATAATTTAAAATTGACCATCGCACCCAATTCACCCCCTCTTGGGTGGACCAACAAATCCCATCGAGGGAATGATGAAGGGGCTTCCCTATTGAACTTCCATATTGTTCCTTGGCTACACAAAGTAGAGATGATCTTAGTTGTATCAATTCCTTCATTTAAATAAGTGGAGTAACCATCATTGTCAATATTCTACAATCCATAGTAGGCATTGATGGTTGATCGATCAAAAGACACAGTGTGGCCTCTCACAAACACCTTGTAATCATCAAGTTCTCGGGCATTGGCATAGAATTCTCGTACTATGGGAATAACAACAGGGTTTGGTTGGCGCACAAATGTTCCCCACTGTCTAGCAGCAATTATGTTCGCAATTTGAGGAATGTCACTACAACAGAATCACCCTATAAGGACGTTTGAAAACGTCCTCGAAATGCTTTTAGGATGTTTCTGCAAACGTCCTTGAATTTGACGTCTTAAAAAGAGAAAATTTTTTTCGACGTTTGCAAAAACGTCCTTATACACATATTAAGGACATTTTACAAAAGTCCTTTTTGTTAGATATTATAAAACTCACCTATTAGGACGTTTACAAAACATCCTTAATATGCGTATGAGGACGTTTTTGCAAATGTCCTCGAATGACAAGGGTTAAAAAGAATTTAATAATTATGACGTTCTAAAAATGCCCTTAAATAATCGTGACATTCATGTTCCTCTAACATTAAATCATCTAATAAGATCAAATCTCTAAAGAAGAACATGAAAAGCAACTCATATATCAATATCAAGATAAAACTCCATTAGTTTCTTGAAGAACATGCTAACTTTCAAAAATCCTCAAAATCATCATTGATCCTCTCATTTTTGCCCAAAATCATGTTTAAATCATCAAAGACTCATCAAAAACTCCATTAAAGACCCAAGAAACCCATACAGATTCAAAAACTCAACATGAGCAAAGTATCTTGTTCAATAAAGAAACCCAAAGACGTTTTACAAACGTCCTCCTATGATAAGGGTTTAAAAAAATTAGTAATTATGACGTTTTATAAACGTCGTAGTATGTTACTTTTTAAGATGTTTCTGCTAATTGTTATTAAACGGTTTTTCACATATATGTATGTAAGCAACCAAATCTCAGGAGAATATTTTATTTGGTATGACATTTTCTTCTAACATAATATAAAAATGCAAATAATAAATAAACAATATAATAATTTATAATAAAATCATCTCATTTCATCAATAATAGAGTATTTAACAAAGTATTGATTAATACATTCATAAACCTACAATAATGTTTAACAAACTATAATAATCTTCATCGCTAACAAGTTACAAGTACTTTCACGCCCTCTTTGCACCCATAAAACCTACATGTAAAATGAAAAATACATGAGCCAATTGAAAAAGGATAATAAAAAAATAAAAAAATATTTGACAAGGGAAAATAGATTTCGAGTATGAATATAATTGAGAAAAGGACTAGAAAATTTAAACAGTCTCTTTTAATTTTTTGACTGCTAAAAACTTCAAACCAGTAAAAGTACTTGTCATATTCACTTTCAAATATTTGAATCACTCTCCACTACATCAAAATATATTCAAATGTCCAAATACAATTCAAATTTCTCTGCCAATTTGATTTCAAAATGGTAGTTTGTTTAAGTCAATAAGTAAAATTTTATGGTAATTCATACTTACAAGTTTGATAAGAAGATTATGATCTTCAACACAGAGAGTCAAGTCTTCATTCCATTCAGGATTCAGTTTCCTTTTCAAAAAACTATTATATACGCTCTGTAACATGTAAATCAATTTAATTAGCAACATTAAAGAACATCTTATGAAGAATAAGCAAAAAATAATTTATGGATATTCTTTGAATATTAACTAAGGAGCACAAAACTAGTAACTATTCTCGTAATATTAGATGATGAAGACAATAGAGAAACATGGTTAACACACCTATAAACAATGGAAGGATTTATGGGCACACTCTTTTCATTGTAAGAATAGAGATTAGACAAAAATAGCATATAATTATGAACTCAAACTTGAGAAAATAAATTGAAGACTTGCAAACTAGCATTGCATGATGAACCAAATGAATGGAACTAGCACATAAAGAAAATTTATATGTCTTATATCCTAAATGCAAAACATAGTTTATACTAGTCCATTAAAACAATGGAAGGCTTTATGGGCACTGCTCTTTTCATTGTAAGAATAGAGATTAGGCAAAAATAACATATTAACTAATCTAAAAGGCATAGCCCTTAATAATCTAAGAGACTCATTTCCCTAAAGACAAACCTAAGATCACAAATATAAATCTGCCAATCATCTCTTTTGTCGATGCGATTAGATTACATATATTTTGGGAGCAGTGGAGCTTTGTTTGCGACGATCTCTTTCACCCTCCACCATCTTTTGAAAATGGGATATGTTCCCCTCACTTCTCCATCCAATCCCCAAAGATCGCAGAAGTTGGAAGAATCATGGCATTGGCATCCTATTGGGCTTTTTGGTGGGAAAGAAATAAGCGGATTTTTCAGGATGTAGCAAAAGATATAAGGGTTCTGTGGGATGAAATTTTATTGCTTGTTGCATGTTGGGTAGCTTCGTCCAAACATGCAAGTCGGTATCCATTTTGGAGTGGTACAGAAATTGGGGCTTATGCATGATGTGATGGGTATTAGTGAATTTTGTATTGGGTCAGTTCGATCCTCTTGCTGTAAATATTCATAGAAAATCAATACATATATACAATATTGTTTCTGGTTCAAAAAAAAGAAGAAGAAGAAGATTACAAATATAAAGTGAAATAGACCCTTTACTTGTCCCATTATAAATTAAGACTTGAAACAACCTTGACCTTAATTAACCTGCTAGAATCAAAAGGACCCACTAAACCACCCATCTTCTAAACCAAAATAATGAACCTAATCAACCAGGCAGTTGGACATTTTATCAAACATCAAGTAGGCACCATCATCATGCCAACAACAACAAAACTATAAAAGTTAATTAACAATACAAATCTTAAAACCATGCGGCCATTAATATGTATGTAAAATCACTACATATATCTCATACATTTACCACCTTAATCATCAAATATAACACAACCAAGAACAACTAAAATAAGTTTTAGAATACTTTGGAAACTCAAAGTAAAGTTTCCACACAAAATTAAAAACCTAAAACCAAGCTGCTTTAGAAAGCTACTGTAATCCCCTGAAAAATTCTGAAGATATCTACTTTCCAATTTCAACATTATTCTCGCATTCCTTTAAGGAATCAATTACAAATCACACCAAAGAAATTTTGGCAAGTCTTCAATACAAAATTATGGCAAGTTTTCAATACTACTAACCTTCCTATCATGAAACATGCTCATCATTAAACCCTAGAATTAATAATACTATGTATAATACTTATGCACCTACCTCAGCCGTCTCATTCATCTCTTTCATACTCCGCTTCTCTCGAACCAGTAACCAAGAAACGTGGAAATGGTGCCGGAGAACCAACAAAGCAACCACGGTGATACTTCTCCCTTTGTCTTTCTTCTTTGCTCTCACTGATTCTCCTTCTCTTTTCTGAACGACCCCTATATTTAGGATCTAGTGACAGCAACAAAGAAAGGGCGTTGCAGCAACCTTATTCCTCTTCCTTTCCCTTCCATTCCCTTTTCTTCCCTTCTTCCTGTGCAACATACCTCCATGGATTCCAAATGAAATCCCGTAAGAAACAGCTGGTAAAAACCGCTGGTAGTGATCAAGAAAACAGAGCATATGATGTTTTGTTTCTCTAATTTGAAAAATCACCATGAACAAGACTGTGACAGTAGCTGTACACCGGTGATCGAACACTCACAAGACCTAACAAGTGCCCTCCACCGGTGACTATTGTCCAAATCGCAGGAAAGAAGAGATGATGCTCTGTTTCCACCCCGTTGGTTGCCATGAAATCGCAGTAGGGCGATCATACGCCTTGCCCCCTTCCTTCTTTTCCCTCTCTGTCTCCCCCTCCAAACCAATGCAAAGGAACAAGCAGCAGCGACGTTGCCGCTGCCACCGTTCTCTTCTTTCTCTCTTCTCTCTTCTCTTCTTCGCCCTCTTTCTCTGCTCCTCGTCTCTCTACACCGACGTTTAGCAAGCACCACCATCGCCACCCAGCCACTTCTTTTGATATTATAATGTTATACACAAAGGAAATGATGCTGGTGCATATGTGCGTTAGTGTATAAGTTTTATATCTATATGGTTATATGTATGCTACCTACATCTACAATTATATAACATATTATATTACAATATATTATCCACAAATATACTATATACTACACATACATTTAAATAAGTAAATGTTATATTTGCAACTCTCTTGGGCTGCTACAATTACAAATGTGTGTGTATATATATATATATATATATATATATATATATATATATATGTATATTAACTTGGGTAGGTATACACAGCTAATTCAAATGTAACATGTATGTATAGGTTGAGGACGTACATTACGCACCAAGGAATTCAGACAACAACAAATTGTGTGTGTTACAGGTAGGGAAGATTCTATGCCTTTACAATATTTTATTTTGATATGTAGATAGGAATATTAAATTAATTAGATTTATTGTATTATTAGATTGTTCGTGCATGCTTAACTTACATGATTATATATATTGTGATTGTTGGCCATGATAATAATGTACATGTATGATTTGTTGTCCCGACTTGATGTTAGATGTGTGTAATTCATGTATACTTTAAAAGTTTGATGATGTGATATATGACATGATAGTATTAACATAATTATTATAATAAAATTTATATGTGAATGCTAATATATTTGGCATTGTGATATGATACCATGTGTGTGGGGTTTGAACATATCATGTGAATACAAGTTATGTACCGTACTTATGTTGCATGTGTGATATTGTGACTTCATTAAAGAACATGATTAAGATAAGAATAACACATATGGGGTAGTTATTCTAAGGAATATCGCCAATGACGGTTTTGGGGCAGTTATTCTGATGAATATCGCCAATGATTATTATGGGGCAGTTATTCATTATGAATATCGCCAACTAAATCTTAATTTTGGGTAGTACCACCCTGTATTTGAATTCCTAAAGGTACGTGATTTAGAACGTGATAAGATTCTCGACTCAAACAATCAAATGTTGCAACGATTAATGTGTGAAACTTGTTTGTAATGTTCTTGTGTATATAGCATGATAAAATGTTGTGAATTGTTTAGATGACCCACTGGGCTTCCAAGCTCACCCCTATTTTTCATATGCAGATACTTAAGAGAATAAAATTGCGAGTTCGTGACATAGTTCAGAGTAGTAGGGGTGGGTTAATCTATTTGTAGCATTGTGGTGACAGGGCTGAATATTTTTATTTGATTTTTTAAAGTTTATTATTTAAACGGGTTGTATTGACAATCAAAATTTAGTGAATATTATTACAGATAGTAAAGACCTTGTGGTTTATTTCACGTGTGAATGCCTTGGACTTGAATTTATTAATTCTACTTGATGAATATATTTAAAATATTGTTTCCATAATGGATGGACAAGGGTAAGTACCCTCACAATTCAATATAGAAATTTGTATAGTGGAATTATGTGGTCCTTGGTATGAAAATGAAAGGGTATTCGTTTATCTTAATCAGTAAGTTGGTTAGAAGAATACAAATTCATATTTTTGTAAATTTTACTATCTATATAATGATTATGGTTTAAGATAGATGGATACGATTAGCATCTCGATTTTCAGTAATCTTTCTCGATAAAATTAAAATATTCATTATTTTACTTGAAATTTAAGTTTTGAAAAATCGGGTGTTACAGCTACCCTGCCAAAACTCTAAAACCTGTATTTTTGAAACCAAAGACTAAACTCAAAACATAAAGTTAAATCAAAATTTGAAATTTGAAACAACTTAATTAAACTCCTAATTAATAAAGCTTAAGCTTTAGACCATGAATCTCACAGCTTCTTCCCATGAAGAAAAACTACATAACCCTTAAATCAAAAAACTATAAATGGAAACATTAAGCTTTACACCTCTTTGACACATTTCTTCAAGCATCTTGAGTGCAAGGTGAGTTCATCCTTAATAGATGGTCTCTTAAAACAATCCCACAACTTCTTCCCATTAAGAAAAACTACGTAACCCATAAATAAAAAAGCTATAAATGGGAACATCAAACTTTACACCTCTTTGACACATTTCTTCAAACACCTTGAGTGCATCTAGATTAAGAAGGTGGGTTCATCCTTAATGGATGGGTCTCTTAAATTACAAAATTACAATAAGTTACCACAAAATTGAGTCTAGGAACACGTTTACCAGAAAGATTTAGTATTAACTAAAGACATAACTCAAACGCTCTCATCAAAATAAACAGTACACATACCAATGCCCTTGAATCCAAATGAATTAATTAAAATCTCCAACCAACAATTTAGAAACTAGACTAATTAAAGAACCTACGCTGCACTCCAAAGAAACAAATATAACTTAAACTATTCAACTACTAAATTGTTAAAAGAATGTGCATCAACCACATTATAAAAAAAATCTTATTCCACATAAACTACTATAAGAAACTTCATTGCACTTAAAAACATTTTATTCATACATCTTCTAGTAAATATTTTGTTATTAAGAAAAATAGAAGAATTTGAATGCATCAACCACATTATAAAAAACACTAAAATACTTCTTTTATTTAAAACTCTCGCTCTTTAGATATTTCTTGCAATGAAGAAGAAATTAATCTTACCTCTCTGAATATTAGAATTCGAGGAATCAATCAAATGAAAAAAAAAAAACCATAGAACAAGGAAAGAGTTTCTTAGACAAGAAAAATGTACAATCCATATTTGTGCAAATTAATAACTACCCAAAAGAAATTCAATTTCATAACATGATATCTTAAAAAAAATAAAAAAATAAACAATAGATTCCAACCAAAATGTTAAACAACAAACACAACAATGAGATCCATTTTCTAAATAAAAAAAATCAACCCAATCAAGAAGAAAAAAGAAAAAGAAATTAGTCTTACTCTTTGAAGATCAAATACTGAGAAATCAATCTATGAGGAAAATATGACTAGTGGCCAACAATGGAAACATGATAGAGTATGTTAAATGGGTACTTGTGTGCATCGAAATCAAGAGAAGAGTCCAACCCCATTCCATACATCGAAGAAAAAAGAAAAACAACTTTTGAAGATACTAATAAGTCAAATTTCCCAAACTATAAGGCAAAAAAAAAGTTGAAAATTCAAAGATCCATAACATGTAAGAAGAATAAGATGCTAGAGTTTTGGAGAGCAACCAATGGTGGTAGAATGAGCATTCAATTGGAGAGCAAGAGCGGCATTGCAAGTGAAGGAATGAGTGTGGAGATGAAGAAGGCTCTGAGAGCGACATTAGAAGTGAACCAGAGCCAGAGCTTGGATGTGTTGTTGTTCGTGCCCTAACCCTAGAAGTGATCTCCTGAAACCGACCCTAAGCATCTTACTTGTCTTTTTTTTTTCACCTCTCATGTGTCGCTGATATTACAATTGAAGAAGATTGAGGGCTTTGGAAACGTCAAAAGGATGAGAATGGGGTGAAATGGCAAGAAATTAGTGCAGTGAGACAAAAAAGGGCGAAAAAGGGCAAGTATTGAAGATGGATCGTGTGGGTGCTGTAAAAAAAACAAAGAATAAAGCAAGACGTTTTTCAAAATCGTCGTGTTACAAGTATATCTCAACGTTTTTAAAAAGTCATAGTATTTCTTGCCTAAACGACGTTTCAAAAAGGTCCTCGAAATGTCTAACTAGGACGTTTTCATCTTAAGCACTCTTTAAATTTGTTTTTACCCTTCTGATGATGTTTTTTAATCAAAACGTTATAAAAAATGAATTTTTAGGACGTTTCGTGACAAACGTCATTGTGTTGATGTTGTAATATCACACTTTTCTTGTAGCGTGTGTGTCGCAGAAGCATTCATACCCCTTTCCTGTACGAGGCTTCTCTTCACCACTGATTTGGTATACTATTTTTCTGTTTCAGCACTAATAAACCTTTGTTGATCAAAGGGCAGAGCAGAAGAGGAAGATTCTTGCACTCGTTTTGTTTCGGTGCCATGTCTACACTTGTTACACAAACCAAAAATCTAACACAAGGAATTGAATCCAATACTGCTGAACACCAAAGCCCAAACGATCTAACACCAACAACAACGAGGTTCACATTATCCAAATTCAATGCTCAATACAATCACACAGAAAATATTGCAACCCACGAAGACACAAGGACTTTCCCAAAACTTTTTAGATCCAAACTATGCAAACGACATTGCTTGAAGTATGGAGCACAATAATCGCAGTAGATTGCTTCCAAATCAACAAATAAACGAAATCCACTTACAAAGTATGAAAAGAAGAAAATCCCCAATCTCGTTGATGCCCTAGCTTGCCATCCTTGAATCACACCCTCTCCTTGGATCCAAGAAAATCGATGAAGATGAAACAAGGAGATGAAGAAACGAAGGATGAAATGGAGAAAATAAAAGAGATTTGAAGTGGAAATGGATAAAATGGTGTTGAAGAGTTGGGTTGGGGGGCGGGGGGTTTGTAGAGAACGACGAAAAAGAAGAAAGAAAAGAAATGAAAATTTCTTTTTTTCTTCTCTTTATTTTTTTTTCTTCGTATTAGAGCCGCGATGGGCACCGTGGCGCCCAGACAACACTTCTTTTTTTTTAGATCAATATGGCAACGCTCAAGTTGTGTGCGTACTTCAAAATGGACGCCCACCTGAAAATAGAAGGAGATATTCATTAACAACAACACAATAAAAGAAAATAGAAGAAGAAAAAAAACATGTCATTACTATACTACAATGACTAAAATAAAAGAAAATAAAAATATGGATGAAAAAGATCGGTTGGGTTGCCTCCCAACAAGCGCATTTTTATAGTCATTAGCTAGACTTTCTCTTTTCTCTTAAGGAGGATCATCCATGTGCACTGACTTTAACATTTCTTAGACCCATGTTAAAGTCATCCTTTAATCGTTTCCTCTTAGCCCGAAGGCGATATCCAACTGTCTTCTTATGCTCAATCATGAGATGCAACAAATCTTCCTCTTCAACATGACGCATCAAATATGGATCCATCCACACCAAAGGAGGAGGATCATCTAAATGCTCCACTTTGTCTATATAGGGTTCCTGGGAATCTTTCTGTGTAGGCTTTTCAAAAGCCTTGGTGGCACTCTCATCAGTAACATTCACCACATCAATTTGGTAACATGTGTTCTCCTTCTCTGGAGCTTTGGTTGTGTGGTAGATGTTGAATAATACTTTGTCCTCATTAACCCTCAAGGTCAGCTCACCAAGCTCCACATCTATCAATGTTCTTCCTGTTGCTAAAAATGGCCTCCCAAGTATCAATGGCATTCCATCATCCTCTTCCATGTCCAGGACCACGAAGTCCACCGAAAAAATGAACTTGTCAACTTTTACCAAGACATCTTCTATGATACCCCAAGGGTATGTGGTGGATCGGTCCGCCAATTTCAAAAAAATTGTAGTGGGTTTCACCTCTCTAAGTCCAAGATTCCTGTAAACATAAAGAGGCATTAAATTTATACTTGCACCCAAGTCACAAAGTACTTTATCAAAAGAAACAGTGCCAATAGTGCAGGGTATAGTAAAACTCCCGATCCTTAAGCTTTTGAGGCAATTTCTTTTGAAGGATTAGACTACACTCCCTTGTTAGCTTGACTGTCTTGAACTCTTTCAGTTTTCTTTTTCTCATCATCACATCTTTCATGAACTTTGCATAGTTAGGCATTTTCTCCAAGGCATCTGCAAAATGTATGTTGATGTGGATTTTCTTAAAAATATCTAGAAATTTTGAAAATAGAGGTTTAAGGATAGGCGGGTTGTCCAAAAAAGTAATGCAACCCGGAACATAGTCTATTTTTGTAGCCTCTTTCTCTTCCTCCAATGCAACTCCTTTGCCTTTGTTCAGAATTTCCTCTTTTTGAACATCTTCTTGCACTAGTGAAGATGATGAAGGAATAAATGATGAAGAAGGAATAAATGGTGAAGGATCACTCTCAACTTCTTTACCACTTCTTAGTTTGATAGCCATGCATTGCTCCTTTGGGTTCACCTCTATGTTACTCGTGAAATAGCATGTTTGTGGGGTAGTAATGGATGAGGTTATTTGACCAATTTGTACCTCCAAGTTCTTGATTGAAAAACTCATGTTTCCCAGATGAGTCTCCATATTGTTGAGCCTTAACTCATTCTTTTCAAACTTGTTGCTTGTTTCCCCAATAAACTTGGCCAAAATATCTTCAAGTGGTGGCTTCCTTTCTTGTACTTGTTGATTGAACCTTGGCGGTTGTAACACATTCCTAGTGTTAGAATAGGAAAAATTTTCATGGTTTCTAACCTCCGGATGGTACTGATTTGGCACTTGACTTGTGCTTCCTTGGTTTCCTCTGTAGTTGTCTTGTTTGCCTCTATAGTTGTACAATTTGTTGTTCACAAACTTTACTTGCTCTTCTTGTGCATCGAATGCTTGAGGAACTGAACTTGATACCGCAATGGATGCTATGGAAGATGAAGAGCTTCCTTGTAGAGTGGAAACCTTGTCAGATAAAGCTGCCATGTGATGCCACATACCAGCCATCTGTGCAAATAATGAGGTCATTTGATCAACCTCATGTAAACCAACCACTTTCTTGATTGGTGGTCTCTCACTTGCATGCTCATATGTATTGGAAGCCATCTCTTCAATCAACATCAAGGCTTCATTTGCTGTCTTCCCCAATAGGGTACCTCCTGCCGCAGCATCAACTAATGACCTTGCAGATAAGGTCATGGCATTGTAAAACATCTGAATCTGCAACCACTCTTGGTACCCATGTTGAGGACATCTTCTCAGTAGGTCTTTAAATCTCTCCCACGCCTCATATAAGGATTCAGACTCCAATTGTCTGAATTGACTAATAATCTCTGCTCTTAGTTGTGATATCCTTGTAGGTGTGAAGAATTTTTGAAGAAACTTTTAGACCATCTCTTCTCATGTAGTAATGTTTCCTGGTAGTAGAGATTAGAGCCATGATCTTGCTTTGTCCCTTAATGAAAATGGAAACAATCTCAATCTTATTTGCTCTTCAGGAACCCCATTTATTTTCACTGTGTCACACATCTCTAAGAACGTGTTGATGTGGACCATTGGATCTTCTTGAGGTAATCCACCAAACTAGTGTTGTTGTACCATTGTGATCAAGGAAGGCTTCAACTCAAAGTTGTTAGCATTGATTGGCAGCCTTGCAATCCCAGAGTAGTTATTGTTAACCACTGGCTTGAAGTAATCCCTCAAAGGCAACTGATTGTTTCCTTCAGCCATGTTTTCTTCTTGTACTATTGCTCTTCTATCTCTTTTTAGTCTACCAAAGGTTCTCTTAATTTCTGGATCAAGAGGTGTGATTTCTGCACTCCTTACTATTCGCATGAACCAATTAAACCCTATCAAGAAAAGAGAATAAAAATAAAAAAATAACAAATAAAAGGTAAAAATTCTAGATTAAGACTAGAGTTACTTGGTATTGGTACTAAAATGATAGAATTAAACCAATCCCCGACAACGACGCCAAAAACTTGATGGTGATAATCTAAATTCACAAGCGCACGAATATCAAGTTATAATATCTACCCGGTGAATACCGGGTTATCGTCCTCAAGGATTGACAAAACTATCTTTTAAATCCCAAAATTACAATAACTCTCAATTTTATCTAGATGATCAATATTTGATGATTTGAATATTAAAAAGTAAAATATGCAAGAATTAGAACTAAACAATGCAAATTGGATTGAAATTCGAGAAATCGATGATTAAAAACTCAAGAAGATTAATATCTTTATGTCTTCACTTATGGCTTTCAAAAAGTCATGTAAATGATTAATTCATGGATTTATAAATCATGGATCTAATTCAATTAAACCTCACTTCCAAGTGATAGTTCAATTATCAATGCCCAACACATTAATTCCCTTTCCCAAGTGATAAACCAATGAATTAAACATGCATTAAGATTTGGGATCCATTTTTGAATGATTTCAAAGGGAATTGTAGGTTTCCCAACACGATACAATAACCCTAGGTTGCAATTTCCCTAATCCAATTCAATATCCCCTTTCCCAGGTGATCTATATCAAATCTAAAATCATATAAAATGTGGCCAGTAATTTATAAGCATTAAGGGTTGGAAATTGCAAATAAACCCACAAAATCAATCAAGAACAAGTAAGAATAATCAAACCATAAGATTCAACATAGATCCATTAAACCTCTACATTAAAACTTTAGCCCATAATGATATTCAAGAATACAAAAGAGAGATTAAGAGTAGAAAACATGAATACAAGATAAATGAAACAAGAAGTACAAAAAACCCCTTTGATCTCCTTTAGCTCATGATGATATCCAAAAATCTTGCAACCAATCTTCTTCCCCAAGCTTCTCTTGCTTCTCTTTCTCTTCTCTAAACCCTAGCTACTCTAATCTATTCTAAAACTAGTAGAATGTAAGATTCCCCCTAATTAAAACCCTAAAGTGAGCTTATATACATCATTTGTTCAAAAAGACCAAAAAGGACCAAAAATGCTAAAAATTGGACAAAATTGCGCATAGGGGGTTTTGTATTAGCACCATGATGGGTGCCGCGACGCTAATACAAAATCAGAAATTTTCTTCTGGGTGCCTAGAAGCTTTTTTCACTTCTTTTTCTTTGTGCAGCTTTGTGGACTGGCTTCTCTTGGGCACTTCTTTCTCCACTTTTTCATCACTTCATGCATTCGATTTTCACATAAACTTGGCCTCATTTTTTGCTTTATTTGCACCTCCTTTAAGCTCCTTATTCTCCTACAAAACACACATATAAGTGATCTACACTAATCAAATCATCAACAACTATATGCAAGTATGTATGTATGTATTAGCATGTATCATGCAAGTATTTATGTATTAACATATATCATGCAAGTATGTATGTGTTAACATGTATCGACCATGGTTTATTCATGAAGAAAAGCATCTAAAAACCTAAGTTAACACCTTAATGAGCCTAAAACCTCTAAGCATGCATTTCAGGCACAAATACCTAAAAGCTAAGCGAATGCACCTAAAAATCTATCAAAAGTGACATGCCAAACACTAACCAAAAATCAACTTATCAGTGTTAAGCCTCCATTAATGTTTCTTTCTAAGCAAGATATGATTCAAGGAATTTTCAATCCTGATTTTCTTGACTTGGATTAGCAAGATCACCTTCTCTTTGTTAGAGAATTTCCTTTGGTGAAAACCATCAACCAAAGAACAGGAACATTCACATTAAATCATCAAAAATTAATAAATTAAAAGCAGAATCGTACTTTTTCTCTGTGCTTTATATCTAATGATGGGATGTCAGAAATAAAACAATAATGATACGTGTGATCTGGGGACCATAACCACCTGTTATAGATAACTTCCTTGTTATCTATTGATATCTTTATTTTAGCCCATCATAAAAATAGAAAGTATCCTTTAAGTCTCTACAGATTAAAGGTCCGCATCCTATCAGATACATTAAAGCCCAAATTATCTAGTAGATCACTTTTAATTAGGCTTAACTTTATTTGACAGTTCACAATACATAATTATTCACGTATAAGCCCAACGTTGGATTAATGATCCAACAATCTCCCACTTGGGCTATATATGTAACTTTATAATTATGCTTTGCAAAATTAACCGAAGGAGCTCAACTTCACTGTCATTACCAAAATGTACATCTATAACCAATCCAATCCATCAATCATACCAACATAGGGTCAAAGCGGTCTTCATTACAGTTGTTGTAACTCAACCCAACAATGGTCACGTCTATCGATACAATTGAATGACATAGATCATGATGTGGATGTGTAGCATGAAAATGTCATGTAATGTGATCTTAACATGCCTATTTCCAACTAATCCACCCTTAAATCTTAGTGAGATCAAACCATACAAAAATCAGAGTGTAAATAAACCAAAACTTTATTTCTGTAGAAAATAACCTCAAAATATCCGTAAACTGAAATAACTGAAAAATGTCTATATTATATAAGCACATATAAAGTATAAACTCCCACTAAAACAGAATATCATCAATAGAAATGACACCCATACGAGTAGTGTGCTCATGAAACACTTTGGGTGGCAATCCCTTAGTAAGCGGATTCGCAACCATGGAGTTTGTTCCGATGTGTTCTATAGACAGTTGTCCACTCTGAACTCTTTCTTTAACAACCAGGAACTTGATGTCTATATGTTTTGACTTCATCGAGCTCCTGTTATTGTTGGAATATAAAACTGCTAACTTATTGTCACATAATAACTTGAGTGGTCTTTCAACACTGTCCACTATGTGCAGCGCCGTGACAAAATTTTGCAGCCATGTTTCGTGATTGGATGCCTCATAACATGCTATGAACTCTGTTTCCATGGTAGAAGAGGCTATAAGTGACTGTTTAGCACTCTTCCAGGAGACAACACCTCCAGCTAGTAGATAGATATAGCCAGACGTAGATTTCATACTATTTTGGCATCTCGCAAAATCGGAGTCAGTTTACCCAACAATCTCAAGTTGATCCAACCTCCGATACATGAACATGTAGTCTTTTGTTCTCTGTAAGTACCACAAAACCCGTTTGGTTGTTTTCCATTGGTCTATTCCTTAATTGCTTAAATATCTACCCAATGTCCCAGTAATGTACGCAATATCCGGACGCGTACAAACCTAAGCATACAGTAGACTCCCTACTACTGAGGCATAAGGAATCTTCTTCATTTCCTTTTCCTCAAAATCATTCTTAGGGCACTGATTGAGAACCTTGTTTGCAATCTTGCATGCCATATCGCTTGAGAACTTTTTTCGATATAACTCTTTTTTGATAATCCAAGAATGCCCGAGAGCGATCTCGGTGTATCTAAATGCCTAATACAAAAGAGGCGTCACCAAGATCTTTCATCTCAAAACTCTTAGCTAGAAATCACTTGGTTTCGTGCAATAAGCCTATATCGTTGCTGGCAAGTAAGATGTCATCGACATATAAAACCAGAAAAATGTGTTTGCTCCCACAAAACTTATGGTATGTACAATCATCGACCAAGTTCAACTCCAAACCGAATGAGATGATCACTTGATGAAACTTGAAATACCATTGTTGAGATGCTTGTTTGAGTCCATAAATGGATTTTTTAAAGTTTGCAAACCATATTCTTTGGGTCGCCCGACACAAAGTTTTCTGGCTACACCATATAGATCGTCTCAGCAATGTTACCATTGAGAAACACCGTCTTCACATCCATCTAACGTAACTCAAGATTGAAATGCGCCACCAATGCCATTACAATTTTGAACAAGTCTTTCGAAGAAACCGGAGAGAAAGTCTCTTTGTAGTCGATGCCTTCTTTTTGTGTAAAGCCCTTTGCGACAGGATGAGCTTTGTACCTCCCCACATCACCTTTTGAATCCCTCTTGGTTTTAAATATCCATTTGCAACCAATGGGTTTCACACCTTCTGGTAATGGGACAAGATTCCACACGTCATTGTCCTTCATGGATTTAATATCTTCATTCATGGCATCAATCCACTTATGAGAGTTAAAACTTTGCATTGCTTGACGGAAGTTGATCGGATCATCTTCCATCACTCCAATATCTACCTCATGTTCTTGGAGATATACAATGTAGTCGTCTGGCACTGCACTTTTCCCCTCTTTAGTGGATCTCCTTAATGGCATAGGTTCTTGAGGTGCTAGAGTTTGTTCTTCTGGAACAATTTCTTGAATGGGAGGTTCTATGACATTGTCCTAATTTGTTGTATCTTGAACACGGTCAGGAATAGGAGCCTGATCAATGCCAATAACACTCGTGGGAATATCAACATATTCCTCTTCAAAGACAAAGTCTTTAACTGTATCTCCCCCCGCAAACTCGACATCCTCAAAGAACCAGGCATTTCCCAACTCAAAAATTGACTTAGTTGTGGGATCATAAAACTTGTACCCCCTGGATCTTTCAGAGTATCCAATGAAATAGCAACTTACATTCCTTGAGTCCATTTTTTTTTTCATTAGGCCTATAAGGCCTTGCCTCAGCTGGACATCCCTAAACATGCAAGTGTTTTAGACTAGGCCTTTTGCCCGTCTAAAGTTCGTAAGGTGTAACGCCTATACCTGAAGATGATTTCATCTTGACCGTAGAGTACCCGAATACGCGTATGTGTGTGTTTTTGTAAGTGTTTCGATTTTTTAGGTCCATGTCTTGTGCCCGAATGGGCAGAAAGATATTAGAAATGAGTCCAGAACGCGTTTTTACATAAATATTGACCTATTATAAGCGAAATTCCGATGTGTATTGACCGTGTAGCGAAAAGATGAAAAATTTGAAAATCTGGAAAATTGAAACCCGTTTCAGTGGTGTTGGAATGCGTTTCACACTGGCCGAAAGGCTTCCAAGCCAAAAAAATCCCTAAAACGCATTTCATGGACCTGGAACGCGTTTTACCTGGGTAAAATGCAAATTTTGACTTTTTTTGGTGAACCCAAACTCGCCCATTTAAGCAACTAACACCTCATTTTCGATTCACTTGCTCATTTTTCACTTAGAAAAGAGGGAAAAGAGGTGGAGAAGAGAAAATGAAGGGAAAGCTAGGGTTTTGGAGCATTTGTGCTCAAGAAAGGCTCTAAGGTTTGCATTTCCTTCCTTTAATCTCTTTAGTTGTGCATTCAAGCTTTATTTTGACCTAGGTATTGGCATGAATCCCAGATTTGTAGGGTTCTTGACCTAGGGTTTGCATGTTTAGGCTATTTTATGCCTGTTTATGATGTTAATGGCCTTCCCTAACATAGAACAACCCCTAATGATGTGATTCCACACATGAATCCCGGAATTTGTGGAGGGTGGTGGAAGAACACACTTAGGAGTTAGGCTTTGCATGTCATATATGTATGATTAGAGGCCATTGGGAACATATGGATGGTAAAACCCCCAATTTCTAGCAAGAAATTGGAGTGGTTATGTGTATTGACCTAAACCTAGGATTTTGGACTTAGGGTTTGCCATTGGATTTGCATGTGATGTATGTTGATTAGATGGGTAAATATTGATGTGTAGTGGTCCAATTTACTGATCTTGATGGCTGGAAACCCTAGGTGTAGTGCAATTTTGGCCTAAGCCATGTAATTTGATAAATTGCAATGAATTTGGGGATTTAGACCTAGTTGATGTCAATTGATCAAATTGACATGAAATTAGTCTAATTAACCCTATTTATGATTGAATGCCTTGTAGTGTAGTGGTTGGATCAACCTATTGCATTCAATTGGGTTAAATGTGGGTTAATGTAGTATTAAATAGTTAAATTGAGCAATATGGAATTGACTCATGGGTTTGACTATTCTAGAATCTTAATTGGCTATGTAGTTGGGTTTAAACATGGTTGTTTGACACACTTTAAGGCTGATTTTCAGTATTGTGTGAACCATGTCATTTGCAGAGTTTTGTGAATGATCTGAGTAACCCAAAGAGGCCACTTGGAGGTTGTGGTGCTTAGGAGTGTGTTGGTGCATCCTAGTGCTTTCTTTGATCGGATTGGATTGGCTAAGCTTAGCCAATCGAGTTGTGAGTGTCCTTTTACATTTGGATTTCTATATGTGGCATTGTATTACATACACTGATTTGAATTGATATCTATAAGTGTTATGAATGTTTTAATGTTCCATGAAATGAATTTGAGCATAGTCTATAGGGTTAGCAATTTGGTTGGGCCTCCTAGTTGTGATTTCCTTTGGGAATTCTTGTAAGTCTAGTGGTGATCCCCAGTTGTGGACCTGGCTGAGAGCTTTATGGCTTGTGTATAGGTAGGATAGCTTAGGCTGATCGTACGTGCTGCACGACCTCAGAAATCCTACCAGAATACGAGTATTGTTTGGTCGGATGGGGCACTGTGTGTCGCGCACCCGGCCTTTGATCGCCCTTGCTCAGGAGGTGTTAGGATTGCATTGGCATGTTTAGATATGCATTGTCTTGGTTATGACATGATGCATTATATTGGCATGTATGTAATCTTGTTTCATCACCATGTTATTTCAAATGTTTTTATGATCTTGCCGTGTTTTATATAAATGCATGTATATTGCCACTTGTAGAAGACATTCACTGAGCTTGTTGTAGCTCACACCTCATCCTTACCATTTCAGGTTTGGATAGGAAAGGAAAAGCGAAGGCTTAACTGCGGAGCACTCGGTATTTTGTTGATGTAGGTGTTGTACATTTTTGTATTTTGATATTATGTACATGATAACACCTAGTATATGTATATTTAACATATAGATGGGATGTGTATGGTTTTGTATAATTTGTGGACTTATGAAATTTTATATTTGGTAATTTTGGAGATGTAATATTTTTATTTATTGTTGTTGATCATGTTTAGATGGATGCATTTATAAGATTGTGTTTTACTAGGATTCGTGTTATATTTAGGTTGACGGGACACTGGGTGTATCGATGGAGGGTATACCCGGGGGTTCCGTACCGGTCATGACGTCACAGAAAGTGGGTCGTGACACAAGGGGTTTTGGTAGTCGCCTTAGTTGGAATTCTGTTAAGGATATAAGCTGCAGTCTTAAGTGCTTACCCCTAAAGTGATTCTGGTAAGGTAGAATGAGTGATCATACTCCTCCCCATGTCCTTGAGCGTCCTGTTTCATCTTCCAACAGCACCATTCATAGTGGGCGAACCCGACATAGTGTACTGAGGGATGATACTGCATTCCTATAGGAACTTAGCGAACGGTCCTGGACGCTGTTCACCTGAACCGTCATATATGCCATAATACTCACCACCACGGTCAGATCTGACACTTCTTATCATTTTGCTGAGTCGGTTCTCAACTTCAGCCTTATAATTTTTGAACACATCCAACGATTGGGACTTTTCATGAATGAGATATATATAGCCATATATGGAAAAATCGTCTATGAACGTTATAAAGTATTGTTGACCATTCCAAGCAACTATAGGAAATGGGCCACAAATATCTGTATATATAAGTTTTAAGACGTCCAAAGTCATGCTGGCTTCAAATCTCCTTTTGTTGGTTTGTTTTCCCTTTATACAGTTAACACAAACATCAAAATCTGTGAAATCTAAAGGATTTAGAATTTCGTCTGACACAAGTCTCTATATTATTCGTCTGGAGATATGACCTAATCTCTTGTGCCATAAAGCAGCTGAATTCTCATTGGTTAATTTTCTTTTGATACCTCGTGTACTTAATTGCAGGGATTCATTAAATAAAGCAATTGTATCAATTAAATAAAAATTATCATATCCTGATAAAGAACTAGAGCCAACCAATTTTGAATCATGAAACAGACTAAAATTTCCATTCTCAAATGAATAAGAATAACTAGATTTGTCCAAAGAAAAAATAGAAATCAAATTCTGTCTAAAAGACGACACAATAAATGTTTCAACAAGATCCAAATAAAATCCAGTCTTTAACAATAATCTAAATTTTCCTATTGCATTAACTTGAACCGTCTTGCCATCGCCCACATAGATGTTTTTTTCAGCATTACTTGGTTTTTGGTCACTCAGGCAACCCTACATGGACACACTAACGTGAGTTGTTGCACCAGAATCTATCCACCACGTGTGTCTAAGTACCGAAGTTAAATTAACCTCGGAACAAACCAAATTAAGAAGCATACTTTTCTTAGCACGCCATGCGTGGTAGTTGGTGCATTGCTTCTTCTTATGCCCTACAACTCCACAAAAGAAACAACCAGTACCTCCGGATTCATTCCGTTTCTTTTGAGGTGTTGTATCTGCAGCATCCTTATCGTTCTTTCTTTTCTTTGCCTTGTCCTTAGAGGTTGAGGCCAGGTGAGCACTCTTTGTCTTATCTTGCTTTAGCCTTTCCTCATCCTGAACACAGTGTGAGATGAGCTCATTCAAAGACCAAGTCTCTTTCTGACAGTTGTAGCTCACCTTAAACTGGCTAAACTGTGTTGGAAGGGATATCAAAAGTTGATGCACCAACAAGTCCTCAGAGAGTTCGAGCTTAAGTGCTTTCAACTTTGAAGCAAAATGAGACAATTCGATGATGTACTCCTGTATATTGCCTTTGCCCTTATACCTCATTGAAATCGGACTTGTCAAGAGCATACCTATTTTAGCCTTTTCGTTCTTGACAAACCTTTTTTCAATATCCACAAAGAACTCCTTAGCTGTAGTGATCTTTTCAGACATTGTGCCTCTGAATGCTTCCGGAATGCCTTTCTTCACGATCATCATACCTATGCGATTTGATTTCTCCCACTTCCAAATCCTTCTTGTCATCAGAAGTAATAGTACCTGTAAGAGGTGGGGGAAAATCAACCCTTAACGCATGGTTGAGATCCATTACTCCGAGAACTTTTAAGAGGTTCTCTTTCCATGACTTGAAGTTAGAGCCATTTAGCATAGGGATAGAATTGATGTTGGCATTAATATTAGAAGAAGTCATAGCTGAACAGAGAACAATAAACAATTAAAACAAGCTCATATAAGTCTCAAAACAAAAATTAAATTTAAATAAAGGTTAACTGTAATACCCTAGGATTGCACAAAAAAAAAAAAAAAATTTTGAACTTCGGGCAAGTTCCCTAAACCTTCAGGCGCGTGCCCGAACCTTCGGGCGGGTGCCCGAACCTTCAGGCACTTTTTTTTTTCTATTTAACCCCCCTCCTCATTTCTCACACCAAATTACTTCTCCTCGTGAGATTTTTCTTCTTTCTCTCACTCGCCTAGAGTTTTTCTTCTCTTTTTAAGACTCTTTTCACGGCGCAACTCGGTTCTACTCGGGGAAAAGCGCCAATTCTCGAAGGAGTTTTTATCTGAAGGTGGGGAACGAAACATAGGTTTGCGTGTCTTATAACTTTTATTAAAGTTTACATTCATTTATCATTATGTCTACTATTTATTTACACTGCATTATTGCGTATAATGTATATACTGTCATTCTTATACTTGTATATTTGGAGCTCATGTATTACACTGTTGCAATGCCGGATTAGTGGTCAATCTGGCTCAGCCAGACTCTGTCTTGTTCTCAGTAACTTTAAATAGTGAACGGGAGGCGTCGTGTTGCTCTAGACTATTGGTATTTAAGTAGACCTCGTGTCTCACCTCTCTAACTGAAGACTGATTTGGTTGGTCTTATTTGACAGCTATCAGCTTGTACAAGTAATACTAAATGTCCTAACCTTGCATGTGGTGATACCAACCCTGATAAGGATCACCAGAAGTTGCCAAATCCTGTCTAATGATAAGTAAAGACCGGACCTGTTCATGCATTAACATCATACATAAGCACCACCTAGGGACGTATGTGGTTTATGATTCATATAATAGTTAGAAGCAATGCTCACTATTCACTATATTTCTCTGGAGAGGGACGTACAATGAGAACTCGACTACTCCTGAGGAGGGGAATCTGTACATGAATCCAGGGCATCATTCCTGAGGAAGAACGTACAATGAGAACTCAGCTATTCCTGGGGAGGGACATCTGTACGTGAACTCAGGCGACGTACTATCATAGAACCAATACGAGACAGTGTCATGCTTACATACATGTTGGATTGATTATGATGCTCTGATGTATATTTATGATATTTGATTATGAAGTTTGCTTTATTAATTGTTATATTCACGAACTATTTTACTCACTGAGCGTGTAGCTCACCCCATTGTTATCCAATTTTTCACAGGAGATTAGGGTGGATTGGGTGCAGGTTTTTGGACTCACATTTTGTACCCTTTGTACTATTCATTGGGGATTTTGGGAGGATGTTCCCTTAACTATTTCATGTACAAATATATTATGAAATTAATAAAATCAGACTTGTACTTGATCGTGTTTACGCACACTCGATTATTGTTATAATGCATTCGCGCCCCGTCCGTAAGTGTCCCACCGGTTTAGGCCTGTCCAGGCGGGGTGTGACATTTAATGGTATCAGAGCGTAAGGTCCACGGCCCACCCAAGTCCACCAAATTAGGAGAAGAAAAATTTTATTAGATATATATATCTTTAGAACTATATATATGATTTATATCTAGAAACTATATAGTTTTTATATACTTCAGATTCAAATATATATATATAGTTATGATTTATAAAAACTATATATATAGTTATGGTTAAATATATATATTTATATATCTATGTATATATGAGATATATATAGATCATGTTGCTAATGGAAAATTTGGATTAAATGATGGCATAAACATCAAAAAAAAAAATAGAAAATATTATCCAACAGACAAGGTATAAATCTTAAAAAGGTTAGGAATATATTTTGTTTATTTCACAAGTTTATTTTCTTTTCAGCAAGATATGGCCTCAAGTGAAGGAATGACTTTCAGTAGTCAGGAACCAATTCCCACCAGACTTACGGAACTGTTCAACAGGGAGGTAATGACTATGAGGAGTATTGACAATAGAGATCTCCGCCTTTGTCGGATCCTTCACAAAAAACTCACAACGCTGGGGTGGTTGAACATAACAAAAGTTGAGGGTTACGTCTCCTTCAACTTGGTGAAGTCTTTCTACGAAGCCATGAATTGCGTAGGACTTCATGAAGATGGGATCAGCCCTGTCTTGAAGACCACGGTCAAGAGAACAAATATTTCTATCAACGTCGAAATTATTTCACGACTTATGGAGATCTCGATTGGAGATAGAATCATTGATCCACACGAACCCCAGACAGTTGCAGAAATCACTGAGTCCAAGGAACAGTTGTTCAATTTCCTTGCCAAAAAGACGTACACCCACCTCCCAAACAATCTCCTTAAACCACCTCTTGCCGGCCTTGGAAAGATCGTATTCGGCAACATCTTACCGAAAAAGGTGACTGGAGGTGGTATGTCAAGAGCTCAACTTCTTGTGCTATACTGCTTGGAAAAGAAAATTAAAGTCTCTTTACCTCACATCATTATCCAGCAAATGTTGGGGGGTGATTCAAAACCCTTCAAGAAAGGAACCCCTCGACTATAGAGTCTTGATCATAAGGATGCTCTACGAGGCAAACGTCAACACTTTTGTGTGTCTTCGAAGCAGATCACTGAAGCAGTTACAACATCCTCTATCTTCAAGACGCTCGTCACGAGTGGAGGGGTGACTGATGAGGAGATTTTTGGCGCAACTTTAGGAGGAAATGGCGAAAGAATTAGAGACAAAAATGGACGTTGTCAATGAAAAAGTTGGCGCAAGATTCCTGTTAGGGAGGCACCAAATAGTAGGCCAAACCAGAACCCTAGGGCAAACCTAGTCTCAAATAATGATCAACCCGATCATTTATTCTCTGAGGATGATCTTCTTGGCAACCTAAATCAACCTCAACCAAATCAGAATGGACAGAGAGTTCCAGCAAATCCACCTGCGTGGAATATACCAACACAGGGCAATACTACGTTCCAAATGTTTCCAACTCTTAAGGTACCATATTGGCCAGTTCCACAAGTTTCTGTGAACCAACAACAACAGAATTGTGCGGCACCAAATTTCGAAAGACAGGATATCCCAATGAGTCCATTGTTTCAAGACTTTTTAACTCAAGCATATCCAAACATCCAAAAGGTTCCAGTTAGGGAATTTTCGTGCAATCAAACCAACTACCCTCAACCTATGAGTCAACCATACGGCCAATACTTTCCACCAATGCCTACGGCTTACCCTCCACCTATGGGATAGTCGACCTATCAACCATTGATGGGGCAATCGACTAACCCATTTGAGCAGTTAAATGTGATTGTATCTAGTATTGTTCGGATGGAGGAGACTCAAAATGCTTTATTACACGTATATAAAACGTCGAACAACAGCGAGCAACTTCTCAACTTTCTTCTAGTTGTCTTTCTGTACTTAGGAGGAGGTCTGTGAGAAACGGTAGTAGGCACGAAAATCACGAATGATTACTGACATTGTAAATTTTTTTTATATATGAATGAAAATGTTTTGTTTAAGACTATCTTTGGTGGGCAGACTTATGACCATTCTTTCTTTTGTATTATTAATTTTGGAGTTGTATAAGACACAACAGAATTGGAGGATACTAAATAAAATATGGAAGTAAGAAACCCACGACCTTGTGTGAAAAACAACATTTGGGGAAAGTTGTATTACTAACATTATCACTAAGTTTACACGGGATGGGATGAGTAAACTTGGACGATACTATTAGTGAACTCCTCTCCAGCCGATGTTTTATAGAGACCTTGTTCATACAACTTAACTTGGATGACACCCTTATTACCAAATTCATGTGGTATAGGACACCCAAATTTGGATAATAGTCGAAAAGACTATGCAAAAGAGTTTGAATACATAAGATTGCGATAGAACGTTAGATCAGGATATTTAACGAGGAAAATCTTAGAATTTTTATGACTCGTATGGATTTTCAATGAAAGATATATGTATGTTCACATAAATCAGAACCAAAACATTTGAATACTTGCAAAGTTTTATACTTATTATATAAACATTCTAACCTTGTTTTACACCATGGATAAACATACGAGGCACATAAGATTCCTTGATTACGCAACAAAAACCTTACACTATACTTAGAAAAATATGTGGTTTTTATATTACAGTACTCTCGAACTTGTTGCTGAGAATATCGTAACATTATACTTGGCTATAGTTCTTAAATCATGGTTTTATTTTCTCCTTGCCAGTAAGAAAATGCAAACGAGGAAGAGAGGAAGGCCACGCACTGTTTGTCCAGCAGAGGAGGCACCTCATGAGACTCAGAACTAGGAATCGCCGCCTCCGACGACAGCGCAGGCTACACTCGACACTGCCACTACGTCTGGGCAGGTAGTGCACCCTTGCCCACATCCTTTGTCATGCCTTCGAGTATGGAAGTTTTTTTTGCCAAATTTATTGCGGCGATCAAAGTAACTGTTCAGACGGCGGTTCGTGAGTCCGCAACCAATCAAATTGTCACTGTTCAGGCACCTGTTAGATCTGGGTCGAAGACTCAAATCGACCAAATTACGAAGTATAAAAGGCTACAACCCCTTACTTTTGTTGGCACCATTAATGCGGAGGAGGCGCAGAAATGACTGGATGAGTCGAAGAAGGCTCTCGATGCTATGGAAGTAGATGAGGCCCAAAAGATTCCACTTGCGTCTTACCAACTTATTGGTGGAGCAAATACATGGTGGATAACTGTGAAGGAGGACCTAAGGGTCAACACCACGGACATGACTTGGCAGCAGCTCGAGTTATTATTTATCGATGAGTACTTCCTCGGCGCTGTGAAGAGGCAGAAGGGCCAGGAGTTCACCAAGCAATACTAAGGCGGCATGACAATCAGGGAGTGTGCTGTCAGGTTTAAAGAATTATCGATCTACTCTCTCTCCACCATCTCGACGGAGCAAGATAAGACCGAGAAATTCTACAATGGCCTTCGTCCTGACATTCGACAAGTCTTGTCGATCTTGGATCTCAAGATTTACAGTGAGGTCGGTGACAAGGCCATGAGCTTTGAGCAGGAGCAAAGAATGAATAGGAAAAAACAACCTGCAACTTTTTCCCAACAGGGCTCGCAGGAGGGCAACAAGAAGAAGCCCTTCTATAATCAAATCCCAACCCTCCCAGCCCTTGTTCAGAAGAATGAGACCACGACACCTGCAGCTGAACAGTCTAACCCTGGCTATCAGGGTTTTCACAATCATGGGCGAGGAAGCCGTAATGGCAGGGGTGGCCGTCGAAATGGCAATGGCAGGGGTGGTGGTCAGCACCACAATTAGCATGGACAACAAAACTATCAGCAGCAGAGGCTGACGTGTTTCAACTGTAGCTAGTAGGGCGTAAGAAATGCCTGCCCCCACCTTCAGCAACCTGTTCCTGCTGTTCCAGTACAACAAGCCCAACCTGCTGCTCATGCCCAACCCAGGCAGAACCAGTAGAACTAAGGGCAACTGAACTAGGGCAGAGCGTTTGCCATCGCTCAACGACCCCTCCCAGACAACAATGTAGTCGAAGGTACATTTCCCTTGTTCAATACAATGGTGCATGTGTTGTTCAATTCAGGTGTTACACATTCCTTTATATCTTCTGTATTGGTAAGGCATTTAGAGTTTCATCCTGAACCCACAGACATCACAATCCATGTCACATCACCATTAGGATCTGGTACTGACGTGAACTTGCAGTGTTCTCAATGTGAACTTCGAATGTCAGAACAAATAATATATGCAGATCTCTTTGTGATGGACATTGAAGACTTTGACATCATCCTCGGCATGGATTGGCTAGCACCACTGAATGCAAAGATTGATTATATGAAAAAGCAAGTTCAATTAACCTTGCCTACTGGGGTGTTTGTCAAGATTCAGGGAACGAGGAAGTGGATACACAACTCGATTGTTGCACTTCTCAAGGCATAGCTTCGAGCTCTATCCCTTGGTGATGACAATGAATCACTAGCATTGTACCCTCTAGAAGTACATGATATCCCGGTAATATCTGAATTCCCAACAGTTTTTCTAAATGACCTTCCTGGTCAACCTCTAGTTAGGGAATTCAATTTTGAGATCAAACTCATACCTAGGACCGGGCCTATCTCAATTCCACCATACATAATGTCAAATGTTGAGCTGGTAGAATTGGACAAACAACTGAAGGAATTGGAGAGTAATGGCTTCATCAGGAAAAGTTCATCACTCTGGGGCGCTCCAGTTCTGTTTTTTCGCAAAAAGGATGGTTCGTTACGACTTTGCATCGACTACGCAAGTTGAATAACGTCACCATCAAGAACAAATATCCACTCCCAGGATCGATGACTTGTTTGACCAACTTAGAGATGCCAAATACTTCTCTAAGATTGATTTATGATCCGATTATCATCAACTTTGGATTAGAGAGTCAGACATTACCAAGACGACATTTAGAACTTGGTACGGTCAGTACGAGTTCTTGGTTATGCCGTTCGGTCTAACAAATGCACCTGCTGCGTTCATGGATTTGATGAACCGCATCTTTAGGTTATACTTAGACCGTTTTGTGGTGGTTTTCGTGGATGATATCTTGATATATTCCTCAACCGAGGAAGACCATCAGATACATCTGAAAATTGTCCTCCAGACCTTCAAAAGCCACCAGTTGTATGCAAAGTTGAGTAAGTGCGAATTTTGGGCGAAGCGAGTTTAATTCCTAGGCCATGTGGTTTCAGGCAATGGCATTGAGGTGGATCCTTCAAAGGTTGAAGCGGTTTTAAACTGGAAGCAGCCTACCACTGTTACTCAGATTATGAGTTTTCTTGGTTTGGCTGCCTATTACAGACGCTTCATCAAGGAATTCTCAAAGATTGCTGAACCTATGACCAAGCTCACTCGAAAAGACTTGCGATTCATCTGGAATCCCGTCGGTGAAACGTCATTTTAGGAATTGAAGGAACGCCTCACGATAGCACCAGTACTAATCACTCCAAGAAATGGAGTTAGATTTTCATTATACACCGATGCCTTTCTCCAAGGCTTAGGTGCAGTACTAATGCAAGAAGGCCAAGTTGTTGCATATGCTTCAAGGCAACTGAAGATTCATGAGGGTAATTACCAAACGCATGACTTGGAACTTGCAGCTGTCATATTCGCACTGAAGTTATGGCGTCATTACCTATACGGTGAACGATTTGAGGCCTTCTCGGATCACAATAGTCTTAAGTACATCTATACCCAAAGAGACCTAAATCTCCGCCAAAGACAATATTTTGAAATTCTTGAAAGATTATGACTTTCAACTCCAGCACCATCCCGGTAAGGCCAATGTTGTGGCTGATGCCTTGAGTAGAAAATCTTATCTTGCAATGGATTTTGTTACGACCTTTTCTCGAAATAATAAAGGGCAAGATGCTATCTGGGTTATCATTGATAGACTTACAAAGTCTGCACACTTTTTATCGATAAAGTTCACGGATAACCCCGCCAACTTTACCGAATTGTATGAAAGAGAGATCGTGTGCCTCCATGGCATAGCACTTACGATCGTCGCTAATCGAGACCCTCTATTCACATCAAAGTTTTGGCAAAGCTTGCAGAGTAGAATGAGCTCTAGGATCATCATGAGCACAACCTTTCACCCTCAGACTGATGGGCAGTCAGAGCGTCTGATCCAGATCTTGGAGGATATGTTACGGTGCTGCATTTTGGACTTTCACGAAGGATGGGCAAAACACTTACATTTGGCTAAGTTTGCATACAACAACAGCTACCAAACCAGTATCGGCATGGCACCGTATGAGGTTTTCTATGGTCGCCCTTGCAGATCTCCTGTATGCTGGTTAGAAATGGCAAATTGACCGCAGTTGGGGCCTGAACTAGTTCAAGAGACTTCTGAGAAGATCACACTAGTAAAGGAGAGACTTCGTGTTGCACAAAGTAGACAAAAGAGCTATGCTGACAAGCGAAGGCAGCCTCTAGAATTTGATAAGGAAAACTTGGTTTTTCTAAAAGTTCAGCCTACAAGAAGTGTCAAACATTTTGGGATAAAGGGAAAGCTCTCCCCACGGTATATCGGTTCATTTCAGATCATTGAACGTATTGGTAGCCTATCGTCTATCCTGTCCATCGTCCATGTTTAAGGTTCATGACATTTTTCACGTATCCATGCTTCGAAAGTATCGTCCTGATCGTTCGCATATCATCCTTCTAGTCGAGGTTAGGGTTGAAGAAGGAAACAAGTATCAAGAGAGAGAGAGATACATATTCTAGATAGAAAAGCTCAAGAACTAAGGTGACATAGCATACCATTTGTGAAAGTGCTCTGGGATCACCATGGAGTTGAGGAAGCAACATGGGGAACTAGAAGCAACAATTAAACAGAAATACCCTGAATTGTTTTCTAGTAATAATTGATGACGTGATACATTGTACTATTTCACTTATCAAAAAAATGATGGAACTTTGTTTACAAATATCTTAATAGATCGTTTCACTTAAATAACTATGTAGATGTCTAAAAATAATACTGATGGAGGTAGTGATGAACACATGCAATGGCCTCTTTGACAACCTGTAGCCACTCCTCCAGGATCTGAGTCAAGTCACAACTATTTTGCATCACCAACTCCATCGGCTCACAGACAGCGATCCTTATTGCCAGAGCGTGCATGGCTTTTCCGTAACAATTTTGCCTGAAACAATCCTGTGCCCTCATCATGGCAAGATCTTCTCCCAAAATTGCCAGGCGGCCAGATTCGAGCAACAACACAAAAAAGCATCCCACCGCTCAACCTACCTTTCCTTAAACGATGCAACCTGTAGAGCCCTACACCGCCATCTATTAGGCAAAGGTCTGAACCTTCGGAAGACGAATCCGACTCCATTTGCTCTCCATGGTTTCATGATGTCGAGGATTCTTCTGGCTACAGTGCTATTCAGGGACCTTATAGGCACTACCGTGAGCTAGCAAACGATGACGAAGAATCTCACGCTGATAGCAGTCATGACTACTTGGACTGATTTCGAGGGCAAAATCCTTTTAAGGGGGGTAGAGTGTAATACCCTAGGATTGCACAAAAAAAAAAAACAAATTGAACTTCGGGCAAGGTGCCTGAACCTTCAAGCGTGTGCCCGAACGACCTTCGGGCACTATTTTTTCTTATTTAAGGAACCCCCCCTCACACCAAATCACTTCTCCTTGTGAGATTTTTTTTTTCTCTTTCACACTCCTTGAGTTTTTTTTCCTCTTTTTGAAACTCTCTTTTTGAGACTCTTTTCGCGGTGCAACGCGATTCTGCTTGGGGGAAGGCGCCAGTTCTCAAAGGAGTTTTTATCTGAAGGTAGGGAATGAAACATAGGTTTACATGTCTTATAACTTTTATTAAAGTTTATATTCATTTATCACTATGCCTACTATTCATTTACACTGCATTATTGCGTATAATGTTTATACTGTCATACTTATGCCTGTATATTTGGAGTTCATGTATTACACTGTTGCGTTACTGGATTAGTGGTCAATCAGGCTCAACTAGACTTTGTCTTGTCTTCAGTAACTTTAAATAGTGAACGGAAGGCAACGTGCTGCTCTAGACGATTGATATTTAAGTAGACCTCGTGTCTCACCTCTCAAACTGGAGACTGATCTGGTTGGTCTTATTTGAAGGCTATCAGCTTGTACGAGTAATACTAAATGTCCTAACCTTGCACGTGGTGATACCAACCCTGATAAGGATCACCAGACGTTTCCAAATCCTGTTTAATGATAAGTAAAGACCGGACCTGTTCATGCATTGGCATCATACACAAGCACCACCTAGGGACGTATGTGGTTTATGATTCATAAAATAGTTAGAAGCAATGCTCACTATTCACTATATTTCTCTGGAGAGGGATGTACAATGAGAACCGGACTACTCCTGGGGAGGGACATCTGTACGTGAAGCCAGGGTGTCATTCCTTAGGACGGACGTACAATGAGTACCCGACTACTCCTAGGGAGGGACATCTGTACGTGAAGTCAGGCAACGTACTATCATGGAACCAATACGGGACGGTGTCATGCATACATACATGTTGGATTGATTATGATGCTCTGATGTTTATTTATGATATTTGATTATGAAGTTTGCTTTATTTATTGTTATATTCACGAACTATATTACTCACTGAGCGTGTAGCTCACCTCGTTGTTATCCAATTTTTCACAGGAGATTAGGTTGGACTGGGTGCAGGTTTTTGGACCCACATTTTGTACCCATTGTATTATTTATTGGGGATTTTGGGAGAATGTTACCTTAACTATTTCATGTACAAATATATTATGAAATTAATGAAATCAGACCTGTACTTAATCGTGTTTTCGCCCACTCTGTTATTGTTATAATGCATTCGCGCCCCGTCCGTGAGTGTCCCGCCGGTTTAGGAGCGTCTGGGCTGGGTGTGACATTAACCACATCTCAAGATACCGGATACTCCATTAATATTTTTCCTTTGGACAAAATATTAACTTGTAAGTGATATCTTGGTGTAGTAATCAAACACTAATAATAAGAACATATCAAATAATAAATCTTCCTTTGGGCCGATTTATTGGTCACATGTAAAACTGAATAATAATCACGTATTTATTACCACAGGTGCACATACAATTCTGTTAAATATTAATCTTCATTTAGGCCGATTAATATTCGCATAAGTTACATGCTCACAACCTTTTATATATCAAAACGAAATAATTTCCATAAGAGAGGTCACTTTGGTGACATGTTGTTGCAATTAATTTATTTCGACATACATATAAACATACCAATATTTGAACTTAAAACTGCACCTTTTAATTGAATTCTTAAAAAATAAAAAATAAATAAAAATAAAAATTGTGGGTTAGTTTTTCTAGATAAACTAGGAACCATATACTATCAACAGGAATTTATTATCATCAAAATATAATATATACATATATATATATATATATATATATATATATATATATATATATATATATATATATATATATATGTATATTAATTACAGTTAATTGTGCTGCCTTTAATATTATTTTTTATTTTTTAAGTTGTATTGAATTGCTGCATGTAACACCCCGTACATTCGTGTCAAACATAATCGTTGACTTATACTTATTGTCAAACATATTATACACGTATACGTATAAAATGGTCTTCGATCAGTATATTTGCGTGAATTTGACTTAAAATAGCATAATTGAGTGAATTATACGTGATTGGTACCATAAGATGGTAGTGGTATCATAAAAAAGCCCTTAAAAAGTGAAAATTTTAAATTAGAATGCAAGGAGCGCGCTCTTGTGACCAAAACAGAGATGTTTTTCGGGATGTTCAGAGGAATGCGCTCCCAAGGGGGGAGAAGCGCTCTCTTCACGAGTTCTGAGTGAAAAATACAATTTCAAGGTAAGGAGAAGAGTGCTCCCTACCCTGAGGAGCGCGCTCCTCACTGTCTGCAACTTTTTTTAAAATGGACGGTGAGGTGGTGCGCGAATTTTTAAACAAAAATTCTCGACATTTCTAGCTAAATCGAGTTGCTGAATGCTAAGAAGAAATAGAGGAACGAAAGGGGCAGGAGATGGAAGGCTAGGGTGATCAAATCTAAGTTAAAATCTTAGTCTTTTGAACTGAAAGTTCCAGTTTTGAACTCCCCTTGATGAGTTGTTCATCATATCTGATTTTGGTTGGGTTTCAATTGTTAGATTAGATGGTTGAGAATGAGGGTTTGATGCTGGATTGTGGTGATTTCGAAGTGCAATTGATTGGTTAGTGTTTGCTTATTGTTTAGCAACTGATTTGGGTTTGAAAGTGTGTTTGAATGATGCATTTTAATGGTGGGAAAGTTCCACCCCAGCTATTGAAGCAGTTGAGGGTTTGGAGCTCCATTAATGATGTTTTTGATGGGTTTAATTGCGTTTAGTTAGATGATAATGATTAAGTGTAGTTTGAATTGGGAAATTGCAGAGATTAGAGTCTGAAAGTTTGAACAAATTAGTAACCTACTTGTGCTAGAATGGTGCAAGTATATTGGTGATTTTGGGAAGTTGTTCAAGGTGAACAATTTTGCTGGACATTGGTATTGGAAATTTGATGAATGCAAGTGATTTAGATTAATGACATTGGCTGATTGGCAATTGAATTAGTATCGTGTAATCACTGTGAGTATTTCTCCTTGACGTGGTCCTTATATGGCATTGAATATTTGTGCAAATGATTTGAATGTAAGCATGTTAAGTATTGAATTGATTGTAGAATTCTATTAAAACTCATGAAATGTTTTAGCATAGAAGTATGTTAAACCTACAAAGGAAAGTCAAATATGAGTTCATTTGGTTGGGAATTAGTCCCGGATGAGTGTTAGAAACGATCTCGTTGTGCAGTGAACTATCCTAACTAGGATTATGAATCCTTGAAATGACGTATATTGAGCAACGAGAGGCTGTGGCTACCTTGTAGAGGCCATACAAAGGGTTAAACTCGCTCTATTACTTAGAAGGTAGGAGATTGGGATTTCATTGAAAACTTTGCATGTTTTGTTGAAAATACTGCATGAAATCCTCAATGTATATTATGAGCATGTATGTGTTAATTTAACATTGCATATATGATTCGAAAATCATTTTAATGCTTTAATTACATGTTTGCATAAATTCATATTAATGCCATGATAGGATGTACTCATTGAGCTTGTTGTAGCTCACCCAATTTCCTCTAATATTTCAGGTAAAGATCCCAAAGGCAAGGACAAGGCACGAGAAGGGTATAAACTCTTCGGGATCACCTTTTTGTGTATGTATGTATGGAGGAAATAGTTTAGACTTGTTTTAATTTGATGTGTATAAATATCATGTAATATATATACATATATTATCACTTAGATGAGTGGGGTGATAATATGAATCATAGTTCATATGTTGGGGTATGAAACACTGTTATGATAATGAATATTTGTTTATGAATGAGTATGGGAATGAATGAATGTAGATTTGGATGTTTATATGTGTTTTGACTTTGTGATTTATCAGGAAAGTTTGTGAATTGTCCATTTTATGTGGACATGCTGGCGAAAATTTCAAAAATTGTGTATTTCAGTTGAGGCTGAAAGTGTATTGTATATTGTATACATGGTATGTATAGTGTATAGTACACTGTGCCGATCATGATGTCACCCTACGTCAAGGGCATCGTGACACTGCTGGCACCCCGCAACAATTGTTCTTGTCATGGGCCCAGTTGGGCCCGTGTATGATTGCTATGGGCTTGGTCTGCAACATTTAAATTTTTATTTTTTTATTTTTATGGTTTCCCTTTTGTGGGAAACCTTAGGGGTTTCAACCCCTAGGAAGCTGAAAACTAGGCGGCCGCTTTGGTTGAATGCCACGACTAGATACCGTGGCTTTTCTTGCGTCGGAGTCCCTCGGCACGGGCGGTGGTGAAACAGCCGACGCCTAAAAAAGGTATTTATTTATTTATTTATTTTATATAAAACTTGTGTGGAGGTTGCTGTCGTTGTATTTATACTGTTGCCACAGCCAGATGGTCGCGACTCTCCTTACCGGCAACTTGAGAACTACGCCGGTGTCCCCTTTGTCTTTTTAAACCAAAAACGACTTTTTTTTATTTTTTTTATTCCTTTTTAAACATATTCATAATCGTTTAATACCAAAAAATGATTAATAAAATCAAGAACACCAAAAAATTAATCATTGTTCTAAATAAATTCCTATTTTGTTCTCAATGATTCAATATGAACATGCTCTGATATCACTTGTTAGAAAATTTCCTTTAGTAAAAACCATCAACTAAAGAATAGGCACATTCACATTAAATCATCAAGAATCAATAAATTAAAAGTGAAAGCGTACCTGAATCCATAATGATTGATTCCCTTTAGTGTCGTGCGGTTTGTCTTCCAGATCAACACGTTTCTCCAAGAGAATCCTTTAGCTTTTCTCTGCGCTCTATATCTCATGATGGGACATCAAAAATAAAATAATAATGATACGTGTGATCTGGGGACCATAACTGCCTTTTATAGATAACTTTATTGTTATCTATTGATATCTCTATTTTAGCCCATCATAAAAATAGAAAGTATCTTTTAAGTCTTTACACATTAAAGGTCCACATCCTATCAGATATATTAAAGCCCAAATTATCTAAAACTTAGTAGACCACTTTTAATTAGGCTTAACTTTATTTGATAGTCCGCAATACATAATTATTCATGTATAAGCCCAACATTGGATTAATGATCCAACACTCTTTTCTTGGCTTCTCTGCTCCACGACACCATCCATTTTAACGCGATTAGTTGGCTGTGAAACATCCTCTCAGTTGTGGCAAACCCTTAAAACCTAGTTCACTATACAAACTCAAGCCAATAAGATTTCTCAATTAAAGGTCAAGTTGCAAAATACAAAAACAAGCTGATTCTTCAATTAATTAGTATCTGTTAAAGAATACTTGTTGATCAATTGGCCTCTGTAAGGTATATACTCACTCCTAAAGATCATATAAAAGTTAATTTTTGAAGGGTTGCCAATGAGGTATGATCCTTTTATTGTGTTTATCAATTCAAGACCTGATGATTACACTATCTCACAGATTGAAGCTTTGTTGCTTGCACAAGAAAGCCAGATTGAATGACATTATAGAGATTTGGATTCATCAAGTAGTCATGCAGTTCATTTAGCACAACATCAGTAGACTATGTTTGATCCAAATCGATCTGGTAATTTCACCAACAATTTCAAGAAATAGAATTCCATATAGTTTCATCCTAATTCTTGATCTCATGGTTGTGGAAATTGCAATTTTAGCAATGGCCATTGTTGATCTCAATAGAATAATAGGCCATAATGTCAGATACGTGGCAAGCTTGGTCACATTGCATTGAAATGTTATCATCGATTCAATGCTACTCTCACTGGTCCAAATGATTTATTTTCTAATAATCGGCCTAAGCAAGTTCAAATTATTTTGTTGCTATGTGTACAACCCCTAACATAGTGAAGAATCTTAATTGGATTTTAGAGCGCTGCATCTTGATAATTTGATCAATGAAGAGTTTTACAAAGGAAGTAATCAAGTTCACATGGGAGATGATTCAAGCATACTTATTCAACACATTAGCAATTTTTCTTTCCAATCCCCTTATCACTCGCAGAATCTCTTTCTAAATCAATTACTGCATGTTCCTACCACGTCCTAGAATTTGACGAGTGTTTCATGGTTTGCAAAAGACAATGTGTATTTTTTGAATTCCATGATGATTTTTATTTTGTTAAAGATTGGGTCACCATGAAAACTCTGTTGCAGGGGAAGCTTTATAGTGGCATCTGTGCCTTCAATGCAACAAGTATGTACTTTTAACTTTAGTCTTCTTTCTCTCCTTCAAATTCATGTAATATTACAACCTTCTTTATTTCTTGTATTATTCCTTCTTCTGCACATCGCAGTGTGTTTACTATATGGCACAATCACTTAGACCATCCTTTAGCCAAAGCAGTTGTTGATGCTTTAATTCAATGTAGCCTTTCATTTGATAATAATAGTTCCTTTGATTTCTATAATGTGTGTTGCTTAGGAAAAATTAATAAATATCATTTTCAACCTTCATCTTCCTCATACAATAAACCACTTGAACTAATACACACTGACTTGTGGGGACCTTCTCCTATTTTATCTTCAAATGGATATAAATATTGTTTTATTAAAGCAGTTCAATCAGATTGGGGAGGTTAATACCAAGCCCTCACCAAATTTTTTCAGTCGACTGGAATAGTCCACAAAGTCTATTGTCCCCATACTCATAAACAAAATGCACGTGCGGCTTAGCGTAAGCATTGACATATTATGGAAAAAGTTTTGAATGAGGCTGTACTCACGTTTGTTTATCTTATTAATAGGTTGCCTTCTTTAGTCTTACATGGCAAATCATCACCTTTTGAAGTGTTATTTCATCAAGTTCCTAATTATTCTTTCGTCCGAACCTTTGGTTGTTCATGTTTTCCAAATCTTAGACCTTTAATCAACATAAGCTTCAACTAAGATCAATTGATTGTGTTTTCTAAGGCTATAGTCTAAATCATTAAGGATTCAAGAATCTTGATCCTAAGAGTTGATTGTATATCTCTAGGGATGTCATTTTCAATGAGCATTCCTTTCCTTATTGCAGACTTACTTCTAATTCGACCGTCACTTTGTCTTTGCCTGTTAGTCCATCAACACCAGTTTCAATGTACTTTGGTTTCCTCCTCTACAGAAGCATCCAACCCTTTCTTATCTTCTTGTGATTGCCCTTCTAACTCTACTCCAGGTATAGTTGTTACTCCACCTAATCTTGCTAACATACCTTCTCAACCTCCTATTCTTCTTACCCCTTCAATTCCTCCTAATTTTCATCCTATGCAAACCAGATCACATCTTTACAAAGTGTTTATATCTACTAGAGAACCATCTTTTGTACAAGAAGCTCTTATTCAACCAGAATAGAAAGAGGCGATGTCCAATGAATACCTTGCTCTTCTTCATAACAACACTTGGTCTCTAGTTGAATTGCCCACAAATAGGACAGTTATAGGTTGTAAATGGACGTTTAAAATTAAGGAGAATGCAGATGGAAATATTTTTAAACACAAGGTTAAATTAGTAGCAAAGGAGTTTAGTCAAGTTCCCGATTTTGATTTCTCAGAAACCTTCAGCTCAGTTGTGAAACAAACTACCATATGTTATCTTAAGGAACCCCATGAGGAATGTTTTGATAATTACAAACCACTCCACCTTGTTATCTAATGATTTTGTTTAAGTATTTCAGTCAAATCAAAAGATCAAGATCAATCAGCACTGAGATCATGGAAGACAAAGCAATCAAGATCAAGTTTCAAGAGGATTAAGTGTCTAGAATGTAAAACTCTTACTCAAACAATCCTCAGCAAGTTTTAATTACCTTATGCATAATTTTTCAATGTTTTTCCCACTAAGAAAATATATTTGATCGATTATGTAATGCCCATACCTTAGGATAATGTCATTTTAACTCGTAGAGTACCCGGATACGTGTATGTGTGTGTATTTGTACGTGTTTCATTTTCATAGGTCCATGTCTTGTGCCCAAATGGGCAAGAGGATATTGAAATTGAGTCCAGAATGCATTTTTATACACAAAATTTCGATGTGTATTGACAGTGTAGCGAAAAGATGAAAAATCAGAAAATCTAGAAAACCTGAAACGTGTTTCAATAGTGCTGGAACGGGTTTCACACTGGCAGAAAGGCTTTTAGGCCAAAAAAATTTCGTGAAACACGTTCCATGGACTTGGCATACGTTCCACCTAGGTAAAATGCAAAATTTTGACCTTTTTGGTGGGGCCACCACCCCACTTATAAAGCCAAGCCACGACTTCCTTGCTCATTTGCAACTCATTCTATTGTTTTCTTAACTGGAGAGAAGTGAGAAAGAGGGTTTTGGAAGGAGATTGAGCTAGGATTGGAGATTTGAGCTTCCAAGGTATGAATCCTCACCTCTTAGCTCTTTCATCTTGCTTCCATGGTAGTGAGCAACACATAGCTTGATTTGGGGGTTGTTGCTACTGTAGTTTCTGGGTTTTTAGACCAAGTTCTGGGTTGCATGTCTAGGGTTGGAGTTAGGTCTTGCATGTCACTTATGTAGTGTACATTGTAGTCCTAAATCACACCCTAGTGTTGGTTTTGATCAAAGTATGGCCATTGTGGTTTTATGTTCATTTCTTTGGCCAATAATGGGGGTTTGCTTCTCCAAATTTGGGGATGAGCTAGGTTTTGAGTTCTTTGATGAGCATTGATGTATTTATGGCTAGCTAATGCTTATTTGATTTCTAATGACCCAATTTGAGTTTGGAATGCATTGTATTGATGTGGATTCAATGATGGAATTTGTCTTTCTCTTTCTTTTGGGTTCCATATGATCTAATTAGGTGTTTTATGGCTTGAATGAGCTGTAATGGTTGGCACATAAGTGTGGCCATGTTAGAGTTAAGTGTTAGCATGTATTTGGGGGTTAAATCATGATTTTTTGCATGAGTATGGACTGTTATTGATGGATCAATAAACCTATATTGTATGCAGGGTTTGTTGGTGATCCAAGTGTCCCAACTGTGCCCATTGGTTATTGAATTGTAGGGTTTAGTGGTGTTGTGCGTAGAAGAGTATTTGGGGCATTCTGTTGCCTTAATTTGGTTGGCTAGTCTAGTCAAACAACTGTAAGTGTTTCTTTGCATTTGGTTTCTATATGTGGCATTGTACTATATGAAATGTTTTGAATTGATATATATATATATATATATATATATATATGTGTGTGTGTGTGTGTGTGTGTGTGTGTGTGTGTGTGTGTTGCATGTTTTCATGATTTATGAAATGGATTTGAGCATAAGCATGACTGGGTTAGCAATAGGTGTATCTACTAGCTGAGATTTTAGGAAATCTCTTGTTGCTAGATTTGTGATCTCTAGTTGTGGACCTTGTAGAGGATTTTATGGCTTGTGTAGAGATCACCTAGGCATGGAATGTGCCTTGGGGGGCTGATCACATTAGCTACACAACCCCAGGAATCCTAATAGAATACGAGTATGTCAGGTCGGATCGAGCACTGGTTGTCGTGAACTCAGACCCTTGATCGCCCTTACTCGGGAGGTAGATTAGGATGGCATGTTGCATGTTTGAAAAATGGAAATGCATTGATAGATTATTGTAATGGATGCATTGCTTTTCAGCATGTATATGATACTTGTATCTCATCATGTTATTGAACTATTTTGATGATCTCATGCCTTATTTGTATAAATGCATGTATATTGCCATTTGTGGAAAACATTCACTAAGCTTGTTGTAGCTCACACCTCCTCCTTATCATTTCAGGTTCAGATAGGAAGGGGAAGCCTTAACTGCAGAGCACTTCCTGTGGTCTTTTATGATGTAGGTGTAGTTGTTCATGTAGTTTTGTATTTTTGAGACTATGTACATGATAAAACCTATTGTAAATATTTAACACTTAGATGAGTTGTAATTATTTTGGGAAGTTTTAAATTTTGATGATGTTTATGATATGGATTATGTTGCTTAAGGATTGGATATGTTTAACAGGTTGTTTATGTTGAGGCTGAAACGGACGTTCGGGGTATCGAGGGAGGATATACCCGGGGTTCTGTGTCGGTCATGACGTCACTGGTTGTGGGTCGTGACAAGTTTGGTATCAGAAAAAGTGTTTAGGTTTAAAAACCTTAAAAATGATAAAAGACTTATATGATGTTATATTTGCTTTTCTGGGTATGATTATGGGTAGTTATCTTAAGGATAACCTTTTTCATGGATTGAGATCCTGATATGTTCCCTTGTTGAAAAAATTTCAGAGAGAAGGGAAGAACATGATTAGCCATGGATCCAAAAGAACGCGTTAGGCGTATTGAGGCAGTCTTAGAGGCCACTCAGCAACAGCAGGCCTAAATCCTTGAGTTACTAGGCCGTACACAAGGTGTTAGGCCACCACCGTAGGGTGAGGTAGCAATAGCTGCGAAGCACAGTAGTGTAGCAGCAGCAGTGAGGGATCAGGAGGGACTAGCTGGGGTCTAGTATGCTGTAGAGGGGGAGACTGAGGCTGAGAAAGCGGAGAAGGATCGCTTTGAGAAGGTCATGAAAACTTTCAAGAATCCGAATCCAGTTGAGTTTCTGGGGGGTTTAGACTTAGAGCTAGTTGAGGGATGGTTGACGAAGATGAAGATCATTTTCGATGACATATGAGCTCTTTAGCACGATAAAGTCAAGCTTGCTAGGTTCAAGCTAATTGACAAGGCAAACAAATGGTGGGAAAGAATGGAGCGTACGGAGGGTGAGATCCAGACTTGGACTAGATTCAAGGAGGTGTTTTTTGAAGAGTTCTATCCACGAGCCGAAAGGGATCAGTGTCGGATCTAGTTTATGCACCTGAAAGGGCAGCATGTCCGTCCGAGAGTATGAGCAAAAGTTCAACAGGTTGACACTCTTTACTCTAGAGATGGTGTCTACAGATGAGTTGAGGATGCAGAGGATACAAGATCATTTTAGTGACCGTATTCGGCAGGGTTTGGCACTAGCTGGAATGCAGACCTACCCTCAGGCGATGAGGCAGGCCGTAGATTTTGTGATTGCAGAGGCTAACTCTAGGATGAGGTTACCTGTCGCAGTCCAGGCACCTGCAGCTCCTTCAGTTCAGACACAACCATCAGGGTTAGAGGTTCAGTTTTACGGTAAGAAGAGCCGGTGTAACAAGAGGCAACGGTTCGATGGCAGTGGATATGAGACATCTGTAACCTCTGCTCCAGTGGTAGTAGCACCACAAGTTGTAGGCCAGAGTGTTCAGATTTTGGGCCGACCCCAGTAGGAGAGTACTATCAGGTATGGTGGACAGCGGACAGTTGGGGCAGAGTCGCAGGCTGTATCATCGACACCCAGAGCGTTGAGACCACTAGTTTGTTATGGATGCGGAGTTCAGGGGCACGAAAAGAATCAGTGTCCTCTGAGGATGTCCATAGCCCAGACCAGTCCTATGCCAGTAGCTACCAGAGAACAGGCCAGAGTAGTGACACAGGCAGATCCCGAGTCCAGCAAACAATTGATTGAAGGTACGATCAACATTTGTGATACCATGATGTATGTTTTGATTGATGTTGTCTCTACTCTGTCATTTATTTCTGGTTGTATGGTAAATATATTGAAATTATCTCTTGTTACAACTAGTACTCCTTTGATTTTGAGTACGGCAGCAGGGGAGAAGATTTACCCGATCATGGTATATGTGGGATGCATAGTTAGATGCGAGGACCATGTGATAACTGTTGACCTTAGAGTCTTAGATATCCTTGAGTTTGATGCCATTTTAAGAATGGATTGGCTGGCAGCGTATGACGCTCATTTTGATTGCTTCGGCAAAAGGGTTGTCTTTCTGATATCCAAACAGCCAGTCTTTATTTATCGTGGCTCAATTGCGTCTGGACCACCTACCCAGGGTAGATTATCCACAGATGATGAGGTTGAGGTGATGGCCAATATGAGGTCAGTAATTGATGTGGAGCAGGGCGTTCAGCCAGTAGACATCCCTGTGGTCTGTGAGTACCCAGAGGTCTTTCCTAATGAATTACCGGGGTTACCACCTAAAAGGGAAGTAGATTTTATCATTGAGCTAATGCCTGGGAAAAAAAAAACCCATTTCCATTCTACCTTATCGAATGGAACCAAAATAGTTAAATGAACTTAGAGTTTAGTTAGATGAGTTGATGAAGAAGAAGGACAATAGTCTCTGATTGTGCATCGACTACCGTCAGCTGAACAAGGTGACTGTGAAGAACAAGTACCCTCTCCCACGCATTGATGACTTGTTTGACCAACTGAATGGGGTCAAGTTCTTTTCGAAGATAGACTTAAGGTCTGGGTACCATCAGTTGAGGATTAAGGATGAGGATGTACTGAAAACTACTTTTCGAACGAGATATTGACATTATGAGTTCTTAGCAATGCCTTTCAGGTTGACTAATGTACCGACTATGTTAATGAACCTGATGTTGAGAGTGTTCAGACCGTATCTCGACCAGTTTATCATAGTCTTCATAGATGATATCCTAGTCTACTCTAAGACTAGGGAGGATCATGAGCAACACCTCAGAGTTACACTACAGACATTGTTGGAGCATAGGCTGTATGCCAAGCTCAGCAAGTGTGATTTTTGGATGACCAAGGTGAAGTTCTTGGGTCATATGGTTAGTGTAGAAGATATCTCAATTGATTTTGTTAAGGTCGAGGCAATCATCAGTTAGCCAAGACCTACCACAGTGACAGAGATTCGTAATTTCCTAGGTTTAGCTGGTTATTACAGGAAGTTCGCGAAAGACTTTTCCGCGATAATTGCACTACTGACTAAGCTAACTCAGAAGAATGTGGCCTTCATATGGACGGATGCTTGTGAGAAAACTTTTAGTGAGTTGAAAAAAAAGTTGATTACTACTCCAGTATTGATTCTTCCAGAGCTTGGAAAAGAGCTGGTGAATTATACGGATGCATCACGCTTGGGTCTCGAATGTGTGTTAATGTAGGAGGGTAGAGTGGTAGCTTATGCATCAAGGCAACTGAAGGTGTATGAGCATAATTACCTTGTGCATGATTTGGAGCTAGCAGTTATAGTGTTTGCACTGAAGCTGTGAAGGCATTATCTTTATGGTAGAGGTTCACTTTGTATTCAGATCATAAGAGTTTGAAGTATCTCTTTGATCAGAAGGAACTGAATATGCGGCATAGGAGATGGCTAGAATTACTTTATGGATTATGATTTCTCTTTGGAGTATCATCCTGACAAAGCCAATGTTGTAGCTGATGCATTGAGCCAGAAGCGAGTAGAGACTAGAATGGTTGCTTTCTAGATGGCCCAGCAGTGGCATTGACTTGAGAGAGTGACAATGATGAGTATATTCTCGGATACACCACGTAGTGAGATATGTGCTCAGATGCACGTGAAACTTGTTGATGCCCATATTCAGAGGGTTAGAGATTTACATGAACATAACTTGATTTTGATATGTATTGTAGATATGCAGACAATACTAAGTAGGTCGATTTGTAGCGAGGGTCAGATGATGTCTTGCGTTTTAAGGGGAGGCTATGGACCCCATATGATGCTGAATCGAGGGCTGAGTTACTTCAAGAGGCACACAGGTCTTAGTATACCATTCATCCAGGGGCTACCAAGATGTATCAGGACATGAAAAGGTCTATGTGGTGTTATGGGATGAAGAAGAGTATAACTGAGTACGTGCAGAGATGTGGAGTGTGTTAGTAAGTTAAAGCTTTACACCGAAAACCTGAAGGATTGATGCAACCATTACCCATTCCTGAGTGGAAGTGGGAACACATTACGATGGATTTCATCATGCGATTGCCGAAGTCTCAGGGTAGATTTGATGTTATTTGGGTTGTGGTCGATAGATTGACTAAGACTGCACACTTCCTTCCTATGAGCACCAGGGTCTCGATGGATAGACTGAGCAGATTATATGTGAGAGAGATCGTGAGACTACATGGGGCGCCCTTGTCGATCGTGTTCGATAGAAATCCGCGATTCAGGTCAAGGCTTTAGCAGGCATTGCAGACCTAATTTGGTACCCGTCTCCGACTTAGTACGACATTTCACCCTCAAGCTAATGGACAGACTGAGAGAGTGATTCAGATGCTAGAGGTATGCTCAAGTCTTGCATTTTGGAGTTCGGTGGGGGTTGGAGTGAGCACTTGCCCTTATGTGAGTTTGCTTATAACAACAGTTACCAGGCGAGCATCTGTATGGCACCGTATGAGGCTCTATATGGGAGACCCTATAGATCCCTAGCTTGTTGGTTCGAGGTGAGAGATACGCAATTATGGGGCTCTGATATAGTTGTTGAGAAGACAGATAGTATTAAGCTGATTCGGCAGAGGCTGAAGACAACTCAGGACAGGCCAAAAAGTTACTATGATAACCGTCATAGGCAACTAGTGTTTGCCGTGAGAGACCAAGTTTTACTTAAGGTCTCGCCACGAAAGGGTCAGATGGGGTTCAACGTTAGAGGGAAACTTGCTCCTAGATTTATGGAACATTTCCAGATTGTTGAGAGGATCGGACCAGTAGCTTACCGGTTGGCTCTACCAGCTCAGCTTGAGAGTGTTCATGATGTATTCCATGTGTCGATGTTGAGGAAGTACAATCATGATCCGCTGAAAAAGTCTTATCCTGACCCAACTCATGTGCTTGATGTGCTTCATTTGCAAGTTGGGGAGGATACGACTCATGAGGAGTTCCCGATTCAAATTGTGACTCATCAGGTTCAAAAATTGAGGAATAAGGAGATCCCACTAATGAGAGTCAAATAGCAATTCCATGATAACGAGGAGCAGACCTGGTAGCGAGAGAACCAGATGAGGGAGCAGTTCCCCAATCTTTTTGCCTACTGAGGTTAGTTATCTTGATTTCATTCTGAGGACAAAATCTCTTAAGTTGGAGAGAATTGTAATGCCCGTACCTTAGGATGATGTCATCTTAACCCGTAGAGTACCCGGATACTCGTATGTGTGTGTATTTGTACGTGTTTCATTTTCGTAGGTCCATGTCTTGCGCCCAAATGGGCAAGAGGATATTAAATATGAGTTTGGAACGCATTTTAACAAAGAAATTGACCTATTATACATGAAATTTCGATGTTCATTGACCGTGTAGCGAAAAGATGAAAAATCAAAAAATCAGGAAAACCTGAAATGCGTTTCAACAGTGCTGGAACTCGTTTCAAACTGGCCGAAAGGCTTTCAAGCCAAAAAAATTCGTGAAACACATTCCATGCCCCTGGAATGTGTTCCACCTGAGTAAAATGCAAAATTTTGACATTTTTGGTGGGGCCGACACCCCACTTATAAAGCCAAGCCACGACTTCCTTGCTCATTTGCAACTCATTCTCTTGTTTTCTCAGCTGGAAAGAAGTGAGAAAGAAGGTTTTGAAAGCAGATTGAGCTTGGATTGGAGATTTGAGCTTCCAAGGTATGGATCCTCACCTCTTAGCTCTTCCATCTTGCTTCCATGGTAGTGTAGCAACACATAGCTTGATTTGGGGGTTGCTGCTACTGTTGTTTATGGGTTTTTAGACCAAGTTCTAGGTTGCATGTCTAGGGTTGGAGTTAGGTCTTGCATGTCACTTATGTAGTGTACATTATAGTCCTAAATCACACCCTAGTGTTGGTTTTGATCAAATTATGGCCATTGTGGTTTTATGCTCATTTCTTTGGTCCAACAATGGGGGTTTTCTTCTCCAAATTTGGGGATGAGCTGGGTTTTGAGTCCTTTGATGAGCATTGATGTATTTATGGCTAGCTAAGGCTTATTTGATGTCTAATGATCCAATTTGAGTTTAGAATGCATTGTATTGATGTGGATTCAATGATGGAATTTATTTTTCTCTTTCTTTTGGGTTGCATATGATCTAATTAGGTGTTTTATGGCTTGAATGAGCTGTAATGGCTAACACATAAGTGCAGTCATGTTAGAGTTAAGTGTTAGCATCTATTTGGGGGTTAAATCATGATTTTTGGCATGAGTATGGATTGTTATTGATGGATGAATAAACCTATATTGTATGTAGGGTTTGTTGATGATCCAAGTGTCCCAACTGTGCCAATTGGCGATTGAATTGTAGGGTTTAGTGCTGCTGTGCGTAGAAGAGTATTTGGGGCATTCTAGTGCCTTAATTTGTTGGCTTGGGATTGGCTAGTCTAGCCAATCAACTGTGAGTGTTTTTTCGCATTTGGTTTCTATATGTGACATTGTGCTATATGAAATGTTTTGAATTGATATATATATATATATGTGTGTGTGTGTGTGTGTGTGTGTGTGTGTATGTGTAATGCATGTTTTCATGATTCATGAAATGGATTTGAGCATAAGCATGATTGGGTTAGCAATAGGTGTATCTGCTAGTTGAGATTTTAGGAAATCTCAGCTTGCTAGATTTGATATCCCTTATTGTGGACCTTGCAAAGGATTTTATGGCTTGTGTAGATAGGATCGCCTAGGCATGGAATGTGTCTTGGGGGGCTAATCCTATTAGCTACACAACCCCAAGAATCCTAATAGAATACGAGTATGTTAGGTCGAATCGGGCGCTGGGTGTCGCAAACTCTGGCCCTTGATCGCCCTTACTCAAGAGGTGGATTAGGATGGCATGTTGCATGTTTGAAAAATGGAAGTGCATTGATAAATTATTGTTATGGATGCATTATATTTCAGCATGTATATGATATTTGTATCTCATCATGTTATTGAATTGTTTTGTTGATCTCATGCCTTATTTGTATAAATGAATATATATTGTCATTGCTGGAAAACATTCACTGAGCTTGTTGTAGCACACACCACCTCCTTATCATTTTAGGTTCAGATAAGAAGGGGAAGGGGGAGGTTTAATCGCAGAGCACTTCCTGTGGTTTTTTGTGATGTAGGTGTAGTTGTTCATGTAGTTTTGTATTTTTGAGACTATGTACATCATAACACCTATTGTAAATATTTACCACTTAAATGGGTTGTAATTATTTTGGGAAGTTTTAAATTTTGATGATGTTTATGATATGGATTATGTTGCTTGAGGATTGGATATGTTTAGCAGGTTGTTTATGTTGAGGTTGAACAGGACGCTGGGGGTATCGAGGGATGATATACCCGCGGTTCTGTGGCGTCATGACGTCACTGGTTGTGGGTCGTGATAGATTCACTTTTGAAGGTTTTTCATTGATCAAATTGATTCAAAAGTATCAAGTTTTATCATGTTTTAATCGAGTTTTAATCAAAGTATTGAATTTCAAAAATCAGCTTTTTAGTGTTTCATCAGGACGCTGACAAACTCATCAGGACACTAAAGGCATATGGGTTAGGATATGTCAGGAAGCTACTCGTGTAAGAGCGCCCTCGTAGAACCAACTTAATGAAGTATCAGGACGCTGATCGTGCGTTTGCGCTCTCATGCGTTTCTGGGTTTTTATGTTTTAAAAGTATCAGGACGCTACTCGTTGATTAGCGCCCTCATTGTTATTTGGGTTTAATATGTTGTATTGAGCTTCAGGACGTTGATGCACTGTCAACACGCTCAAAGAACAAAGTCAACTGAACTAAAGTTTTTGATAGAATGTGCATTAGGACGCTCATTTTCCATCAAAACGCTCAAGCACTTCTATCAAAAACCTGAAAAAGTAACTGACAAACCTGCTAGCTGACATTTCAAATACATGAACACTTTAACCTAGACTTTCTTCATTCATGTATACTGAATTAAACTAGAATGTTTTCATAAAGCCAAGTTTACCATTTTAGTGAAAGCTTAGAGTCGTTTTGATTTAACATTCAAATTCAAAATCAAACCTAAGTGTGCAACGACTTTAACACAACAAGTCTATAAGTATGTGATTCTCAAATCAATAAAACACACAAAAAGAATTGTTGGGCCATATTAAACACGTCCAAGAGGGGGGTGACTTGGATGAGTTGCAAGTTTTTAACCTTTCAAAAATAAGTTGAAATGAAAACAGGTAAAATGAAATGGCAGAAACTAAAGCACATAAGATTTAACATGGTTCGGTACCAACGACCTACGTCCACGAGTTGATCTCCCCGATCAAGATTTTTCCAAACCTCCCACTAATGGATCCTACTTCGAGGATGAGGATCAAACCGATTACAACACTTACTTCACAAGTGTAAGTAAACCTTTACAAGAGCCTAAACACTCAGCTCCTTCTCACTTGTGACCTCAGTCACTTACAACACTTGCTGGAAAACAAATACAACTTTTGAAGATGTTCTCTTACCAAGAACACTTCATATACTTACAGATTAACTCAATGGATAGCCTCTGGAAATCTCAGCACATAAGGATGAAAATGAAGAACTAGCTCAACAGTAAGGTTATCTTCAAAAATAGTTTGCAACTTTGATTCAATTCGAAACTTGTTTGCGCAATACAAGAATCACAATTTTCTTCTCTTGAAAACAGTCTTTGGAAAGCTTAGACTAACTTGCAGAATTGCGTGTTGTGTTGACAAGAATCAGAGAATGAATGTTTCATAAAATCAGTAGTTGTAGGTTTTGCAACAATAGAGTATGGAGATATTTGAATTCAAAACTTTGTTTAATCCAAAGTTGTTTGAGCGTGCGAGACAAACATAATCGCTCAGGTGTTACTAGAGAATATTTCAGTTAGCATGGCCTGACAAAACTGTGCAAGGATTATAAAAATTGATCATGTGAAAGTCCCACGTTTTTTGGTCAGAAAATCCATTTTCTGTCTCCTCTAGTGATAGCGGGTTATCATGCCATATAGCGCGCTATCGCCCTGTTCATTTAGCACGATATTGGGCTATAGCGAGCTATTGCGCTTGATATCCTGAAAAATCAAAACTTCCAGATTTCGAAACTCAGCAATAGCGCGTTATTGCCCAAATTGAGCTTTTGGCAATAGCTTGATAGCAAGTTGTTTACACTCGATATCCTGATGAGTCTGAGAGTTCCTGATTTCAGAACTCGGTGATAGCGCCCTATAGCTTGTTTTCCAGAAACTCAGGATTTTGATAATTTACTCAATAGCGAGCTATCATCCCATGATAGCGCGCTATTGCCTTCTGGAAATTTAGGCAAATAGCTAGATAGGGTGTTATCATCCATGATAGCGCACTATAGGTTCCTAATTTTGAGAAAATCAAACTTTTGACATTCAAGAACCTTTCCATTGAATCAAAACTTTTTGACATAAGATTAAACACTTTTAAATCATTCAGAACTCATTGAAAACATGATTAAAACCTTTTAAAAAAAACATTTTATCAAAATCAAAAGTGTTCAGATTAATCAAGAGGTTATCCTACACACCTAAGATCAAACTATCGCATTACACTTGAAATTTGTCGTCATTCTTCGAGCTTGATCTTGGCAGTCTCTTTGACAGCTACTGTTTGATGTGTCCTTGACGCATTAGCTGTAACACTTAGAAAAATAAATACAAGTTATATCATGTGGTTTGTAATCATCAAAATACCGAGATACTGGCGTGAGGGACATTGGTCCAACAATATCCCATTTTTTGATGATTTCAAGCACTTGATATTGTCCTTAAGAAGCAATCCTAGTATGTATGATTTTTGAAAAAATTTGGCAGCATTGTGTTTAAAAAATGAATGCCCACAACAAATCAACACAAGCTAGCACATCCATAACATGTAGCAAAACATCCATGATCTCATATATATCAAAAATAATACATGACAAAGCATCAACACAGATGGATGGTACAATCAAAAAATATATATCTCTCGATCATGCATCTCTCCCTACATATATCTCTCCCCCTATCAAAGATGCATATGCCTCTCCCCCTATCTAAGTCACTCATATGCTCAATATCCCTCACAATATCTTCTCCCCCTTTTGAATCACAAAAAGATGGAACATTCTACTACAAAGGGGGGTAGCCTCAAGCCGCCTGATCAGCCACTGAATCCAGAAGAATCTCTTATGGAATCTGAGTTGATCGGTGTGATAATCATCCTGCAGCTCGATAAGTCGATGGACCCTGGCCTAGTTGAAGATGCGGAGGAGTGGATGTCCATGAAGGCTGTGGAGACGTAGGACGAGCAGGAGGTAGATGCAGACGAGATGCCAAAATAGCCTCTAACCTCTGAAGATAATCGACTCCAATGCGAACATCATGGGAGGTGATGTTCATGGATCTCGTAGCATGAGCCAGCAAAGAAGCCATGGTCTGTAGCCGATCGTCAAAGGACATCGTGCTCAGTACTAACTGACCAACGACACCATAAATAGTCCTCTCCAGGTTAACGAACCATGGAAAAATCTCTGATGATGGTCTAGGAGGCTCTCTGTCTCTGATTTCGCAGATAATTTTCTCATGGGCATGATGGCCAGGGTCGCTATAATCGTCATCTGCATCTCCTGAACAATCCGTAATATAGAGGCAATGTCTGGGGAAGGCTCTGAAGGCTGAGGCATCGGAGGAGGAGCAGTGGGAGCCTCGCGTGAGATGGAGTTGGGACCTCGGGAGGTGAGAGACGATCACCTATCGGAGAGAATCCTCCATGAGGAGAGGATGGCATGTGAGAGCTGGGTCCAGCAATATCGAGTGTAGGAGAGGGAGGAGCCAAAGAACTCGATCTAACAATATCAGCAAGAGGAACTGAAGTAACCTCCTGATCATGAGGGCCATGAACCTCAGGAATAGCCAGTGCGTGGGCATCCGACATAGTGGCCTCTAAATCGATTGTCGGAGCTTATCTTTACGCATCCATCTTGTGGCCTTGGCGTTCGCAGGTAACTTATCTTTACGCATCCATCTTCTCTTTGGCTTATAGTACCAATAATCCATATGCTTAAGAGTTGAAGATCCAATGCAATTATTGTGATACAATTGCTTAACGTCCCACTCATTTTTCAAATTAATATCAGTATCTCCGAAAAAGCGGGTAAGATGCATCGCAAAGGGAAGATTCCTCTTGGTGGTCTTGATGGACTCTATGTAGTCCATTATCATATATGGGAGATTGACATGTGTCTTTGTGTATAGAAACCATGTCAGAAATATATCAAAAACACTCACCTTGGTCCTACTTCTTTCTCTAAGCTGAAAAAGATGAAAAACTATGTTGTGAAGGATGTGAGGAATGAAGTCAAGGTCTGAATTCTTGATTGTTTTTGGAGCCACATCATAATGTTGTGAAGTGAACCATCTCATATGCTTCAGTAGCAACCGGTCTACCCTCATTGGGAATGTCAAAATAGATTGCAAACAGTTCTGGAGTGATCTCGAAAGGTCTCCCTAAAACAAAAGTTTCATCCACACATCCATCCGCATGTTTCAATTTCAGACTTGTAAACACGATGCAAATTAGAGTAGGGTACCATTTGTTCTTGTAGGTGATGAATGGAATTCACCCTTGATGTGCTAAATACTCTTCGATAGGAATCCAACACTGTCAGAAGAAGTCTAGATCAATCCAAGCATTGTTAGTTACAGTGCGAGAGATGTGACGGGCATTAATTTCCTCATAAACTTTGGGTGAGCGTGGTGGGCGAGGAATAGATGATCGAGGACGTGTGGGAATGTCGTGTCATGTCTTAACATGACGTTCGGGATCTGGTTCAGGTGATGGAACCCTGGGATTGGTTGTTCTAGGTGGTTGTCTTTTGGGTGCCTTGAACAGTGATGGGATTTGAAGATTGGATCAAATGATGAAAGTCGATGAATCAAAGCGAAATCAAAGAGTTGGAGAGAAGTTTTACCGTGATTTTGTGTTGATTTGAGCCAAGAATGATGAAAATCGATGAAGATTTGAGCAAGAAGTGGATTGGAGGGACCACCGGTAGCATGCTTAGGGTTCTTGTAAGCGCGTTGTCGACTGTTGAAATGAAGAAAGAAGATCTCGTGCTCGACTTAAATGCATATTGTGCAAACAGTGTTGATAGCGTGCTATCAACCTTGATAGCGCGCTATAGCTCTGTCCAAAAATGATAATTGTAAACCTATGATAGCACGCTATAGCCGATGATAGCGCACTATAGCCAGTTTCTAGACAATACTGTGAGCGAGATATAACTTCTTTTTGCCAGCTATTGCTTTATAAATGATAATTAATTTATAATTTTAGCATTTTTATGATTAAAATACACTCTAAACTTGATCAAATACTTCAAATCGAAGATTTGATGCATTCAATTCGCTAAACATATCCAATTCCCGACGAATATGTAAAAATTGATCCTTTGGTAATGCCTTAGTAAAAATATTAGCAATTTGATCTTTTGTACCGACCTGGGTCAATTTTACATCTACTCTTTGCACGTGATCTCTAGGAAAATGATGTCTAATTTCAATGTGCTTGGTCCTTGAGTGTAATACTGGATTTTTCAAAATATTTATGGCACTTGTGTTATCACAAAATATTTCCGCACACGCATGTCAATTTGGTAATCCTCAAGTTGTTGTTTCATATATAAGATTTGAACGTAACAACAACCAACTGCAACGTATTCCGCTTCAGCCGTAGATAATGCCACTGAATTTTGCTTCTTGCTAAACCAAGAAATCAATGAATTTCCCATGAAGTGACAAAATCCTGAGGTACTTTTCCTATCGATGAGACTACAAAACTCCTAAGCTCAAAGGAAGTACCTTTTGGATACCAAATTCCAAGATCAGTTGTCCCACTAATGTATCTAAAAATTCGTTTAACACATTTTAGATGTGATTCTCTAGGACTTGACTGAAATCTTGCGCATAGACAAACACTGATCATGATGTCCGGTCTGCTTGTTGTTAAGTACAGCAGGCTACCAATCATGCTTCTATAAAGCTTAGTGCCTATAGGTTTCCCTTTTTTATCTTTATCTATGTTTACAGCTGAGTTGCATGGGGTTTCAATTGTTTTCAAGTTTTCAAGCTTGAATTTCTTTATCATGTCCTTAGCATACTTGCTTTGGCTCAAGAATGTACCATTTGGTAATTGCTTGATTTGCAGGCCTAGAAAGTATGTAAGTTCACCCATCATACTCATCTCAAATTCATCTTACATGAGTTTAGAAAATTCTTTGCAGATATGATTATTTGAGACACCAAAGATAATGTCATCAACATATATTTGCACAAGCAACATATTGTTATCTTTATGCTTAATGAACAATGTTGGGTCTAATTTACCCTTAAGAAATTTGTGCTCAAGAAAGAATGTGCTTAATCTATCGTACCAAGCTCTAAGAGCTTGTTTTAAACCATATAGCGCCTTGTTTAGCCTAAACACATGGTCCGGGTTTTGAAAGTCTTCAAAACCTGGAGGTTGTTCCACATACACTTCTTTATTGATGTACCCATTTAAGAAGGCACATTCTACATCTATTTGGTATAATGGAAAATCTTTATAGCAAGCATAAGCCAATAACATTCTAATTGCTTCTAGTCTTGCTACAGTTGCAAAGGATTCTTCAAAATCAATTTTTTCTTCTTGATTATACCCATGAGCAACCAATCTAGCCTTATTTCTTATAATCACTCCTTTTTCGTCCTTTTTATTTCTAAAAACCTATTTAGTTCCTATGATTGATTGGTGGGATGGTCTAGGTACTAATTTCTAGACATTGTTTCTAACAAAATGTCCCAACTCTTCTTGCATAGCAAGAGTCTAGTTTTCATCATTTATAGTGTCCTCAACCTTAGAGGGTTCTATTTAAGAGACAAAGGCTACATGCCCTTGATCTCTATTCAATGCAACTCTAGCGGACACTCCCTTAGTTGGGTCACCTAAGATTTGAACTTTGGGATGATCTATAAGTAATCTGGAATTCTTAGGAGCTAGTGTTTCTTGGTTCTCTTCCTCTATGTTCACATTGTTCTTATGGATCATATCATCATCATCATTATCCAAGTTTAGTTTTTCACATATTTTTATCCTTGGATCAAGTTCATCAAACTTTACATGGATTGACTCTTCTACGACCTTAGATGACTTGTTATATACTCTATAGGCTCTACTATGAGATGAAAAAGTGCCTATATCAGATTTTGGATCAAATTTGTCCAAATCTTCCTTAGTGTTCAAGATGTAACACTTGCATCCAAACACTTTAAAATGTTTTATATTGGGCACTCTATCTTTCCATAGTTCATATGGAGTTTTCTTCATGCTTTTTCTAATTAAGGTTCGATTCATTACATGGCATGCGGTACTAATTGCTTCAGCCCAAAAATGTGTAGTTGTGTTGTATTCACAAAGCATAGTTCTACACATCTCTTGAAGTGTTTTATTCTTCCTTTCAACTACCCCATCTTGTTGAGGAGTTCTTGGGGCTGATAAGTAATGATAGTATCCTTGTTGATTACAGAAATCCTCAAGATTTTTGTTTACAAATTCTCCACCTCTATCACTTTTAATGATTATAATTATGTATCCTTTCCCATTTTTTACTCTATAGCAATATTTCATAAATATATCACACACTTCATGTTTATGAGCAAGAAAGAATACCCATGTATAACGAAAGTAATCATCAACAATCACAAACACATGATTTTCCACCTAAGCTTTGTATATGTGTTGGTCCAAACAAGTCCATATGTATCATTTCAAGAGTTCTACCAGTGGACATAATCTTTTTACACTTGACAGATGATTTGGTGTGTTTGCCGAGTTGACAAGGTTCACACACCTTATCTTTTAAATACACTCCTTTGGGAATGCCTTTTGCATGCTCATTTTTGGCATGTCTTGATATGTTATCCATGCTAACATGTCCTAGTCTTTTATGCCAAAACCATGCATCATCATTTACAACAGCACTTAAATAAGTTATATTTTGATCACTGATATCATCAAGCATAGTAGAGTATACATTTTTATGTCTATGTGCTATGAAAGCGATTAAATCGTTTTCATGCTTAACTATGCATCTATTTGCTTCAAAACTAACGTTATACCCCTTGTCACATAATTGGCTTATGCTCAACAAATTATGCTTAAGGCCTTTAACATATAATACATCATGAATGCTTAAGGAATCATTACCAACAATGCCAACGTCAGTTATTTTGTCTTTGCCATTGTCTCCATATGTAACATTTCCTCCCGGCTTACTTTGGATGCTTAAGAACATTGATTTGTCTCCACTCATGTGTTTCGAGCAACCATTATCGAGGTACCAACATTGCTTTTTATGCTCAACCTACACCACATAGAATACTTTTGACTTTGGTACCCAAGTTGCTTTGGGTCCTTCAAAGTTAGCATCATTCAAAACTGTCTTTTCTACCCATGCAAGTCTCCCTTTCTCACTTCTCTTATATGGACATCTAAGTATGGTATGACCTTGCCTATTACAGTGATAGCATGTCGGTCTTTTAGTCAGCAAGTTGGTGTAACTTTTCTGTTTTGACTCCTTAGTGTATCCTAGACCAGCTTTGTCAAATACACATTTTTGTGTGCTTAAACATCATGTCAATCATTTTTTGGCTAGTTGTGAACTTCTTCACAAAGTTGGACATGTCATCGACACTCTGTTTTAGTGTCTCATTGTCCTTGGTTAACTTCTCCTTTTTTAAGGTCATGGTCTCTATAACTCCTTATAGAGATTCAATCTTTTCAAGGGCTTGTACCTCTTTTTCAATTTAGTGTTCCTTTTTACTTCCTTTTCAAAACAAAATTTAGCAAAATCAGCATCATTGGAATCAAAAAGATCATCATAATCAGTTTGGGGTTCGCACTTTACCTCAGTGTTTTCCATGAAACAAATCACTGCTTTTTTTTTCATCGGATCCAGAATCCTTCTAACTTGAGCTCGAGTCATCCCAAGTGGCTTTAAGCACCTTCTTGTCCTTTCTCTTTGTGTTGAAGTTGTGCCTTCTTTTGTTAGGACACTCACTCTTGATATGTCCAGGTTTATTGCACCGAAAACATATCAACTCATTTGGTTTGGCACCAAACTTCTTTCCTTTGTGGAACTTTGAACTAGCCATTCCTTTCCTTTTTATGAGGCGGTTTAGTTTTCTGGATAACATGGCTACTTCATTATCAGTGGACTCATTTTCACTTGACTCATATGAATCAATTTCGACATTAAGTGCTAAGTCCTTCTTTCTTTTCTCTTCCACTAAGGGTGGGGACTATTTTTGTTTAAGTTTCATTTCATGAACCATTAGTGATCCACAAAGTTTATCAAATGTGTATTCAGCCAAGTTTTTGGCTTCTTTTATGGCTGTGCTTTTAGGTTCCCATACCTTGGGTAACCCTCTCAAAAATTCCTAACAGTCTCCTCTTGGTCATAGGTCTTTCCTAAAGTTTTCATCTTATTTATGTTCTTGTTGTATCTTGCTATTGCTTCCGCAACAGTCTCGGTTTCTAGCATCTTGTAGGTCTCATATTCATCTACAAGCATTCGGAGTTTGGCCTTCTTGACTTGTAGAGTTCCCTCATGAGCTACCTCAAATTTGTGCCATATCTCTTTTGTTGTTTGACATGCACTTACTCTATCAAATTCTTCTGCAGAAAGACTACAAAATAAGTTGTTTACAGCTTGGTCATTTAGGAGGGCTTTCTTTTTTTCTTTCACACTCCACACATCTATATCTTTAGGGACTTATTTACCATTTATTGTTTTCGTAGGAGTTGGACATCCATTTATCACAACATCCCACATTTCAAGGTCTTGGGCTCTAAGGAAAAATCTCATCCTAGTTTTTCAGTAAAGATAGTTATCACCCTTAAATAGTGGGGGTCTATGAGAGGATTATCCTTCACCGAAGTAGTTGTCCTTCAAGTTGTGATCTGCCATGACTTATCAAAGATTGTTAGATATTTTGATGACTTTACCTGCTCTGAAACCACTTGTTGGCCCAGATTAAACGTCCAAGAGGGGGGTGAATTGGACGAGTTGCAAGTTTTTAACCTTTCAAAATAAGTTCAAATGAAAGCAAGTAAAATGAAATGGCAGAAACTAAAGCACACAAGATTTAACGTGGTTCGATACCAACGACCTACTCCACGACTTGATCTCCCCGATCAAGATTTTCCCAAACCTCCCACTAATGGATCCTACTTCGAGGTGAGGATCAAATCGATTACAACACTTACTTCACAGGTGTAAGTCAACCTTTACAAGAGCCTAAACACTCAGCTCATTCTCACTTGTGACCTCAGTCACTTACAACACTTGCTGGAAAACAAATACAACTTTTGAAGATGTTCTCTTACCAAGAACACTTCATATACTTACAAATTAACTCAATGGATAGCCACTGGAAATCCCAGCATAGAAGGATGAAAATGAAGAACTTGCTGAACACTTAGGTTATCTTCAAAAATAGTTTGCAACTTTGATTCAATTTGAAACTTTAGACTAACTTGCAAAATCGTGTGTTGTGTTAACAAAAATCAGAGAATGAATGTTTTATAGAATCAGTAGTTGCAGGTTTTGCAACAACAGAGTATGGAGAGATTTGAATTCAAAACTTTGTTTAATCCAAATTTGTTTGAGCGTGCGAGGCAAAGAGAATCGCTCAGGTGTTAATAGAGAATATTCAGTTAGCATGGCCTAGCAAAACTGTGTAAGGATTTTAAAAATCGAGCATGTGAAAGTCCCACGTTTTTTTCATCAGAAAAATCAGTTTTCTGTCTCCTCCAGTGATAGCGCGTTATCATGCCCTATAGTGCGTTATCGCCCTGTTCATTTAGCGTGATATTGGACTATAGCGGGCTATTGCGCTCGATATCCTAAAAAGTCGAAACTTCTAGATTTCGGAACTTAGCGATAGCGCGCTATTGCCCAAATTGGACTTTTGGCAATAGCTTGATAGCAAGTTGTTTACGTGTGATATCCTAATGAGATAGAGAGTTCCTGATTTCGAAACTCGGTGATAGCGTGCTATCATTCTTGATAGCGCACAATAGCCTATTTTCCAAAAACTCAGGATTTTGACAATTTACTCAATAATGCGTTATCATCCCATGATAGCATGCTATTCCCTTCTGAAAATTTAGGCAAATAGTTGGATAGCGTGTTATCATGGATGATGCACGCTATAGGTTCCTAATTTTGAGAAAATCAAACTTCTAACATTCAAGAACCTTTCCATTGAATCAAAACTTTTTGACATAAGATTAAACACTTTTAAATCATTCAAAACTCATTGAAAACATGATTAAAACATTTTATCAAAATCAAATACGAAATCAAAGTGATTTTGAAACCTTTGCAATTTATAGAGTTTAAGTGTTGAGATTGATCAAGTGGTTACCCTACACACCTAAGATCAAACTATCGCATTACACATGAAATTTTTTGTCGTTCTTCGAGCTTGATCTTGGCAGTCTCTTCGACAGCTACTGTTTGATGTGTTCTTGACGCGTTAGCTGTAACACTTAGAGAAACAAATACAAGTGATATCATGTGCTTTCTAATCATCAAAATACCAAGATACCGGCGTGAGGGACATTGGTCCAACAAGAATCACTAATTCAAAACTTTTGAAAGTTAGTTGAATTTTGAAAGAGTTGTTTAGTATCAAAAGAATTTTGAAATCACTTTCTATTCGAAAGATTTTCATTGTGCTTCTACTCTATCATTTCTGAAAATCTGTTGAAAAGAAATCTTTTAACTGTTTTACTCGAATTTTTTAGCATGTTTTAAATCTCATATTATTCATTACTAAAGGAGGAATTTGGGTAAAAGTTCATAAGATGCATTTGTGCTTTAATCTTGTATCTTTATAATTGTATCAAGCTTTGTAACTACAGTTACACCAACTGTAGAAAAATTTGTTCATCCTTGTGTTAGGAAAGAGGTTTGTTTCTACCTGTGAAAGAAAGCATAGGTAGTCTCTAGCCTGTAAATTGAGAAGTTGTGGGTTCATCCTTAGCTCGCAAAAAGGATAGGTTTGCCTTGAACTTGTAAAAGGACATTTGTAACGGTTTGGTTCTCACTTGTAAGAGAATCAGTTAGTGGACTTTAGAAAATCCTAACTGAGGAGGTTAGGTAATAGACGTAGGCATATAGTTGAACCGCTATAAATTGCTTGCGTTCATCCATTTATTTCCAGTTTACTATTTGCCATTGTGTTGTATTTGAATTTTTCTATTGTGTCCAATTCACCCCCCTCTTGGACACACCTGGGTTAACACCATACACTACCATAAGAATGAAGTTTTCCTCCAGTTGCCATTGGAGTAGATATGGAATTTGTAAACTGCATCTTTGTCTTGCATAATAAATTAGTAACATACTTCTTTTGAGAGAGTATTAAACCATCAAAAGTGGGTTCAACTTGTATCCACAAAAAATAATTAAGATCTCCTAGATCCTTAAGGATAAATAGATATGAAGTTGTGCAATCAACTCAGAAAATGGAAAAACTTCTATCACCTATGATGAGAATATCATCTGTGTAAACTAAAATGAACATGGCTTGTGAGTTAGTAAATTGGATAAAGAGAGAATTATCAAATTTAACAACAGAAAACCAAGATTAAACAAAGTTGTTCTCAACTTGTCATATCAAGGAGCCTGCTTGAGACCATATAAAACTCTATTTAATTTGCAAACAAAATGAGGGGAGTTTGGATCTTCAAAACTTGGTGGCTGTGACATATATATAAACCTCTTCACTTAAATCTCCATTAAGAAAAACATTATTTATATCCAACTATTTTTTAAGCCATTCTTTTGACAATGCTAGAGTCAGAACAATTCTTATATTTGTTGTGGGATCCCCACTAGAACATGATCATGAAATGTTGATAAAAGATTGTCAGCCAAAACTTTGGATTGAAGAAATATCTCTGTTACTAACCTACGACTCCCTTGGAAAATCTCTCTATACGAGCTGTCCAAAGACTCCAAATTGTTGCTAAAAATAAACTATTCCACTCCTTGGTGATGGTTTGTCGGGGACAATAAGAAGAATTGAAGATAATCTAATTTGTTGGATCAAGGGAGAAGAAGTATTGATGTTGGTTACGTGGCACCACAAACTTCCACTAAGCAACTGCAAACTTATAATCTCTGAGAATATGAAGTATTGTTTCAGAGTTAATATTACAGCGAGTACAAGTTGAATCTCCCACCATATGTCTCTTGAATCTTAACTTATTAGATAACAACCTGTTATGGATAATAAACCACGCAAACTCCTTAAGCTTGTAAGAACAATGAAGACGCCAAATCCAATTCCAATCTCCTCTTGAGACAGCAAATGTGTCGCCTGAAAATAGCTTATAGGAAAATTTAACAAAAAAATTACCATTAGAAGAGTTAGCCCATATGAGCGTATCTTCAAGGTTTTGAGTAGAGAAGGGCACACCCTTAATGAGATGCACTACTATTGTAATACCCTGAAAAAAAATCAATAAATAAAATAAATTTTGAGTTGCAGGGCGGAAGGAAGAAAACAGGGGAAAGAAAGCGAAAAGGGAAAGAAAAGAGGATGGGGAAAAGGAGAAGAAGAAGAAGAAGAAGAGAGTGAGGGCGATGGGACGAGAGATCGAGGTATCGGGAGATCGGAGGAAAGGGATCGGAGGTGAGAGATCGGAGGCGAGGCGAGAGATCGACGAAGAGAAGAGAGAGAGCGGCAAGATCAGTGGCGGAGAAGAGGGCGGCGGCGAGATCAGTGGCGGAGAAGAGAAAAGAGGGCGGCGACGGCAAGATGAGGAGCAACGCCGAGATGGATTTCAGGTTTTGAGCAGAGGGTTGAGAGAAAAACCTAGCGAGAGCGGGAGAGTAGAGGCGGTGATGAGTTGCAGCGGCAAGATGAGAAGGGAGAGAGAGGGTTTCGAGAGGAAGAGGCTTGTGCGTTTGGGTTTAAGGAGAGCGAGAACGAGATTTTTGCCAAGATGTCGGCGAGATTCCAGGCGAGATGTCGGCGAGATTTCCGGTGTGATTTCAGGATCATGTTTGAAATCTTTTTTTTTTCTCTTGCTCGTTTTGGAGTTTTGATCTTTTCAATGATGCTGTCGCCAGAGAGATTTAAGTTCATACTTCGAATTTGTCTGTCTTTGATTTTGGAACTTTATCTCCCTTTTTTTTTTTAATAAATTGGACGGGTAACTGGAAGATTTCTCAAATTATAAGTGGTTTAGATTAAATCGTGTATTTTTCATAAGGAAATTTTTGGTTGAGCATTCATATACTGAGTTTTTCTTGGGGAATCTTAGTAAATTTCTTTTTCTTTAATTTTTGGTTTTATTTGTTGACCCTTAGTTATATGTTGATCTCTCAAGTTTACTGGATTTGTGGATCCTTTTGGGTTTTTGATTGAATTGTTTGGTTTTTGAAAGTGGATTTTTTTTTTCAGGGTATTACAACAAATTTTGAGAAGTTTAGTATCAGTGAGTAAGTATCAAATCGTTATGAAATTAGAGTTCAACTTGAGCTAGATAAATATGCCAATTATAAACTTTATAACGTAATATCGAGAATGAAAGTACAGTGGGTCTAACAAACTCAAAGCTTTTAGGATATCGGTTAGAGACGAGAACTTGTATGAAAACTGTTTGGTTAGAATCTGAGATCGGATGAATCTTTTATTCTTGGTTCCAAAGCGGTATGGGACGTGGAGGAATTTAAGGGTATTTGAGGAGTCTTGATCTTGGAGACTAGCAGGCCATGTTTGGTGAATGACTAACAACTCTGGACGAGCTTGTATCACTACGTTCAACTGGTATGGGACAGCTTGGACATAGTGGGTACCTGGGAAGCCTTAGTTGGTAGGACATTTGCGCATTGTTTGGGTGTATCGAAGTTTCTTTATGGAAGCTTATATCACCGGGCTAGAGTGGTATGGGACACTTGAATACGGAGGGTATAAGTGAAAGTTTGGGAATTTTCTTTATACCATTGTTGTGTGGTATGTTGTTTGTTTGTTTGCTTGTCTTGTTTACATGTATAAAAACCAAATCCTGTACCCTGTGACAATCATGGATTGTCAAAATTTTATAAAACCTAGAAACTGAATCAATAGGATCATTTTATTTTCGAGACCTTAGAATTCTGAATCTAGAGTCACCCTAACCGAAAATAATTATCTCATGTAGTACTAAAGATGAGTTGAAATTTTATAGATGGCTGCACCTCGAAGAATAAACACTAGGTCTGTCAGTGATCTCATAAGGGACACTGAACCAGCTGAGCAGACACAATCGACATCTGAATCTCAGCCGATGGAGCAAGAACATGCAAATCAAACAGCGAATGTCGACTCTACTGGAACAGAGAACGTCCAACCTACAGCAGTTCCAACCCCTGGAATTGTTTTAGGACCAGAGATGATGGCCGAATTTGTGAGGCAAGTCGTGGAACAGGTGACCAGACAGATGCCTCAACCTCAACTGAATCCAACTATTGTGGTGCAGAATGAAACAGGAACTCGAAACATCAGGAGACCTGAAGAAAAGGAATGGGCCGATCAATTGAAAGACTTCCAACGTATGCATCCTTCGAAATTTGAAGGAAAACCAGATCCAAGGGAAGCTGACAAGTGGTTCTAGGAGGTTCAGGAACACTTGGAAGTTCTGGGAGTAACTGGTCCAAGAATGGTGGCAATTGCAGCTCACCAATTCATAGGTGAGGCCAAACATTGGTGGAGAATGGTTAAAGAAAGCCCTACTGTGGACGTGAACACTATGACCTGGGCGACTTTTGAAGAAATATTTTATGATAAATTCTTCCCCAAGGCGAACAGAAAAGAATTACAATATGAATTTGTGAGGCTGCTATAGAGGAACATGACAGTGGCAGAATATGAGGCAAAGTTTATCGAACTTTCCAGATTTGCTCGTGAACTGGTCGCCAATGAACAAATGAAAGCTAGTAGATTTGCAGAAGGTCTCAAAATGGAGATTAGAAAGGTGGTTGTTCCGATGAATCTGGAGACTTACAAAGAGGTAGTTGAACGAGCCCTGTTAGTAGAAAAAGAACTGAACCTACAAGAAACAATACGGAACAGGAACAAAAGGCCTCAAGAACAGAATTTTGATTACCAGGGTAATCACAACAAGAGGCAGAATCTGAATAACTTCGGTGGCAATAGTAATAATTGGAACAGAAACAAGTTCAACAATGGGAACCAGTGGAACTGGGGGTAGAATCACAACGACGGGTCAGGAGGGTCTAGGCATTATGGTGGACAACAGATGCAACAAAACAATATTCGTCCACCCCAACAAAATAAAAATTAAGTAGTAGATACGAGACTTTGCTTCAAATGCAACCGACCGGGTCATTTGGCACGAAACTACACTATGCAAGGAGTTCGACAAAATCTTCGTCTGGGCAACTGGCAGAACAACAACAATGGGCAAGGACGAAATCAAGCCAATCGTCCGAGTTATAATCAGAACCAAATCCAAAACCAAAATCAAGGCAGAGTCTTTGCAATGACAGAAGGAAATCCTGAACAAGAAGTTGGTGCAAATGAAGTGGTGGAAGGTACTTTCATTTTATTTCATGTTACAGTTAAAATCTTGTTTGATTCTGGAGCATCAAGGTCTTTTATTTCTGAAAACTTAGCCAGGAAACTACAACTTTCCACTATACCTTTATCTGTCATTATGAACATTTTAACACCAGTAGGAGTAAACGTCCCAACAACTGAAAAATGTAGTTGTGACCTTAGAATTAATGATAAGATGATTTCAGCTGAATTGATACTCTTACCCATTAATGATTATGATGTAATCTTGGGTATGGATTGGTTATCTGAGTACCAAGCCCAGATCGATTGCCTTCGAAAGAAGATTACCTTACGATTACCTTCGGGAGAGTTGTTGAAAATCTATGGTGATAGAAACAAAACCCCGAGGAATATCATGTCCGCACTTCTCAAATCTGTGAATCAAAAAGAGGAATTCAAAACCCTAACAGAAGTCGAGTCTCTAAAGACCTTGAGGAATTTAGAAGAGTACTTGGTGGTTAAAGACTTCCCTAAAGTGTTTCCCGAAGAATTACCAAGATTACCTCCCAAGCGGGAAGTAGAGTTCAAGATAGAATTGTACCTTGGAACATCCCCCATAGCCATGTCACCCTACAGAATGGCCCTTGGCGAACTAATAGAACTAAAGACTCAGCTTGACGATCTTAGTGCGAAGGAATTTATCCAGCCGAGCGAATCACCCTGGGGAGCACCAGTATTGTTTGTCAAAAAGAAAGATGGGTCGATGAGACTGTGTATTGACTACAGAAAATTAAATCAAGTCACAGTCAAGAACAAATACCCCCTTCCCATAATAGATGATTTGTTCGATCAACTGAAGGGAGCAACTTGTTTTTCCAAGATCGACCTAAGGTCCGGTTACCACCAACTTAGAATCAAAGAGTCAGACATACCGAAGACAACATTCAGGACTAGGTATGGACACTTTGAATTCAGAGTCATGCCATTTGGATTCACTAATGCACCAGCAGCATTTATGGCTCTAATGAATAGGATGTTTAGGCTTCATCTAGAAAAATTTGTAGTGGTATTTGTTGATGATATTTTGGTTTATTCGAAGACCAATGAGGAACATCAGGAACACCTTATAGTAGTTTTGGAAACATTGAGACGAAATGAATTGTATGCCAAATTTGAAAAATGTGAATTTTGGATGAAGTCACTCAAATTTTTGGGCCATGTAGTCTCATCCGAAGGGATATCCGTAGATCCAACCAAAGTTGAAGCAGTAATGAACTGGGAAAAGCCAAAATCAGTGACATAAATTAGAAGCTTTCTGGGACTAGCTGGTTACTATAGAAGATTTATTCTAAATTTTTCGAGACTAGCTGAGCCTATGACAAAGCTAACAAGGAAGGATGCCAAATTTAGTTGGGATGAGAAATGTGAGAACTCCTTTCGGGAGTTGAAGAGACGATTAACCACAGCCCCAATATTGATCACTCCTGCAAGCGGAATCGGTTATGTTATTTATACTGATGTTTCTAAGAATGGTCTTGGCGCTGTTCTGATCCAGGAAGGTAAAGTGGTTGCTTATGCTTCTAGGCAACTGAAGACTCATGAATAGAATTACCCGACTCATGATTTAGAATTGGCTGCTATTGTATTTTTCTTGAAGATATGGAGACACTATCTTTATGGAGAGAAATTTGATCTATACTCTGATCATAAGAGTTTGAAGTACATCTATATACAAAAAGAGTTAAATGTGAGGCAAAGGAGATGGATGGAATTGTTGAATGATTATAATTTTCAGCTGCATTATCACCCAGGGAAAGCCAACGTAGTCGCAGATGTTTTAAGTCGAAAATCGTATAAGAACGATGCAGAAAAAGCCCAGATGTACCAATTGATTGAAGATTATAATTTGGGCGTACAAAAAGGTGACAATCAGATTTTCTTATATAATATGAGCTGCAAGCCAGACCTACTACATCAAATTAAGGAAGGTCAAGCTCATGATAGAAAACTGATAAAATGGGTGGCAGATGCAAGAGCCAATAATGGAAATGCAAATTTCAAAATCGATTCAGAAGGGTTATTAAGGTTCAGAGATCGAATTTGTGTACCCAGAATTGAAGAAATTAAAAAGACCTTATTTGATGAAGCACATCAGACTAAATACACTTTACGTCCTGGTGGAGATAAGATGTACCAAAATTTGAAGAAAAACTACAGGTGGAAAGGTATGAAAAGAGATGTGGCCAAGTATGTGTCTAAATGCCTTACATGTCAACAAGTTAAGGCCGAACATAAAAGACCGTCTGGATTGTTACAACCTTTAAAAATCCCTGAATGGAAATGGGATAACATAGCAATGGATTTTGTCGGAGCTCTTTTTAGAAATCAGAAAGGTGAGGATAAAGTTTGGGTAATTGTGGATCGACTTACTAAAGTGGCGCACTTCTTACCTATTGAATCCACAGATACGATTAGTAAACTGGGTGAGCTGTATGTTAAAGAGATTGTGAAGCTACACGGAGTACCCAAATCGATAGTGCCAGATAGAGATTCCTTATTCACATCTCAGTTCTGGCAGAGCTTACAGCGGGAATTGGGAACCAAATTAACCATGAGTCCCGCCTATCATCCTCAGACAGATGGTCAATCCGAAAGGGTTATTCAGATCTTAGAAGACATGTTGAGAGCTTGTGTACTAGATTTCAAGGGAAATTGGAGTAAATACTTACACCTAGCAGAGTTTGCTTATAACAATAGTTACCGGGCAAGTATACAAATGGCTCCATATGAAGCTCTATATGGACGACCATGTAAGTCACCACTGTGTTGGGCTGATTGGGAAGATAAGGTACTTACAGGACCTGATATGATAATGGAAATGAACGAAAAAGTGAAGTTGATCCAAAAAAGGCTAGTTACTGCACAGAGTAGGCAGAAGAGCTACGCAGATAAGAGGCGCCAACCTCTAGAGTTCCAAAAAGGTGATAAGGTATTTCTGAGAATAAGCCCTCAAAAAGGCATCATGAGGTTTGGTAAGAAAGGGAAGTTATCGCTACGATTCATCGGTCCGTTCAAGATCAGTGATCGAATTGGTGAGAATGCTTACAAACTAGACTTACCAACTAGTTTATCCGCCATTCACAACGTATTCCATGTGTCGATGTTGCGAAAATATGAACCAGACCCTTCCCACACCATCGATTGGAAAGACGTAAAAAGTACAAGCTGATGCCACCTATGAAGAAGGACCCTTACAGATCCTAGATTGGAAAGTTCATAGCTTGAGGAACAAAGACATTCCATTAGTTAAAGTATTGTGGAAGCATCATGGAGTTGAAGAAGCCACTTGGGAACCTGAAAGTGAAATGAAAGCCAAATACGCCGACTTATTCCAAAGAACACTCTAGGTTTCGAGATACAACTGGTCAACAGTGGAAAAAGTTGAACATCATCAAGTAAGTAAGCTTATACTTTAATTTCGGGACGAAATTTCTTTTAAGGCGGGAAGAATGTAATACCCTGAAAAAAAAAATCCACTTTCAAAAACCAAACAATTCAGTCAAAAACCCAAAAGGATCCACAAATCCAGTAAACTTGAGAGATCAACATATAACTAAGGATCAACAAATAAAACCAAAAATTAAAGAAAAAGAAATTTACTAAGATTCCCCAAGAAAAACTCAGTATATGAATGCTCAACCAAAAATTTCCTTATGAAAAATACACGATTTAATCTAAACCACTTATAATTTGAGAAATCTTCCAGTTACCCGTCCAATTTATTCAAAAAAAAAAGGGAGATAAACTTCCAAAATCAAAGACAGACAAATTCGAAGTATGAACTTAAATCTCTCTGGCAACAGCATCATTGAAAAGATCAAAACTCCAAAACGAGCAAGAGAAAAAAAAAAAGATTTCAAACATGATCCTGAAATCACGCCGGAAATCTCGCCGACATCTCGGCGAGATCCGACATCTCGCCGACATCTTGGCAAAAATCTCGCTCTCGTTCTCCTTAAACCCAAACGCACAAGCCTCTTCCTCTCGAAACCCTCTCTCTCCCTTCTCATCTTGCCGCTGCAACTCCTCACCGCCTCTACTCTCTCGCTCTCGCCAGGTTTTTCTCTCAACCCTCTGCTCAAAACCTGAAATCCATCTCGGCGTTGCTCCTCATTTTGCCGTCGCCGCCCTCTTTTCTCTTCTCTGCCACTGATCTCGCCGCCGCCCTCTTCTCTGCTACTGATCTTGCCGCTCTCTCTCTTCTCTTCGCCGATCTCTCGCCTCCGATCTCTCGCCTCCGATCCCTTTCCTCCGATCTCCCGATCCCTCGATCCCTCGTCCCCTCGCCCTCACTCTCTTCTTCTTCTTCTTCTTCTTCTTCTTCTTCTTCTTCTTCTTCTTCTTCTTCTTCTTCTTCTCATTTTCCCCATCCTCTTTTCTTTCCCTTTTCTCTCTCTCTCCCCTGATTACTTCCTTCCGCCCTGCAACTCAAAATTTTTTTTTTCTTTCTTTTCTTTTAAGCAACCAACAAGTTATATAATATATTTATATGTATCATACATTTTTTTTAACCAAGTGTTATTATTTTTTTAAGCAATCAAGATGTTATATAATATATTTATATGTATCATACATTTTTTTTAACCAAGTATTATTATTTTTTTAAACATTGCAACTCAAGTGTTATTAGTTTTTTAAGCAACCAAGATGTTATATAATATATATATATATATATATATATATATATATATATATATATATATATATATATATATATCATACATACAATACCGCATATAATATTAGATTATGGTATATCATATTTAACGTTTTTACTATCTAGATCATCATATTATATCAGGTGGAAGTTTATTAGCTAAGTTATATTATATGTATAATGTGACCACCACCATACAACATAGACATGTATGCACATTATATTAATATAATATAATACAAAACAAGTGATTAACGTGTGATTTATGTGTGGATAGGTTGATAACGCCCAACGACGAGGAATCAATCTCAACACATTTGGAATTTAGCGATTCATGTGGGGATTATTCTAGGCCTTCATAATATTTTATTTGATATATAGATAGGAATGTTAAATTAATTAGGTCCATAGTATTATTAGATTGCTTATGCATGCCTATTGTACATGATTATATGTATGCAATGTTGTGATTGTTTAACCATGATGATATGTGTGTTAACATGATTTTTTTTCTGATCAAATGATAAATGGATGCATGAAATTCATGTGGTAGTTGAATTCATTTATAAATTATAATGCCTGATAATGAAATGTATGATTTGGAATATTGGCATAGTGAATGCGTGAACACTATTATAATTGATTTTGGTGACATGATACCATGTGTAGTGGAGTTGAATATGTTTTATGAATGCACTTAATATCGTGCTTATACCGTACGTATGGCTTGACATCACTAAAGAACACGATTAAGATAAGAATCACACATATGGGGTAGTTATTCTAAGGAATATCGCCAATGTTCTAATTTTTGGGCTGTGCCACCCTGAGTTTGATTTTTCTAAAGGTACGTGATTTAGAACGTGATGAAATTCTCGACTCAAACAATCTATTGTTGCAACAATTAATGTGTGAAACTTGTTTGTAATGTTCTTGTGTATGTATCATAATAAAATATTGTGAATTGTTTAGATGACCCACTGGGCTTTAAAGCTCACCCTTATTTTCATATGCAGGTGCTTAGGAGAATAAAAATCGCAAGTTCGTGACATAGTCCAAAGTAGTAGGGGTGGGTTAATTAATTAGTATTGCGATGATAGGACTGAATATTTTATTTAATTTTTAAAGGTTTATTATTTAAACGAATTGTATTGATAATTGAAATTCAATGAATATTATTACGGTCAGTAAAGACCCTGTGATTTGTTTCACGTGTGAATGCCTTGGAATAGAATTCATTAATTCTATTTGATGATTGTATTTTAATGTTGTGTCCATAATGGATGGACAAGGGCAAGTACCCTCGTATGAAGATAAAGATTGTATGAAGAATTAAAGGTATTCATTTATCTTAACCAGTAAGTTGGTTGGAAGAATATAAACTCATAGTTTTGCAAATTTTACTATCTATATAATGATTATGGGTTAAGATAGACGGATACGTGTAACATCTCGATTTTCAGTGATATTTTTATGTAAAATCAAAATATTCATTATTTTACAAAAATTTAAGTTTCCGGGGTGTTACAACTATAGTAGGTAACAAATGGCTAAACCGATGCAATTGCCAATGTTTTGTTTCATCTATATAATCACAAACGCTAAATTTAGTTTTTGACGGTTAGATAGGCTCATCAAGGAAATCTCTTAATGAATGATCTCCCACCCATCTATCCTTCCAGAAAGAAATGGAATTGCCACAACCCAATGGCCAAAGAAGACCAGCTTTTAGGTATTTCAAATCACAATGAATATTTTTCCATGTTGCAGAAGCAACATTTGAATAACTAGACTGAAAAAAATTCTGGGAACGCACATATTTTTCTTTCATGACTGAAATCCAAAGACTTGGGCTATTTTTTATAATGCACCAACCTATATTGGCTAACGAGGCAACATTACATAATTGCATTGATCTAATCCCAAGTCCTCCTCTAACTTTAGGTTGGCAAACCTACTCCCAATGAACCAAGTGCAACTTCCTATCTAGAGGAAAGTCATTCCATAGGAAATTCCTGTTAATTTGATAAAGTTTCTGGCACAATGACTGAGGTAACCAAACATTTGGCATGAAATATATGGGGATTGCAATAGTGATTGTTCTAACCAAAGTAGCTCGACCTGCCAAAGTAAGATGCTTAGCCTTCCAGCCCACTAGCTTACTCTAAAACTTATCAAGGAGGTACTGGAAAGTCTCCCTGTTAGGTCTTGTATGTAGTAAGGGAATTCCCAGATAACAACCTAAATCAGTTGTTAGACTGATATCTCCTGAATCACTAATTCTTTTAGCCTCACTTCTGCAAATATTTGGGGAAATGAACATTCTAGATTTATGAAGATTTATTTTTTCTCCAGAAGTAGCACAAAAATCATCTTACACCTTTCTTATCAACCATACTTGACCACATGAAGCTTTAGCAAAGAGCATTAGGTCATTAGCAAAAAAAAAAAAAGGGAGATTGGAGTACCTCCTCGAGAAAGCCTAATTGGCTACCATTGCTTCAAAGAAATTGCCTGCAAGATCCTATGTGATAATCTTTCCATGCACATAACAAATAAGTACGGTGAAAGGGGATCGCCCTGACGAAGACCCCTTCCCGGAGAAAAGTATTGAGTTGGCTCCCCATTCCATAAAACTAAGAACTCAACTATAGAAATACACATCATGATAACATTGACGAGTTGTGTAGGGAACTGAAAATATTCCTAGGTGCTTCTTAGAAAATCCCATTGAATTCTGTCATATGTTTTCTCTCAATCTATTTTCAAAGCCATGAGACCACTAACACCCTTTTCCCTTCTCATGGAGTGCATCACCTCCTAGGCTACAAGGATGTTATCTATAGTGCTTCTCCCAGGTATAAAACTACTTTGGTGATACCCAATGAGTTTATGAATAAGGGTATGCGAGCAACAAAAAATTTTGTCATAATTTTATAATTGACTCTACACAAGTTTATTGACCTTATCTGTGTTATGATGTCTGGGTGTTCAACCTTAGGAACTAAAGTGATATAGGTAGCATTTAAACCATATGGAAGTGAAACCCCCCTCCAAGTTTGAAAATCAACTCTTCAACACTGGCACCCACGAGATCCCAAATTTTTTGGTAAAATATAGTATGTAACCCATAAGGACCTGGGGTTTTCAAAGGCTTCATAGAATGAATAGTTTGATAAATTTCAATACTCCTTAAAGGAGAGGAAAGACTAGATAAATCAGGGGTAAGCATCTCATTTGAAATCTCAAGAGCCAAAGAAAGAATCACCAACATCTTGGTCCTGAGTATACAACTGCATGTAGAAATTTGGAACATGAGATTTCAAAATATCCTGATTGTCACATCTCTCCATCAACTTTGAGGGCTTTAATTTTATTTTGGCTTCTATGAATCATGGTGCTCAAATGGAAAAAAGAAGTGTTATTGTCTCCTTCATGGAGCCATTGAACTCATGATTTTTGGAGCCAAAAAATCTCTTCTCTCCTAAGGATGTCTTCTCCAGTCGAGACAAGAAAGTAGAGTGGTTTGTACACAGAAATCTAGCAGTTAGCATTCTCTTTTGCTTGAATATATTGTCAAATACTTCCTTATTTCAAATCTTGACATTAGAAGTAAATAATTGAACTGCTTCAGTGAAAGTAAAAGGAATAGGCTTCCAAGAAGATTCCAAGACCTGTTTAAACTGCTCATGACGTAACCAGGCAGCTTCAAACCTAAAAGGTTTGTTACTGGCCGAAACTGTGTGAAACTTTTCTGTATCCACCATAATGGGGCAATAATCATAGTATGTTCTAGTTAGGTGATGGAGTTTAACTTCAGGGAACATAGGCTACCACAAATCAGTACATATTGTTCTATCCAATCCTTCCATGATTATACCTCCACTTTTCCTCCCATTAGTCCAGGTGAAATGGGGACCTATCATATTTAGGTCCATTAGATGGCAACCATTGATCATGTAGTTGAATCTAGTGCACCTTGAGCTTGGAAAGTGATCCCCAAACAAACTTTTCTTCTTGGCTTCTAACATTATTAAAACCAACCATTACAAGCCAAGGGTAATGGTTTCCGTTCGATAAACGCAGTAAATCCTCCCATTGAACCTCTTTCACAAGCAAGTTAACACTAGCATAAATCATGGTTAAGCACCAAGTTAGATGATTCTCTTGAGACACGAGTATAAACAACATATGATGAGCATCATAAAGGATTTGGAGTTTTATACTATCCTCTCTCCAATCTTCACATACATGAACCACTAAGTTCATGGATCACACTATCCTAGGTACATGCATGTATTCATTAACTTCTAGATACATTCATGAACCTATTAAATATGTTCATATTAAGATACATTCACTATAAAGTTTTCAAATGAATTCTTCAGTTTTGGAATTTGAACGGATGCCAACATTCGCCCCCTCAAATCAAAACTGCTTCATGCCTAGCATGTCTCTTAGCTTCATAAAAATTTCACCTGATAATGGTTTAGTGAATATATCTGCTACTTGTTCAGTAGTGTGACAATATTGGAGCTCTACAGTCTTCTGCTTCACATGATCACGAAGAAAATGAAACTGAGTATCAATGTGCTTGCTCCTTCCATGATGGACTGGATTCTTTGCAAGCTGGATAGCTGACATATTGTCCACAAATATCACAGTTGGCTCATCCTGTGGATGATCCAGCTCCTTCAAAATATTCCGTACCCATATTGCTTCACAAACAGTAGATGAAGCTGCTATATACTCTGCTTCACAAGAAGATAGAGCCACTATTTTTTGTTTCTTGGTGGTCCAAGAAAATGCAGTTGTGCCAAGATAGAAGACATAGCCAGTGGTGCTTTTTCTCTCATCTTGGTCCCCTCCCCAATCACTATCTGAATAGCCTACTAATTTTGCATTTTCACCATAATTATAAAATAGACCAAGATTAAGTGAGCCTTTGATATACCTTAGTATTCTCTTTGCAGCTAGCCAATGTGACTCCTTTGGTGTCTCCATGTAACGACTCACAAGTCCAACGCCATACATAATATCGGGCCTTGTGATTGTCAAGTACCTCAGGCTTCCAACCAGACTCTTGAAAAAAGTTGAGTCCACAAATCCTCCATTTCCTTCTCTTGATAGTTTCATACCTGTAGCAACTGGAGTGTTCACAGTGTTGCAATTACTCATCTTGAATTTCTCCAAAATTTCCTTCATGTACTTTGTTTGAGATATAAATATCCCATCTTGCTGTTGCTTCACTTCAATCCCAAGGAAATAGGTCATCAGTCTGTTGTCTGTCATCTCAAACTCTTTAAACATTGACAGTTTGAATTCCATAAGCATTTCACTGCTAGTTCCTGTGTACAACAGGTCATCAACATATAGGCAAATAATCAAAAATTCACCTTGATGGTTTTTCTTCATGTAGACTGCATGCTCATATGGACATTTGGTGAAACCATTATGTGTAAGATAGCTATCACTGCGTGCATTCCAAGCTCTTGGCGCCTGCTTTAAACCATATAATGCCTTTTTCAGGCGATATACCTTGTTTTCTTCTCCGTCAATTTCAAAACCTTTTGGCTGGTGAATATACACTTCTTCTTCGAGAATGCCATTGAGAAAGGCTGATTTGACATCAAGCTGATATATCTTCAAATTATGATGAGCGGCAAGTGCAATCAATAATCTCACCGTGTCAAGTCTTGCAACTGGTGCAAAAACCTCTTCGTAGTCGATACCGTACTTCTGCTTGTAGCCTTTAGCAACTAGTCTCGCTTTGTAACGAGAAACTTCACCCTCAGCAGTACGTTTGATTTTGTACACCCACTTGACGCCTATAGCCTTTTGATTTGTTGGAAGTGTTGTCATCTCCCAAGTGTCATTCTTCTGAATAGCATGAATCTCCTCCTCCATTGCCTATCGCCAACATTCTTCTTCTACAGCTTCTTGGAAGGTCAGAGGCTCGTGATCAGCATATAAACAGAAGAGGTTGGTCTCTTCGTCTTCTTCTCTTTGATTATAAATCTCCACGAGACTTCTCATTTTGATGGGACTTTGGTGTATGGAAGATCTGTTTCTACTACTTTCTGCTGAAGATGGTGAGTTTCTTCTCGGAGAAAGTGTGTCATGTTGAGGAGATGGTGGTATACCTGGTGGAACTTGTGTTGGGGGTTCTTCAAGTTCTTCAAACACTTGCTGCTCTTTGACCTTCTCATCATCATTCCAGCTTCATGCTTTATCTTCATCAAAGATAACATCTCTACTAACCACTAATTTCTTTGTTAGTGGATTATAGAGCTTGTATGCTTTCGATTCTTCACTATAGCCGAGAAAGATGCATTTCTCACCACGATCATCCAGCTTCTTTCTGTTGGGCTTGGGGACTTGAGAATATGCAACACACCCAAAGATTCTTAGGTGTGTAACAGTTGGTTTGTAGCCGCTCCACGCCTCTTGAGGTGTCATGTGCTGTACACTTTTGGTAGGACATCGGTTCAGCACATATGATGCGCACGCCACAGCTTCCGCCCAGAATTGCTTTGGCAATCCTTTCTCCTTGAGCATAGTTCTTGTCATGTTAAGAATCGTGCGATTCTTTCTTTCAGCGATCCCATTTTGCTGTGGGGTGTAAGCCGCAGTATATTGATGTTTTATGCCTTCTTCCCTGCAATACTCATCAAATACTTTTGAGGTGTATTCTCCTCCTCGATCAGAGCGGAGAGTTACAATTTTGTGACCACTTTCTTTTTCTACATGGGCTTTATAGTTTTTGAATACAACAAAAGCAGCTGACTTTTTTTTAAGAAAATAAACCCATAATTTTCTGTTGAAGTCGTCAATAAAAGTAATAAAGTATCTATTACCTCCTAGCGACTCATGTTCAATAGGTCCACATATGTCAGTGTGGATCAATTGAAGTGGTGTCGTTACTCTCCATGATTTGCCGCTGGGAAAAGGAAGCCGTGCTTGTTTGCCAAGTATACAAACATCACAAGTGTTACTTGGCGGCTCGATCATTGGTAACCCATGCACCGTGCTTGATGAAGATAGTAGTTTTAGACCGCTAAAGTGGAGATGCCCAAGGTGATGATGCCACTTCCATGACTCACTTTCTTTGACTCCATAGAAGCATTTCTCTGACTGTGTGCTAAGATGAAGTGGGAACATTCGATTTTGGGTCATCGAAACATGTGCGATGATTCTTCCACTTGTATCTCTCAAAATGAGAGAGTTGTCTCTCATTTGTATGTTATATCCCTTTTCTACAAGCTGCCCAATGCTAAGAATATTGCTTTTCATATTAGGTACATAATACACATCAGAGATATACCCATTCTTACCATCCTTCTGATAGATTTTTACTTTCTCTTTGCCTTCAACAGATAGTTTGGAGGAATCTCCCAAGTTCACCTTTCCGTGGACTTCTTCCGTGAGTTCTACAAACAATTCTTTCTCGCCACACATATGATTGCTTGCCCCATAATCAAGATACCAATTTTTATATGAAGTATGTGAATCATCATGTGCAAGAAGTAGGATAGATTCGTTACCTACATCATGTGATGTCTCTGCAACATTGGCTTGTTCATCAATTTTTAACCAACAGTCAGAGGCGTAGTGTCCAAATTTATTGCAGTTAAAACATTGGACATTCCTATTGGCTCCATGTCCATAGGATCTTCCTCTACCTCGGTTACCTCCTCGTCCTCTAAAGCTTTGATTCTTGTGCTGACTTTGGCTTGATTGTTGAGTTGTACCTCGCCCTCGGCCTCTGCCTTGACCACGGTTGGAGGTAGATTTTCTTTGATCATTTAGAATCAGTTTTGACTCTAATGCTTGTTCCAATACAACTGGATTAGATTTCTTCTGCATCCTTTGCTCATGTACTTGTAGTGAACGCAATAATTCCTCAATTGTAAGTTTCTCCAAGTCCTTAGACTCTTCGATAGCTACAACTACATGCTCAAATTTAGAGGAAAAGGATCGGAGTACCTTCTCGACGACACGGATGTCATCTAGCGTCTTACCATTTCTCTTCAAGCCATTCACGATTATTAGCAACCGTGAAAAATAATCGGACACCGATTCACCATCCTTCATGCGGAGAGCTTCAAACTCGCCTCGCAATGCTTGAAGACGAACCCGCTTCACTCGATCATCTCCTTTTTAGATGGAAACAAGAATATCCCATGCTTCTTTGCTTGTTGTTGCTTCAGCAACCTTTTCGAAGGTAGCTTCGTCCAACCCTTGATAGAGTATAAACAAAGCTTTTTTATCCTTCTTCCTTTGCTCCTTAATAGCCTTCTTCTTATCTGCTGTACATGCAGCCTCTTGCTCGCCAGTGGGTTCCACAAAACCATCGTTAATGGTTTCCCAAAGATCTTGAGATCCAAACAAGGCTTTCATTTGGATACACCATGAACCATAGTTATCCTTTGATAACTTGAGAACTTGTTGTTGGACAGAATTCATCCTTGCTCTGATACCACTTTGTTGGAAACGTAGTGAGCACACAAACTCTAAACAAGAAAAATATTGGAGAAGGAGAAGGACTTGAACTTGCACTTGAACTTGTGCACTTTGCTTGATTTGAAAATGAGAAATACATGAGGTATTTATAGGACCCTACCTAGGCAAATACAATAAATGCATACATGCATCTTCACATACATGAACCACTAAGTTCATGGATCACACTATCCTAGGTACATGCAATCTTCACATATATGAACCACTAAGTTCATGGATCACACTCCTATGTATATCAAGTGAAGATAAATAGATATTAACAATAAGAGACCCCTACTTCTACCCACAGCAGGAACTGTATATGTCTTGTACTCATTCCTTTTATGCAGAAAATCAATTTTAGGATCTTAAGCTCTGGTTTCCAAGAGACATATAATATCCGAAGCTTGAATTTGGATAAGCCCTTTAAAATGACGCCTAAATTTAGGGTTTGAAATACCCCTGCAATTCCAAGATAGAAACTTCATTAATAATAAAAAGAAGTAGAGAATAAGAGTTACACTCATGGGCGAGAAGCCCGTCTTGATATCTCCAAGCCATCCACTCGGCGTGGACTTTTGTTCTTGTCTTCTCTTCTGGATATATCTCCTGTATCTTTGTGAGAACTTTCCCCCATGTCCCAAGTTCGGTTCCTGTGTGCAGCAGCATTGTTGTGGCCTGGATCCGGTGGAGCAAGTTCTAATAATAGGACTTTTGAGGTATTGTTATTGGTTTCCATTGATCGGTGAAGCTGGACTGTGGAAGCTTCTCCATAATTTTGGAAGTTTTCCAATAGAACAATAAATTTCCTAGGAAGGCGCCGAATGACATTCCCTTCTCCCCGAATATTCAAAGACACGTCTGCCAACGTAGTTGCATGATCATAAGTCATAGAAAACGAGTCAGTTTAGAATATCGGTTATTGTCGGATGGATGTGTACCATACACAGAAACGAAATGGCAAGAGTCGTTACTCTTCTCTCCTCCATCAACTATCCCGGAATCTACGGTGGTGTCTTGCTCCAAAACCGTAAATCCATGAAGTGTCTGCCCAGGGAAAAGACCAGATTGCCCCTCCAATTCCCGTTGGGAATTCTGGTTTCATTGTCGTTGGACAACAACCAACCACGGCCAAACCTAGCTTTTTCAGTGTGATTGTTATCTTTATTCTGGCAATTCTCAGATTGAGAGGAAACTTCACTTTGATAGCGATATCTGGACTTGCTTTCTCCTCATCATGAAACCAGCATTCTTCCTGTTTATTTCCCACTCACCCACACTTAACATAGATAGTGTGCAAACCCTCATATTCAAAAGCTTATCGAAAGTCTCCAATAAGAATTTCTAGCACAAGAACATCATCAAGATTAATATCTACACACAGACGGGCATACTTCCTCCTAACTGCGAACCTTGTATTAGCATCAATCTTCAGTGTTTTTCCAATAACATTACCAATGCGGAAGAGAACATCTTGATTGTAGTATTCAATTAGAAGTCCTGGTAAACGAACCCATGCTGAGACCATAGAGATTCGCACTAAATTTGGTTCAAAATTAAGAACTCATCTATGCACAAACAAGTAATGATCAAGAATTATCCATGGTCCACCCGTGACCGCTTTAACACAATCATCACAATCAAACTTAATTAGATAAAGCCCACATCCCAGATCTATTACTTCAAGATCTCCCTAGGTTTCCACAATGCCTTTAGTCTTGCACACATAAAGTTATATCAAATTGTTTTCTTCCAAGGCCTACGAAGTTTCATGATAGTCTCTTCTTCTAGACAGATTCATAAAATCCACAAGCTATTTCAAATGACTTTATTTCTAATTTCTTAATATTCTTAAAATTTTCATTATTAACTTTTCTAAAAATCTTCTTATCTTTGTCATACAAAATGGTATACGTGTCCATGTAAAATTGCAGTTAAAATCTCAATAAGTACTATTTTTATATAAATCGTTGGTATTTCTTAAGAAAAATATTAATATTTTTTTCTGAAAGTAAATGGTTAGTTATATAATACGTCTTTTTCTACAAATCGTTCGTATTTCTTAAGAAAAATATTAATGTCTTTTTTGAAAGTAAATTATTAGTTAATATGTTCTTTCTAATTAAAAATAAGAATTGGCAGCCATTGGTAAGACTAAAATGTTGACTGTTAAAATGGGAAAAAGTTGAAACCTGAAGTGAAAAAAATAAGAATTAAATAAAAAGTAGGGCTTGGTGTAAAAGGTGGAAATTTGTTTAAAGATATCTTTTCCCGATAAAAGATATAAAATAAAAATTTTATTACTTAAAGTTTTAACAGACTTAGTAAAAGAAGGACGACTCTTATGAAACATAGAATAGGGGTTTAACAAAAGAGCTATAGTCTCATCTATTTTACTATTATATGGAATATGGGTAACTTCTACTAACTGGTCTATCTTAGATGTTTTGATTTTTAGGCATGACTCAGATAAACTAAAAAAATTAAAAGAATAAGACTTTATAATAGGTTGAGGGGTAGATACAGGCGTAGAGGTAGTAGCTTCACCAAAAACTTCCATGGATAAAGTATGACTATCCAACACGGCTCTCCTGGCCTCTCAAGGACTGTCCTTTTATATCTACTGGATCAAACAGGTGAAAAAGCTAGTTCCTAGTAGCTTGTAAATACCTTAAACCAAAAACTACAATCTTGATCTAAGAATCTTGCATAGTATCTGCGTCACAGACTACACACAAAAAACATAAACGACAAAAGACAATAAGGAGGATAAAAATGATGATACAGATGATAACGAACCAAATAGGGAGATTTTACAACATCATTGTCAGAAGAGGATATCATGTAGATGTTTAAGTAATAAGATAACGAAGTGTAACAAAAGACACGTTGATAATACTATAGCAAATATAGCACATAGAAAATATAGAGACAAACGACTTAAAACCATTTGATTACAGAATACTTACATATACCCTTCGTGACAAGGAATGGCTCTGATACCATTCGTAGGGTACTATCACAAACAAGTACAAAACAACATAAACACACTTACAACATTAAGCAAGATGACTTGAAGAAAGCGTAAACTGGAACTCTAGAAGATTACATGACTTGACTTAACTATGGAAGGAAGCTTGAGGAACCCGATAGTTTTTGCTAGAAGACTCTTTGATCTGCAACTGAAGAGTGAGCCGGTATTTATAGAGGTTGAGAAAGCTTTGGCGGACTTCAGACTTCTTCAAATCCGGACAGCTGGAGGATGAGAAGGAATATGCAAGTGGTTGAGCTAAGTGGAGTGTGAGCTGACAGGTTCATGTGCGTAAAGCAGATGGAGACAAGGCGTGCAGGTGAACAGGAATGCTTTTGGAAAAGCAAACAGTGTTTTGTCGGCTAATGTTCATACTTTAGCAAACGTAAGATGATTGATAGTTTGTCGTCTTGTGTCAGTAGGATGAGCTGTTGGATGCGAATCTTTGAACGATGTGTTGAACATGGTGGATGCTGACAATGGAGAAAGATAACGTGGATGCAATTATCTTCTATGGAGATGGTGATTGTAACTCTGGAAACACACGTGTGAGTTGTCGTTGAAAATGATAATGCCATCTGAGAATATCAGCTAAAGATGAGGATGCGTGCTGTGTTGGGGGAGACGTGGCACGAGGAGATTGAATGCTAGGAACGGAGAAGGAGCTTTTGTACATACGTCGGTGGAGACATGCACGAACTGGAGGAAGAATGGTGGAAACCTGCAAAGGAGGAAGCGTACCTTTATACAAGCGGCGTTTTTTTAAGATGAATTGAGAGCTGAGGCGAAGACCTGGAAATGAAGATTTCTTGGTCATCGTGTCACGGTGTGGGAGCTTGTGAAGGATTGGGAGAATGCGAAGGAGAAAGGTTTTCTGCTTCATTGGAGGAGAGTGATTCAGTGTCCCATTATGGTTGTGTATCCTGATAATATGGAGGGACTGGAGAAGATGTTGTGGCTAAATCATTAGCTTGAGTTTCTTCAATGATTTGTTCTTCAGTTAGAGGAGCATTAGGATTATCAGGACTGTATGGTGCGAGGGCTTCAATCAGAGAGACCAAATGATCTTCAGGAATGAACTCTTGAGGACCACGGATTATCGGTGGTGGTTGAGTATCTAGATTGTCGTTGATGTCATGAAGAAAATTGCAGATACCAGTGAGTATTGAATTAGATAGGGAACATGAGTAGGATTGAAACTTCTGTATATAGAGCTCAACAACAATTCCTTGTTCTGAATCAGAATATGAATGATAGCATATATATATATATATATATATGAGTCTTGAGTTGTTGATTCTGCTTGATGGACTGGATCTCAAATATCCATACGGATAATGGAGCAAATAATTGGAGGCAATCTTTGATTCTTGAAGGAAGAGGAGATTGGATTTCTCTGAGGATACTGGTATGAGGGAAGGTGATAGCAATCTTGTATAAACAGGAAACACACCATATGAACCAGTAAAGATTATCAGTGAGAATGGGCCTAAGATGAAAGATGAAAAGATATGGGTAGGCCTGATGAAAAGGATTTCCATATTGGAGTTGATCACGAAAATCCATGACATGTTTGTGAGCAAAGTAGAACATTTTGGACTGAGCCAAAAGTCTTACTTCATGGGTCGTTCTTGGTTCTGGGCTATCTAGTGGTACAATAATGGTACAGATAAGAGGTATGGATCCAAAGGGAAGATGAAGCTCAATAGGTTTGGACTGGTGATGAGCTTGGGCTGGAGTAACAGTGGAAGGCTTGAGAAATTGGTTAATAGAGAAACTGGAGAAACAGTTTTGGACTTTTGGATTGGACGAGTGAGAAAATCTGCAAGGACATTTTTGGTTCCTTTGGTATGTTTGACAGTGAAGTCAAATTGAGTGAACCATTCTTGTAACCTTAACAGTTGAGGTGGTGGAACAAGTTTGTTCTTGAAGTCCATATCCTGATCCGGGGATAAAGAATAAGATTGTTGAATCTCATGAATAAGATGCTGACTCTTTTTCTTCTCAGGACATTGTTTAGCAAAATGGCCTGGTTTCTTACAGATAAAACATGTAGCTTGCTTTGGTGAGGAAGAACGTCTGCGTTTGAAATAACTGATACGCCTTTTCTTTTTAGAAAATCTTTTGGAATACCATGGAGAATGTTTTTTATGACGAAACTTCTTCTTGGAATGTTTGGAGAAAGACTTGCGCTTCTTGTCTTTACATAAACATTTCTTTGTATGCTTACAGCCAATTTCGAGGTAATTATAATTAAATTGATATTGTTTCCCATATATAGATAGTTAGAAGCATTCAAAGAATACTAGCAAAAGAAGCATTCAAATGGAAGAGCAAAATGAGGCTTCGTTGAATAGAGCAAAGCCCAAATTGCCCAAATTGCTCTTTCGAATGCCAAGAGATTATATGTGTTTTCTAAAGAGCTGAGATGCTAAGGCTTGAGGTGTTTCTATAGAAAACTTCACACTTGTGCTTGAAATGGTTTAGTAAAATGCGAAAAAAAAAATGAGAAATAATTTAGCCATGAAAATAATAAATTAATTTATCATAGTGGCAGCTGAAAAGGCTAGAAAACTGATGAAATGGTTGCAATTACATTTTGATTTATCCTTAAATATATTGCTCTCAATAAAATCGTGGCCACATTTAACTCAAATAAGAGTCTATCCCTAAATTCAAGTACTGCAAATTTTAATCAACAAAATTGGCACTTACGCTACAATTTTGATCTTGTAAAACTCTATGATTGGTCTAGTTCTTTTCCCTCCGTTTTTTTTCTCTTGAAGATATAAAGAATAAGGAAAAAAATGCTTGTTCACATTCCAATTTTATTTCTATGTTAACACACGTGAAACACCAACATTAACTTAGAAAGAAAAAAAAGAAAAGAAAAGAAAACACAAAATAAAACGGTTGTAGTAGCTTGACAAAAAACACAAAATATTCACACTTAAACACAAAAAATATCAACAAACACCAAAGAAGTGTGAATAACGGGACCCTACAACACACCACCATGAAAAGAAACCCTTTTCTCCATTACTATGCTATTGGATTTATATATATAGAAATCGGAATTGTGTCATTAGTATCCCCCCCCCCCCCCAAAAAAAACAAAGAATCAAACAAATTTAATCTTCTCAATTAGTCTATTAATCTACATTTCAAAACCAGCATGTGTTGTTTCATGGAACCCCATGATGTGAACATTTTGATGATTCCAAACCACTTACTTGTGTATCTAATGATCTTGTTAAGTGATTTAGTCAAATCAAAATCACGACGTAAATCAGAACTGAGACAGTGCGCTTCAAGTCATCAATATCAAAACTCAAGAAGAACTTGTTCGTCTAGAATGTAAAACCTCCACTCAAACAAATTCTCAGCAAATTCTGCATATTTTCGCTTTTGCATCTCTTTCAAATGTTTTTATTTTGAAACTTTAATCAAGTTTCAAAAGTTTGAAAACTTATTTTGAAAATATGTTAAGAGTTTTATCAGGACGCTTCCTGTCTAGGAGTGCCCTCGTGTATCAGCCCAATGGTTATGTCAAGAAGCTGATCGAGTGTCAATATGCTTATCGAGTTTTGAATGTTTTTAAAGTATTTAAAAACATGACGTTAACTATGCATCAGTGCTCTTATGAAAGTTTGCGTTTTAAAATGCTTTTCTTTAGGACGCTAATAGCTCCTTCATAAAACCTCGTGCTTAAAATATTTTTTACCGGCAGGATGCTACTCCTTGATTAGCACCCTTGTCAATGATGCTACTCCTTGATTACCGCCCTTATTGATCTCTGGTTTTAAATGTTCATTTGAGCCTTAGGACGTTGATGTATCATCAGTACGCTCAAAGAACGATGTCAGCTGAACTTAAGTCTTTGACTCAGTGTGTACCAGGACGCTAAGGGTCTAACCTGTACACTAATAAACTTCAGTCGAATATCTAAAAAGCAATTTGGCAAATCCAGCTGCTAACATTTCAGATACATGAATCTTGTCTTCCTAGACTTTCCTTATTCATGTATTTTGAATCAAACCAGATTTTTTCTTATAAACCTGAACATACTATATTCATGAAAGATTAAGGTCATTGTGAGAAAACGTTCAAATTGAAATTCAAATCAAACGCTCAACCGTTTTATCTTCATTAAGTCTATAAATATATGTATCTTCAAAACAGAAAAACAACACAAGAATTTTTTACCATAAACTTGTCGAAAGTTAGTCAAAGTTTTCAAGTGTTAAAACTCTTCAAAAGTTAAATTACTTTCAGTACTTATTGTGTTCAACTGTCTTACTGTTTCAGAAAGATTGAAATTTTGCTCATTCAAAAGATTTTCATACTGCGCTTCACCTGAATCATCTTTTTGAGAATCAGTTTGAAGAAAATTGTTTTCACTCTAAAGTCTTCCAGCGTACTTCATTTCATATCATATCTTGCTAGAAAGTGCATTGAGTGATTGTTTAGGATACAACTGTACTTAATTTTATATCTTTGTTGTATCAAAGGCTGTAACAGTAATTATATAAACTATTGAGATTCTTGTTTGAATCCAGAAAGGTTCTCTCAAGCCCGTTAAGTTGAGAAGGTCTTAGGTTAGTCTCACACCCGGAAGTTGAGATAGGTAGTTCTCTAGCCAGTAAGTCGAGAGGTGTAGGTTGGTCTCAAGCCTATAAGTTGAGTAGTGTGATGGTGGTTCTCACACCCCGGGAGTTAAGAAAAGGTTGTAACGGTTTGGTTCTCACTCGTAAGAAAATCCTTTAATGAAGAGGTTTGAAAATCCTGAATGAGGAGGTTAGGTAGTGGAGGTAGGGAAGTAGTTGAACCACTATAAATCGATTGTGTTAATTGATTTATTTTTCCGCATTGTATTATTTGCCATTGAATTAATTTTAATTATCTAAGTGTCCAATTCACCCCACCCCCTCTTGGACATTTATGGGCCAACAATTGGTATCAAAGCAGTGTTGCTCTTCAAAAAAGTCTCACAATTTCTTTGACAACAATGGCAATGTCCAGGAACATAGTCATGGAAATAGGTCAACCCTTAGACAGACCACCTATATTCAATAGAGATTGTTTTGAAGATTGGATGAGAAGGATGAAAGCCTTTCTTCGATCTAAGAACACCAGTTTATGGGAAATGGTTGTAAATGATTATGCCATGCCCAGGTTGTCTATGCACTGTACTGCAGTCTACCGGAAGAACAGGTAGAAAGGATTGTTCATCTTGAAAGTGCTAAAGAGATTTGGGAAACTCTCAAATCACTTCATGGAGAAAAGGTGATGAACCAAGATGAAAGATACATGGAGTATGTTAGGCTATTTGATCATTTTCAAATTAATGAAGATGAATCCTTAGACATAACACGCGAGAGATATCAGTCCATCCTTGATGGAATGAAGAAACTCGGTAAGGAGTTACCTATCGGAATAGCCATAGTATGTTTCAGTGACAAGATTCCAAAGAAATGGAATGAAAAGCTAATTACAATAGCTGAAACAGTTGATCCATGGGAAATGAACCTGAAAGAGTTTTGTGATCTTTTGAAAACCATGGAAGGAAGAGATGAGACTAGGAATCAAGTTAGAGTGTTCTTCGGGTGATGCCACAATCGGCACAGTACCCCAGATAATATCACAACACGACAAAACCTGAGGCACTGATAAGCTTCTATGCGAAAAGTACCTAATAACTCAATACACAACCTGTATATGATCAAGATAATTGAACCAAAATAAATATTACATCATCATCTAAAGATACGATGACATCAATCCTTAATAATCATCATAAGGTTCAAAATCCTCAAATATCAACATGGAACTCAAATAATAGTCCATTCATTCAACAGTTTATCATATATAGTCAAACAAAACCATAACTATCTTTGTTTTATATACATAAGTATCTGTGATAGTTATATATAGTTTCAAAAGAACAAAACAAATGAAACTAGACCCAAGTATCCCCAAAAATACAAACCAAAACTTACGTCCAAAAAGAATAAGAGGATGGCCACTCAAACTTTAAGCCTTGCCATTTCCTTTTTTATCTGAACTTGAAAAAAGTAGGAAAAAATGGGGTGAGCTCAACTAGCTCAATGAATATCTTTCACAATAATCTCCACATATGCATTTATAGAAAACATGTATGATATTGGAAATCTCATTCATAAACCAAACGCATTAAGGAAAATCATAATATATATGGTTCCAAACTAAACAGATGAGTTATGCATCATTTCCATAAGAATTAAATATGCAGACACTTTACCAAAAGGACATGATCGAATAACACATGTTTTTACTTCCCCCATTGGCCAATAGGTTCAGACCGGCGCATTTTCCTTTACTAATCCTCCTACCCTTCCATTCTTCAGTGCTTCGGAAAGTCCTTTCCACTGAGTACCAATCCAAGTACTCCGGCGACACATTTCCCCGAAGAATAAGTAAGTAGAAAGACAAACAATTCCAAGGTATTTAATCCAATATACCCAAGGCAATACCAATGCATAAATTTCATGCTCATGTACTTAAAACACAATGCACATATATATAATAAGATGCATACCATTCAACATTGAAATTTCATATAAATACAATGCTATAAATGGAGAAATAAAGTGAGAAATATTCACAAACAGTCCAAAAGCCAATTAAACAAGTCAATTATATTCCCATTTGACCAATCAACTCACATAAACCTGAAATGAATCATATACATACACCAAATGATCAATTTCAAGTCAATTATGTCTAAATAAATAATTACTAACTCAAATCACATCTAATCAACACCAATTTGGATTAGAAACACCTAACATACAACAATTGACCAATTCCAATCCAATTGCCTCAAAAGCTCCAAATTGGGTAAATATCTCCATGGTCAAATTGAACTAAACACCATGGAATTCATCAAATTGGCTCCATATTTTAATAAAGTATGCCATAAACATTAACATAGCTCACATGCACATCATTTGTACACTTAAATCATAATAAATTCCATTAAGGTCTACATACATGCTAAGTTCCAATTATACAAGCTAAACTCATCAATAAAATGGAAACTCACCATTAAAGTATGTATAAACACCCCAACTTAACCCCAAATTACAACGCATGCATGTGATCAAAACACAAAACCAAAGCTAGAAATCTACCCAATAAACATAACTAGAAGGAAAATGGGGAAGAAATATTACCTTGGGAGCAAAATCCACCAATCCTTGCTCCCAATCACCGAAAATCCCCAGTTTCTTCCTTCTCTTTGGTTTCTCCTCTTCCTCTAGTTGCAAATGATGCAAATGTGGAAGAAAAATGAGAAATTGGCTTATATACCAGCTACGGGCCCACTTGCAAAATTAAAAAAAGAAACTGCCCAAACGTGAGGAGCGTGCTTCTCAGCCCATTACTAAGAAAAATAAGTCTCGGTCAACTTTAGAGGAGCGCGCTTCTCTCATTTCCAGAAAAATCCTTATTTCAATTTCGCGCAAGGAGTGCGCTTCTCCCTTTAAGGAACATGCTTTTGCTACCCAGAAAATGAAAATTTGCATGTCTAAGTGTATATCCACTTACACATTCACACTAGCAACATAGTAAACATGAAAATACACATAAATACTCTGTATACACACAAAATATGAGTATTATACACAACACCTAGAATCAGACATTCTACGTCATCATGACATCATATGTGAAAATGGGTCGTTACATAGAGTGCTGGAAGAATCACTCATACACTTTAAAGTCCTAGAAAATGAGTCAGTCCATGATAATCTCCAACGATTTAAATGTTTGGTTAGTGAACTTGAACAATTTGAAAAATTCATCTCTCATTCTAATTTAGTGCAATATTTTCTAAACAGATTTCCAGAAAAATAAAAATACTAAGAAGAATTTTTAAAAAAGTTTTCAAATCCATGTGAAATTAATTTTGAAGAAATTGATTATGTTTTTAGTGGATTAGAAACATCATTAGAGAGAGAGGATATGCTAGAAAATCTGCCAAGCAGAGACAAAAGGGAGCTTGTTGATAAAGAAGTTCAAATGATGATTCGTCAACAATCTTCTACAAGCACAGCAAGAACATTGGTACATGGTGAAAGATTACTTGATGATGTACCAAGGAGGAAGTCAGTCTGGAGAATAAACATCAAGAAGTATTTCAGTAGCTTCAACAAGCAAAGTGCACAGATTAAGAATTTTGCAGTGCCTTGAAAGGTAAATGAACAAGGGATATTTTATCCCTTAATCACTGTCATGATTGTTTAAGTATATACTTCTCAGTGATTATTAAAGTTCTTGATCATGTTGGATTAATGTGATGAAATATTTCTGATTACATGATTAACTTGTTAATGAATGATTTATGAAGTTTAATTGATTATTCATCCATAAGATCATATAAGAATGATCAGTTGCATCTGATTAAAAATCAGTGCATAAGTGTCTAGGAGGACGCTCACAGCATTCCAAAATGCTACTGTTGCTTTGGAGCAGGATGCTCATTGCACAAGAAGGACATTATCATATTAAAAAGTAGGACGCTCATCGAAAAGTAGGATGTTGGTCCTAGGCACGTGAGCATGCATATTTAACATTAGGGTAGAGGTATATATAGAATGATTTAGTAATCTTCGTCATTCACTCGATGCCCTAGGACGCTTAGTCGGTAGAGAAGACATATTTTCGTTCCAGTTCTCTACAGGCTTTACTTCTATCTGCATTTCTCCCGAGTCTTTTACTCAATCTCGAAGGTAAAATCTTAATCTTTGTTTAATTTTGAACCTTTTGATCTCGAGAATTTAGTATTTTATCTCAGAATCTCGTAAAACTCATCTACATATGTTTTTCTGATATGGCACCCAAGAAAATACACACTTTTTCTGCTCGTAAGAGAGTTGTTTCTCTATCACCACCTTCATCTAGGAGTGTGAGAGCTAGAGCTGAGGAAGCTCAAGCTGAACCCAACAAACCAGTTTCTGAGGCACCCATCGCCTCTGAACAAGCTGAGTTAATCTTATTAGACATTTCAGTTGATGTTCAAGCCTATAAGCCTTCAACCCAGAAGTTCAAAAAGGAAAAAGACGAAGTTGAAAAATTAGCTAAGAGAACAGTCTTAGAGGGATGCTTTGTAGACTTCGATTTCTTTGTTGCTATCTCTATTTGATTAGCAAGGTTGGACCCAGTTTCTCACCCACCAGTCCAAATGGTTTCCAAGCCTTGTCAGTTCTTTCTTTCAGAACTTGCAATAATTTCCTAACTCTGTAAGGCAATCAATGGTTAAAGGAAAGATCATAGAGATTTCTCCCACAATTCTTTTCGAAGTTTTTTCTTTACCCAATGATGACAGTACTCAAGTTCCTGTCTTTGACAAGCACAAAGTCCATTTTTCAAGCTATGACAGCCTATCTGCTCTTAATCTCGTTTCCAGTGTGAAGAACAATCAGTCTATTGACAAGAAGCTTACCAACAAGTCTTTCGAGGTCATTCCCAGAGTGATTCACAACATCATTCAACCCAAGGTAGGAAGTAGGGGGAATTTAAATGATCTCGATTTGTTTCTGATTTGGAGCATTTTGCAGAAGAAGAACATCAGTTTGCCTCATATTCTCATCCATATAATTGATATAGTGACAAGAAAAAGATGAGGTCTTTTGTTTGGTATGTACCTCACTACTTTGTTCGAAAGAAGTAGCATTGATCTAAGTAGACAGGAAGCAGAGGATATCACCAGATATCACTGCATTGAACAAACCACAGTCAAGTTGATGAAGTATGTGTATGTTCCAACACTAAAGAGTTGGATCCACAAGGAAGATGTTCCAGAAGGAATGAAACCAGGGCCTTTTAATGTCAAGGAGGAAGGTAAGACAAGAGAACTAGTTGATCTTGTTGATGAAGACAATCAGACTGTTCAGGCTGAGGAAGCTGCACAGGCTCAAGAAGAAAGAGTTAGAGAAGACTCTAAAAGAATAGTGTCTGAGCCACCACTTCATAAAAATGTTTCTATGGGAAAGGAACCCCATACTCTTGAAGATGCTGAGATGCATCAAGAAAAAGAAGTAGCAGAAGCTGGTCATCAAGCTTTCTTTGATGCACAAGAAGAGGCAATGAACTTGGATGTTCATGTGCCTACATAAGAAGAAAGGGAAGTCGCTGAAATGATTCTAGAAGAAGTAGGAAAGGATTCACATGAAGTCACTATGGTGCTTCCAGAAGAAAAGGAAGATTATGAAGAAATTTCTGCTCACAATGCAGATATCCATCCAACTCAAGTCATCATTCCCAAGCCTTTTTCATCTCATTCAAGCCATCATTAGATAATGAAAAAAGAACAAGATGAAAGTTTTGGTACTGATCAGGGTGATCAACCTTCATCATCTCACCCTTTCTCAAGCCAGCCAGTGATTCCATTCTTTGATGAAAAAGATTTTCTAAGGAGGATCAGAGAGGATCAATCCTATTTAAATTCATTAATGCTGCAAAAGATAATGGAAAAACAAGAAAATAAGAAATAAGATATAATGAACACTTTGAAGAAGCTATTGCAACAACAACAGAATGAAGAAGAAAAAGCCTTCATTAAAGCTTTTGGCAAGTTGCATCAATCAGTAGAGTTGATGCACAAGCAGATTGAAGCTTTGCATGCACTTCAGTCATTAGCATCATCATCTACTGCCAATGAAAGTCTGATGAAAGATATGCAAGAAAATTTGAAGGAAATTAAATCCTTCATGAAAGTAATTATTAGCTCTGTCAAGCCACCACAGGCTAGACCATCGCAAACCCCGCTACAGATTCAGTCATGCCAGCAAGCACAAGTTGCTAAATAGATGAGGCCACCCAGCTCTGCCCAAGCCAATCCTATGGTAGATGCTTTAAAGAGAATTTATGAGGAAATCAAGAGTTTAAAAGGAGAAATTGTTGAATCATCGAGAAATACAGCTAGTTTTGATGCTCTGCAGGTTGTACTGGATGCAGTAATGGAAGTTCAACCAACAGTTCAAGCATCAAACTCTGTTAAACTTCAACATGTTTTGGATGTTATTTCAGATCTAAAGAAACAATTGAAGCACACAAGAAAGTTCCCTCCAAGGAAAACAAGTTGAATCAAATTCTCTTCATGGCCAAGTAAGCCTTTGAGAAGATGGAATCCATTGAGACCAAGATGCCATTCATCGCCTCCACCACAATGGATCTCTCCTACACTGTCTTGACTACAGCTAATGGGATTGAAGGTGCAGTAAGTTATTTTGAAGATCTCTTTAAAGCAATGAAAAGCGGATTGCACTCCATAGTGTGGTACATTTCAATGAGCATGAAGAGATTTGGAATGCTATTTCACATTCTACGGAGAAGAGGAGTTGAAGTTCCTCCTGCCCCGAGAACACCAGCCTTTACAAGACCTCAAGGGCCAAGGGAATCTGACAGACTTCAAGGAATTCTTGAAGACGAAGAAGAAGATGAATCAGATGAAGAACCCCTCGACAAAATTTTTGAAGAAGTCAGCCCTCCTAACATTGAACCTCTTGCACAATGTTTTCCCAGTCCCAGCGGAAAGCACCTTGTCAGACCTGAATTTGAAGGTCATAGGTTCTCTCACGAGTTTGCTTAAGGTTTTTATGCAAGATGTGCAGCAAGCTTCAAGCCACCCAAACCTTGTTCAAATCCATATAAGTACTCTGTCTCCAAGGATGTCCTTGCTTACTTTCTCAAAAGTATCAACAAGGCAGGACGAGCTGTAGAGAAGGGAGCAAGCTCCAGTGGCTCCAAGAAGAAGGATGTTGACACGAAAAGAAAAGGGAAGGGAAAAAAAACTGAGCCAACCTTTTTTTATGAATTCGAAAGGGTGAGGAGGAACATAACATATTTGGCTTGGTTAGCGCACTAGAAGCAAAGTTTCTGAACTCAGGGGGAGAGTTTATCTGATCATGTTTATTTTAAATATAACATTGTATATGTGTGACTTAAACGTTTAATCATTTATGTTAACTTGATCTACTTTAAAACTGTTATATTAATCTGATCATGTTTGCATTGATATACAAATCATTATGTTTGCCTTGAGTTTTAATTGTCTATCAATCTTAAGTGTATGCAAACTGTGATATACCATGCTAATGAGATTTATATGAAAATTGCTTATATCTTTATGTCTCCTAGCCAAAGGTATTTTGAGTGTGTGAAATTGTCAAAAAGGGGGAGGTTGTTGTTTCATGGAACCCCATGATGTGAACGTTTTGATGATTCCAAACCACTCACTTGTGTATCTAATGATCTTGTTAAGTATTTTAGTCAAATCAAAATCAAAACGTAAATCAGAACTAAGACCATGTGCTTCAAGTCATCAAGATCAAGACTCAAGAGGACTTTGTTTGTTTAGAATGTAAAACCGTTACTCAAACAAATTCTCAGCAAGTTCTGCATATTTTCATTTTTGCATCTCTTTCAAATGTTTTTATTTTGAAACCTTAATCAAGTTTCAAAAGTTTGAAAACTTATTTTGATAATCAGTTAAGAGTTTTATCAGGACGATGACTAAACATTTGGAAGCTAATGGTACTTAAACTACTTCCACCAGGACGTTTCCTGTCTAGGAGTGCCCTCGTGTATCAGCCTAACGGTTATGTGAGGAGGTTGATCGCGCGTTAGTACGCTCATCGAGTTCTGAATGTTTTTAAAGTATTTAAAAACATGACGTTAACTATGCATTAACGCCCTTATAAAAGTTTGCGTTTTAAAATGTTTTTCTTTAGGACGCTAACAACGCCTTAAAAAAACCTCGAGCTGAAAATATTTTTTAACGGCAGGACGCTACTCCTTGATTAGCGCCCTTATCATTGACGCTACTCCTTGATTAGCGCCCTCATTGATCTCTAGTTTTAAATGTTCATTTGAGCCTCAGGACGCTAATGTATCATCAGTACTCTCAAAGAACAATGTCAGTTGAACTTAAGTGTTTGACTCAGTGTGTGTAACACACCGCCCGGACACGTCTAAACCGGCAGTACACTCGCGGACGGGGAGAGCATTTAGAATTATAACAATGGTAATAACAGAGTACGCAGCGGAAATATAAAATACAGTACAAGTCTGATTTCATTTAATTCAGAATTCATTTGTGCATGAAATAGTCAAGGAAACATACTCCCCAAAATCCCCAAAAGGGTACAAAATGTGGGCCCCATAAACCTGCACCCGACACCCTAATTTCCTGTGAAAAATTGGATAATAATGGAGTGAGCTTAATGCGCTCAGTGGGTAAAATACTTCATGAGTATAACAATTAATAAAGCATACTTCATAATGAAATATCTTAAATACACATGTGAGCATCATAATCAATCAATATGTATGTATGCATGACACCGTCTCGTAATGGTTTGATGAACATACATCGCCTGAGTTCACGTACAGATGTCCTTCCCTAGGCGTAGCCAGGTTCTCATTGTACGTCCCTCCTCAGGAACGATGCTCTGGATTCACGTACAAATGTCCCTCCCCAGGCGTAGTGGGGTTCTCATTGTACGTCCCTCTCCAAAGAAATATAATGAATAGCGAGCAATGCTCCTAACTATTCTATGAGTCATAAACCACATACGTCCCTAGGTGGTGATATGTATGATGCCAATGCATGAACTGGTCTAGTCTACTGGTTTGATCTTTTCTTGACATTTAGACTGACTTTGGCAACGTCTGGTGATCCTTATCAGGGTTGGTATCATGACGTGCAAGGTTAGGACATTCAATATCACTTGTATAAACTGATAGCTTTCAATAAGACCAACTAGATCAGTCCCCAGTTGAGATGTGAGACACAAGGTCTGCTTAAATACCAATCGCCTAGAGCAGCCCGCTGCCTCCTGTTCACTATTTAAAGTTACTGAGGACAAGACAGAGTCTAGTTGAGCCAGATTGACCACAAATCCGGCATTATAACAGTGTAATACATAAACTCCAAATATACAGGTATAATTATAACAGTATGAACGTTATACGAAATAATGCTGTGTAAATGAATGGTAGACATAATAATAAATGAATGTAAACTTTAATAAAAGTTATAAAACACGCAAACCTATATTTCATTCCCCACCTTCAGATAAAAACTTCTTCTTTCAGATATGGCACTTTCCTTCGGACAGAACTTCGTCGTACCGCACCGAGAGTCTTGAACAGAGAGTCTCAAAAGACTAAAAACTCAGAATGAGTGGAAAGGAGAAGAAAATCACAAGAGAAGGTGATTTGGTGTGAGGAATAATGAGGGGGGGTTCCTTATATAGAGATTTTTGGCGCCTGAACGTTCGGGCATTGCGCTTGAACGTTTAGGCGTTGCGCCTGAACGTTCGGGCACGCGCCTAAACGTTCGGGCAGGTACCCAAATTTTATTTTTTTTTGTGCAATCCTAGGGTATTACAGTGTGTACCAGGACGCTAATGGTCCAACCTGTAGAACAATACACTTCAGTCAAATATCTGAAAAGAAATCTGGTAAATCCAACTGCTAACATTTCAAATACATGAATCGTGTCTTCCTAGACTTTCCTTATTCATGTATTTTGAATCAAACCAGACTTTTTCTTATAAACCTGAACATACTATATTCATGAAAGATTAAGGTCATTGTGAGAAAAAGTTCAAATTTGAAATTCAAATCAAACACTCAACTGCTTTATCTTCATTAAGTCTATAAATATGTGTATCTTCAAAACAAAAAAACAACATAAGAATTTTTTAGCATAAACTTGTTGAAAGTTAGTCAAAGTTTTCAAGTATTTAAACTCTTCAAAAGTTAAATTAGTTTCAGTGCTTATTGTGTTCAACTGTCTTACTGTTTCAGAGATATTGGAATTTTGCTCATTCAAAAGATTTTTATATTGTGCTTCATCTGAATCATCTTTTTGAGCATTTGTTTGAAGAAAATTGTTTTCACTCTAAAGTCTTTTCAGTGTACTTCATTTCATATCATATCTTGTTGGAAAGTGCATTGAGTGATTGTCTAGGATACAACTATACTTAATTTTATATCTTTGTTGTATCAAAGGCTGTAACAATAGTTATATAAACTACTGAGATTCTTATTTGAATCCAGAAAGGTTCTCTCAAGCCCATTAAGTTGAGAAGGATTTAGGTTACTCTCACACCCGATAGTTGAGATAGGTAGTTCTCTAGCTTGTAAGTCGAAAGGTATAGGTTGGTCTCAATCCTGTAAGTTGAGTAGTGTAACGGTGGTTCTCACACCCGAAAGTTGAGGAAAGGTTGTAACGGTTTGGTTCTCACCAGTTAGAGAATCCTTTAGTGAAGAGGTTTGAAAATCCTAACTGAGGAGGTTAGGTAGTGGAGGTAGGCACGTAGCTGAACCACTATAAATCGATTGTGTCAATTGATTTATTTTTTCGCATTTTATTATTTGTCATTGAATTAATTTTAATTATCTAAGTGTCAAATTCACCCCATCCCCCCTTTCCTTTCCCTTCTTGGACATTTCTGGGCCAACAGCATGAACAACAAGAATGTATTTACGGAAAACCCATAACCCATGAATCTAAATGAATTCAGCAGCCAAGAAACAATCACAGAATTCGCAATAACATTGGAGAAGCAATCAGAAAATTAGTGAATAAAAGAACTCAAATAGCACCCATTAATCTTATCTATCCAAATTAAGACAGAGAATTCATTCGTTTCAATTAGTATGTGTAATACTAATGGAATGGAAAAAAACCCTTAACCGATCGATCGAAGAATCAACCATTCTTTCTGTTATGTTCTTCTCATTAGATAGAATCGAAGAATGGCAAAAAAAAAAAAAAAAAAAAGAATTGGCATAATGAAAAAACCTTACCGCAGATTCACCGGCAACTCGCTTCGTGCGCGTGCTTCCGTCTTCTCCTATGTCGACTCGCTTCGAGCGCTTTCTTCCCTCTTCTCCTACGTCGACTCGTTGTGCGCGCATTCTTCCCTCTTCTCCGACTCACTCCTCCAACGCCAAATATGTAGTTTGGAAAAGGGGTTACAATTTTTGGTGAGTGCAATGGAACAGGGTTTTGGAAAAAAGAGAGAGTTTCCCGCAGGCTTATGTTTTAAGCATTAGCAAGGAAATCCTCCGTTACTAATTCTCCCCACTTCGTAACTAATACATAATATTTTTTTTTAATTTTGAAATATTTTTTTTTAATTCAATAAGTTTTACTTACAATAGATTCGCTACTAAAAGCTTATAATATTCATAAATAATTTAATTAATAAAGCCCGCGAAAACGGCAACCGTCCACGCCCTGGAGTATTTTTCTTTACTTACGACATTTGTATTTTTACTTACAAAGTGTGTATTGTAACTAAAAGTTGTCAAAATTACTCACACCATTCATATTTTTACTTACAAATTCTGCGTTGTAATTGAATGTCGTCAAAATTACTCACGTCATTTGTATTTTTTCTTACGCATTTTGCATTGTAACTAAAAGTAGTCAAAATTACTTGCAACATTTATATTTGTACTTAGAAATTTTTCATTATAATTAAAAGTTATCTTTTAACAACAACTATTACTTACGACTTTAAGTTTTCGTGAGTAAAAACGTACTTTTACTTACGAAAAATGAAGTCACTACTAAAAGACTTATGACCAAAAGTACAATTTTTGGAGTGAAGTAAGACCTAATTCATTTTTTTAGATAAAAAGGGAACCAAATTTTTTTAAAAAAAAAAAATTATCAATATTACTGTTGGAACATATGTTCAACCCAGAATCCAATAGAGATTGAATGTATTCTTCTTTTTTATATATATATTCATCCCAAGAACTATTGCAAAGTATATACAGTTAAGCTTCATGTTAATGTTTCTCTAGAAGGACACTCTGATAAAAGGTCCGAAATTTCACACCAAGAACTATAGTAAAGTATAGTGGGGCCCTGTATAGTAATGTATAGTTCTCGAGAAGGTCGGCCGACACTGTATTGATATTGTAGCAAGCGTGGACAAATATATGTTTCAATCATTTAAGTAGCATGTACATTACAAAGTTATGGACACTGTACAGTGGAGCCCTCTAGCATACAAAGAGTACTTTTATATAATCCTCTTCCCTACGTACGATGATATATTAATTGCTTTTGTTATGTTAAAATAATATTTATCACCCACCCACATGATACTACATTAACTGATTATGTGCGTCTAAGTATATTGTACTTGATTTGTTTTTTTATTTACGAATGAAATCCAGCTCTGCACAAGAGTCGTGAACCTTTTCAGCATTTTTTTTACTACATAACCAAATCAGTAGCAAACGAGGAGAGCTCTGAAAATATATGATTCTACCATCTCACGGTCTTATAGTCCCCTAGTTAAGGCTAAGGAACTTAGCACATTGCTAATCAATCTTGACAGTGGAGAAATACTGCTTATAGAACATCTCCCTAAATCTCTCTTTGGTCTTGATGGCGTGAGTATGAAAGATAATAAACACATATTTTTTAACTCGTTGATTTATAGAAATATCAAAAAAAAAAAGAAAATAAGATTAAAAATCTCAAATTCTATTAATTTGCATTTTAATAACTTATACAAAGGCCTTAAATAGGCAAAACTTACGAAAATACTCTAAACCAACTCAAATACTAAAAATAGCAAAATTTGTTAAAAATAAAAAATATCCTAAATCCTATCTAGAAAGAAAGATATCGCGATGTATATCGCATAGCAACAAACAGAATCAAAATCGAACTCTTCTATATCGAGTTATACTCGGAATAAAACTTTCTTAAAATAGTAAATTTACCAAAAATAGTAAATGTCACATCTGCCCAGATGCACCTAAATCGGCAGAACACTTGCAGGTGGGATGTAATGCAGTTGCAACAAAAATCAGATGCGCAAGTACACAACATGGGAACAATTTTTTTGCATTGATTGTAAATGTTTCTAGTACAAAATGAGGGCAGTATAATGAGCGCCAATTCAAGAGAACATGCTCTCCAAAAGTACCCGAACTAATTACACAGTGACGTGAGGGTTACAAAACAGGGGCCCATGTACCTCTCCCCGGATCCACCTTAAGCTTTTTAAAGAAGGTTAGCAACGAAATGAGTTGTCGCCCAGTGGGTGAAACTGATAGTTCATATATTATGACAATTAATAAAGAGAACATCACAATCATAATCATCAAATAAACACAACATAATATCATAAACCAGTAAACATCCATAAAGCGTCATCTCGTAAGAGTTCGTAGCCAGGTACCATCCTGGGTTCACGTACAAATTGTTATCTCAAAGAACCTCATGATGCAAGTGTTTTGATGATTCCAAACTACTCACCTTATTCATCTAATGATCTTGTTTAAGTGTTTCAATCAACATCAAAAGATCAAGATCAATCAGCACTGAAATCATGAAAGACAGAGCAATCGAGATCAAGTCTTAAGAGGATTAAGTAATTACAATGTTTTTCTCATCAAGAAAATGGTTTTAGATCGATTTATTTTTTAAGGATTTTCCGATTAGTTTTGTTGAATTTTTTCAATGATCAGTTTGATTCAAATCTATCAAAGTTTCATCATGTTCTGATCGAGTTTTTATCAAGGTATTAAATCTCAAAAGAACTCAGTTTTCTCAGTGTTCCATCAGGACGTTGATAGCCTCAGCAAGACGTTGAAAGCGTATGGTTAGGTTATGTCAGGACACTACTCGTGTAGGAACGCCCTCACAGAACTGACCTGATGATGTATCAGGACGTTGATTGTGCGTTAGCACGCTACTAGTGTATTAACGCCCTCATTGCCTTATGGGTTTAATATGTTCGGTTGAGCTTCAGGAGGCTGATGCACTGTCAGCGCGCTCAAAGAACAAAGTAACTTGAACTTACGTTTTTTGATACAGTGTGCATCAGGACGCTCATGTTGGCCCAAATGTGTCCGAGAGGGGGGGTGAATTGGACACTTAGCAGATTTATACCTCTCTTTTAAAACAATAATGAAATGAAAGCAGGTTAATCAAGATATGACAGAGATAACACAATAACAATGATGAAGGCAGCTAAATAACAATGCACACAGGATTTATAGTGGTTCGATCGCGCCTACATCTACTACCTAACCTCCTTAGTTAGGATTTTTCCAAACTCCACTAACGGATCTTCTTACGGGTGAAGATCAAACCGTTACACCTTCTCAATTTTACAGGCTTAAGAACAACATTGACAATTTCTCAACTTCACAGGCTTGAGAACAACCTTGACGGATCGAGCAACACTTGCTCTATTCCAATAACTAACCAATCTCAAGCTTGATGGATCGAGCAACACTTGCTCTATTCTAGTGACTAACCAGTCACCAATAACTGAAATACGAGATTGAGATATGATTCCCTTTACTCACAATCAAAGGGATACTTACAAAGTTTTTGGATTGAATCTTCTATTAGCACAGATTCAGCAAAGTATATATGATGAAGTGCAGCTGAAATGAAAAGTTCGAAAAGCTTCTTTCTTCTTCAATGGATTTTTGAAAAGATAATGAATGAAGATCGAAAAATCCAGAAGATTTCAAGTATTTCAAAGTATCAAGAGTTTATTTATCAAATAGAAGTATAACTTTCAAGAGTATTTGCACAAGTGAAAACTATTAAAGATTTTGAAAACAAGTTTACAATTTTCTCATTTTTGTTATCTTTGTTCAATTGCTCTAAAGCAGCACATATGTAGAGAGATAACGATGGTGTTTGAACTTGAACTTTTTCAAGAATGATTTTGGCGCACAAAGTTATTTCAAATCAACGGATACATTCTTTCTCAAAAAGGATTGATTTAGTCTGTGCAATCACGGTAACAACACCTGAATCTTTTGAGTATTCATGAGAATAGAATGTTCTGATAAAGTTTTAAAATGTTCACACCCAAGAGGGAGGTGAATTGGCTATCATGGCCATTTTTAAACTTTTCTAATGATTTAGTGAAATTCTTGGATGCATTGGAATTGAATGCACAGACTATTCTGAGATTCATAATATAAAAAGCAAAAAAGTAAAGTACTCGGTCATTTATAGTGGTTCGGTCGCACCTACGTCCACTATCTAATCTCCCGATTAGGATTTTTCTAAATCCACTAATTGATTCTTTTACGGGTGAGAACCAAACTGTTACAAATGCCCTTTTACAAGTTTAAGGCAAACCTATCCTTTAGTGGGCTAAGGATGAACCGCATATCCTTTTTCTGAGATAAGGAAGAACCGCATATCCTTTTTTCGAGCTGAGGAAGAACCCATTTTCCTTTTGCGGGATAAGGAAAAATCGAGATCCTTTTCGCAAGCTAAGGAACAAACACTTAACCCTACTTCAAGGTAGAGGATAAACCTTCCTATGATTCCAACCTTGGAATCTTCAAGTGAACCAAGTTCACTTGACTTGGTTGTTTCAATCATGAAACACACCAAACCTTAGTTACATGATTACAATGATTAAGATGGTTCTAAACAATTAGAAAACTTACAATACAAAACATATACATCAATCAAAAGATATTAAACATTAAGCTCGTATTAGAGAGAGAGATATAGAGATATCACTTACAACCTTTTACCTTTCAAAGACTCGATATTGCTCAAATGCAATCTTTAGAAAACTTGTATGATGGTCTTTGAAAATTGGTTGTGCTTTAAAATCCTTTGACAAGATCAAACACCAAATCCAAAATCTTTGAAAATGAGATAATAACTTTGAAAAGATTGAAGCTCATTTTCTCATTTTGAAAAACTCTTTCAAAACTGGAAAACCTTGGAAATCTAGAGAATGTGTTTGATTCTTTGTATGTGCTCTCTCTCTGGTGTAAAATGGCTACAGTAGATGTATAAATAGATTGAAGATAGTTACTAGCCATTACATTCAAAAATATGACCGTTGTAGTGTTCAGAGATTCAAAAATCTGGCCATTGGAAATCTGCAGATCGCAAGGAGCGCGCTTCTCCTAGGTAGGAGCATGCTTCTATGAGAAGCAAAAACCTAGAAACATGCAGGGAGGGCGTTGACATAGCGTTAGCGTTCTGATGTTTCTGTCTGCACACAAGGAACGAGCTTCTCCTGAGTAGGAGTGCCCTTCTCTGTGCGAAACAGAGATAGGCTAAATGCTCAGACTATTAAGGAGCTCGCTCCAAGGCTAAGGAGCGCGCTTCTCAAGTCTTGTTTTTCAAAAATCACTTAGTTAAAAGATGTTTCCTTGAAAAATCATGACACATACTAGTTTAAATCAAATCAAACACTTTGAGCATGAAGATAAAGACTTGAAAACACTTGAAATCAATTTCAAATAATCAAAAGATGATTGAAAACATTTAGATCAATTTCAAATAGATTTAAAACAATATGATCATTCGAAATATGATGATTTTGCGAAAGACTTATGCATATATGATTTGAAATGATTGAGCAATAAGGAATAAAGGAAAGTACATCCTAATTCTAGACTTACATATCTCTCTCTTAATCTCAATTCTACTCTTTTTGAAATCTTCAGACTTTGTTCATGTTGTTCATCCTTGGAAAAGTCTTTAAACTTGAATTGAGCTTTGAGTCCACCTTTAATTCTTCTTCTTATAATTGAGCATGTAATCCTACGTTGCTTTACTTGAGGTGCTGAAATATACTTAGTTCAAACATTAGCACCAAATGATATATTGTTTGTTAGCATCAAGACACATAGGAGAGTGCTAAGTGAGAAACCACTTAGGCCAACACTTATACTCTCTCATTTCTGAAAATCTGTTTGAAAAGGAATCTTTAAACTGTTTTACTCTAATTTTTCAGCACGTTTAAATCTCATATTATTCATTTGCTGAATGAGGAATTTGAGTGAAAGTTCATAGGATGAAGTTGTGTTTTAATCTTGTATCTTTGTAACTCTATCAAGTTTTGTAACTGCAGTTACAGCAACTACAGAAAAAATTTGTTTCTTCTTGAGTTAAGATAGTGGTTTACTCCTACCCGTGAAAGTGAGTGTATAGGTTATCTTAGGCCTGTAAGTCGAGAAACTATAGGTAGTTCCCTAGTCTGAAAGTCGAAAAGCTTAGATAGTCTCTAGCCTGTAAATTGAGAAGCTGTAGGTTCATCCTTAGCCCGTAAAAGAATAGGTTTGCCTTGAACCTAAAAAAATGGCATTTGTAACGATTTGGTTCTCACCCATAAGAGAATCAGTCAATGGACTTTAAACAATCATAACTGAGGAGGTTAGGTAGTGGACGTAGGCATATAGTTGAACCACTATAAATTTCTTGTGTTCATCTATTTATTTTTTGTTTACTATTTTCCATTGTGTTGTATTTTTATTTGTCTATTGAGTCCAATTCACCCCCCTCTTGAACACACCTGGGCCAACACAAATTTTTCTCTCCAGGGCGGTTCGTCTTGAGTTCACACTGCACGTCCATCTCCAGGGAAATTTACATATAGTCGAATGACTTTAATAATAAGGTAGAACCCGGTACATACATCTCTTTTCGGCTGACACAATGAAGCTTACAGCAGAGATGTATCGCCTAGGGTTGACTCAACCAGGGAAGCATTTATGTGCCAATAATCCATCCACAGGCGCGAACAACTTACGTCCTTAGGTCGTTATATTGTCTATTGACTTCTATATATAATTCTAATGCACAATCAGGCATGATTTGGCAGCGTCTGGTGATGCCTATCAGGATTGGCCGCACCAACATGCATCATTAGGACATCCAGTAATACCTTCACAGAGTGAATAGTTCTTAATAAAATCAACCAAGTTAGTCTCAAGCTGAGAGGCGGAGTCACAATGGTCTTGCTTAAAAACCACTCTTCTAGAACAACAAGCTACCTCTCATTCACTATTTAAAGGTACTTGGGACAAGACTGTGTCTGGCTAGTTAAATCAATTACTAATTTAGCAGAGTAATGATATACATGTGAATTTTCATGTCAAAGTACATGCTTGAATGGCATAGTCTAAGTAAATATCAGACATAATGATAAATGTATGAAAAAATTATAAACAGTCATAAAGCACACAAACCTATGTTTTGTTCTCACCTTCAAATTTGCACGCTCCTAGATCAATGTTCCTCACCCAAAACAGTAGCTCCGTACCGCACAAGAAAGAGAGGGAGAAAGAGTGCCTTAGGAGGGAGAGAAAATGTAAAGAGTGGGATGGGAGAAATGTGGGGGAGGACCCCCTATTTATGGGGATGGAAAAGAAGAAAGTTCTGGCAGCCAGAACGTTCTGACATGTCAGAACCTTCTGTAATCCTTTTTTTGTCTAATTCAGGGGTATTACAGTAAATTTACTAAAAATAGCAAATTACTGAAAATAATAAATTTATTAAAATTAGTAAAATATCATAAAATACGAAAACACTAATTTAAGATTTTCACGAACTCCAACTCTCATCACATTGCATCATTCTCTCTATGTTGGAAAACATTCGCCCTCAAATTTGTTGCATTGTCGCGTGAGGTAGGATGACGAAGTGGAACAAAGTCTTGACTCGATAACTTTAGACGAAGCTTTCGACGACCCCTTCAACGTTTGTAATTAGTAACATCATTACAGTTTTGAATATTCCTCGCCAAATGATCCTGAGCACTTACGTCCATTTTCAACCACACTAGCATATAGGGTTTTGGATGTTTCTCTTTCACTAATCCCAACTTCTATAGTACAGCTTCATTAGAAACAATGCTTTTGCAGCTACTCGAATCAGTCATGATCTCGTTGATTTTACCACCAATAGTGCAAGTTGAACGAATGATATGTCGTAGCCAGTTATCATGCTCGTAAGGTGCTAAGCAAAGGCGTCGACCTACAAACAATGGGCCAGTATCACCCTTGTCACACTCCGATTTTCAAAACTTAAATTTAAAGTAATAAAAATAAATATTTGCTATTATCAAGAAAATATCAAAAAGAAAATCGAGGCGTGAATTGTACCCATCTACCTTAACCCCAAAATCTTTACACAGGTAAAAATAAATTTAATAATATCATTTATATTCCCAATAAGGTTACAAGTCAAGATAGAAGAATACTCTTTCAATTTCTATGCCACGGACTATAGATTTCCATTACAAAAATTGAATATTGAGCCATGAAGGTACTTGCCCTTGTCCATCCATTTTGAACACAACATTTTAAATATATTCATCAAGTAGAATTAACAAGTTCAAGTCCAAGGCATAAACATATAAAATAACCCATGAAGTCTTCAACGACCACTATATTGTTCCAAAAGCATTGATTTCTAATACAACTCATTTAATTGATATAATCAATTATTAAATAATTACTCAGTCCTACTACCATAACTTTACTCAAGCCACTAACCCACCCCTACTACTGAGAGACACATCACGAACTTGAGACTCTATTCTTTCATGTACCTGCATGTGAAAAATAGGGGTGAGCTTGAAAGCCCAGTGGGTCATCTAAACCATTCACAACATTTTATTATGATATATACACAAGAACATTACAGACAAGTTTCACACATTAATCGTTGCAACATTTGATTGTTTGAGTTGAGAATTCCATCACATTCCAAATCACGTACCTTTAGAAAATCAAACCCCGGGCGACACTACCCAAAATTAAAAATTTAGTTGGTGATATTCATAACGAATAACTACCCCATAATAATCATAGTCATTGGCAATATTCCTTAGAATAACTGTTCCATATGTGTTATTCTTACTTAATCGTGTTCTTTAATGATGTCACAGTATCACACATACAACATAAATATGATATATAACTTCTATTCACATGATATGTTCAAACTCCATAACACATGGTATCATACCACAATGTCAAATAACAATAGCATTCACGCATGAACTTTATTATAACAATTATGCTAATACTCTCGTCATATATCTCATCATCAAACTTTAAAAAGTACACATGAATTACGCGCATCCAACATCAACTTGGGACAACAAATCATACACACACACATATCATCATGGCCAACAATCATGTAAGACAAGCATGCATGAGCAATCTAATAATACTATAAATCTAATTAATTTAATGTTCCTATCTACATATCGAAATAAAATATTGTAAAGGCACAGAATCTTCCCCACCTATTACACACGCAGTTTGTTGTTGTCTGAATTCCTTAGTGTGTAACGTACGTCCTTAACCTAGGCATACATATTACCTCTATGTTAGTATAAATATTCATAAAAATAATTATGAGTATATACGTATATAAGACTACGGTAATCATGTAGCATAAAGTTAACCCATTACCTTATATACAACATTAAAGTAATAATATAGCATAAGATTATAATATGTTATAATATAATATTAAATACATCTATATGGACGTATTTATGTGGGTACAATGTAATATTGTACAACAAAATTGCGCAATGTAATATAATTATAATTTAATATAACTAATATACGATCTGATTTGCATTAGATGGCGTAGTATGGGATATATAATATGTAACATAGAATAGTTTGATGTGTTATAATTTCACATGATTTAACTCATTCTTTTCTAATATCTAACACATGGCATTGGCTTAATATCAAAGTAGCACGTGGGGGCATTTTCTCCCCATGAAACGGTGGTAGCAACAACGTCGTTCTGCTGCTGCTGCTGCAGCTACTCTTTCCGGCATCTAGAATACAAAGAAAATGATAAAGGAGCAGACGGTGAAGAAGAAGTAAAGGAAATAGAAGGGAAGGGAAGAAAGAGGCATGATGGTGATAGCAACAGTGCCATTGCTGCTGCTGTAAGATCCAAAACAGGGCATTGATTTGATGAGCAAGAAGAATAAAAGAAGAGAAAGCGAATAAGAGGAACATTACCTCGAGGTTGTTTCGGCGGAGGCGATCCTATATAGCGACTTGTTCCGTAGTTCTCTAGGTTGAGAATAGGATGGAGAGTGTGGGAGGCCGATGGAGAGAATTAGACATTATATAAGTTAAGGGTTTCATTCATGGCTGCCATTTCCAACGCCAAAACAGAGTAATCAATTGTAAACAAACTTATTGTGATAGGAGGAGTTCACCGTGGGTGGTGTTTCGACGCTGCACTGGCAGACGTCACTCTGTGTGCTCACGCTCTAGGGTTGAGAGTAGAATGAAGATGATGGCGTTGAGTGTGACGGCTGGGAAAAGTTCCTCCTATTAATGTAATAGGATTAGAGTTTTGGATAGTGATTTAGTTTCCAATATTCATTTGGCATGAAGGGAAATTTAGAGTAGATTAAAGAGTAATTTTTGGTTATTTCCAATAAAAGATATTAGATTTTTGGGTAGTGATTTGGTTTCCAATATTCATCTTGGCTGAAGGAAAATTTAGAGTAGATTAAGAAGTAATTTTTGGTTATTTCTAATAAAAGATATTAGAGTTTTGGGTAGTGATTTAGTTTCCAATATTCATCTTGCATGAAGTGAAATTTAGAGTAGATTAAGGAGTAATTTTTGGTTATTTCCAATAAAAAGATTAGAGAATATTGTTCGAAAGGAAAGGAGAGAAAAATATAAATTTTCACACATGTGACAAATCATTTGTCATTAATAGATCGTTTTAGGGTATTACAACCCTCTAGGGATTCCTCCTGTTGCAACCCACTCCGTATAAGTGACGTCACGACCGGTACAGAATATTATATACGTCATATGACGTCATACATAATACTCTGTCAGCCATATCTCATGATCACATCACAATTTTTTTCCAAAATTTTGACAGTCTCCTTTGTTTATTCACGATATCACAACCTAATTTTTCATAAACAAACCACTTACAATATATATATATATATATATATATATATATATTCATCTCATTTCCATCCGCAATTATAAACCTCAAAACTCATATATAATTTCATACACAAATATCCATACCCTCACATTCTCAACTATGTCATACATATACCATAGATAGTGTTATTTACATAACTACGACTCAAAATAGTGTTTAAACATTTTCAAACATGTACATACATATTAAAATTTGAAGAATCTTCTATCCTTCACGCGCCTTCCCCTTGCTCTCGGGGTCCGAACCTTAAATATTTAAAAATAGGATGAGCAACCACAGCTCAGTGAATATTTCTAATTATGACATCATATACGCATTTTAAAAGAACATGTGGATTAAACACATTTAAATCTCATTCAAAACATGTAAGCAATCTTTCACAATACATACATGCTTATAAAATAATTCAAATGCAATAACTTTCTAAATCAATGCACATTTCAACAAAATCATATCCATCTCCCTTCTACTAGTAATAGAGCGGGTACTCACCCCTTATTATGCATTTACAAGGGGTCTACGCAACAGACCTCTTATTACCCAATTTCCTGCTATTTAATCATTTCAAATTAAGATTTTATTCCTAATTCTATTGGAAAACCATCGGTCCATGAGTTTACTCAATACTCATGCGAAACTATCTTCTGAAAATGATCTCATGTTTTAACTTGCTCCAGCAAGCCTAAAACATACTCTTATATCAAATATTTTCTTGAATTCAAAGTAATGCATATACATATACATATTCATGATTTATAATACAATTTCTATCATACAATGTCATATATAAATAATCAAAGTCACGAAATACTCACAAACACCAATGGCCTATCGCTCACCACGTGTCACTACCACTGTGTACAGTCACCAGTTTCTCCAAAATTTGCTGTAAATTTCATAATACTAATAATTAACTTCAACTTCACACAAATAACATTTAATAGTATAAAAAGAACCCAAATTTGTATGCTCTCACTCTACCCAATTAATAATCCATCATTTTCCATATAATTGCACCATCAAATACCCACAAAATACAACTTCTTAACACCCCAAACTCTGGCTGTTTCACAGCCAATATAATAGGCGTTAATATATAACAATTACACTTTTGAACTTAAATTTCACAATCAAGTAACTTCAATCTCAATAATTAGTCACTTACCACTTGACCGAGGAATACAAATATACAATTTTTATCGGAAACGGGCCAATTTTTATTTCATGTCTTGCTCCGTTCTTTGGTTTCCTCTCTTCTCTGCTTTCTGAGTGTAAAACAACTCCTCATCCTTTAATTTAATTGATTCCATGCATCAACATTTATTTGATTCCATGCATCACATCCTTATTTAATAAAGCAACTCCCCTTTGTAAACAACTCCTCATCCTTTAATTTAAGTTTCATTCAATTTATTTAATTAAACTCACAACTCCCACCATTAATTCATTCACAACCCATTATTAATAATCAACTTCCTCATTTAATAACCACATTCACCTAATTGAATTTATACTATTCTTTTAATAATTTCATTCATTTACTATTATCCCTTAAATATAACATGTATCTTTATACACACATATATTTGATTTTTACATATAAAATACGCGTATTATATAGCTCGATATATGTATACGTCAACGTAGGTGTTTAGTTAAAACTGCAGGGTGTTACACCTCCGCATCAACTAAATAATTCCAACTATTATACTTAAGTTCTTCATCTGTTGCTACTACAACCTCATCTTCTTCTTCAATTTCATCAGCATATTCATCAAATATTGGTGGAGGATAAAAAAAGGTTATAAAAATCCTCTAAAGGATTTTCAATTTTGTCATCTAAATCAGTTGTTGCAAGATATAAGATTAAATTTTCTGGGATCTTAACTTTGATCTTCAAATCTCATCGTCTATCCCCACCATGTACCGCTTGCAAGAATGCAATAAACTACTGTGTTAATTGAGTGATCTATCGCTCTAGCCGTGTGAAATCGTTACATTTATTAATTTACTTCCTTTAATTGAGCTTCCTATTGTTGTCTTCTTGGAGGCATGACGGAAGAACGAACACGACTTTAATACCAACTGATGCAGGGCGTGAATAGGGAAGACAATAAACACACCTTCTGTAACTCTTTGATTCACAGAAATACCAAGAAAAAAGGAAAATATGACCAAAAATCTCAAATTCTATTAATCCGCATTTCAATAACTCATACAATGGCCTTAAATTGGCAAAACCTACAACAATACACCTAAAAACAAAAAATAAAATTTAAAAATAGAAAATATCATAAAATAAAAGAACACTCATTTGAGATTTTTATGAACTCCAACTCTTATCACATTGCATCAGTTCTTAACCTCGCCTCTCTCTAGTTGAAAACCTTTTCATGAACATAAAATCAATGCAATACACAAAACAATGCATATCATTTAAATAGCACATAATGTCATATGTGAGAGAGTGACAAATACTTGTAATTAATACCACCAAAATAAAACTATCACCATAACCTTGTGAATCTGCACCAATTTCCTTAATGCCTTGTTACATGCATGTCAACATATTTATTATCGTTCACTACTCATATACCTATCAATTTCAATCATAATGTAAAATTTCTATCAACCACATCTCCTAGCTGATCTAATATCATGAAACCAAACATTTCGCCCATTCCAATAATGTGAAATACCATTCAATAAATGTAGTCCATGGGAGCGCCATTCCATAACCACTACATATAGCCAAATCATCATTTATAAGCCAATTTCAAGCATTCTGATGAAATGGGATTGTCTAAGTCAATGAAATTACCTATTTAACATTAATTTCTAGCTACTCCCAGTTTTTAAAACCCTCAACTAACCCATTGCAACAACCCACAACCTAATTCTCAAAACCAATTACACTTGATCACAATTTCATCACTTTACAAGCCATATAAATCTTAATTTTTACCCCGAACTATTTTTCAATCATAAAGAATTAAATCCCCAAGTTGTTGTCATTTCTACGACAACCAAAACTCAAATTCAATCCATAAAAATGGATTCTAGCTCAAATAGTATTTCCATCAAAAATTTTATCAAAAAGTACCAAAATCAACTTACTTTGGATAAATTTTAGGCTAGGAATGGCTTCCCTCTTCTTCTGCTTTCTTACCTCTTTCTATTATTTGGTTAAGCAGCTCAAAATGAGCTTAGAAGAAGCAGCTCTCGTGGTTTGTAAAAGTGGCTACCGCCACATTGACCAGCTTGTTTAGAAAAACATAGTTCTACACAATCTAGTCGAGGTAAGATGCATTTGAGTCGACTTGAGTGCATATAGTCGGGTGGATTACATTTTAGTCGACTCCTTTTGGATAGTTTTCTATTTTCTCCTATATTTCTCTTATTTTCACACTTCACACATACACAACCTTATACCAATTTGACATACATACCAAAATCCTCAAAATACGTACAAGGACACGGTACATACTTACAATCATAATCACATAGTTATAACTAATTAACTAATGCATTAATTTATGAGATCTGGGAATTGAAATTACCGAGTGTTGTAATAATTTCATCCAATTCTATAGTAAATGTCCATCGTAAACTAAATAACTAGATCCAAAATCAAAATAAAACAATTCCCACACCTGTGCAAATATGTACATCAGATTTGGGGTAGCAAAGCTTCAAGATAGAGAAATAACTTTACAAAATTTAACGTGGTTCGGCACTCAAGATTTAATCTTCCCGATCAAGATTTTTCCAAACCTCTTTCTAAGAATCTTACTTCGAGAGTGAGGATCAAACCGATTACAAAGCTCACTTCACATGTGTGAGTTATCTTTACAAGAGCCTAACCATTCTCTCAATCTTACCAGTGACACAAGTCACTTTACAAAGATGAAAAATGAAGTATAAAGAGAAGATATTCTTTTACCAAAAACTCTTCTAAACTTACACAAAGAGCTTTTGATAACCTCTAGTAATCTCAGCAAGAAGATGAAGTTTGAATCACAAGCCGACAAGAAGGAACCTTCAAAAGCCTTTGAAATCTTGATTTGAATTTCGAAATTATTTGCTCAAGTTGTAAAAATGTTGAAGAACACTTGGAACACTTTGAAAATTTTGACTAAGTTGCAAATTGTGTAAAGGTTGCGTCTCACAATGAATAAAACTTTGTTTTTATAGAAGAACCAAAGAACACACAAAATTAGGGTTTTAATATCCAAGAAACCACACAAATCAAATTCAAATTCGTTGGTCAAAGAAAAGGATTTTTCACCAAAGAAAGACGAAGAAGAACATAAAGAATCATGAAAAAATGGCGTAGCACGAATGGGGAAAGAAAATGTACCCGTAGCTTTCGAGAAACCCAAACATGTCAGTTTGTTCTGATAGTCTGCTCTAGCGAGCTAGCAACCTCCTCTAGTGCATTGGTCGGTTTCCTAGAAAACCAAAAATTTTATCCCCATGGTTTCTAGGGAGCTGGCCTTACAACTTGAAGGATGGGCTCTCCGGCGCGCTGGCCATTGTCCTAGCTTCCAAAGACTTGAAAATTTTTCTAGACACTGCAAGCGCTCTGGAGGTAGGGGTGAGCATGTCACCCGCTCACCCAACCCGACCAGACGGACCCGACCAAAAAATGGCGGGTCGGGTCGAGTGACCCTCACAAAGTCAAGTCTATCGGGTCATAAAAGAAGGGGCCCGATTCTATCGGGTCAGGTGACGGGTTTAGGGAAAACCTGACCCGACCCAACCCGCCCAATTAAAATTGATGAGGAATTTGTATAGATATCGAGAATGTTATTTTTTAGCAGTTTTTTTTTGTCAAAATTTGTTAGCAGGTTGATAAAAAAAGGTTTTTCTTCAAAATTAGTAATAGCAAATTGGCCCTATTTTAGGAGCCCAAAAATTTAATACACAAGCCCAATCAACAGCAAATTAGGTTGTTGACCCACAAAAAAAAAAAGCCTTGGGTGACCCGACCAACCCAACCGACCTGACCCGATCATGGGTCGGTCGGCTTTGCCCACCCCAAAAGGCCTTGTCGGGTGTCAGTGGGTGCCATTTCCTGTCACCCGACTTAGGCAAGTCTGGTGAAGGTTGGGCCCAAATCCGACCCGAGCCCACCCCTATTTGGAGGCCTTGATCACGTAAAAGTTGATGTTTTTGCAGATCAAGGACAACTCCAATGGATCAAAACCATTTTGAGCTTGATCTTGGACACATCTATAGCTTGTCTTTGTTTGATCTTAATGTTCTAGTTGTTACACTTAGAAACAGTACAAGTGAAGTGTTATTCATGTTGTTTGTAATCATCAAAATCCCAACATGAGGGTCATTGGTCCTATAGAAAGTTCATAGCTTTCATTATCAGCTCAATCGCAGTCCATTAAACTGGGTCATACACTTTTCAAAAGTCAATTTTGATGACAACTATAGGCAGAGAGTTTTTCCTATTCAAGCCAGCCAAGCAAATGTTATCCTGGATCGATATCCCAACAATGAACGCAAACTGGTTTGGACTTACTAATTTACTTGCCACGATACCTAGATGGTTGGTAAGGATTTTTGAGATTATTTTATAAATGACATTGCGTAAGGATACAGGTCAGAACTCGCTCAAATTTCAAGCTCCAGCCGACTTTGCAATGAGAGCAATAAATGTATGATTAACTTCTCTTAGAAGATTCCCCTTAAAGAAATGGTGAATACCTCGGCAATCATCAACAGCTACCAGGCTCCATTTCTCTTTAAAGAAATGCGCATTAAAGCCATCAAGACCAAGGGATTTGTCTTCATTCATCTGCCAAACAACGTCCTTGATTTCATCATCAGAAACTGGATGCGTGAGAGTATCAAAATCTCTTTCCCCAAGTTTGGGGAACACTATATAATCAGACCAAATAGGTTAGAGCTCCGAGATGTTAGTCCACCCAAGAGGGGGTGAATTGGGTGTTATGGTCAATTTTAAACTTCTCTTCCAATAACTTAATGATATACATGAGTTTATTGGAATTGAATGCAAAAACAGAACTTAGACTAAAATGTAAACGAGACATACACAAGATTTACAGTGGTTCAGCCAAGCCTACGTCCACTACCTAATCTCCCGATTAGGATTTTCTCAATCCACTAACTGATTCTCTTAAGGGTGAGAACCAAACCGTTACAACTGCCCTTTTACAGGTTAAAGGCAAATTTATCCTTTCACAGGCTAAGGATGAATCATTTTCCTTTTTTCGGGATTAGGAAAAACTCATGTTCTTTTTACGGAATAAGAAAAAAACCGTTTTCCTTTTTTCGGGATTAGGAAAAACCCATATTCCTTTTACGGGATAAGGAAGAACGGTTTTCCTTTTTTCGGGATTAGAAAAAACTCATGTTCTTTTTACGGGATAAGGAAGAACCGTTATCCTTTTACGGGATTAAGATGAACCGGTTCTCTTTTGCAGGTTAAGAGATAACCTTAACATGATTTCAATATTGAAATCATTAAGTGAACTATATTCACTTGTCCTGGTTGTTTCAATCCAGAAACACACCAGCATTACAACAAAATAATGTTGGTTCTAACTGAGTAAAACACTTTACAATTAAGCTCAGTACATAGCATTACAAAGATGTATAAATTGAAATACGTAATGCTAAGAGGAAATACACTTACAGTCATTTACCTTTCAATGTTCGGTATTGCTCAAGTGCAGTTTCGAAAAACATGAATGATGTGAAAATCAATTACGTGCTTCTTCGAAAACAATATGATACCAAATAAACTTTGACGGAGAAAATAAAGAACAAGTGTAAATCATAGACACAGAAGGTTTTCAAAATAAATATAAAATATAAGTATGAAAACTTTTGGTTCAGTATTCAGTAGTTGACACAACTACTGATATAGTTTGATCCAGTACTTAAGATATGAAATCAAGTATAACTGTATATCTCAAACTATTTCTCAAATTTTTTCTTTAGTAAGATTGATATCAAATATAGATAAGTGCTGAGAATTTGAGTAGACACCAGATCAAATAGATTTTCAAAGATAAAGTATAATTGAAGCTCAATATGAAAATCTTTTGAATACATAAAGCTATCAGTGAAAAATACTTTGAAAGTTAAGATATTTGAAAAGCATTTTAACACAGACGAACTTTCAAAAAGTGTTGGCACAAAAAAAATTATCGGCGAGTTGTTTTGGTCCTAAGTGTTAGTATTTATAGACTTTATAGGACATAGCCGTTAGACATTTGAAGTTCAAATAATATGAACGTTTACACGCAATGCCTAGAATGTTATATGAAAATAACAACTGCAATTTTCACTAGCATCCTAGTTCTTTTCAAATTACGTGAAAAACGAAAGTTTTAGAAAAACTTAGCTCATGTATCAGAGAAGATCTCTGGTAAATCTGAAAAGGACTCTGTGCAAAGATCTGTTCTGAAAAAGTAGACTTATATAGTGTACTTATTAGAACAATGACGGTTGTTGAATTAGCGTCCTGATTGCACAATCAATGTCCTGACGCATAATATCAACTTTGTCGTTTTGTTCCTTGAGGGCGCTCATTACGTATAAGTGTCCTGCTAAACAATGAAGTGAGGGCGTGAGCATCCTGACTTTCTTTGACACTTAAACGACTTAAGCCTGAGGGCGCTAATGCACAGTTAGCGTCCTGTTATGTTTTAAAACAATTAAGAACATGAGGGTGCTACTTTCCGAGTAAGCGTCTTACCTTTTAAAAACATAAAACACAAGGGCGCTACAAATATGTAAGCGTCTTGATATTTCAAAATATTTGACATTAAGACTAAGTGCGCTAAAAGACAATCAGCGTCCTGAAAGTTATTAAGTTGGTTTTCAATGATGAGGACGCTCCTATCCAGGTAGCGTCCTGATACTTCATCCAACTTATAACTATCAGCATCCTCAAAGATAGATTCTTTGAAGAACTTAGAGATCTTTCAGTAAGCTGATTTTGAGTCAACGTCCTGACAACTTCAGAGGTTGACTAAATGAGGCAGCTACTTATAAGTAAGTGTCCTAATTAGTTAGTTCAATTCAACCTTGAATGTTATCCGACTTATCAAGTTCAGGAGAGCATTGCTAAATCATTAGCGTCCTGAAAGACTCTTTAAAAATAGTTTTGACTCGCAATTAAAAATGCGATTAATGTGAATAAAAACTCGGTAAATTTCAAATTGAACATAGAATATTAAAGCATTTGAAATACCGTAAAGCGTAAGATCAAAACATGTGGATATGCAAGTGGTTTGTGCATGGTTTTGGAAAACGTTTGAGTAATGTCGATTAGAGAAAGATATATCTTAAATACTGTGTATTTCTCATTTTTCCATAATCTTTAAATCTAACTCTTTATTATGAGATCTTCAATAAGTGCTTCGTGCTAGAGTTGAATGTCTTGAACGTTGATCGAAAGATGAAGACTTGAAGCTTGATTGAATCGGTCGAGTGGTGTGATCATTGAGGTCTTTTTGATTGAAACGATCTTGAACGACTGATATGACTTTGAGTTCCTCCATCGAATCGTTCTTTGGCTTTTTGCTTTTCCTGAGGTTCTGGGATGAGATCTTGATTGAGGCTCATTAGCAGACAAAGTAATTTGTTTGTGATCATCAAAATATACTTCATCATAGTATATTTAGGGACGTGCTAAGTGATGAACCGCATAGATTAACATGAGACACCCACCATTGCTTGAAGAAGTCATTAACAACCCTCTTGATTTCATCCTTTGATTCAACACGAAAGTGATAAGTAGGAATTTAGTATATGTTTTAGAGCATGTTTTTGGTGTGTTTTATGGTATTTAATTCATATATTAGGTTAGTTTATCATAAAATTGGTTATTTGATAGTTTTGTCAAGTTTTTGTGTGTTTGCAGTATTTCGATTTGGGTTTTTATAGGTTGGTTCATGAGATTATTAAAGCATGATTCTCACATGATTTGGGTTGTTTTGAAAGTGTTTTGATGGAGCTAAAGTGGACTTGGAAGTTGGAAGCAAGATACATGTACAAATCAAGACAAAAAGGCATGGAAAATTAGCTCAATCCATAAGAGGAAAAAAAGGTGCAAAAATTCAGTGTGTGGGCAAAAATTCAGTGTGTGGGCGCCGCTAGGGGTGGCAATTCGGGCAATTTGGCCCAGCCCGACCCAATCCCACGAGGCCTAAAAATAATCGGGTAGGGCCGGGCCGGGCCGGGCCGAGCCTTATAAAATTTCGGACCGGGCCAATATTAAAAAGTCTTGGCCCAGACCCAACCCAAAAAATAAATGGACTTGGCCTTTGGGTCGGCCCTTGGACCGAGCTTTTAGACATATTTAAATTTAATTTTTTTTGGCCAAATTTAACTATTTCATGGTTTCAAAAATGTAACTATTTAATTATTTATGTTTAGTTTAAGTGTTTTAACTCTTTTTTAACAAATGGTTAGCCACAACTTATTACTATAATCGGTAAACCTATCTAGCTAAAAAAAAGTTAAATTGATAGAATTTAAAATTTAAATAGAAACTAAAATAATATAATAAGAAAATCTTATAAAATTTTATTAAGAAATAGACTAGGCATGTAAATTATTTGTTTTATTTAATTTCATAAATATGTGTTAATTTATTCGAAATGAATGAGTTTATGTATATAGTTGGATAATATCTTTCTTTCTTTCATAATTTTAGTTCAACCCGCCTTATTATAATTTAGTTAAATTCATTATATATTTATTTCTAGCCCTACTATATACTTTTAAAGAGTATACTTAATAAAGTATATTTGGTAAATAAAATTTTAGAGAGTATAGTTACGAAAGTTAAAATGCATACCTGTATTTTTAATTAACTATATGTACTCTTTTTTCGTATTATATACTTAATTGAACATATTTTTAATTATGTATATACAACACAAATTTAAACACTTAATTATATATAAGTATATAACACTCTTCACTATTGTATTTTCCTTATTATACACACTTTAAATACTCTTAATTATGTTTTTTTTCTTTCATTTTGTAAACTCTTAATTATATATATAGTGTATATATATATACATACAAATAAGTTTGTGCGCCGGTATATGTATGTATAATATATTTTTTAATTATATAATACTCTTGAATCTTAATTATGTTTTGTTTTTACCATTTTATATTATAATTATATACTATATATACTCTTATTAAGAAATAGAGTAGGTATGTAGATTATTCGTATTATATACCTAATTGAACATACTCTTAATAATATATATATAATACAAATATCAACCCTTAATTAAATAACACTATTGACTTAATTAAATATATATTATACACTCTTAATCATAATAATACACTTGATTATGTTTTTTATCATTACACACACACACACACATATATATATATTATATTTTGGACACAATGTATTATGTATGTGGTACGTATTATATTTATATATACTATATATACTTTAATTATATAACACAATTTTAATTATGTTTTATTTTTTCATTTTATACTCTTAATTATGTGCACATATATATTTTGTATTTATTATAAAATATATACATACATGCATATATATATATATATATATATATGTGTGTGTGTGTGTGTGTGTGTGTGTGTGTGTGTGTGTGTGTGTGTGTGTGTGTGTAACTTTGTATTAAGGGTATATTATAGTTTACACATACATATATTTTACAGTAAATCTAAAATATATACAAAATTATATATATATATGTGTGTGTGTGTGTGTGTGTGTGTGTGTGTGTGTGTGTGTGTGTGTGTGTGTATGTATGTATGTATGTATAATGTATGTATGTATTATCGGGCCCAATATTCGGGCCTTCGGGCCGGGCCGGGCCGGGCCGGCCCATGTAATAGTCGGGTCCGGGTTTGGACCTGGCCATTTATAATGGGTAGGGTCAAGCCCATCGGCCTCGGGCCAAATATTCACCCCTAGGCGCCGCGACGTCCACAGTTGGTGTCGGGCCTCAACTGTTTTTAGAAACTTTCCAATTTTGAGTATTTCATCCATAACTTCTTCAATTCAACTCCGAATTGGACGTGGTTTGTTGCTATGGACTCGTGATTATAAATAGAATGTAATGAAGAGAAAAGGGACGACTAAAATCAAAGAAAAAAATATTGTGAAGAGCAAGGAAGACGGCTAAGGTTGGAAGCGAAGAAGAGCAAGATTGAAGATCATTGAAGAATCTCCAACACTTTCCCTTCCTTCTACTTGATTTTTCTGGTTTTAGATTCATGTTTATCATATTATTTCATGCTTTCATGTCTTTATTCATGAACTAAATCCTCTATCTAGAGGTGTAGATCAATCCAAACTCGATACTATGCTTTAGGTTTTATTGTTTTGATTATTGTCAATAAAGTTTCTAGTTTATTTTTGTTTTTCTCGGTATAATGCTCTTAATTCCTTGGCCAAGGATTGGATGCTTCTAGACTTGAAATAGGTGCCCGAGAGGGGGTATTTTGGGTTGGAACAAGGAAGATATAACCTAGGTGATCGCGAGACCGAGAGGAGATCGAAATATATCTTGAAGTCATTGAAGATAACCATAGATCTTAATGAGTTATTAGGGTTTTAGGGCTTTCATTGAAAGAGTTAAACCTATAATTCTAATAGCATGTTCTAACTAGCGCTCGAGAGAGGGAGTTAGTAACGTTAGGGTTTTTGACTTATAAACAAGGAAATTGAGTTGATGATAATCTCATATTCATGTATAGTTGAGAGGGTAGTGAGATTGAAACTCTAGACGTTTCTTGAATTGATTTTTCTTATTTACATTGCATTGCTTTAGTTTACTTTCTAGCTATTTAATTATTTATTTATTTTACTTAATCACTTGAATTTGATTTTCTAAATAAAGTTAGGGTTAGTGAAATGGTATTTAGTGTGAGTGTCAATCTTAGAGGACGACAACCCGATATCTCATCGGTTTTATATTATAGCAAGATATCGTACGCTTGCGGTTTGAACATAATAGAAAGTCATTTTCCAATTGGGTGAAAGAGATTTGATTCTTGTTGTTCCTCCTTTGTAATACATTATGAAAGAATCTTGTATTGCAATCTCCCAGCTTTAACTAGGTCATGTGTTGCTTACTTTTATGTGCATACTTTTAAGTGAAGATAGAAATGCAAGAATGCACTCTTTGAATTATAAACCAATGAAATGCAACATAAATGTACCCTCGACATAAAGTAGATGATGCAACAAATTGTGAGTGTAAACTATGGCAAATAATGTAGTAAATACAACAAATAATAAACTTAGAGACTCCCAAGGTCAAACCTCAAGGATTGGCGGATGAGTTTCTAAACTAAGGTTTGCTACAAGTGATGATAAAACATGAAAAATGAGAAAAAGACAACATATGAGTTAAGTGAGAATACTTGTGAATGATGAATGATAACGTAAGAAACAATAATAAGATAAAAAAAATTAGGGCATTAGAGTAGGCTTAATCCTTCTCTCTTATAGTCCTTCTTGAGTAAAATGATTAGGGGTGGAAATAACTAAAGAGTTTTCCCACCCACAAAGATAAATATTGTAACACCAAATATATTAAAAAGTAGTGTTTTTCCACAAGAGGTATTTATCATAAAAATACAAAATAGAACTAGAGTTCTATTGTGTGAAAGCAAAATGCGAATTCTAAGAATGTGAAATACATGATATGACACATCAAAGAAAACTATAAAAAGTTACACTACAAGATAAAAATGAAATACCTCAATCTTTCATTAGATTTTGCAAAATCAACTATACAAAATACATAATATAATGTATGAAGCTTAATACAATATCCAACAAAAGCATGAGAGAACACATATGCCAAGTAAATCAAAATATAAGTATTACCCAAGAATTCTCAAAAAGAGGGTGGAGAGAGCTTCCTCTTAGCCTTAACAAAAGACTTAGACTTCTATGGATTTGAAGGCCATAAAAGAACAAACATAAAAAAAAGTGAAAAATGAAAATAAGAGTAGGGAAAGCTCGTAAGTGATCAAGGGAGAAAATGAAAATAAAAGACACTCTTCAAGTGTGGATTTGAGAGGTTTAAATAGATGATCAAGGGAGAAGATGAACCAATGGGAGATCGTCCAAGGGTGATGTGGATGAATGGTTCAAATGGTTCATGTTCTACTTACCCTTCTTGTATAAGATGGCAGAAAATTCAAGTTAAAGGGGGATAGATAGCCATGTATAGTAAAGAGCACGGGGAAGGGTAGCCTAAATCAAGGAGAATGTGGTGTATAAGAAAGACTTTTCCTAATGGTGATTAGGAGAAAAAAGAGAAATAAAAGGGATTAGGACTAAGCTTAAAGGGAAAATGAAACATGTGGGACTATTGGGAAGACAACTTAACAAGTCACTATTAGCCTTGGTACTCTCATAAATTCAAATTCATCCCTTGGATTTTTCCCGAGACCCGCGATGATGTATGATGAAGATGTCTCTATGTGTGTCATGTGTCCTTTTTGACTTGAGATTCCTCCAACTTCCATCATAATCGTAGATGTTCCTTGGATTTACAAAATTTTCACTCAAATGATGAATGAATGCGATGATGCCATGTTTCATGAAACCAAGTAGGGGATGACTTCTCAAAATTAATGATCTCAGGGCTCCTAAGCTCACATGCTCTAATATGGACAACTTCTCATTACATTTATTTTTACTACAATTAGCACAAATATCACATAATGAGAAATAAAACTATAATGAACTTGAATTATGCATGTGATTTGAAAATTAATATATTTGCTTATTAGAAAATGTATCAATATCATCATGCGAGATCTCTATCTTATTATACTTTCTTCTCTAGTCAAAAGGTCATCCAGCTTTTTTCGAAGTGCCATCTCCTTCCTGGCTGTCTCTACATCCAATGGGAATAGTTGGAGTTTGTGTTGGGTATTCTCCAACTTGTTTCTCACTCTCGTTAACTCCATACACATATCACCAAAGACATCTCTATGCCAAGCCTTCAACTCTCCCTTGACAAATTTCAACCTTTGGACTAACTCAAATTTATGTTCACTTAAAGATATAATTAAATAGTCAATTCTATTATTTCTGGTAATGTATCTTAAAGCTAAGACAATATATTAGTAATAATAAGTATCATTGAAATTAGTTTTCATTGATACTATAAAGCACACTATAATGATAATAAACACAGTGATAATTTTTTTGTTATTGATGGCAATTATCACTAGTGAAAAAAGTATATAGATTATTTTGTGGAAAATGTAGCTACAGATCTTTGGTATCACGCAACAAATTATAATATTATTAAATTGCAAAATGTTAATCTAACTACACAAAAATACAACTATATATGCAACTACACATTCACATTCATCAGATCATTTATTACGCACATTGAGATGTGTCACATGGACATCCAATGAACATCGAATATGAAATGGCACCTATAGTTGCATTTTTTGTAATTAAATTAACATTTTCTATCACAAAATCAAATTATTTGATGGAATTATATTATTTATTGACAAAATGTTGTTTTGTTGCTATGATGAAAAGTGACAAGCTACTAGTGATAAATAAACGATATAAATGAGACATTTAGTGATAAAATATGTTGTTGGGAAAGATCTAAACAATTATTTTTTATTTTATTTTTAAATATTTGATTTCTATTCATCTCTATTGTGAATATAGGGTCATTTCAAACATTTTACAGTTACCAAAAAAAATACCTAAACACCTAAACATTAACAGCCAAATGGCCTATGTACATTTCACATGTATATCATTAATTAGAAGTATACAATTGATCATAGGTATTTTTATTTGTTTAAATGATATTTATTTATTAATAAGGCCGTAACAAATGGTCAATGTTAATTGCACATATTGACAATTTGCCTAGGGTACTGTAATTAATGCTTCGCAGTTGAAACAGCTATTTTGAACATCTTCTTTTCTCGAAATCTCATGTGCTTACATTTATGGCTAGCTAGTGATAAATTTATATATGTTCTTACTAACTTCAGATGATCATGGTGTGCACCTGATCAGTTGCCTTATTCCAATATTTATAAAGATGTGGAGCTCTTTTTCTTTTATATATATATATATATATATCCTTTTATCTAAAGCTGGATTTAAAAATAAATATTTACATAAAGCGTAATGCTATGGTCATTGACATGTTATACTACAATATAAACTACAACACCTTATCATTTTTTGAATTGCATCGATCATGCAAATATAATAATACGGAGATGTTACTTTCACTATACTACACACTCCATTAATCAATGTGTAACATCACTCTTAAATATGACAACGTGCATGTATACACATTTCTTTTATAAGAGAACAAAAGTATAATTGTATTGATGGTATTCACTTATGCATAGACATTTTTATACCATATATAAAGACTTAGATTTATAAGTACTAGAGTTGTCTTTTTTTTTTTTTTTTTTTGGTGAAGGCAAACTATAGTTGTCTTAAAACGTTTGGAAAAAAAATGAAATTATAGTATGTTTCATACGAAGTCTTAACTGTCCCATGCAACTTTGCCATTGCCTCTTTCAAAAAATAAATAAAAAATAAAAAATCTTTGCCATTGCCACAAATCTTAGTAATTTAACTTAACCAACTTAAGTAATTAAACTCAATTAAATCCATTTAATTAATATGTGAAAAGAGATATAAATCAAGTTGATGTGCATGATGATTCAATCCCATTAGGTTGAGTTATATGAGATCACATGCATCTTCCCACTTTAACATCATTTCATCAATAAAAAAAAATTAAGGGTTCTCTCCAAATTTTATATTGAATTTTAAATTTAAATTTCATAATTAAATGTTTGAATAAAAAAGTTAAAAATGAATTTATCTTCTTTTCGATAGTTGTTTGCTAAAGAATGAAGTTGTTAATTTAATGAGGGTGGGCCATTTTTCATTTCTAATTATAAAACCAGCTGGTCTGGTCCTCAAGCGGGGACTTATCCATGTTCTTCATTCTTAGAAGTTGAAAATGATAAAATGTTTAAAAATTAATTATAATACAATAAATTCACATTTACTTCCATCGAGAACACCACATCACGCTCTTTATATATTTATTTTTATTTTTATTTTTTTCTTTTTCCTTTATGTGGAAAACTCACGAGCGCGGCATGTGCATGAATATAGCCGCGGAGAACATGAGCTCAGAATCACGTCATCATGTCGTTTGTCCAGCATTTGCACCCAAAAACATTACAATACTTAACTTTTTCAAAAAGAAAAAAATCAATTACTTATAAGATGATATTAACAATTACAAAATAATTTGTAATTCTTAATAAGAGCAGTGCCAAGGATAACACATTCCAATTGCATCAACATAAAACGAAAAAAAAAAAATGATGGTTAGAAAGTTTTCTTTAAAACTGTTTAAAGTGATATATGGCTTTCTTTTTTTTCTTTCTTTTTTTTTAGTTTCTCACGAGATATCTCCACACCCTTCGAGTATGAGACTAGTCCACGATCAAGACAGAAACAAAATAATAAACCTCTCTAAACGAGAACACCTCCAAAAAATAAACCTTAAAAAAAAATAAAAAGATGTTATATTTGCTTAATGACAACAAATGATTGATTTATAATTTCATCGACCATTGATGTCATGCAAGAACTAATTTCTTTCTTCTCATACACATCAGAGTATGTTCTAATAAGCCAAGACTTCATTGTTTTTTTTTTTGGTCAAGGTTATATTATAATTCAATCTCCATTTAAAGAGTACATAATTCAATCTCCATTTAAAGAGTACATCCGGCCAATAAAACATAATATATTCATGAGTACATTGCAAACATAACAAGTGGGCCACAAGGGCACCACAAACAGTAGAGCAAACACCAGTAAGACAAGAGGACTGTCACCCTAACAACACTCAAGATTACGTCCTGATTTTAATATACCTTAATAGTACAAGGAGTTAAACCCTAATCACAAAGATGACAAAGGTTCACAACAACGAAAGGCAAAGTGCCATTAGCTAATAAACTTAAACTTGAAAAGGCCCTTTGCTTCACTCTTACATTAACATCATCAATTTTTCTGTAAAATTGTCTGTTAATGAGATTCAATTAGTAAGTACTAAGATTCCTCTTCCACATTTCCCAAAAAGAAAGAAAGCCCTGAAGCCTGAAGATGACAAGTGTTCAAAACAACCACCAAGGCAAAGTGCCATTGGCCAATAAACTTAAACTTGAAAAGGCCCACTTTGCTTCACTCTTACATTAAGATCATCAATTTTTCTGTAAAATCACCTGTTAATGAGATTCAATTAGTAAGTAGTAAGATTCTTCCAGATATCCCAAAAAGAAAGCCCTCCTAAGCAGCTCCAACCTACAAGTTTCCTGTTTTCAAGTGCAGTAAGTTGAGATGAGAGTACAGCCTTTCTCTAAATGAACATTCTGCAATTGAGACCGAACCATTCACATAATAAAAGTAATAAACGCAACACCCATTTCCTATTCAAATTCAAATTATCTCCCAGCGATTCCCAGGAAGAGGTCTTACACAAAACCATGGTGTATGCATAACAAAAATATGCAGCAAAAAACACCCATAATTAAAAAGAAAGAAAGAAAAGAAAGGAAGGAAAAAAGAAAACCTCAGCTAGAGCAGCATCCAACTTTCTTTAATGAAGAAACATCATCTTTGACATTTATCTTTTCCCCCTTGGAGGGGACGGCTGAAGCGCCTCCATCATCACCTGTCTCCACCGACTTCTTGCTTACAATATGGTAGATTTGAGTCAAAACCTCAGCAAATGCATTTTCTACATTGGTTGCTTCCAATGCAGAAGTCTCCATGAAGTAGAGAGACTCCCTCTCTGCAAAGGATTTTCCATCCTCGGTTGAGACAGCCACTAGATGACGGAGATCAGACTTGTTGCCGATGAGCATAACAACAATGTTGGGATCTGTGTGGCCTCTTAGTTCCTTTAACCACCTCTCGGTGTTCTCAAAAGTGGCATGTCGAGTTACATCATATACAAGTAGTGCTCCTACAGCTCCGCGGTAATAAGCACTAGTAATGGCACGGTACCTGTTAAGTGAAGGTTATATTTAACAAATGTATAAGGTAAGGCTTGCACTTAGAGAAAACAACTAAGAAATGAGGGAAAAACGTCGCAAACTAATTTGCATGATAAAGAAAAAACAAACAAAAAAAAAAGGAAGAGGAAAAACTATAGCACCATATGCAAAATTTTGACATAGGGCATGCTTTACAGAGGAAGTGATATGTAAGCCTTTCACAAACAAAGATAATACATTAGAGCTTGGATGTAGTTAAAAGGTCATCAAGGTGAAGGCCTAAGTTACTTCTAAAACCTCTAGGTAGATCCAAAGATGTTTCTTTCAATGTGTTTAGTTTCCTGGTGAGAAGATTTCTGAATTTATGAGTAAGTAAAATGTACGATTAGCAGCCAAAAGAACTTTTTCTACTGAACTTGTAAGGTTGTTCTAATGGTTCAGCATCCGTTTAAGAAATGAAAGAGAGAGAGAGTTGCCAAATAATTAGGTCCTGAAACATGAAAAAGCATATATTAGGGGCATTCAGAGACAAATTCATACAAATTGATACAAGGAGAAATAAGATTTGGAAGAAGAAATTAATACTATCTGGGAAGAAATAGGTAGCAGCTGCATTAAAAGTGTGGCAAAAGACATACTAGGCGAATCTAGAGTAAGACATTTAAAAAGTATGAAGATTCGGTAGTGGAATGAGGATGTTCAAAAACACAGTAGAGCTAAACGTCATAAGAAATACTAATATTAGGTATGCGATACAGTCATAAGTGTATCAAAACTAAGGCCCTAGGGATGGGGAAATGAGTATATACGTAATTGCTAAACTGTTGGAGAAGAAAAGTAGAAGCCTAAACACATTCAGTAGATTAAGGGTATGTTCAAAAAGAATCCTTGTTTTCAATAAGTGAACGACAAGTGGAAGGGCTGTTTAAAATATTTATTAAGGAACGTATACTGAATGGTGGTTTAGAAGAGATCGGTGACACAGATCAAATTGAAAACAGTAATTACTCAGGACTAAACGACCTTCAAGAAAAACAAATCTTTTGTACATTTATGGGTTAGAAAAATCAAGTTTCTTGATTGAAGGGACAAACTCATTAAGAGAAGTGCGACCTCAGCACCACATCTATCGAACCGGGCATTCTTCCAAGCCTATGCATGTGTATCGATTGAACAAAGCATCATTTGATCTAGAGAAGGCTCCAAGGGCTTGGCTTGATAAGCTTAGAACTACTCTACTAGCTTGGGGCATTACTAATGGACAATCCGATCACTCCTTGTTCTTACTTGAAAAACAAGGGAGAGTGATGAGCTTACAAAGCCCGCTGTATAAATCTCACAATTGACATCATATATGCATTAATAAAAAGATGCTATGTACACATCAGCATATGGAAGTTCTTAAGAACATTAAAACAATAGCAACACCCATATGATTAATACCAAAAGGTAAGGAAAAGCCTGGGAATTGTTGACCCCTTATCATAATTAACTAAATTATGTAACAAAATCATTAGAACTAAAAAGGGAGCAAACAAATGGAATAGTGACTGATTAACATAAGAAAGGGAACATTCAAAGTTGAATTATGATTTATCTACCACGGTATTAAACTTATGAGCCATAAAATGAAGATTTAGGCGATTGATAGAACATGTACTATGACATAGAACTAGAGTGTCAGACAGCATCAGAATTCATGCCCAAGCATGATTCTGTTTTCCTATTTAAGCCAATTGGGGAAGTTCAGAGTGATCAGTAATGGTGTTTATATAACTAGAAAAAGCCTAAATAGGGCATCTCAGAGGATTATTCTGTGAGACTTCAGAAAAGAGAGAATTCCCATGTAGTTGCGCAAAGATTGTGATTACAATAGGTTCATATAAAGAACCATAGGCAAGTTTTTATACAAGTAAAACTAACGAAATAGCTACAGTATAGTAGAGAGACACCCTAAAGTTATATTTTCTTTTTCTTAACACAATTATTTATAAAGAGGGTAATACTAAGAAAAATGTCACCAGCAACCCTTACCAACAGCAAAGCGCTTCCTCGAAGGTAAAGTAAGCACTGTAGATAGGTGTAGTGTAAGCAAGCAAGGGGGCAAAGCGGTAAGCAAACATCCATGAAAAATGTCACCCATGCAAATTAGAGCAGGATGTTTAAGTGTAGAAGTGAACCTAGAATAATAAGTGAATATTATGAAGATTGAAAGGGAACATAAAATTTACAAATGACTAACAATCTTATAGTGAGAAAATTATGACCAAGGGGATAAATCCATTTAGGAGAGCAAGGGGTAGCACAAGTTTGCGATAAAATAAAGTTGGATGAAGGAGGTTAAGCCAAATGAGATGGAAACCAGAAAACACGCCAATGAGAAAGACCAAGATTGTGCAAGAAGACTGCAAGTTAGAGACAATTATATAAAAGCAAGTAGAAGGTCAAAATTGGCTTAAGGTTGAAATCATCAGGAAAAAAAGGTAAAGGTTTCCTCAAACTAACTAAAAGCATGACCATAGATAGAGTCGGAGTGTATACAACATTCCTGTAGCTGGCCTCAAATAATTGAGATATAGGGTTACATTGTTATTGTCAGATTTTATTAAAAAGAAAGAGAGAAAATACATTTTAAGAAGAAATATTAAAATGTGTTTTCTTTGACTACGTGTTTTTCTGTATATTTTTTCTGATTTTTGGGAAAGAAGGCCTTTTCTCAACCTTTTTTTTCTTCCTTCTTCGTTTATTTTTTTCCTTCTTGTAGTCTAGATGCATGTATGTCAAACATTGGCTGATTACATACTTCTTTAATACATTATGGGTTGCATACATAGATATTCTCGTAGAATGCATGCATACAAGTGAACATATACAATGTTATCCACTATACACAGAAGGTGATACAGTAGAAGCATATGATACACTAAAGGAGAAAATATATATCAATAATCTGGGATAGACAGTAAATTTATAACACATACAAAAACAATGTTATTCATTTGGAGCACTGTATAGGCGTATACATATTTCGGGTTGCTATGGACCATAGACTGGTGATAACAAGTTAACAACGTTGATGCTTAAGCTGCTGATAATGGAGTTACTGCTACATAGTTATACTTAGTTATTTAGCTTGGGATAATCACGGTGGTTCTTATAGGGACAGAGATTTGTTGAATTTTGAGTGAAGAAGAAAACCTGTGGCATTGCTCTAGTTTACTGATATTAAAGATTTAGAACATTGATAAGAGCTGCTAAAGATACGGGCCAAGTTCAAGAGCAGCAGCACTTGAGTGTGGATAAATTTGCATTTATGAATATACATAGAAATTGAAATATTTTAATATAAGAGGTATACCCATGTATAAGTTTAAGTGTAAACCACAAAAATTAGAAATGAACATATTTGAAAAATAGTAGGAATAGCTCATAAGTTCCAATTGAAGATAACACAAAAGAAAACTAATTAAGATGATTTGAACAAATGTAATGAAGACCATTAGATGCTTTGGTTGGGTTAAGTGATACTAATTATTAAAGGCAACCATAGGGAAAGAGGAAAACAAATCAATATGTAAAGAAACAATTAAGGAAGTTAGAGCTATTAGTAATGTAATTGAAGATCTAGTCGTAAGAGAGCAGAGTGGAGAAAACCTATGTAGTCGGAACTTAGAAAAAAGCTTTGTCAAGTTATATCAAAGTTCAATGTGTGTGTGTGTGTGTGTGTGCGTGCGCGCACGGGGATACATGTGCCCCCAACATGTGTAACATGCGTACCATACTTTTATACACCACCAATGCATGGTTCCACTTAAGTAAAACATAGAGAAACACTGAGCATGACAATCATTGTTTTGAAAATCATTTTAGGCATACGCACCAAGCCACTCCTCAAGGTGAGGCACTCAAAAAAGTCTCAAAACTTATGCCTTAAGGTCATTCTATGAGGCTTAAAATAGTAAAACTACTAACCTAATAAACTTAAAACTTTTGACCATGAAAGTATTCTAATTGCAATATTGCATCAACTAAAAAATATGGAGAAATGGAAAGACCTAGTATTTTTACAATTATCTGTTATCATTCTATTTGTTCACGCATTTAATTGTTATAAAACTTAAATTTTGGAATGCTTAACTTATGATATGTGCTCACTTAGCTCTTAATGATATTAGTGACAATGAAAATAATAAGTATATTAAGAGAAATCAGGCAAGTACTCTACAAAGAAATAAAACCAGTTTATATTTTTGTTTATTTAGATGTTTCTTCTTTTAGTATTGATACTTGTAATTTTGAATAGTTTTCTTTTGGCTGAGTTTGGTTCGTCATCTGGAAACTTGAATACAACTCAAAAGTGAAAATTCAGAAAAAAAACATTTTGTTGTTACCTAAAAACAACTTGTTTCCTTTGTAAATCTCACGAAACTGTTTTCAGATTTCAACTTACCAAGCGCATATTCTGTGTTTTCAGATTTTTGGATACAGAAAACTGTATCTGAATCATAAACCAAATGCACCCTTAAGTTTTTATCAGCTTTTTTCTGTATTTTTTTAAAACAATGTGAGGTTTACGCCTCATACCACCTTAAGGCTTACGCCTCGCCTCATAAAGGCAAACCAACTCAATTACGCCTCACATTTTTTTAAACCTTGATGACAATATAAAACTTCGTATGTAAGGATATGTAAAATCAGCCCTTCTGCTTGTGTGAAGTGCACAAAGTTTCCATCAATAAAGGTCCATGTGCACCCCAAATTTGTGAGCCATGTGTAAGTGTATAGCCATACACAAGTACTTGACAAATTGACCCACAAACGTGAAAGTGAAAGGTTGCACTCTACATTTTGAATTTGAACAAGTCAAGGATGTAACTTAACCCAACAGATCATCAATATGATGTCGTTGTGGCATGGTAGATATTACATCCAAATTTGAACCAACTCCAAGTCATATACAAAGTTGTGTCAGAACCAAGACACCCCGAAAAGAATACCCAAGAAGAGCCCAAACATAATAAAAATAAAAAAGGGGAATAAAATGAAGAAGATGTCCTCTGTCACGGCCAAGAGAATTACCTCGCTCGCGGTTGGGAACAACACCTAGGCCAAGGCCGACTCAAACCTTGCCTCGGCCAAGGCAGGGACACCATGCTTCAGGCATGGCTAAGGCACATCATGCCTTGACCAAGACCAAGGCACACCTTGCCTCGGCCATCACCAAGGCACAACTTGCCTCGGCCATCACCAAGGCACAACTTGCCTCAGCTATCGTTGAGGCACAACATGTCTCGACCATGGCCGAGCAACTTGCCTCAGTGTGCCTCGGCCATGATTGAGGTGCCCTCGGCCACGACCGAGGGCTCGCTGACGGTCATGGCCGAGATTCACTCAAGCGCGACATATGTTGCACGCCGACCCAAAACATACTTGATCATGATGACGCGCATCTCGAGACACATGTTGACTCGTATATCCCTGATAAGGAAAGAGCTTAAATGCTATCTTGTAATCAATAGTTGTTATAAACGTAAAGGGTCCACCTAGCAGTATAAAAGAACCATCATTCTTCAATAAAGGGGTATGCTCTAAACTCTAAATTCTTTACACTTATTATTTTCTCTCCCTTAGAGACTAACTTAAACATCGGAGTGTCTCCGGTGGCACCGGGCAGGTTGCTTGTGTGCATTGAGCGAAAGAAAGTTGACCATACAATGGAGAACAAATCAGGACCAAGGCGGACGCTTCAATTCGCCTATCCATGGAGATTTTTATTATAAGTAGAGATTAGACATAAAGCGGTCATCCTGGCCCTCTTGACGAGGATGCCCATCCCTCCGTAAGTAGAGACCACGTCAAAGCTGCTTGTCTCAACCCCTTATTTACCGAATGCCTTGCTTGTTAAGAGTCTCTTTGATGTCTTTTGGCCAAGCTTTGCACCCCCTATTCTGGGTGCGATTTTTGGCAGAAACATTTGGCGTCGTCTATGGGGAGCGACTGATCAAGTCTATTGCCCTATCAACATCAGCGGAAGTTATGCATCACATCACCTAAAAAGCAACTGAGAAACCAGCAGGAGCAGATCTCGACATTGGAAGACATATCGCCCCTCCGAAATGGGGGGCTTCCCCTCAAATTATTTTAGTGCCAGAAGATATTAGGGCCAATTTGTCGGTGTATGCCATAATTGCATGAATGACACTTCCCTTCATTAACAAAATCCTAAACGCCCTGCTTCCGTATAAGATAAAAGTTCACGAAAGGAGTTCTACGACGAGAAGAAAAATCCCATCAATCATCTTGCAAAGTACAATTCTTAGACGAAGCTGCATGATGCGTACGACCACACACTATACTTGAATTTCTAGTATACTTTAACTGGAGCTACCCCGAGTTGGTTACGGGGCTACAACTCAAGTTTGTCCACTCTATCAAACAACTCAGTCGATCCTTCGTTAGTTATTTCATGGGATCAAGAGCAACAAGGAAGCGTCCACACACCCTCTCTTGGTAACGCAGAAGAAGGGTGAACCACTAAAGGAGTATATTATGCGCCTCGCACACAAAGCATCCAGAGTAGAGGGATATTTAGATGGTATCGCATTAACTGCTATAATGGTGGGGCTGCAAGATAGAAAATTATGGTGGTAATTTGCCCAAAACCCCATAAGAAGTTTCGAAAAGCTGCTCCTTAGGGCGAAAGAGTACATGAATGCAACATAATCGAATGTTGCAAAAAAGGATGTCCAAGGAAAATATGGGACATCCACCAAGAACGAAAAGAATACAAACATAAACCGAAGGGAGAAACTGTGGCATAAGCATGATCGAACATCGCCTATAGTCAACATTTAATGCCAAACATTGCATGACAACAAACGAGACATTTGTGCAGTGATCATCTCCAATGTGCTCATCGATTTGTGCTCCCCGCCATGTATGACATCACAATGGGAAGCAATGCCCAAAACCTCTTCCTCATGATCAACCTTCGCAAAGTTCTCTAGAGCTATTTAAAAAGATAAGTATATCATTTCGCAAATCAACGTATCAAGCCCTAAATTAACACTTTTTGTGCAATGATACGTGACAATGTGTGGTAATTTTCAGAAGAATATCTACTAAGTCTTGGAGGAACGACAAATTCGACGAATCAAAGTGATCACCTATAACAAAGGAACAAAAACCAGCTCCACTGCCTCAGCGCCTGCTCATTCAAGCAAACAATAAGGGGGTCGGTCCACCTCGAGATATGCACTCCTTATGGTTGAGCTACACTCCCTAAAAGGCTACGACAATGGTGTGTCACACACCAAATGTGGCAAAAGGCTACAATGACCGAGCACTACACACCCCAAAGTAGCAAAAGGCTACAGCCAATCGTGCGCCACACACCCAAAGTGGCAAAAGGTTACGGTCAATCGGGCGCAACACACCAAAAGTGGCAAAAGGCTATGGCCATTGTGTGCTACACACCCCAAAATAGCAAAAGGCTATGGACAATAATGCGCCATACACCCAAAGTGGAAACAGGCTACAACCACGGTGCGCTACACACCCCAAAGTAGCAAAGGCTATGGCCACTCATGCACTACACACCCCAAAGTAGCAAAAGGTTACGACCACCTACAAACGAAAGGCTACGGTTGATGGTCTTCAAAAGGATACGACCACTTACACACGAAAGGATACAGTCGATCATCAACAAAAAGCTACAAACACTTGAGAATGGAAGGCTAAATTATTGTCAACCAAGGAATACGACCATGTATAAACAAATAGCTACAACCGATCGTCCTCAAAAGGCCATGACCAACATTAAAGCTACAGCAAGTCACTGAGGCTACATACCCCAAAATAACAAAAGGTTACAACCCACAAGGCGTCACACCCACGGAACACCAAAAGTCCAAAGTCCGCGACCAATGATCCGTCCAAAATGAATCAATGTCGACGTAACGCCAAGTAAGAGAACACCTTATGACGAACATACACCTTCACATAGTAAGTGGGAAAACCAAACAACAGGTCCTAAATCAAATAAGGTCGTCGCAACCTTGATAACAACTCTTGCAACACAAACCTAAAGGAACATCAAACATGAGCATACATCCTTACAAATTTGAAGCCCCAAGCAATGACTACATCAATAAGTCATGCCTTCTATGCAAGCTACATCGCATATTTTGTCCCTATGTTCTTGACGACCCCCTCTTGTATGCTAAGTCATTACAACACACCAAAAGAGTTGAGAGTAACAATGATTACCCCAGGGAATCAGAGAAATAAAAAATCTCGTACAATAACAAGACTAGAGCTTGCAAAATGAACCCTCATACTCAAAATGCAAGTAAGTCATATACGTTGTCAAAGCCCATGGAAAATAAGCTCGAGGACTATTCCCCTCGCCCACTCACTTACTACTTCAGAATGAAAATAGGATTTTCATAACCTTGAAGAAACATCAAAATCATATAACTTTAGAACTTAAACTCTTTTCTCACATTTCCCCCTTCATCCATTAAAAGGTTGCAGAAAATGCCTAGTCTCATTCCATGAGAGTTAGGAGTAACAATGATTACCCCAGGGAATCTGAGAAATAAAAAATCTCGTACAATAACAAGACTAGAGCTTGCAAAATGAGCCCACATACTCAAAATGCAAGTAAGTCATATACGTTGTCAAAGCCCATGGAAAATAAGCACGAGGACTATTCCCCTCACTTACAACTTCAAAATGAAAATAGGATTTTCACAACCTTGAAGAAACATCAAAATCAGATAACTTTAGAACTTAACTCTTTTCTCACATTTCCCCCTCCATCCATTAAAAGGTTGCAGAAAATGCCTAGTCTTATTCCATGAGATGGCGCAACATGAATGCATTAGCGTAAACCACCTCTTTTTGTGTCGTCTACCGAAGTGCGAGACCATACTTCTACATAAACTCACACGAGGATGACAGAAACCAACAAACCAAACAATCTCAATAGCAAAACAAAAATTGTCTTGTTTATCACAAGGGTAGAGACCGCAAGTACCAAGCAACATTTATAACAAAAGAAAGAAGATAACTGCAGTTAGCCACGAGTTTAATGCTGCACAGGCATAAAACAAACTTAAAAACAATCTAGTTTAAGATGTTTGAAGCACGAACATCCAAGATAAAAGGGGTATGGGGCACAAGACAACTAGCCCGCCAAATAAGCTTTACAAGGCATGTTAGGCCAATAAGGACCTAGAACAAATGACGTGGAAAATGAAAGAAAACCTAATTAATCAAGTTTAACCAAGAGATCAAAACACCACCAAAAATACGACGAGATAGCTTAAGTACATGAAACATGATCTTAAACGACTTGAGAAGGTCGTCAAGATTCCAACATTATTATGAAAAACTTAAAGCCAATGAGAACAAAAGACTTTGCAAACAACTAGGTAAATCGAAACTCAAAATGATGAGCACCCCAAACTTTCACTTCGACACACTTATCAGAGGCTTACTGTTACACCCAAAATTGAACTAACTCCAAGTCATAAACAAAATTGTGTCAGCACTGGAACTCTCGAAAAACAATACCCAAGATGGGCCAAAACATAACAAAAATAAAAGGAGGAATAAAATGAAGAAGATGCACTCGGTCGTGGCCAAGAGAAGTACCTCGGTCGCGGCCAGGAACAACACCTTGCGAAGGCAGAATCACACCTTGCCTCCGCCATCGCCAAAACACGCCTTACATCGGCCATGGCCGAAGCAAGGCAAGAACATCATGCTTTAGTCGAGGTCGGGGCCGGGGCCATGGCTAAGGCACACCTTGCCTTGGCCATCGACGAGGCACAACATGCCTCGGCCAAGGCCATGGCACAACTTGCCTCAGTCATGAGAGCTACCCTCGGCCACAGCCGAGGGCTCGCCTCCAATCATGGCCGAGATTCACTCACGCACGACGTAAGTCGCACGTCGACTCAAAACATACATGATCATGATGACACGCATTTTGAGACACATGTTGACTCATATATCCCTGATAAGGAAAGAGCTTAAATGCTATCTTGTAATAAATAATTGTCATAAACGTAAAGGGTCCACCTAGCACTATGAAAGAACCATCATTCTTCAATAAAGAGGTATGCTCTAAACTTTAAACTCTTTACACTTATATTTTCTCTCCCTCAGAGACTAACTTAAGCATCGGAGTGTCTCTAGTGGGACCCTCCAATGTCACCGTTGTTTTGCAGGTTGCTTGTATGCCTTGAGCGAAAAGAAGTTGACCGTACGATGGAGAACAAATCAGGACCAAGGCGAACACTTCAATTCGCCAATCCATGGAGGTTCTTATTACAAGCAGAGGTTAGACATAAAGTAGCCATCCTAGCCTCCCTGATGAGGATGCCCATCCCGCCATAAGCAGAGACCACATCAAGTTGCTTGTCTCAACCCCTTATTTATCGAACGCCTTGCTTGTTAAGAGTCTCTTTGATGTCTTTTGGCCAAGCTTTACATCCCCTATTCCGGGTGCGATTTTTAGTTGAACTGTAGACATACAAAATTATCTGCAAATACATAATTACTTTGTGTAACATGTGACAGAATTACACCCATATGCTAAGGTATATACATTTATTTTGTTGCTATCAACTAGTTGTTGTGAGTTTCATTAGTATGACCATATTGCCATGTGCATTCGCCTCATAAACACATTCTAAACTAAGCAAGTTGTCAAGTAATATAAATGGTATACATCCTTCAAACATAAATATTTGTGGCCATGTATCTTGGAAGCAAATTATTGATGTCCATACAACATCCATTTGAAAATATATTGACCAGTTAAGATTCCTCCACCCCATCACCCCCCATTTGTTGAATCTTTGACAAGGCTAATGGAGAACCTGTGGGTTTAATCAATCCTTGTTACTCTTCATATCAAATTTCACTTCTTGTATGGATCATTTTAATTCAATTAATTTTGCTAATGGCAAGAATTCTAAGGTCACTTAGGCAATGGCTTTAATTATTTGCCAATTTTTTTGGAGCACGTGGAGGATTGCAATATGGTATGGTTTGAGAATGGAGAAGATGATATATGGGAAAATATGCAAAGTATGAGGACCTATTTTTTTGTGTAGTCTATTGTCTTGTCTAAAGACGAGGCTCTATTTTTTACTCCCTGAAAGAGAAGGTCCCAATACCTATTCATTTTATTGCACCTCTTTGCCCTTCTTTGTTTATTCCTCAATATTTCTTGTCCAACTCAGAACCTTTCTAATACAATTTTCTATATATCCAAAAGATAACAAATGAAAATCGCTGATTCTTGGCTTCTATCAACATAGTCGTGTGTTGTTTTCAAATTTCATCGTAGTTAGGGCATGCTTAGGTAGATGAACACAAAACAAATTTCAATGTACACTTGTGCAGCACCTTACATGCGTTGACAAACTTGAAGCACCAAACATAACAATAACAAAAAAAATGTAAATCCACTATGTCTTTGACCTTGGCTATAGAATGTCACATCCAAATATTTTTTGGATAGCTCAAACTCGTCAAACAAATGTGGATTACAACAAAAGGATAGAATGGAAAATACCCACCAACTTGAGTTTGTTCAAGACCCTAGACCAACCACTTAAGTTTTGTAAATTAATGGTCATGAAAATCAAAGATGAAAACCCTATTTCATGTTCCTCGTCTATCCTCTTAAGTAGCAAGAGATAGCACTATTCAAGAACCCTAAAATTTCTATTTCACCAAGGAAGAACGACAAACAAAAAATTACCCTCGTACCAATATATACAATATTATATGAAAAGTAACACCTCATCCCTGAGAAAATCAAAGGAACTCCAAATGGAGCTAAAAAAAATGCTTTTCACAGGTGACAAAGAGTTCATATGGTCTAAAGGAGCCTCCAACAAAATAGACAAATGGTGCAAGAGTTTTTACAAGAGAATAGATACTAGAAATCAAATTATCATTTTGTAATTTTGTACATCTACAAACCTTCTGATACTAACTTTATTCTTCTTTGAGTTGCAATGATGAAAGGTTGATTATTAGTGAAGGTGAGAACATTGGAAGGTTAAAAACAAGAGTTGAACATATCCTTTGAAAATGGAAGACTAAGGAGAAGCAACGTAAGTACTTGCTTAAGAAATTGTAGACAGTTTAATTAGAAACAAGAAAGTTTTGGACCTCTGGTTGTTGCAAAGAAAGATTATAAAGTTATTTAGAAGGTTCAACATGAAACATCTCTTAGTAATTGCCACATATTAATTAGCAAGAAAATGTTCTAAAAGTGCAGAAGGCATGGAAATAAGAAGGGAAAACCCCTCCACTGCAACTATTGTGAGTTCAATACATGTTTTTGATTATATATAATCTACGTAAGGCTAAACTTAGAAGGGTAGGGTGTGAGCAAACCTGCCAACCCGACCCGACCATTTCGAGTCGGGTTGGTCGGGTCGCATTTTTACGAACCCAACATGATCGGGTCAGGTCTCGGGTTTTGTTAAAACTTGGTTAGATGGACCCGACCCAACCCAACCTATGTAAATGAAATTAAAAGACCCACCCCCCCCCCCCCCCCCACTCTCCCTGATTCAACAATTTCCCTCCCCTGCATTTTCTTTCTTTCTTTTATTTTTTATTTTGTTTCAAACCCTAATGGCCCATTAGTCCCTCCCGTTTTCTCTTCTTTTTCTCTATCTCCAAATCCCTAACGCAACCCCTCCTGGTTTCTCTTATTTTCTCTCTTGTTCAAACCTAGAAACCTCAACGCAACTCCCCAGCCTCAGCCAACCCCCTCCCGTTTTCTCTTCTTTTTCCTCTCTCTCAAACCCTAGGTCTCTAACGTAGCCCCCCGCTCTCCAATTTTTTAAGTTCTATCAAGCCCCTAATGCCAGCCATTCAAGGCTTCAACCATTGCTTCTTCCCTAATGTCGCCATCGAAATGAAAATCACGGCAAGTAAGCAAGGTAATCTCCCCCTAACTCATCTACTTGGATGTTTTTGAGTTAGCTTAATCTTAGAAATAGAGGAAAAAATTCTAAAATAGAGAAGAGATTTTTCCTTTTTTTTGTAGTGCAAGAATTCCCAACCCGACCCGACAATTGGTTGGTCCGGTTGGACCCTCCCCAAACTATTGGTTGGTCTGATTGGGCCCTCCCCAAACTAAAGATTAGGTGGTATCGGGTATGTTCAGATGTCACTTGACCTAGTCAAGTTGAGTGGGGTGTTGGGCCGACCAGACCTGATTACACCCCTACTTTTGACAGCATACTCACATTTTGGCCATAGAAAACATAGAACTGAATGTTGCAAAGAAAGAAAGAAAGAAATTACATAGATAGATAGCATACTCATATATGAGTGTAGATATACATATGGAGAGAGAGCGAGAGCGAGAGAGAGAGCATACTCAAATGGAGAGAGATTAAAGTAACCATCAACTCAAGGAAATCAATATTAGGATGCCTATTGACATTTTGCAGGGCAAGCAGTGCAATTGCAATCTATGTTGTAAACATGTGACATTGTAAGTTGTAACTGATAGAGAACACGTTCACTGCTACTACAGAAGCTTGCAAGAAATGACCTAAATCAAAGAAATTCATTCAAGCACTAAGTGTTGGCCCAGATGTGTCCGAGAAGGGGGGTGAATTGGACACTTAGCAGATTTTAACTTTTCTTTTAAATATAAGAAATATTGAAAGCAGATTAAATAGAGTATAGCAAATAAACACAAGGAAAGTAAAAGAGACAGTACCAACAGGATTTATAGTGGTTCGGCCTCGCCTACATCCACTACCTAACCTCCTCAGTTAGTATTTGTCCAAACTCCACTAAGGATCTTCTTACAGGTGAAGACCAAACCGGTACACTTTCTCAACTTACGGGCGTGAGAAGAACCGTTATACTTTCTCAACTTACGGGTATGAAAAGAACTTTTTCTCAACTTACGGGTATGAAAAGAACTTTTTCTCAACTTCCGGGTGTGAGAAGAACCGTTACAATTTCAAGCAACACTTACTCTGTCCCAGTGACATATGTATCCCTTTACTTAGAATCAAAGTGAAACTTAAAAAGCTTTGGATTGAACCTTCTGTTATTACAAATTCAGCAAAATATGTATAATGAAGTTCAGCTGAAAAACTAGTTCAAAAAACTTTCGTATTCTTCAATGTATTTTTGAAATGATATAAATGAAGATCAACTAATCCAGAAGACTCAACTTATTTCAAAAGATCGTGAGTTCAAAAGCAGTGAGTAGAAGACTAACTTTCAAAAGTTTTTTTTTTTGCACAAGTGAAAACTGCTAATACGTTTTTAATGATTTTCAATTTCGTATTGATAGATCGATGATCTTTGATCTGCTCTAAGGCAGCATATATATAGAATTACTAGTGACGCAATGGACTTGGTAATTTTGGCGCACAAAGTCAATTCAAAAATAACAAATACATTCTTTCCCGAAACAGATCGATTCAGCTCTGTGCCATTTACGACGATAGCACCTGAATCTTCTGATCTTTCACGAAAGTGGAATGTTCTGATAAAGTATTGAAATGTTCTGAAAAGATTCAAAAGGATCTAAAAATTTTTGCACAGTTCTGAAAAAGTAATCTGAAAAAAAAGTGTAAGTGTCAGAATAGTGACAGTGTTGAATAAGTGTCCTAATTGGTTAATCAGCGTCCTGACACATAATTTCAACTTTATCATTTTGTTCCTTTGAGGGCACTCATGAACCATAAGCGTCTTGTTGAACTGTGAAGTGAAGGCACTACTTATTCTTAAGTGACCTAACTTACTTGGCGATAAAAACAACTAACCTTCATGAGGGGTGCTAATCCACAATTAGCGTCGTACCTTGTTTTAAACTATTTAAAGTCATAAGGGCGCAACTAACAAGTAAACGTCTTGATATTTTAAAAGTAATTTAAAACAGCTGAAAGACATAAGGGCACATCTAAATGATAAGTGTCCTGATATTTTAACTCGTAAAAACAGTAAGTGCGTTGAACGACGATCAGTGTCCGGAAAGTTAAAACATTTAAAACTTTGAAAACAATCAGCGAGCTGATTCTGAATCAGCATCCTAACAAGTTCACAGGTTGACTTAAATGAGGCCGCTACTGATGAAATGAGCGTCCTGATGAATAAGTATATTTCAACCTTGAACATTTCAGCGTCGTAATGTATTATCAGCGTCCTGACTTACCAAGTCCAGGATGGTGCTGCTGAGACATTAGTGTCCTGATGTCCCTTAAAAACAATTTTGGATTTTTCATTTAAAACTCGATAAATACGATTAAAATCTCGGTATTTTTGAATCAAATCAAACATAAAAAAATTCAATGCAAATGATCGACAAATCAACTCGACTAAATCATGCAGTCATGCATATTGTTGAATCATATGATAACAGAGATTCTACAACCTAAACACAATCTAATCATACAATTATATACATCTTCAAGTAGATCTTGATAACACGTTCACGATGCATCATTGAATCTTCGAAACCTTCAAGTAGGATGCATGCAGTATTATCATAAACAGAATGTGGTTTGTAATCATCAAAATATCTTTCACATAAGGGACATACTCTTGTAAGGGATATGAGGATAATTGGTTCAACACTAAGAAGGCATTTAAGTATGTGATAAATGGTGGGAAGTTGTCATCAATATCAATCAAAATTCTTTATTCAAGTCTAAGAATATAAATCAAAGCATTATTTTTATGGTTTTTTGAAAGCAACAACTTGAGATTCCCTAAAGGATCATAAACTTAGCTCGAAAGTGATTTAAACCACACAACAAGCATTTGTCAAGACTCGAAACATAAAACACCTAACTTTGGCCATATGACCAATTACAAGAGTAATGCTACTGTCTCCAGGCAATAAACCTCGCAACATGCCATGAAGAGTGTTGGTCTAGGTTTAGAACCAAATAGGTAGCCGCTCATTCTTTCAAAACTTTATTACTAACTTGTAAAATATACTAGTTCAATATAAAATGCAACATACAATATGAACAATAGTAATAAATATGGTGTAAACACAAGCATATAGATGAACATCAAGATTTACCTGATTCAGCTGTCATTGCCTATGATCATAGACCTACTCAAAACAATTACAAGTGTAGAACCCAAAAGGGGGGTGAATTGGGTTCTTTGGTTATTCTAATATTAATTTGTAAAGTTTTTGAGTTCAATGTAGAATACAACTTACAATATGAATCATAGCAAGAAATATAGTGCAAATGGAAGCAAAATGATAAAAGATTTATTGTGTGGTTCAACAATCCTTGCCCACATACGACCTTAATTCAACTTAAATAAGCCTTTTTTCCAACTACATGGGGTTGGTTGCATGAATCTGCTTCCTCCACTCTGCTCTATCAAGAAATTGACATCTAAATTACAAGTACTTATACCTTTCTTAATTATTTCTTCAACGGGGACATCATAGTTGAGTAGGAGGTTGATGGGTTTGCTCTTGGATTGAAAAAAGAACTTTTTAAAATAAAAATCTTAAACTCTCAAATAAGACCTTTAAGCTTAAGACTCACATTTGAGAGGTTTTAGAAAAGGGTAAAGATGAAAACCTGTGAGATTCCCTCACTTGGTTCTAAAACAAAAAGTGTATGTATAGATAAGAGAAAAAGTGTTCATTTTTTGTTCCAACATATATTTCAAATGGTCTGAGCCCAAAAGCAAACGCCTAGCATATAAGAGTTAAGGAATTGTTAAGAGTTCAAAAGTAGAATATGATGTTATCTGCACAAAAGTAGAAACCTAATTTCACCTAAGGTATGTTAAAGGGAACTTCTAATAACATTTGGCTTTACACATTTTCGAACATAATTGAATTTTAAGTCCAAGTTCCAATTTCCTTTCAAAAAATATTTCAAAGGCTCCTTCAATCATTTAAAATATTTTGATAAAATGGCTTTGAATTGAAGAAATTGATAGAGGTTATTTCAATTGAATTAAATGGACTAGTATATTTTACTCAAACTTCAACAACAAGTCCTTTATTTCGGCTGAAAAATGTAATGATTAGGAATTTAAGATGTATGAATATTTTGTTCTTTCAGTACTTTATATTACATACTAAAATTCATTAAACTAATTGAAATGACCAAGGTCAAGTGAAATTCTTTTCCAACCATGCCAAAACACAAATGAACATAATTTGTTATCATCAAACAAATAAAATCATTATGAAGTTTTGTACCATCTATATACCTCAATAGAAATTCATCACAATCTCCCTCTTAAACCTAATCCAGCTCAAGGACATTTTTAGATCCATTATGTATTTCATAAATTAGATGTTACAATTTTTTGAACGACTAAATTATTCATCGAAACTACATTGTATCTCTTATAGCAAGTGTTTCCACATCTTGAAACAATTTGTGTTGGGAACGTATGTACTAGAACAATAGTCCAAAATTAGATACGAGCCAATTCATCACATGGACTATAAGTGTGGATCTCCCATACATTATTACCAAGCCTTTTGGAATAAAACTCCACACTTGGGCCCAAAAGTGATTGAGTAAGGACATTATTGATACTAGTTAAACTCTAGGCCCGGCAACAAGTGGTAGTAGAGCTAATTTCTTTGATTGTTGCTGTGTCGTTGAATGTTGGAGCATTGTTGCCAATTGCAATTGTTGTGGCTGTCGAAATTGTGCCATGAGCTGAAGCTTGGAGATTCTATAATGCATTTTAAGGTGGCGTGATTTGTTTATATGTTGTTTTTGTGCAATTGAAGAATGATTTGGAAAGAAGAAAAGGAGGAATAAGAAGAGGAGCCTTGGCACAACAGTAAGAGTTGTTGTTGTGTGCTACTTGGTCACGAGTTGAAATCGTGGAAATAGCCTCTTGTGAAGCAAGGTAAGATTGTGTACAATAGACCCAAATGTGGTCCAACCCTTCACTGAGACCCCGCATAGGCGGGAGCTTCGTGCACCGAGCTGCCCTTCTCTTTTACAAAGGAGGTAATAAAACAAGGATCCCGAGTTCATTTCTCTTTTTTTTTTTTTTTTTTTTTTTTTGATAACAACGTTAATAGTTAGTTATATAAGCAGCTCCATCACCAGACCACACTCTCAGGAAAGTATCAGGCTCGTTCCTGACCCATTAATCCCTCTGACCCCCTAGGGTGAGATAGTGGCAAGAGGTGAACCTAAGACCTTTAGGTTCCAAAGCCACTTCTTTACCAACTGCACCAATTCCATGTTGGCTAGGGTCCCGAGCTCGTTTCTCTCAACAAATGAAGGTGTTCGTTGTTGCTGCAAAGAATGAAAAGAAAAAACAAGGGTTTTTTGTTTGTTTGTGAAAAGAAGAAAGAAAGTGAGAGTTGTTTTAAACAACTCTTTGAACATTAAACAACCAACCTTTTGCTTGAGGCGGTAAAAAAATAATTGGAAAGTCAATTAAGATAGTGACTCCCACGAGGACTAGACATTTTGTTGGTCAAACTATGGGTGTGTTGGATTAGTTAGGAGATGTTTAATGAAATAACTCCCTAGTGCATAATATCTGAAAATAATGCTTCTTTTTTTTTTTAACTTAGAATGGAAACAATACTCCTAATACAAGTTCACTATTAAGAGTTCAATGAGAAAAGGAACAATAGGCTATAGCAAGTGCGAATGAGAGACATATTGACACAACATGGTTTAACCGAAGCATTAGAAACCAACGGTTTAAGCATTCTTAAACATTTACTAAATCAAATAGAGTAGCAAATAATTTCACAAACTAAATCATACCTACAGCAGCCATTCAAGTTGCTTGAATTGCTTCTTTTATCATTAATGAGTGCACCTACAAGTCACCTAGAAGGCACTCCATAAGCCTACATTCAGCATATATTTTGATGGTAACTCATGCTCTGTTGTAAATTAGAGAGAGAACCACTTCCACTCAAACTATAATTCCTGATTTCCATTACAATTAAATATCAAAGAAGTGGTGTTCTAGATAAAGTAGGAAACTTAAGTGCCTTAATTATGGTATTATGTTTCTACTTAGGATTATGATAAACATGAGATACGGTACGATCTCACATCCTCTCACTTGTCTCATATTTTCATAAATCATAATTCTTAATGTTGGTCACTAATATCTTAAGGTTCTCCCATTTGACCCACATTACTTCCAACTTAACATTGACAATAACAAACATTACCTTGCAATATAAATCAATGTTAATTGTACTTTAATGTTGGTCATCACAATAACATACTTAGAACAATAATGTGAATCATGACATTCATATACCAAACATACAATATATTTCTTTCATCATACTACTCACATTAGAAAATTATTTAATTTGATTTATATAACAATTAACAATAATGTCCCTATCAAGCGATAAAATAAACCCCAACCATGAAGCTCAGTCCAATGACCTTATAATTGGCCTAATCCAAGGAAAATAAACTCATGGAGTCGAATTGACTTAAAGCAAATTGGGGAGTTGACTCACTAAGTGGATTCACCAATTCCACTGAGAAACTGACATAAATAAAAATAAGTAGGGCATAATCATTGAAAGTGCAACAAGTACAATAAGGTTATGTTTCAGATGTCATTTCCTTCTACATGCTTAAGGAGACTTTTGCATTAGACATGTGGAAGAAGTTGAAGAATCTCTATTTGGGGAAAATCTTCAACAACCAGTTGATCTTGAAGTAAGAATTATGCACTTCACAAAAAAAGAAGAAGCAAGTCTGCACGAGCACCTTTCGAATTTGGAAAAAGTCGGTTGTTGATTTATACAATCTTCTAGAAGGACAAAAATGTTACCAAAGCAGCTTTGACATTGATCTCCTTGTGAATGCATCAAAGTTATAAGGTCCCTTCACTATGAAGGAAAGTTTGTAAAGGGACCAACAAGGTCATCAAGACTTGTTACAAATGCTTTCAGGTGTTAACGGCACAGCAGAATTCTGGAAACGGATTGTTATTTGTGTGGTGGGACTTTCAGAACAAGGACATTAAAGGAAATGATTTGAACAATCTTAGACCAGCAACTCATATATAGCCATTAGTAACCAGAAAAGAAGTGTTAAATGATATTTTTTTATCCCTAAAAGCAGCTGAATTCCCAATCTTAAAGTTCACTCTATCTACAAAGATCTAATAGCTACAGTAATCTGACCACCAGTTGAGATCACCACCATCGTAATTAAAAAATTATTTTTTGGAGCTTAATTGAAAAAATCAAAAAAAAATTTCTTTTTTTCGTTTATCAGAAAGAAGCCATAAGCTTAATCTAATTAAAAAAACATTAAAAAAGAAAAGAATATAGAAAACCCCTAAGGTTGATTCCATAGAGTGAACTAAGAGATGAGAAAACTCTCATAAAATAACCTCATTAAACTTACTTTACTTATGAAAAATTTAAAATAAATAAATAAACAAATAAACTTCTATCAATCACCATCCATTAAACCCAAATCAAAACTCTACCCCCAAAAAAAAAACTTTCATTTCACATCATTACAATCAAGAACAAGCAAACGCAGCACAATCCAACACAACAAACATCTCAACCCAACAATCAAATCATCAAATCTGAAGAAAACCCCGAACAAACACCAAAATCATTCAAAAAAAATTTAAAAAAAAAAAAAATCTGACAAACAAACTAACTAACTAAGAAAGCTGACCTCTCTTGGCCTGCCGTATCCCAAATCTGAGCTTTAATGACCTTGCCCTCAATATTCAAGCTCCGTGTAGCGAACTCAACACCGATCGTAGACTTCGACTCCAGATTAAACTCGTTCTTGGTGAACCTCGACAGCAAATTCGACTTCCCCACCCCCGAATCACCGATCAGTACCACCTTGAACAAGTAATCGTAATCGTCTTCACCTCTGTACCCTGCCATTATTATTATTATGTTCGATCGATTTGAAAGAAGTAGAAGAAGAAATTTCAAAAGATTTGTTGAATTTCACTTTCAAACTCTTTTTTTGTTTTTTTTTTTTTTTAAATTAGTTTGGTCTGTGTGAGACGGAAATATGGAAGACTGAGGTCCTCCGCTTTGTTGGATTCCCCAAACCAAGCAGCCGAAATCGAAGACAAAAAAGCGGTCGTCGCCAACAAGACGCCTTTTGTAAACACCACGACGCGCCGTATCGGTTCGGTGTTCAAACTTGCTAGTCCATATGAAGTGAAAATTACATGAATTACCCTTTTCAGCATGTGATGGTGGCACGTCGCACGTGAGAAAGATGGGTGTTTTAAGTATTTAGATGGACTTTTCGTGGCTATTTTGATCATTTTAGTTCGTTAATCTTGAATCTTCTTAGTTCGTTAAATGCAACAGAGGATGATCGGATTGGGATCTTGATATTAGTGGAAAAATCTATTATATTGTCTGTATTATTGTTTTATTTAGAGACACGTGGCATGAAATGAAGGATGAATTATTTTATTTTCTTCGTTGAAGTACAGAAAGAAACAAATGCAGAGTTTCTTACTATGCTATTTTATTGTGTGAATCGGACAATGCTTGATGTGACTGGACTCGACCTCGGATCCAACCAGTTTTTGTTTTTATTTTTATTTCTTTTTCAATTAATAAAAGATTACGTTTATTTAAACATTTTAAGAAAGAGAGATTTGATTTATTATTTTAAAATTTTGTTTTGTTGATTATATACCGAGTATAAGACACGTCAGTCATATTAATCTAGCTCAGTAATATGTAGCATGTATCAAGTAGATATACTGACATGTCATATTCTAGACAGGTGAGACCGATCTGCCTAACTGGATGCACATCCTGAGTCTATGGTCTGTCTTACCGGTCAAATGTACGTCGCAGTCACAATAGATGGGAGGTTAGCAACAAAAGGTCTACAAATCCAGATCGGTATTTCATATCGATGGTTACTGACCACTATATACCGACTGATAAATAGGAATTTAGTATATGTTTCAGAGAATGTTTTAGGTGTGTTTTATGGTATTTAGTTCATATATTAGGTTTTATCATAAAAATTAGTTATTTGTTAGTTTTGTCAAGTTTTAGTATTTTTACATTTTTCAGATTGAATTTCTATAGGTTGGTTCATGAAATTATTAAAGCATGTTATTCACTTGGTTTGATGTGTTTTATAAGTGCTATGACGTTTTAAATGATGATTGAGAAGATGAAGACATGATGCAAGAGGAACCACGGGAGTAAGAGTAAAGAAACAAGTGCATCCAAGCCTTGAGAGTCTGGCAAAATTGGCCAAATCCACAAGAAAATCAAGAAAAACAGGTGCAAAAATACGTTATGGGCGTCGCGGCGCTCTACAAAAGACAATTACTCAACGTTTATGTTTTGGCCATAACTTTTTCAATTCAATTCGGAATTGAACGTGGTTTGTTTCTATGGATTCCTTATTTGAAATATTACTATATAAAATGGTTTTGAGGTTGATTTGGAGTGGGAAATAAGAAGATAAACGGCGAGAAAGAAAGTTGATGTGCGATTCAAAATAGAAACTTTCTAATTTTGTTGCAAACTTTCCTAATTCGACTTGGACTTCTCTTGGACGACTTCCTATGGACTTGTAGCTATATAAAGACCATTGTGTAGGGTTTTCAAAGCATCAAAGAGAGGAGAAAAGAGTGTGAAGAGCAAGGAAGACGACTAGGATTTGGAAGCGAGGAGAAGAGCATTATTGAAGATCATTGAAGATTTCTCCTACACTTTCCCTTCCTTCTACTTTGTTTTTATGGTTTTAGATTTATGTTCATCATGTTATTTCATGTTTTTATCTCTAAAGTTATGAACTAAATCCTTTATCTAGAGATGTAGATTGATCCAAGCTTGAAACTATGTTGTAGGTTTTATTGAAAAAAAAATCTAAATTAAAATCAAAGTTAGTTACTAACAATATTAGTGAAAATAGAATGAATCAATATCTGGCAACGGCGCCAAAAACTTGTTACGTGCAAACCGTACGCTCGCGGTTTGCACGTAACACCGACCTTATGACAGACCAAATCTTTATTGTCATGCCGCTAGAACAAGAGACTACAGATCTGCATACCGACCTGTAATGATCTCCGACTTTGGAACGGATGACGACGAAATGCCTGATCAGATAGGGATAGGGTGTGATCCATTGCGACAAGCTCAGAATTTACTCCTAGTCCGACTCTGATAAAGCCAGATACTCTACCAGTTCGACTAAGAGGCTGATAAGTCATCCTAATCCTACGAGGATCAGACTAAATCTTACCAGGAATCAAATATGTTCTCCCAGCACAAGTTGGATTCCTAATTCTACAACAACACTACGACAAAGCCAAAGACCTCAAGCCCTTTCTATAAAAAGACCCTAACCCCTAAGGGGAAGCTAAGCAACCCTAAGTCATTCTCGACTCAGTTTAGTATTACGCAGTTCTGAACTAACTCAGGCATCGGAGGGTTTTTGGCCGACGCCACACCGGTGTTTCTTACGATAGCCTGTATTCTCCTATTTTCCTTCTTTCAGACAACCAACCTCAGGCAATTTCTCCAGCACTCCGACGAGTTCCAAATCAGCATCTTCCCTCCACCTCATCGTCTACTGGTATTGGTCAAATCTTGCACCAACATTTGGCGTCCTCTGTGGGAATTAACATTGCAAGTCAAAAACACATCTGCCGTCATGAGTCAGGAGGCAAAAATACCAATTGAGGTGGAGCCCGTCACCACACCTGCGACACCCCAAAAATAAAGGGGGAGACCATCGAAAAAGCAGTCTAGGAATTCTACTCAGAAATCGAGGTTGACTGCTATAGAGAAGAACCTGAAAAAAATTACTCAAAACGTCCTGGAGCAGCAGCGGATGTTGAGGGAAGTGCTCCACCTACAACTACTTCATAGTCACCTACCGCGTTCTAGCCCTCGACCCCAAAGGGGAAAGGAGAGTAGGTGTCAAAGTGTGACCTCGAAGAAGAGGTCAGTACTGAGAAAACCCCCTCCTAATCGTAAGTTTTTATTTGCTAAAGACTTGCGTCACTCGCTGAAAGCCAAGAAAAGTCACAGCTCGATTTTCTCAAAAATCAGATCGGCTCTTTAGCAATCGACGAAACCCGCCTCACACAGGTCGGTATTTGAGAAAGAAGCTGTGGTAGGAAAGCTTGGTCTAGAGAGATCAGTACTGAGAAGGTCGTACAGATCAGAATGCTCTGAAACTACTAGGTCTGCACCTCGGCATTATCACGAGTATAAGGAACTCCCTTCTCCTTTTATTGAGGATATACTCCAGACACCGCTTCCAAAGAAGGTCAAGACCGTAGATGTCAGAACGTACAAAGGGAAGGTAGACCCCAAAGAGCACATTGAGAACTACAAGTCCAGGATGGAATTTAAGGGCGATGATGACGCTACTATGTGCAAGGGCTTCCTGATCACCCTTGGAGAACCTGCTCGGAAGTGGTACAGAAAACTCGAAACATGTTTTATATGTTCTTTTGGGCACTTAGCTCACAAGTTCATGAACCACTTTGCTGGGAAGAAGGAAAAGGAAAAGCATGTGAACAGTTTGTTGGGGATCAAGCAAAAGAAAGGCGAAACCTTGAAGGAGTTCTTCCGTCGCTTCGACGATGTACGAGTCGACGTAGATGACTGCGACTATAAAATGGCGATCACAGCCTTCCTCGCAGGGTTAAGGCCCGGGAAGTTCCAATATTCCCTTGGAAAAAATAAGGCCCAAACCTACGAAGAGATCTTTGATCGAGCAGAAAAATACATCAATGCCGACGAGTAAACTGATGCAAAACAAGTGGCGGATGAGTCCCCGAAAAGCTCGAAGAAGGAGAACAAGAGGAAAAGGGAATATGACTCAAAGGAAGACGACATAGGCGGGAAAAGATCGAATGCTGGCAGCCGAGAATAGAAGAGTAATTAAGTACCTCAAAACGTAAACTCCAACTACACGCCTCTGCTTCACGAGAGCAGGTCCTCCTGAAGATCCAGAATGGAGAGTACATCTGATGGCCCCGAAAGTTGAAAATGCCAGCGGAATAGCGTGATAAGAAGAAGTACTACCGGAACCATCGAGACCAAGGTCACAATACTGACCAGTGCTATGATCTCAAGCAGGAGATCGAAACCCAAATCCACAAAGGTCGTCTGAGGGAGTTCGTGAAGAATCCCAACTGACAGAGGACTCTGAAAGATAACAAAACTGGGCCAGTTGGCGAGATAAGAACAATCTTTGGTAGAGACCAGATCGGTACATCGAACCGGGCTATGAAGGCATATGTCCGGGAGTCGAGGTCGGAAGTCATGAACCTTGGATACCGATCTGAGAAACAGAAGCGGGTCGACTTCGCGATTACATTCACCCAGGAGGAAGCTCAAGATATACTTCGACCACATGCCGACGCTTTAGTAGTCACAATGATTGTGGCCAACTACAAAATTCGTTGAATGTTGGTCGACAACAGTAGCTCGGCTGATATTTTCTACTGGTTGGAGTTTGAGAAACTAGGACTGACCAAGGATCAGCTGAGCCTGGTAGATGTCCCCCTGATTGGCATCACTAGAAACAACATCATGACGTATAGACGGATAACCCTACCAGTAACAGCCGGTGACTCTGAGCACAAAATTACGGTCATGACTAGTTTTTTGGTAGTAAAGTGTCCAACCGTCTACAACGCCATCATAGGACGACCACTCCTCAATAATCTAAGGGCGGTTGTATCAACCTATCACTTGGCTCCGAAGTTTCCAGCAGAGCGAGGCATCGAAATAGTGCATGACAGCTAAAAAGAGTCACGGGACTACTATGTCACGGTTGTGAAGAAAAAGACGGGACATGAGGAAAGTTTCAAATCTACAGAAGAGCAACTAATGCTCCTAGAGCATCCAGCTAGTTTCGACCTCGACCCCAGGGAAGAGGTGTCAGGGCTAGAACCCCAGGATGAATGGGCTGAGGTGCAGGTCGGAGAAGATCCAACTAGGACTGTCAAGATTGGTACGGGAATAAGCCCCTCCCTCACCAATCACCTGGTCGGTATCTTACGAGAACATAGAGATGTTTTTGCCTGGTCCCATGAAGACATGCCTGGAATACTGCCAGCGTGATGGTGCGCCGGTTGAACGTCGACCCGGAGGCAAGGCTGGTCCGACAGAAGAGAAAGGCTCTCAGCTCCGACCAAGCACAAGGTGTACGAGAAGTGGTAGAGAAGTTATTGACGGTCGGCTTCATCAGAGAAGTACTATACCACTATTGGCTGGCCAACGTAGTGATGGTCAAGAAATCTAATGGGAAGTGGAGAATATGTGTCGACTTCACTGATCTGAACAAAGCTTGCCCAAAAGATAACTTCCCGCTGCCTCGCATCAACTAGTTGGTGGATGCAACTGCAGGTCATGAGCTCTTGAGTTTCATGGACGCGTATTCAGGGTACAACCAGATTGTGCTGAGCCGCAGAGATGAAGAGAAGACGACCTTCATTACAGACCGAGGTCTATATTGCTACAAGGTATCAGCTTATCGGCTTGAAAAATACTGGGGCTACTTATCAGAGGCTGGTTAACAGCATGTTCGCGAAAAAAATTGGAGTAAGCATGGAAGTCTACATTGATGACATGCTAGTCAAAAGGGTTGAGTCAGCATCTTATCCTACCGACCTGAAATATGTGTTCACGATACTAAGAAAGTATCACATGAAGCTCAACCCAGCGAAATGCACATTTGGAGTGAGCTCTGGTGAATTCCTAGGATTCCTCATTAATCAAAGAGGAATCGTAGCCAACCCCGACAAGACCCAGGCTCTGGTCGACATGCGGTCACCCTGCACCCTGAAGGAAGCCCAGAGGCTCACTGGGTGCGTCGCCCCACTGAGCAGGTTCATCTCCAAGTCCACGGACAGATGCCTTCCGTTCTTCAAGTTGATCAAGAAGAAGGCAGTGGAGTGGACCCCGAAGTGTGAGAAGGCCTTTAAGGAGCTAAAGGCTTACCTAGGTCAGGCCCCTTTGCTCTCAAAACCACTTCATGGAGAATAGCTCTTCCTATACGTAGCAGTTTCAAAAGTAGTTGTTAGTTCTGCTCTAGTCAGAGAAGAGCTAGGCAGCCAGAAGGCGGTCTACTACTGTGGCAACCCCGCACCCCGGACCACCAACCCCGCAGGGAATGGCGTGCGGAATGCCGGGGCGGGACGCCCGGCGTAGGCATCTCCGACCACTCCTCAACTCCCGTGAGGTGGTTGAGACCCTACGAGCTTTATATCAAACAACGACATAATATCAAAAGGTACTAAACAAAACTACCAACGGTATTAATCATCCAAGACAAGAGATAATCCATAAAAATGAACCATAAATAAAATCATAATCCCTACAGTCCATTAAAATCGACATACACATAAAGTCCAAAATTGTGGGTAATGTGGTAAGTGTTATAATTACATAATTCAAAATATAATACTTCATAATTTAAAACACAGTTCAATCAAAATGCCTCTCAACTCACATCGAGGCCTTGGATTCTCTCGCAGGCAAAGCCCTTAAGATATGACTACTCCTTTGCCCTTATTCAAGACAGAAGGACCTGAAAGAGGAAAATGAGGGTGAGCCAACGGTGCCCAGTGAATAGAATTCAAATATGCTATCAATACTCATCAATAAATATCATGTATGCATGTCAATGTGTAGCATGATTAAAAGCTCATAATCATATAGATATCAAGCATTTATAATAAGTTCGATACAAGTAAAAGCTTATCAATTTGGATCCACATTTCACATGCATTGGGGTTACTAGTGCACGTCTATTTCACCGTACCGTTCTCATCCCCAAATATTTCCTTTTTAAAACCATCCTATGACAAGGTTAAGTCCCCCTATTAGCCAGATAGATGGGCCCAACCAAAGTCATAAGGTTTTCTCAAATCAATGCATCATTCAAAACATTAGAACACATTCATGCTTTCAACATACAATATATATAAGTGGTATGATGACATAAAAGATATAATCATAAATGAAGTCTACTCACAACCAAGCCTCGCGAGAGTATTTAACCACACACGACCACCAAACCGAATCAACCCAATCAAGATCCTGAAACATTCATCAATATCCTACCATACATCAATTTCTATGCTCAATCACATAGACATTACACATCAATCCTAAATCAGCCCACATATAGACAATAGGCCTAAATCTCATCTAATCCCATCATTCAACTCAAATCACATGACTTAGGCCTCTAATGCATAGTTCTCATTCATAAACCATTCTATTAATCAAAAATACTGATTTTCAATTCCTTAGGCATAAACATGCCCAAATTGGGTCACTTGATCACAAGTAGGCCTAACTCATGATATGGTCACAACCACCAAATCAGTAGCATAATCAACCCTAATCATGCTTAATTAAACATAAGTTGCATCAATTCAATGATTCTAGGCCAAAAGCATCAAAAGCCCTAAAATATGAAATTTTCCATACTTAGGTCATATTGCCGATTTACCGTCACAATGTTCAGCCATGTATATCACTGATTTTGCATCATGGGTTCATCAACAATGGCAACTAGGTCAACATAGTTGACATGCAAGCTATTTGGAAAGGTCTAAGTTCATATTCTAAATTTAGGTCTAATACAAACGACCATACCAATTTTTCATTTAATATTCTGTTCAGATGTATCAATCTACCAACAAAAATATGTAATCACAAAATCAACCGTACAAATTGAAGTATGTGAAGAAACAAACCTTCTGTCCAAATATCAGCCCAATCCAACGGTGGACTGAAAAGATAAGTATCTTTGATGAACAAGTCTCTAATCAGACAATTTCTCCTTTCCTGCTGCAAATACTCGAACTCAGATGACTATATCACACAACATACTTAACGCATAAACATCTCCACCGTTCTGAATGCAGAAATATCAGTTATAAACTACATACCCAAATCAAATATCCATCCAGCGGTAGATTGAGGAGATCTATAAGTTTGAGCGAAACGACGCGAGAAATCCAGACTTTCCGACCAGCTTTGTTTGAGAGGTTAGATCTCTTAGACGAAACTATAATTAAGATCTCCACCGACCAGAATGCAGAAATATCAGTTGTAAACTACATACCCAAATCTAATATCCATCCAACGGTAGATTGAGGAGATCTGTAAGTTTGAGCGAAACGGAGCGAGAAATCCAGACTTTCCGATCAGCTTTGTTTGAGAGGTTAGATCTCTTAGACGAAACCTCTAATCAAGATCTCTACCAACCAGAATGAATAACCATAAGCTACGAACTTGCTGACAAAGTTTGAGCTTAATCTGACTATATATCCCAAAGATCCAGCTCTTTGATGAAAACGTTGCAAAGATTGTCCTCAAGCAACTCCCTCTTTCTTTTTCTTCTTCTTTCCTTTCTCTTCTTTTTATTTTTATTTTTTTTTCCTTTCCCTCCACTCACCTTACTTTCTAGCACTTTCTTGGAGAAGAGAAGTGGGCATGGGACACTTGTCCACTTTCATGCACCAACCTTCACATGTGTTGGTCTCATACTACCCATACCAACCACATGTACTTTAACCAATCTCATGCTTCCATGTATATTAAATGTCCAATCCATTTAATACACCAATTTTCATTCTCATTTATCCTTTTATTCAATCAATCCTAACCGATATCAATTCATGGTTTAATGGGCCCATGCATAAATAATAACATATGCATTATACTTTAATTTAACATGACCCATACACAATTTATAATGCACATATTTATATACATTATCAAGCATCAACTATACAAATATTAAACAACCATCAAACAAACACCAAACATATCAAGGCAACACATAGAGTTTGGGCAAAATGCAATTAGGTTATGGGCTAGATGAAATAATTTTCGGGGCGTCACATCACACCCACCTTAGAATGAACTTCGTCCTCGAAGTTTTAAGGTTAAGAAATTACCTAAGCCCATGAACTCGGCAAAGTGCTCCATCATGTAGTCCTCACGCTCCCAAGTAACCTGCTCCTCGCCATGGAACTGCCATCTCACCTTAACCATCGGAATCTTGCGGTTACGTAACCTCTGGACCTTCCGGTCAAGTATCTGAATAGGTTCCTCATCATAAGTCTCATCCTGCCTCAGTTCAATGTTCTTCCAATCCAAGACGTGATCAAAATCACTCTTGTACACTCTCAGCATTGACACATGAAAGACATTGTGGACTGCTGCTAGCTGAGGTGGCAAGGCTAATCGGTAAGAGACGGGGCCAATTCGTTCTATAACCTCGAATGGCCCAATAAATCTCGGAGCGAGCTTGCCTTTTATCCCAAATCTAGTATGGCCCTTCTGAGGTGAGACCTTCAATAAAACTTGGTCACCCACCTCGAACTCTACGGTATTCCGTTTGGCATCAGTATAACTCTTCTGCCTGTCTTGGGCTACCTTCATATTATGCTTGATCCTCTTAATCTTCTCTGTGTGTTCTTGTACAAACTCTGGTCCCATCACCGCAACATCCCCTACCTCCGTCCAACAGATCGGAGATCTACAGGGTCGACCATACAATGCCTCAAAAGGAGCCATGCCAATACTGGACTGATAGCTGTTGTTGTACACAAACTCACACAGATGTATGTACTCCTCCCAGTTACCACTGGACTCAAAGACACAAGCTCGAAGCATATCCTCTAAAATCGATATCAACCTCTCAGACTGGCCATCCGTCTGGGGGTGAAAAGCGGTACTGAGATCTAGTCTAGTGCCGAGCTGCCTCTGCAACCCCTGCCAGAATACCGATGTAAACCTCGGATCCCTATCTGACACAATCGAAACTGGCACTCCATGTAATCTGACTATCTCCCGCATATAGAGTCTGCTCAGCTTGTCCATAGAATCCCTAGTGTTCACCGGTAGAAAGTGAGCGGACTTGGTCAAGCGATCAATAATAACCCAAACAACATTATGTCTCCTCGGGGTGTTGGGTAATCCAACAACAAATTCCATAGTGACATGCTCCCATTTCCACTTAGGAATGGCAAGCGGTTGCATCTGCCCTCCAGGCCTCCGATGCTCAGCTTTGACTCTCTGACATATCTCTCTCTTCATGTCGGGCCACCAATACATTCTTTTCATATCATGATACATCTTGGTTCTGGTTCCGCCAGGATGAATAACATAATGAGATCTGTGAGTCTCTTGGAGAACACTCTGTCTGAGTCGTGGATCTGCGGGAACCCATAAACGTCCCCTAAATCTCAAGGCACCATCAGATGACAAGTGCCAATCAGTAAAATCACTGCCCTCAGCCCAAGACTTGTACATCCCATAATCAACGTCAAGTCTCTGTTGGTCAATTACCTCATGGACTTGTGTAGGCTGAGCTCTCATCTGAGCACATATCACAATCTGATCTGAAGGGGTAGCACATATACTCATTACCGTAGCCGCCTCAAGTAGTCTCCACTCATGAGACATCTGGCGTGCTACCATAACTGTCTCTACCCGCTTCCTGCTCAACGCATCAGCCACTACATTGGCTTTACCTGGGTTGTATTCCAATGTAAAATCATAGTCTTTGAGGAGCTCTAACCACCTTCTCTGCCTCATGTTCAATTCCTTCTGAGAGAACAAGTACTTGAGGCTCTTATGGTCAGAATACAAAGTGAATCTCTCACCATAGAGATAATGCCTCCAAATCTTCAAAGCAAAAACCACTGTGGCCAGTTCTAAGTCATGAACAGGGTAGTTCTTTTCATGCACCTTCAACTGCCTCGATGCATAAGCAATGACCCTATCCTTCTGCATCAACACACAACCCAAGCCGATACGAGAGGCATCGGTATAGATAACCAACTCCTGATCAGGCTCTGGCAAAATCAACACTGGCGTAGATGTCAATCTTTTCTTCAGCTCTAAAAAGGTATTCTCACACTCCTCGGTCCATACAAAGGACACATCTTTCTGGGTGAGCCTAGTCATAGGCGTAGCTATCTTGGAGAATCCCTGAACGAATCTCCTATAGTAACCAGCTAACCCAAGAAAGCTTATGATCTCGGTCACTGTGGTAGGCCTAGGCCAACTGATAATGGTTTCAACCTTAGACGGATCAACTGAAATCTTCTCAGAACTCACCGCATGACCTAAGAACTTCACTTCGGTGATCCAAAACTCGCACTTGCTCAGCTTTGCATATAGCCTATGCTCTCTCAGAGTTTGCAAGGTCACTCTAAGGTGTTCCTCATGCTCAGCCCGAGTCTTGGAATACACCAATATGTCATCAATGAAGACGATGACAAACTTATCCAGATACTGCCTAAAGACCCTCTGCATCAGGTCCATGAACATCGCTGGTGTATTAGTCACACCAAATGGCATCACAAGGAACTCATAATGTCCATAGCGGGTTCTGAATGCTGTCTTAGGCACATCCTCCTACCTGATCCTCAGTTGATGATACCCGGAGCGCAAATCAATCTTCGAAAAATACCTCGTTCCCCTCAACTAATCAAACAAGTCATCAATCCTTGGGAGACGATTTTTGTTCTTGATGGTCACCCTGTTCAATTGGCGATAGTCGATGCACAACTGCAAGCTTCCATCTTTCTTTTTCACAAAAAAAACTGGAGCTCCTCAGGGTGACACGCTCGGGCAAATAAATCCCTTAGCCAATAACTCCTCGAGCTGTTTCTGCAACTCTCTCAACTCGACTGGCGCCATTCTATATGGTGCCATGGAGATAGGCTTCGTGCCAGGGACCAGTTCAATAATGAAATCGATCTCTCGCTTCGGTGGTAATCCTAGAAGATCCGCGGGGAACACATCTGAAAAGTCCCTAACAATGGCAATATCCTCAAGTATCACCTCACTAGTCTCTTCCTCATCAGGCACTAACCCAGCCAAAATCTCCCTATCTCCATCAGTCGCAAATCTACCCCTTGTGACTGTTTGGTCCGAAGCTCTACCCTGTAGTGTAAACACTGGGTGTCCGGGGATCTGGAAAATGATTCTCTTCGCGAAATAGTCGACAACTGCATGATAAGCCGCGAGCCAATCCATCCCTAGAATTGCATCAAACTCTAAAAACTCTAGGACTTGAAAGTCAATAGGCATCTTAACATCACCAATCTGAACCACACACTGGCTACAGATCATGTTCGGGTAGATCCTCTCCCCAGCTACAGTACTCACCACTAACCATGTACTAGCCCTAATGGGAGTCAAATGCAAACTATCTACCATACGTCCAGATATGAATGATAATGTAGACCCAACATCAAATAATACATGCATAGAAGCACTACAAATAATAAGAGTACCTTCCACCAAAGTCCTGGATGCTGTCGGGTCTGGCTTAGTAGCTGCCTTCGCTGTCTCTCTGGCACTAAACTGCTGTACAAATCCCTGAGCTCTCTGAAAATTCGGACACTCTAACTTCCTATGCCCAGCCTGCCCACATTGATAACATAAGAACGGAACCCTGGGCGCAGATGATCCAGTCTGAGATGTCGTCACATAGCCTCCTCGGCCACTACCTCTGCCTCGGCCAGCAGTCTGTGGGAATGGGGGTCTCGATGCACTCGGTGCCTGAATGGGAATCGGGACAGGAGAGGAAACCACTGGTGAGGCCATCATACCAGTCTGAACTTGGGATGTCTTACTCTAAGCACCATCAGACTGTGCTCTTCCATAAATTTTCGGCTAGATGAAATAATTTTCGGGGCGTCACAACTAGACCGGCAAGTTTTTGCTCGATGCAGAAGCAAGATATCTAAAACTTGATAAGCTGGCACTAGCATTCGTCACTTCAGCTCGAAAGTTGAGGCCCTACTTCCAAGCCCATACCATAGTCGTTTTCACCAAGCACCCGCTGAGATAGGTGCTCATGAGGCCGGAAACATCCGGACGGTTGACTAAGTGGGCTATCAAGTTGAGCGAATTTGACATTGAGTACCGACCTCGCACAACTATGAAGGGTCAAGTGTTGGTAGATTTTTTGTCTGAGTTGCCCCAGATATCTCTGACCACCGACCGGGATCCTGAAGAAACCTGGAAGTTGTTAGTCGATGGCTCTTCCTGCAAGCAGGGATGTGGAGCCGGAATAATGCTCATCTCTTCCTGAGGTGAGAAACATTTGTGTGCTCTTCGCTTCGATTTTCCAACATCCAATAATGAAGCACAGTACGAAGCACTTCTGGCTGGCTTGCGACTTGCTCTCAACTGCGGGGTGAAAAAGTTGCTCGTCCATTGCGACTCCCAGCTCGTTGCAGGAAAGGTCACCTCAGAGTATCAGTCCAAGGACATTATAATGCAAGCATATCTGAAAGAAGCACTAGCCCTGCTAGGAATGTTCAAAGAGTATGAACTAACGCAGGTGCCGAGAAAAAAAAATACCTTGGCCGATGCACTTTCCAAGTTGGTCTCCTCCTCAGAAGCCGAGCTCATGATCCAGGTCCCGGTTGAATTCCTACCCGAAAGGAGTATCGAAAAACTGAGTACCGACCAACATGTTGGCACACTCAGCCAGAACCTATCATGGATGGACTCGATCGAAGATTTCATACGAAATGGAAACCTCCCCGAGGAAAAGATCAAAACAAGGAAAGTGCAAGGACAAGTTGCTAGATATTCCATAATAGACGATTAGCTCTACAGGCGCAACTTCTCTATGCCTTATTTAAGATGCCTACGGAAAGAGCAAGCGCGACTAGTTTTGGAAAAGATTCATGCAAGTATATGTGGTAACCATTCGGGTGGAAGGACTCTCGCATACAATGTCCTTCGCCAGGGATACTATTGGCTAACAATCCACAAAAATGCCATAAGGATAGCTTGGAAATACGACAGTTGCCAAAGACATGGAATAAACATCCAGGCTCCGGCAAAAAATCTTTCTCCAATGCAAGGCCCATGGCCTTTTGCTCAGTGGGGGGTGGAACTGATAGGACCTCTACCGACCTATAAAGGTCAGGTCAAGTTTGCAATTGTAGCTGTTGACTACTTTACCAAGTAAGCAGAGGCCGAACCGTTAGCAACAATTACTGAGCAGAAGACCACGCGCTTCATCTGGCAGTTAATTGTGTGCCATTTTGGTGTCCCATACGCCATCATCTCTGATAACGGCAAACAATTCGACAATGCAAGGTTCTGGTCATGTTGCGAGGACCTCAGTATCTGACACTTCTTTTCTACTCAAGCCCACCCTCAAGCCATTGGTCAAGTAAAAGTAGTAAACAAGATCATCAAACACACATTGAAGGCCAGGCTCGAGGAAAATAAGGGAATGTGGGCTGAAGATATGCCCCAATTCTTCTGGTCATACCGCACCACTTCCCGAACAGCAACAGGAGAAACACCATTATCCCTAGCATTCGGAATGGAGGCCATCATACTAGTGGAAATCGGTATATCAACCTTGAAGACCTCCTTCTTTGACAAAGACAGGAACGGGGAGGCCCAGCGTACCGACCTGGATCTATTTGAAGAAAGAAGGGAACAAACACAACTAAAGCTAACGACATACCAGCAGAGGATCTCGAAGTACTACAACGCCAAGGTGAAGCATAGAAGCTTCAAAGTTGGTGACCTAGTGTTAAGGAATGTCATGTTGAACACGCGTGAGCCTGAAGCAGGCACCCTCGGTCCCAACTGGGAAGGGCCTTACAAGATTACAGTGGTACTTCGCACGAGGGTGTACGAGCTCGAAGATCTGACTGGGAGAAGAATTCTTAAGCCTTGGAATGTCAAGCACCTCAAGAAGTATTACCAGTAGGCTTTAGCAGTAATAGTAGCAGTTTAGTAGCTATGTTACAGTATTTGTCGAGGTGTTGGTTACCTCTAGTTTTATTTATAGCTTTCTACAAATGTTTGTTCGAGATTTTTCTACAATAACCAAGAGTTTTTCCTTCTACAAATATGCGTCTACAATCTACAATTAAAAGTGCCTTGGGACTAGCGACCAGATCGGAAGCCACAGAGAAAAAGGGCCCCGACCCTAGAATGCCTTGGGGGTACCAAACATCTAGCTATGTACCTACCGAAAAGATGACCACGGTCAAGAGTGCGTTGGGGTATTTCCCTAGAAGGGCAAATACCACCAAAAAGATGGGTCAATCACTTTTGACCCCATGATCTCATGACCCAGCAAATGCTTAGAGAAATTAAGTAAAGAGGCCAGCATAAAACAAATACAAACTCTTTGGAAAAGAGCTAAGTACAAACGAGTACAAGAAGATTAGGTCTAACAAAAATGGACATTTCATTACTACTGAAGCAGAGTACGAAGAGGAACAGAGGATTACTGGGGCACGCAGGCCCCTTACAAAAAACACGGCCGAGACTAAAAGAGATCATCTACGACTCTGGACCTGTAGAACGGTGCAGGATCTTAGTCAGATTAACTGGCTCATCGTCATCATCGGCTCGGCGCGTCTCCTCCTCGGAGTCGACAGTCTGACGCTGCTCGAATGATGTCCCCGGAACCACAGGGGTAGCCCCAGCTAGGGGTGTACATGGGTTGGGTTGGGTTGGGTCGGTTTGAGGCCAAAATCTAACCCAACCCAAACAATTCGAGTTGCTATATTTGAAACCCAACCAAACCCAATCTATCCTCCAACCCAACCCAACCCAAATAGTTCAGATTCGGTTTGGGTTGGGTTGGGTCGGTAGATCGGGTTGGACTTGGGCCTAATTTTGGTAACTTCGAACAATAATTTACAAAATAATTGCTACAAAACAAATTATGGTGGCCCTTTTCTTTTACCCAATATTTACAGTATGCTATTACAATAGCTTAGATTGGTGATTATGAAACTCATGCTCATGATGATGATCCAATTCTCTTGTTGGTTTACATTTTTTAAACTTGATATGAACATAACTTATTACAGGGGCGTACTTTTACATTGCTAAAAAGTGTCAATGGCTAAATACTGAAAATTCTTATCGAGCAGTTGGAAAAACACACATAAGAACGGATAAGGTAGAATAAGTAAAAGGCACAAGTACATGGTCAAGCCAAAAAAGACACAAAAAAGATAAAAAAATCAATTTTAAGTTATTATGATTGTTAAGCTCCGCATTAGTAAGACTTTTTTTTTGAAATTACTAAAGCTCTAAATCATAAATATGTAATTATAAAATTTATGAGTTTGAGACTATTACTAGGATTCGATTTGGGTCGAGTTATTCGATTTTTAATGGGTTGAACCCGTGACCTGACCCAAACCGATCGGGTTAGGTATTTTAGAACCCAACCCAACCCAACCCAAACTACCTATTTAACCCAACCCAAAAGGTTCGGTTCAGTTGGGTTGGTCGGGTTGATGAACACCAATAGCCCCAGTCGGTGGCTACTCGGATGATGCCCCCAGAACCACGGGTGTAGCACCCTGGTCTTCAGCCTCAGCCACCTCTTCCAAAACCTCTCCAGTTGCCGAGCTGGCCCACCTGTCGAAGCCCTTCCAGTCTACTGAGTCGCCAAAAAACTCCTCCAGATCAGCTCGGTAGACCTTTATTGCCCTGATGCAGGATTCATCAACTCGGACCTGGCAAAGTTCTTCAGCCTGGTTCTCGACAGTGGCCCGAAACTGAGCTTGGTACCTGGTTAGCTCATCCTGGACTGACTCCATTTCAACCTCCTTAAGTTTCAACTGCTCCTTCAGCTTCTTGATCTCGGTATCCCGAGCTACAACTTTGGATTCAAGATCACCGAGGTTGTCTGGGCCTCCTTCACCCCGTCTTGAAATTTAACGTAGTGATTTTTTATGTGGCGGAGGTTGTATACATTCTGAGCAGCAGCCTACAAAAGCAAAAAAAGAATAAGTTAAGGACCACAGAAAAAGAGCACATAGGCAACAAGATGGATTAAATAAACGAACTCACCTCCACCGACTTCATTTAGGCATCAGCCATGCTCTTGAACATGTCATCGTCCTTCATCACAATCAAGAAGACATTGAGGACACCGACCTGATAGTTGTCGATGTTCAGGTTGATATCCCCAATCTTGGTTACGAGGCGCTAGGCCTTTCCAAATCTCGTTTTCTTTGCAGCCCCCAAGTCAGTAGGAGCAAGGGACTTCGACTTGGCCCCCACCAACCTTGTCACCCAAACAGGAGTACTCACCTGCTCAGAGGAGGATGTTGAAGCTTTTTCCTTCGAAGCCAAAGTCTTCTTCGGGGTGCTGCTCGGCGATCTCCCTGCAGGCCCCTGAGTAGTAGCTGCTCGCTCAGCAGAGAGGTTCTTCAGCTTGGACGGGTCGATAGTATACCGACCAACAACAGCTCTCTTGGGTGCCATCTCTTCAGATCAACTTGTTTTTCTTTTCTTCCCTTTCTTGGCGGTAGAACCGGGAGCAGCAAAACCTACATTGCAAACATAACGTCTCAACTCGGAACCTACAAAACTGATCGGTACAAAATCAACACATGATAAGCTAAACTTACATGCTGAGAAGACTTTCTGTTGTTTGATAATACCAGCTCAGTATAGCCTCTCGGGAGTCAGAATTACTTTGTATCACCAATCTATAAAGGGAAGCCGATAGATTTTGTCAACATGAGAGAAGTTGAATTGTTCGTCCCTACTCAATTTTTCCCAAGTACCTGTCAAAAATGGCGAAGAATATAAGTCTCTACCGAAGAAGAATAAGATAAGAGATAAATATAAGGTATGAAGGGAAACTCAGTACCTGGTTTTTCGAAAGTGGCCGGTACGCAAGCTTCCTCCGCCCAAGGCCCCGATGCAAAAAACAACTTGTGCTTCTAGGATTTATTGGAAGTAGGGTTCTCGGTGATCAGGGGTTGGCCTTTCTTGGCATCTTGATGAGCCGATACATAATACCACCTGCTACATCTCAAGTGGGATTTTAGTCGGTATACATGGGCAAAGTCTTGAAAGTCAAATTCTAGCCACTTTCTCTCCTTCCAGAGCACAAGGCAGCTCAGAATGACCCTTCACACATTGGGATTGAGCTGAGCAAGGGCAGCTTTTATATGGCCGAGCAGGCGACATATGGATATGTCGAGAGGCAGGGTCAATCCATCCTCAAAGAGGTTGGTGTACAGGGCAACCTCTTCTTTCTTAGGGTGACTAGCTCGGTCCCCAAGAGCAGGCGTCCTCAACTCTATACGATTCTGTATATCGAGTTCTTTCCTCAACTGAGCAAGGTGGTGCTCCTTTATCTTGGAAGGAACACGATCTACCGAGTAAAAAATATTACCTATCCCGGCGTTTTCGGGCTCAGGCGTGTACTCGACCCGATGTACTAGGCTCGGCTCTAGGACATATCAACTAACAGAGGCGCAATGTCAAGCACCTCCTCGGAGTCCTCGAAGGAGGATAGGACTACTGCACTCCCTTCGACCTGAGGGTCAGCCCCAACTCTCTCTTCTGTGAAGAGGTATTCGTAGGAGACCTCCATAGAGGATGAAGAGGAAGTTTTCTGGTCGGTAGAAGGATTTATGCTAGAGGAAGCCATCTAAACAACCTAAGGGTTATGCTTATAGACTACCTAGCAGAAAGACAAAGGGAAAGATCGGAGAAAAGAGTTACCACGCAAGAGTGGAAGATTAGGATAGCCGAGCAAGATATTATTGATTTCTCAGAGTGCAGTTGATGAATGGATAGCAAACTACTAGTTCTCTATTTACAGGCAAATGACCTGTAAGGCGCAATTATGAGCACGAGTCCCTAGGCAAAATCAACGGCCCACAATTAAAGGACGTGCAGTGGAGGCCGTACTGTCAGGCGGCGCACGTCTGCACAGTTTTCAGAGCACAATTGTCGAAAGCATTAAATGACTCAGTATTTGTCGTTTCATCTAACCTCCAAGCAATTAGGCTTGCTCGGAGCTTGGGGGGTAACTGTTGGACCATATACCGAGCATAAGACATGTCAGCCATATTAATCTGGCCCAATAAGACGTAACTCGTTTCAGGTAGATATACCGACATGTCATGTTCTGGACAGGTGAGACTAATCTGCCTAACTGGGCACACATCTCGAGCTTATGGTCTGTCCTATCGACCAAATGTATGTCGCAATCACAATAGATGGAAGGTCGATAACAAAAGGTCTGCAAATCCAAATCGGTATCTCATATCAATGATTACCGACCACTATATACCGACCTTATAATAGACCAAATCTTCATTACCATGCCGCTAGAACAAGAGACTACAGATCAGCATACCGACCTGTAATGATCTCCGACTTCAGAACGGATGACGACGAAATGCCCAATTAGATAGGGATAGGGAGTGATCCATTGTGATAAGCTCGGGATTTACTCCTAGTCCGACTCTGATAAAGCCAGATACTCTACCAGTTCAACTAGGAGGCTGATAAGTCATCCTAATCCTATGAGGATCAGACCAAATCCTACCAAGAATCAGATATGTTTTCCCAGAACAAGTTGGATTCCTGATTCTACAACAACACTAAGACAAGGCTAAAGACCTCAAGCCCTCTCTATAAAAAGACCCTAACTCCTAAGGGGAAGGTACGCAACTCTAATCCATTTTTTACTGAGTTCAGTATTACGCAGTTCTAAATTAATTTAGGCATCGGAGGGTCTTTGGCCGACACTACACCGATGTTTCTTACGATAGCCTGTATTCTCCTGTTTTTCCTCTTTTAGACAACCAACCTCCGACGATTTCTCCAGCACTCCGACAAGTTCCAGATTAACATCTTCCCTCCACCTCATCCTCTACTAAGGTTGGTCAAATCTTGCACCAACACATTTTATTATAGGGATTTTTGGAGTTTGAGTCCTGTAACTTTATGGATCTAGAGCAGAGGTCCCAAGTATTTAAAAATTAGATTCTGGATCCTCAACCACTCAATCTGTCACCAGTCAATCAAATTGCAGGTTATAAAAAAGTATATTTGACCATTTTCCCCTTCTTATATTTAACCATCTTTTTAACTTGTATTAAAGTGATTCAAAAGACGTTGAAATTAAAAAGTTCTTAACCAGGCAACTCGGTGAACGATCAGTATATCATTTCACCGATCGATAAGAAAACTTCAAATAGTCATAACTTTTTCATTTTAACTTTGATTTGAGTGATTCAAGATGTGTTAGAAATAGAAAGATGAAATTTACAACACCAGGTGGTTTAACTGACATTCCGATCACCAGGAACCAATCATCGGTGATCGAAAATCGGTGATTTTTACATACATTGAGCATTTAACAGCCACAAGATCGGTCATCGGTGACCGAAACGGTCAACAAACTCACCGATTGGTCCACTCGGTTATCGATCGGTATATCATTTGACCGATTGATACGAAAACTTCAAATAGTTATAACTTTTTCGTTTTAACTCTGATTTGAGTAATTCAAGATGCGTTGGAAAGAGGAAGAGAATATCTACAACACCGGGTGGTTTAACTGACTTTCTGATCAGCAAGGACCAGTTTCTGGTGACCGAAAACTAATGATTTGACATACATTGAGCGTTTAACATTCCACCAGACTGGTCCTTGATGATCGAAAAGTTATTAAACCACCCGGTGATGTAGATATTCTCTTTCTCTTTTCAACACATCTTAAATTACTCAAATCGGAGTTAAAACGAAAAAGTTATCACCATTTGAAGTTTTCTTATCGATCGGTCACTGAGGTTGATCGATCGGTCGCTGAGTTGACTGATTGGTATGGCGGTTGACCAATCGCTAGGAAAACTTCAAATGACCATAACGTTTTCATTTTAACTCCGATTTGAGTGATTCAAAATGCGTAGGAAGATAAGACCTACAAATCCAGGTGCTTTAAGTGAATTTTCAGTCACCGGTGACCGGTCCGATGGCTGTTAAACAGTCAATGGATGTAAAATCATCGATTTTCGATCAATGGTGACTGTTCCCGGTGATTAGAATGTTAGTTAAACCACCTGGTGTTGTAGATCTTTTCTTCATCTTTCTTATGCATCTTGAATAACTCAAATTGGAGTTAAAACAAAAAAAAATTATGACCATTTGAAGTTTTCTTATCGATCGGTCAAACTATATACCGATCGGTCACGGTCACCGAGTTGACCGATCGATGAGTTTGTTGACCGATCAGTATGACGACTAACCAATCGATATGCAAATTTTAAATGACCATAACTTTTTTGTTTTAACTTTGATTTGAGTGATTAAAAATGCGTTGGAAAGAGAAAGAGAAGATCTACAAATCCAGGTGCTTTAAGTGACTTTTCGATCATCGGTGACCAGTTCGTTGGCTGTTAAACGCTCAATGTATGTAAAATCACCGATTTTTGGTCACCAGTGATGGTCCCTGATGATTGGAAATTCAGTTAAACCACCCGATGTTATATATCTTCTCTTCCTCTTTCCAACACATCTTGAATCACTCAAATCGGAGTTAAAACAAAAACGTTATAACCATTTGAAGTTTTCTTATCGATTGGTCAAACAATATACCAATCGGTCACCGAGTTGCCCCTTTTGAATTTCAACGCCTTTTGAATCACTTTAATCTGAGTTAAAAAGATGGTTAAACATGAGAGGGCAAAATTGTCAAGTGCGCTTTTTGACAACCTGCAATTTAATTGACTGGTGAAAGGTTGAGGATCCAAAATCTAATTTTCAAAAACTTGGGACCTCTATTCTAGATCCAGAAAGTTACAGGACCTAAACTCTAAAAATCCCTTTATTCTATTCCAATAATTCGGGTTGTATTTTCATTGGAAAACAAATCAAAATGTAAAACTTAGATCAGAAAGTCCATCCGAGAATATTTTTTATATTTTGCAAAGTTTTATAAATGTATATGAATACTATCATATTATATCTCATAATCCCTATTTGATAGCATGGATTTTGTAACATCTAAATTAGTGATAGATTTAATTATGTAATCAATGGATTTAACTTTGTAACCATTGGATTTATTGATAGGTTGTAAATACAATTTAATCTCTATATTATGACCAAGAGCCTATATAAAAGGGTGTTTGGGTTGTAAACAATACACACAAGGCTTATACTAAGTCTAGAATATTATGAGAATAAAATATCTCCTCATTTCTCTATTTCTTCCCTCAAGTTTGTTTCTTTTTATTTGTTTATTTGTAGTGGTACTTCTCCTTTTTATTTTACAACACGTTATCAGCACGAAAAACTCTAAAAATTAGAAGAGATTGATTTTCTAAATTGAAGCGATATGTGTTGGTAAGATTGTATATTTTATTCTTTTATTTGATATTAAGTTATTTTTATTGCCACAATATATGTACATATTATTTTATATTTTGTTCATAGCTCTGATGTTATGCTATTATATTTTGATTCATATGGCAAAAAGTTGTGGGAAAAATATTTCATAGCTGGAAGCTATGCAGAAAAAAAATATTTTTTCGTTGAAGCTAGATGGAGAAGTTCATTGTGGTTTTTTTTTTTTTTTGAAGGAAAAGATATTACTTTTAGTAAAAAAAAAATTAAAATCAATAAACTAATTCCTAGTGAACCCTAAGTAAAAAATGTGAAAAAAATATATGTTCTTAAAAATGCATTTCTAAAATAGCCTAAAATGCCTAAAAATGACCAAAAAACTTAAAAATGTGATCTAAAGAGATTTTTATTATTTTTTCTATTTTTTATTATTTTCTTTTATTTCCTAGCCTAAAAGTATTAAAAATAGGGGTAAAAATATGCAAAATTGCGACTTCATCAGTCACCCCACCAAAACTTTTCCATAATACTCTCTAGCTTATTCCATATGCTAGTAGGCAGCTTCAAACAACTCATTGCATACTTTGAAATAGCCTAAATAATTGCCTTCAGTAATACTTCCTTCTCCCTAGTAGAGAACATGTCTTTTTTCCACCTATTGAGCTTTTTCCAAACTCGGTCTATGATCCATTCAAAAGACTTGGCTTTATGCCTAGAGATCATTGTGGGGAGGCCTAAATATCTGGAATGATGTAATACCTCCGAGACTCCTAGTATTTGCTTAATGGAAGCTTTGGTGTCAGGGTGAGCATTTCTAGCAAAAGATATAGAAGATTTGTCAAAGTTGATCAGTTGTCCCAATGCCTCTAAATACTCAGTCAGGATATCCTTCAAAGCCACACATTCTTGATCAGAAGCTTGAACAAATATCAAGCTATCATTTGCAAACAAAAGATGTGAAATGGCTAGTCCAATTCTACTGGTGGGGATCCCAAATATATGGTTATGAGTCTCAGCTGCATGTAGTAGTGTGGAAAGCCCTTCTGCACAAATCAGGAACAAAAAAGGTGATAGAGGGTCTCCTTTCCTCAACCTTCTCTTTGGTTCTATGTTGTCAATAGCTTCTCCATTGATGCATATAGAATATGTGACTGGCATCACACAACGTTTGGTCAGATCAATCCACCTCTGGTCGAATCCCATAGCTTCCATCATTTTTTTATGAAGGTCCACTCTACCCTGTCGTACGCCTTCCTCATATCCAACTTAAGAGCCACATGCCTATTATGGAGTCTGTCACCCCCTATGGAGAGAATTCATACATTCAAAGGCCACCATGATGTTATCAGTAATCAGCCTACCAGGAACAAAAACACTTTGATTATCTAATATGAGATGAGGGATGATCAATCTCAACCTGTTGGTCATTGCCTTAGAGACAATTTTGTAGACCATATTGCACAGACTTATTAGCCTGAAATCTGTCACCTGGGTGGGTCATTCTTCTTCGGTATTAAAACAATCCTTGTATGGTTGTGGTTATCCACTATTCTCCCATTGTTTAGTACCTCAAAACAAAGGATGGTAATGTCCCGATTCACCACTGGCCAACATTTTTGGAAAAAAAATGCAAACATACCATCTAGCCGGGGTGCTTTAGAAGGGTTCATCTGAAATAACGCCTTTTTTATTTCTTCTGCTGTGAAATCTTTGGCCAAGATTGCTTCCATATCTGGCTAGATCTTTCTAGTCACTGTTGCAATCACACGGTTAATAACAACATTTGTTGAAGGATTACAAGTATCAAAAAGATTATAAAAATAAGAGATAAAGGTAGATCCAATATGTTCCTTTTCCTGGACCCATTCACCAAGCTGGTTATGGATTCCCCTGATGTAGTATTTCTTCTTCCTTTGGGATGCTTTGCCATGGAAAAACCTAGTGTTTATGTCCCCTGCCTGTAACCATAACGCCTTAAAGCATTGTCTCTAGTATATCTCCTCGGTCTCCATAAGCTTGTCAAGTTTTTTTTTTTCTTTTTTGTGGATTGGATTAGATCCATAATAGAGGGGTCAGAAGTAACTGTATTTTGAAGACCTATGAGAAGGTTGCGAGTCCTGAAGATTTATTCCTTGTTCCTATTTGTGTAACACCCCGTGTGTACGAGTCAAACAATTACGTTGACTAATATGTATTGTCAAACGTATTTGTATGCATATAAGTATGTACATGACCTTTAGGTGTATAATAAGTGTATTGATGTGTATGTGGGCCCAAGGATGAAAAAAAACAATAAAGAAATATGATAAAAGTGGGATGGTGTGCACTTGGTGGGTGCATGCATGCAACAAATGTCTCATTTGTTTAGCATCCACCTAGCAAGTGAATTAACACGTGTATTGCCTATATCAACCACTTAGGGGCTGTTTAAGCTCATTTTATCATTTGTTGAATTAAGCCTTTGCAAACACCTTGCAAGTAATATGTTACATGTGTATTGCCCATATGCATCCACTTTGCAAGTGAAATGAGACATATGTCTTGACCATTGTAGCCACTTGTGAGGGAAATGAACATGTGGAAGTGGTCTTGACTTGCTGACAATATCAAATAACTTGCTAGATTGAGTAACTGAAGTGAAAACATTGAGAATTAGATAGAGTTGCTGAAACATTCAAGAAGAGGAGAGAAAGCGTGAAGAAAAACCTATTTGCAGCAATTTACATCAAGTGTTAGATCTCCTTGATCCATGTTGGATCGAGCCGAATATTTTACAGATTGTCCATCTTTAATATAGTTTCATCTTTAACGGTAGAGATCTTGATCAGAGTTGGATCTTAAGAATTCTAACCTCCTAGATATAACTGGTCAGAAAAATGGGTTGTCTTGTGCAGTTCAGATCAAAGTACTAGATCTCTCAAATCCACCGTTAGATCGTACTAAAACTTAGTCAGGTAGTTTTTAACTTCTTATTTCACATTCTGAACGGTAGAGAGTTTTAATTGTTCGGAGCTATGAACCACTGAAGTCAAGTGATTGTAACAGAGAAGGAGAAAAGAACTGTTTAAAGTTGTCTTCATCAAGGGGACATATCTCCTCGATTCACCATTTGATTTGGCTGAAAATTACACAGTAGATTCATATCTTGATGATATTCAATCTCAACGGTTTATTTTATTATTACTGTTCCCTACTAGTAGTATGATGCATCTGAACAGATCATGTTGATATCCACTTTTCTACAAGATCTTAATGAATTCTTTGTAAATGGCTCAAATGTACAATCTTGGCTTAGACCTTCCAGAATTTTATGCACGTCATATATGTGATTTAAATGGGTTTTTAGAACTGAGATATGAGTTTAATTGGTTAAATTACACGCTAAGACTATTAGGTGTAGTACAATTGACCTAGACTTGGAAACTTTTGTCTAGGGTTGCTTCTATTACTAGCATGCAACTTATGTTGTTTTAATGATAAAGTTGGGTTGAATTTTGATCAATTGAATGAAATTCAGGTTGCTGGAATTCATTTCCAGTGTGTGCAATGTGTAATATGCAGTGGGTTGATAATGATATGAGAAAATGGACAGCAAACAAGTGAAGTGTTTGTGCTGTTTTAGTTGGTGAAAATTGACTAAGTGTTGGGTGTGCTGTGGACCTAGTGAAAATCCTGTAAAGGTGAGTATTTCTAACTTGGTTATTATGTATGGCATTGCATTAGATAAACTCTGTTTTGATGAAATTGAGCATGTTTGATTGCTCTATGTTTCCATGTTTTGCATTGTTTGGTTAATGCATGAAACCTTTTGATTTGAAAATCGAACATACTTAGACTTACCGAAGTAAGGAAAGTATGTGATCATTTTCAGGAGGGAAGTTGTGGACTAGACCTCGGAACATACTTAGCCTTACCCGTTGTAAGGCAAATATATGATCAGTTCCAAGAGGGAAGTTTTTTTACTAGACCTTGAAATGATCGAGAGAATGGTTTGTAAGATGGGTTCTCCCTATTAGTATGCATCATAGATTACGGACTCATTTACATTCTTGAGCGTGAGGATTTTATCTTTATGCATTTTATGATATGTATAGAGTGGCGAAAAAAATGTATTTGATTCATGTATTGATATTTACATTGAATTTCACATGAGTTTATAATGATGTTTTCAATGCCATGATTTATGTATATGCATATATAAATCCAATGCTAGATTACTCACTGAGCTTGCTGTAGCTCACCCAATTTCCTCTTTTATTACAGGTGTAGATCACAAGGGCAAGGGTAAGGCTCCAGAGAATTGATTGAGCTTGCTTCTTCGCTATGCGAGTATGATGTTGTGTGTTTCAGGGAGATGGGTACAAACTTTTATTTTTGGTAAATGTATATATAACACCAAACAAATGTTTAATAGTTAATCTAATGTATAAATAAATGGTTCTTGATGATGTATATATATTTTGGGAGACTGAGATGTATATAAGTCTTGAGGGAATGAAATGAGAAAAATGATGATGGTTTATATATGTTAATGGTTCTGTTGAAAAATTTCGAGTGATTTGTTTATTTTCTTAAAGGACGGAGGTTGACAGAGTATTGTATCCGTCTAGGGATGGCATATACGGTATTTTGTGCCGGTCATGACATCACCCTACGGAGGGGATCTTGACAATTTGTTCCATGCATTTAGCCTATTAAGACATTCAAAAGTCTTTGCCACCACTGTTAAACTATTATAGCTTGGACCTCCCCATGCAGAATTTAAGGCCTCATTGAAGTTCGGATCTTGGAGTCATACCTCTTTGAACCTTATAGGTTTTGGGAGTCTTTGAAATCTTACATCCACCGTAGATAAGAAGATAAGACGATGATCTGAGAACCAATACTCTAAGTTCATTGCTCGTGTGAACAGGAACATGATCTGCTAACTACTGTTACAAAGCCATCTGTCCAACCTTGCTATTATATAGTGTTTCCCTCTCACATTTGTTATTCCATGTAAAAGTCGGACCAGAGCTACCCACATCACTAAGGCCACTCCCCACTACTGCATTTCAAAAGAGTTTTATGCAAGATGAAGGCCTGGGAATCCCCCCAAATTTATCTTGGCTAAACATGATTTTGTTGAAATTCGCACTATAAATCCAGGGCATATCATATAAGTGACTGAGGCACTGCAGAAGTTCCCAAAGGTGATGACGGTTACGTGTTTCTGGGTCCCCATAAAAACTAGTAAATCTCCATTCCTTTTGCAACTCATTCCTAATAACTGCATCAATGTGGTCTTATGAGTACGAATGAATTGAAACTGTTTGAGAATTATTCCACAACAACATCAACCCCCCTCCAAGTCCAGTATGAGGCACAAAGAGGCAACAATCAAATTTAAGTTTTATTCTAGCATGCTCAGCTTGATAATTTGAGGCTTTAGTTTCGACAAGAAATAAAAAGTCGGGTTTCATCAACTGCACGAACTTGTGTAAAGCTCGAAATGCCTGTTGGTTCCCGATACCTTATACATTCCAACATAATAGATTCATTGTTCCCGGCAGGGTTGGGTCTCGCCTAATTCCGCCAATACATGGATACATTCAGTTGCAGACTGCTCCATTCTACTTTTCTTGCTTGGGACCACTTCTTGAATTTGAGAGTCTTCATCACCTTTCCGTTTGCCATACAAATCTGGCCCTGCACTATTAGTGGGTGATGACTGGCAAGCTAGATGTTTTCATGGGCTTTCTTCGTCTGTGCATTAACACTCTAATCGTGAACAATGACCACGACCTTCCCATTATTCTCCACTTTGTAAAAAACTACGACTTTCTTCACTTCGGTGGAGCCCCCACGTTCACTGGAAATTGAAGCTGAAGACGCTACGACTTTTGTTGCTACATGGGAATCATCACGTGACATGGTAAGCAAGGTTGAAGACGTGCGACCGTGGGCTGCTGTAAGAGAACCGCCATGCCTTTTTACATCAACACCGCCATGTGTTGCAGCAAGAGAACCACCACATGACGTGTTATCAACGCCCAAGATTGTTGAAGAATCCAATCTCTTCAACATGGGATTAGTGTGATGACCCACTTTCACATATGATGTCATGATGACGTAAAATACCCAACTCTAGGTCTTGTGTATGTATTTAATGTGTATAATACTCGTATTTTGTGTGTATATAGAGTATTTATGTGTATTTTCATATTTACTATGTTGTTAGTATGAATGTGCAAGTAGAAATACACTTAGACATGTAAATTTTCAATTTCTGGGTAGCACAAGCGCGCTCTTTAAAGGGAAAAGCGCTCTCCTTGCTTTAAATCGAGAGTGAAAGTTTTCAGTCTTTGGAGAAGTGTGCTCTTTGAATGGAGAATCGTGCTCCTTGCGTGAATTTAAAAATTGGGTTTTCGGGGAATGGGAGAAGCGAGCTCCTTAAGGGAGAAGCGCACTCCTCTGAAATTGGTCGAGACTTATTTTTCTTAGTTTTGGGCAGAGAAGTGCGCTCCTTCGGGAGAGAAGCATGCTCCTCGCGACTATGCAGTTTTTTTTTAAAAAAATTGCAAGTGGTCCCAACATTTGTATATAAGCAAAATTCTCGTTTTTCTTCCTCATTTGCACCATTTTCAATTAGAGGACGAGGAGAAACGAGAGTGAAGGAGATTGGGGGTTTTTGTGATTTGGGAGCAAGGGTTGGTGGATTTTGCTCCCAAAGTAAGATTTCTACTCCATTTCTCCCATAGTTTTGCTTATTGGGTTGATTTCCAGCTTTGGTTTGATGTTTTGATCACTTGCATGTGTTATAATTTGGGGTTAAGTTAGGGTTTTGGAATGTCAAACCCTAACCTACCAATTTTGAGCTTAGATTCCATTAATTGGAGTGTTTATACATGCTTTAATGGTGAGTTTCCATTTTATTGATGAGTTTAGTTTGTATAAACGAAACTTAGCATGTATATAGACTTTAATGGAATTTATTATGATTTAGGTGTACAAATGATGTGCATGTGAACTATGTTGATGTTTATGGCATACTTTATTAAAATATGGAGCCAATTTGATGAATTTCATGGTGTAGCATAGTGCTTAGTTCAAATTGATCATGTAGAGATTTATCCAATTTGGGGCTTTTGAGGCTATTGGATTGAAATTGGTCAATTGTTGTGTGTTAGGTGTTTCTAATCCAAATTGGTGTGGATTAGATGTGATTTGAGTTAGTAATTATGTATTTAGACATAATTGACTTGAAATTGATCATTTGGTGTATGTGTATGATTCATTTCAGGTTTATGTGAGTTGATTGACCAATTGAGATATAATTGACTTGTTTAATTGGCTATTGAACTGTTTGTGAGTATTTTTCACCTTATTTCTCCATTTATAGCATTGAACTTGTATGAAATTGCAGTATTGAATGATATGCATCTTATTATATATATATGTGCATTGTGTTTTAAGAACATGAGCATGGAATTTATGCATTGGTATTGCCTTGGGTATTTTGGATTAAGTACCTTGGCATTGTTTGTCTTTCTATTTACTTGTTCTTCGAGGAAATGTGCCGCCAGAGTACTTGGATTGGTACTCCGTGGAAAGGACTTTTCGAAGCACTGAAAAATGGAAGGGTAGGAGGATTAAAAGGATTAGTGAAGGACAATGTGCTGGTCTGAACCTATTGGTCAATGGGGGAAGTAAAGACACGTGTATTCTGCCATGCCCTCTTGGTAAAGTGTCTGCATATTTTATTCTTATGGAAATGATGCATACCTTATATGTTTAGTTTGGAAGCATATATATTATGATTTCCTTGATGCATTTGTTTATGAATGAGATATTAAATATCATACATGTTTTATATAAATACATATGTGGAGATTATTGTGAAAGATATTCATTGAGCTAGTTGAGCTCACCCCATTTTTTCCCTACTTTTCTCAGGTTCAGATCAAAAAGGAAAAGGCAAGGCTTAAAGTTTGAACAATCTTCCTTTTCTTCTTTTTGAATGTAGGTGTTGTTTGTATATTTTTGGGGATACTTGGGTCTAGTTTCAATTGTTTTGTTATTTGAAACTGTATATAACTATCACAAGTACTTATGCATATAAAACATAGATAGTTATGGTTTGTTTGGACTGTATAAGATAGACAGATGAATGATGGACTATTATTTTGAGTTCCATATTGTTATTGAGGATTTTGAACCTTATAAAAATTATTTGGATAGATGTCATCATATATTTGGAAGATTATGTAATATTTATTTTGGTTCAATTATCTTGATCATATACATGTTGTGTATTGAGTTTATTAGGTACTTTTTGCATAAAGGCTTATCAGTGACTCAGGTTTTGTCGTGTTGTGGCATTATCTAGGGTACTGTGCCGGTCATGACGTCACCCAGAGAGGGGTCGCGACAATTATTGTCCAACATCTTCAATTTGGAAACTATCCACTGTAGTCTCAGAGGATTCAGCGCCCGTAATCTTCTCTATGGAATCAGTGCTTGTAATATCACCATCTTTATTAGAATCGATTTCCATATTATCAACATGGAAAGGTTGGGCAATATTGTCTCCACTAATTGCAGACTGAATATTTGGGTTAGTCGTTACTCCTTCATTCACGGGATCTCTATCAACGTGCATGGAAAGTTTCTTTTTGGCTTGCAAAGAGTTCATTACCAGCACCAGTTTGTTCGTCGGAGTGTCTTTAGCAGCGCCGGAACTCTTGGTGGTAGGCAGCCCTCCCTATTGGAAGTTGGTCTTGATGAAGGGGCTCTTATTCAAGCACCAAACTACAGTGTCGATAAATCCAATGTTGCCAGGTTGTCGGTGAACTCCCGACATTCTTCTAGGATGTGATCAACCTTGCCGCATAAATAACATAAATCGTTAAGCTTTTCGTATTTTATGTCGAACCATAAGCTTGATGTTTGATCAGATACTACAATTTTGAGACCCTTCGTGAGGTGTATCCTTGGATTGACGGAAACACAAACTCTTAGGCATCTTCCCCAGCAGTTACCACTATCCACATCTCTATATCATGAACTTCACCAATCTGTTTGCCTAGCTTGAGGCCAATGTTCCTAGTCATACAGTTCAGAGGTAGATTATGTAACTGTATCCATATAGGCATCTTTGCAAAATCGAGAGTATTCAGATTAATCCCCCCTTGGCTAGGTGTTAGGAATAGTAATCTCCTCTCAAAACTCCGTGGAGAATTCCTTAACACCTTGTTTGCATCATTCTTCTTTTCCAATTTAAATAAGAATGAGTTTTTTCCCATAAAATTGATCTCTACGTTTTCGGAAGGTTTCCACATCTTGTCTATAATTTGAAAATGACTCTCGAACTACTGGTTTCATGGATAACAGTTTCCCTACTAGCGAGTGTGCTAGGAGTTTGTCTCCTTCATTCACTAGTCCATCTTCAATCTTTATGAGATTTTCTTTATTGTCGGAGAGCTTGAGTGTCACGACGCCCCTAACGTAGGCTGACGTCATGACCGGCACAGTGTACTATACACCGTACATACCCATATACATAATATAATACACTGTCAGCCTCAACATACATTCACAATAATTCCCAAAATTTTCAGAAATTCCTGCAGCATATCTCCATATGCTGAACAATTCACACTTTTTCCTGATATACCACAAATCAAATTATATATATATAATTAATCCACAATAAAAATTACTTCGAGGAAATCGTTACATCTAACTTAGATATCAATTTCAAGAAGAAATGAAGTGAAAATAGTAACTGTGGGTCCCGATTTGGCAAAGATCTCGTGCTTTCACCCCTTTTTCTCATCTCCTTCTCTTCGTTCTCTCTTTCTTCTTTTTTTTTTTTTTTGTTTTACGTTGAAGAGAGTTTTGTCACACCCCAGTACACAGCACACCGCAGTGTCTAGTACCCCCGGGATGTGATGGGTACCTCATACCGAGCATACCCCAGCCGTTATACACCACATAATATTGTCACATCCCAGTACACAGCACACCGCAGCGTCTAGTACCCCCGAGATCATTTGTCACGACGTTGCGGTGTGATGTGTATTGGGATGTGACAATATTATGTGGTGTATAACGGCTGGGGTACGCTCGGTATGAGGTACCCATCACATCCCGGGGGTACTAGACACTGCGGTGTGCTGTGTACTGTGGTGTGACAAAAAGGCCTTATGTATATTGTCACGACGCCCCTGACGTAGGCTGACGTCATGACGGGCACAATGTACTATACACTGTACATACCCATATAGAGTATATAATACACTGTCAGCCTCAACAGACATTCACAATAATTTCTAAAATTTTCAAAAATTTTGACAGCACCTCCCTATAAAATGGACAATTCACATTTTTTTTCCTAATATATCACAAATCAAATCCAATATAGATATATATATAATCATTCCATTCCATTCATTCACACATCAAATTCTCACCTGATAAATATACATGATCACCTCATTTCATCATCACAAGATATCAAATCATAATTCATGTTTCCTTCAACCCATCTATGTGATAATATATATATGTAGGATGTGATATATATTCATTTGAAAATAAAGAAAATATAATTCATTTCCTTCGCATACACGTACATTAACACAATAAGAATCTACTCACGTATCTATTCTCGTGCCTTTTCGTTTAACTCTGTACCTGAAATATTGAAAGAAATGGAGTGAGCAAACAACAGCTCAGTGAATATATTTCTTAATATGACAATTATATACATTTAGATAAATATGACATTTAAAATCATTTCAAACACTTATTAAACACATGCATCATTCAACAAACATAAATTTCATGAGTTTTCAAGAAAACAATGCCTCATTTTTCTACGAAATTCACAATCTCCCTCATTCAAGGCAAGAGAGCGGGTCTAACCCTTGTATGGCCGTAACAAGGTAGCCACAACCTCTCATTATCCAATTCACAGTCATTTCAAGGATCTCCAATCCTTGTTAGGACAGGCCTACTGACAATGAGGTTACGCATAACACTCATCCAGGTCTAATTCCTAACGAAATGACACCAACTTGCCTTTGCAAGTCTCACATGCTCCAATGCTCAGAAGAAATCATTTATGAATGCAAATTAAAACACAATGCAACAATATATGCATAGCATATTTACATTCAAACATTTCATATATTTAAAATGTCATACAAGAACCAAAATTAAGAAAATATACTCACAGTACATGACTTTTCAACTTAAATACCATCACCGTCGCTTTCGAGTCCAGCTCCAATTTAAATCCATAAATCAAACTAACTAAACCTGTCACAACCACTCCATAATTCAATTTCATTTATTCATATCTATGTACATATTCAATTTCTCAACTCACTTCAAATCACTAATAATAAAGATCCACCTGAAAAATATTATATCTGTGAATTTAGATTCCAACTCCATTTAGGACTCATAAGTAGTTGAAGAAACTACTATCTCGTTTTTGTGGTCAATCTAGATATTTCTACAAGAAAGAACAGTGAAAATAGATTTTTCATTTCATATTTTCACTAATTCTCAGTTTATTTTTCTACTGGAACATATATCAATTTTATTAAAAATCTAGAACATTCCTAAAATTATTTTGTCCACATCGACACGTGTAAAATTATTCATTCTATCATTCTACTACCTTCAACAGGTATTGTATTGAGGTTTTACACGTTCACGAAGGTCACGACAGTGAATTTTTACTCACCAAAACCATATATTTAGTTACTAAAAATATCAAATCACATCCAAAAATCATGATCTTAACATCGAAACGTCCGAAATTCAATTCTCTACGATTCTATTATCTCAAACCGGAGTTTCATTGGATTCTAATTCCACTTTATTCACTGGATATGATCATAGTACTATTTACGTCACTGTTCATGTCGTCACTATTCATTGAAAACATGTAAATTTTTACTAAAATTGTCAAACGGTCTCCAAAAATCATGAAATTAGCATCGATGGACTCGCTATGAAGGTTGGAAAACACTTCCTAGGCTGTAGGAACCATAAATATATGGTTAGATTGAATTTATGTGTTCATTTAGAATTTTTATAGTCGTTGGAAGTTTGTTGGAAGTTAGAGTTTAGATTGAAAATCTTTTGAACCATTTAAAACCCAATGAAACTCTAGTTGTGTTCATATAAAATACGTGTATTATACATCTCGATATACGCGTAATTCAGCGTATATATTTAATTAAAACTACGGGGTGTTACAGTTGGAGAGAGAGAGATTAAAATGAGAAATAAGTGAGTTGGAGAGAGAGAGATATTAATATTTAACTTTCATTCATTAAATCATGTTATTCATTAATTCATTAAATCATACTACAATCCACATATTTAATTAACCAACCCCATTCACCTTATTAAACTTATATTATCCATTTATTTGCTCATACTCCTTAAATATAACATCTCTTTTTATATACACGTATATTTAGCTCCTACATATAAAATACACGTATTATACATCTTGATATACGCATAAGTCAACGTATGTATTTAATTAAATCTACGGGGTGTTACATTAAGAGATTTTCATCTTTCAAGATCTAGAAGGACGTCATTGGAGATGTACTCACAGAGGGAGATGTACTCACAGAGGAGTTACGGGCTCCCACAGTGGAGAGGGAGATACCGATTAGTTGAGTTAAAAGTACTATATCTTTGTTCAGCCTAATGACAAGTTTATTATGGTTAATTGCACATAAAATTGCAATATCAAAGAAATGTGAATATTGTGACCTTTGATCCAAAGTTTTTTATGATCAAATGCACTGAAGTTGCAAGATCAAAGTTATGCGAAAAAAAAAATTATTGAAGAAGAATATGCTCTTAAATAAGCAATAAAGAAGATGTTGAAATATTTTTTATAAAAAAATGTGTTGAAAAATCACATGCACATTCAACTGATTTTATAACATTCCCTAAAATGAATGTTATATGAATTATTGATCATGAATGAAAAATAAATATAGTCATGATCATGGATACAAAATGAATATGGCAGACGACAAAGTCATAATCAAGGATGAGAAATTAAATGTGACAAAGGCCATGATGGATAAAAATAATAATTAAATGTGTCAAAAGCCATAATTATGCATGGATGAGAAAATAAAGGTCATGATCATGAAATAAAATAAATATGGCAAATTCCATAATTGATATTATTATGATAATCATGATAGTTACAATTATTGGAATATGATTATAACTCTATATTTGAAATATATCCACTATTCTACCATAGTTGAATAATAATATTATTGCAAAACTAAGAAATTATGAAATATAAAGTGTTTGCAATATGCATAGAATAAAAAGGCATTGGTTGGATACATGTTATATCACTAAATGATTGATATCTATTAAGCCTCAATAAAGAGAAAGAGGTCAAAATTGAGAAATTATTGATGGCTCCAAAGAGTAATTATTGTATTGGAAAATGAAAAAAGATTTCATATTGACAATTAATGTCATATATTATTCAAAATATTTTTGCTTAGTTTTGTAGATATGTGAAAAAAAAGGATATTACATATTGAAAAATATCCTAGCATTGTTTGATTTTATTGTTTGGCAAAAAGCAATCACATATTATATTGGCAAATGTTTGCATTTCTTAATATCATGAAATTATGAGGCAAAATGATATTGTGATCAATTAGCATCTTCTGTTATATTATTTGTTAGCGTGCATCTAAACACTAGAAAGAATGTAAGTGGAAAAACTACTTATGTCAACAACCTCCAGCCTTGAGCAACCCCCACTCAACTAGACATTGGGGTTGTTGTAACACCACGTACTTGTAACTCAAACCTATGCGTTGACTTGTACGTATTATCAGACATATTTATACTCATATACGTACATATATGGCCTTAGATTAGGGTATTTATGTGAATACTAAGGCTGTAAGAGCCCAGAGACCCTAGATATAGTATTTGAAAACTGACACTTTGAGAAATTTTCAATCTGGACTTAGAAAAGCGCGCTCCTCTTGGAGGAGAGCGCTGCAGTGGTGAAAACTCAACAGCTTGACTTCTGCAAAATTACAAAAAAGCGCACTCCTTGCGGGAGTAGAAGTAAAATCTATTTTTGCGCACTCTTCTACATTCTAACATATTTTTTAAAATGGACGGTGAGGCAGTTTGTGCAATTTTTAAAGTGGTTTCTCGATCTCTTCAGCTCATTTGAGCTAGCTAAGAGCAGAGAAAAGAAGGGAAACGGAGGGAGAAGAAGAATAAAGGCTAGGGTTATTGAATCCAAGGTATGAATTGATCAATTTTAGATAAAATTTCATATTTGTGTTTCTCTCTTCAAGTTGTATCATATATGTGAAATTCAAAGGATTCTTATGGTTCAATTGATGGTTTGGATGGATTTGGGTTGTGTCAATTTCGTGGGATTTGAGGTTTAATTTCATAGGTAAGTGGATTCTTGATGAATTCTAAATTTATGGCATGTTTAATTGCTGAAAATTTGATGGTTGCTCGTGGTTATTTCCAACCCAGCTGTGTTGAAGCAGCTGAGGGTTTGGGAGCTGGTTGGATGATGATTTGAATGTGATTAAATGTGAATTATTGTATGATTTTGATTGAATATGAGGAAATTAGTGAATTGGATTGTGGACAGTAGATGCTATTGAGCTGCTTGTGTAATAGTTGTAGAGAAGGTAATTTGGTTAATGATTGTTTTGCACCCATTGTGAATATCTCAACCTTTGGTTTTATGTGTGACATTGTATGTATAACTTTGTTTATGAATTGTAAGCATGATATGATATTTGCATTGTGATTTGAATACATTAAAATGTATTTGTAACCTTGAACATACTTGGACTTGTTAGAGCAAGTAGAGTATGAGATCAATTTTCATTGGGGTAAACCTCTAGGAGTTAGACTCGCTTGAGTGACCGTAAAAGTACTCATGGGCATTAGTGCTATCCTAGTCATGGATAATACCCTGAAATGATCTAAGTGGTATAGATAAATGAAGACTGATGCTCTCTTTATCGATGCATAATAAGGAGTAGATTCGCTCATTTACTTGAATGAGATATGTGAGGATATATTTTCATTGAAATGTGAATTGTTTAAAATGTATGGATTGACGTAATATATTTTGATCATGTATTGGTATTTAATGTTTGTCTGCATGTTGGTTGATATAGTATTAAATGTCATGTTATAATATGGATGCACATATAATGTCATTGGTAGGTTATTCACTGAGCTTGTTGTTGCTTATCCAAATTTTCTTTCATTACAGGTGGTGATTTTAAGGGGAAGGGCAAAGCTACAGATGAGTCATCTCTGCTTGCTAATGTTGATGTATGTATGAGAGAGGGAGAGATTTGGATATATTTTCTTACTTTTTATATATATGTAACACTACTTATAATATGTACAAATGTAGTGGGTGAATGCATGGTTTGAAAACTTACAATAACCAAAATGTTTTGATATGTGATGTTTCAGAAATTATAGAAATGAGAGAAATGTGTTATATGGTGATTGGATTATAAATGAGATTATTCAGTTATTGTGACAAGTTAAGGTTGACAGGGTGTCAGACGTGTCAGGGGTGATACGTGCGATACTCCATGTCAGTGTGACGTCACTTTACGAAAGGAGGTTGATTACTTAACTAATTTTACTATAAGTTTTATTCTCCCAATTGTTTAATTTCACTATAAGTTTTTTTTTTCAATTTTTTTATTGTAAATTTCATTTTGATTTAATCAAAATGACATTTTTTTTTTCATTTTACATTAGTCGCCAGATAAAGGAGAATTCATATTTCAACAATGCATGCCTTCAGCCAAAATCCAATCAAATAAGCAAATTTGTTCTATCCACTTCTTCACCAATATACATCTAATACCAAAATCATTATATTGGTTCACTTCCCACATGCTTTATTTCTGTTATATATATATATATATATATAATATGACAAGTCAAAAAAAAACTCATGAAATTTTTTTTACCAAAAGCAAAGTGACCATTAATCCATCTCACTATTGAACAAAAGAAAGAAATTAATAAAATTAAATTAAATTAGGCCGTGACTTGCCTCTTGTACAGCCATCTCAGAACTAATTGGCTTCAAATCTTTATTGGGAAAGGCTGTCCCTATCTCTTCCTGTAACGCTACTTAATCAATAGGAGGATCTTTAGAAGGAAACATACATGGTACTCGACCTTTCCCAAGACGTACGTAGTTATGGAATATTAATGATTCGGTACATGGCTTCCCACAAATACTTCCATACGAATGACAATCTCCACCACCAATTTAATGAGCTGGGTCGATGCTTTGCTTTATAAATATGATTGATGATTTCGTACGGTAGAGAATTCATGATTAAAGGCCTGTGGATGCACAGTTCTGGCCGTTGATATATGCGGTAGATGAGTGTTTTACTCGGGCGCATGTGAGGTGTAAGGTATGAAATCGTTTGCCATTTTCTAATTTTTTGAAAACATAAAGCTTATAATATTTTGGCCATTACAACATTTTGAGGTTGGCGGCATATACATATAGCTGTAGTGCGTGGGATGCCATTTTGTCTCTCTTCACAGACACCACAAAGGTTTGTTTGGATGCACTTGAATGTAATCCAGCGGATGTATAACAGCATCACGTGAAGAAACTACACCTTTTTTTTCCCATCTCAACACATTTTTCTCTTTCTTTTTTATTTTCCTTTCAAAATACAAATCTTGTCACTATTCTATTTAGGCTTCCCAATTCAACATTTAATAATAATTTTGAAGTTAGTAAAGAAATTCCTTATATTTATTAATGAGTTATAGATTTTGCATTTAATGTGTTAGTACTAATTAAACCTACCTAATTTGTCTATCATATGCATAAAATTACAAATGAAAGAATTTAATGCTACCTGCTTAATTTATTTATCCTATTTATATTGCAAATACAAAGTAAAGAATTTTGTTATAGTAATTTAACCTGACATGATAGTTTTAGGGTAATTCTAAATATACCCACCAAAAATACTTTTTATACCCACATGCCTTATAAATTTTCAACAATGATACATAATAAGTGGGTACAGATAGTGTTTTGAGGGTATATATATTTAGAATTACTCTATTTTTATTTAGAAAAAAATGATTTAACTCCTTTTGGGTTAAGTACGTATATATGCATGCTTGTGAGTAGGAGAGTCGACGATTCGATTTGGATTGATTTAATGCTCAAACCTAAACCAAGTCAAATATAATCGATTTCGGTTTGATTTAGCTTAATCGGTTTATTCCGAATTACAAAACCAAACCGACCTAAACCAAACATAATAGGTTTGGTTCGGTTTGAGTTGATCGGTTTGAAATTTTACATGTATATACATTAAATAAATTAAAATAATCAATTATATATGTATGTATATAAGGTAATTTTAACTTTTTTAATGCATATTTAAAAAACTTAAAAACTATATTTACTATATAAAGATGATTATATAATTTTTTAATGAAAATGTTTATATCATAAAAGAATCATAGACATTAAAAGTAAATATTAATAGTTTTAATTTTAGAATCGATTCGGTTCGGTTTAGATCAGTTTTCAAAGTCTCAAACCATAATTCGAACCAAACTTATCGGTTTATACTTTTTTCAAACCTAAATCAAACCGAACTTACTAAAAATCAAATCAAACCAAACCAAATATATCGGTTTGGTTCGATTTCGCGAACCAATCCATTGATACTCCTTGTGAGGCCTACATTTCCTTTATTTTTTATTTTAATTTATTTTTGATAAATTTAAGAGTCATGTGCCCAACTAATTCCTTTCAATTTAAGATATAAGATAAAATTATCATGCTTTCAAAAAAATAAAAATAAACGATGAAATATCATGGTGTGTGCATGCACACACACGATATATTGTTAGTTGGCTTTTGTAATATAAATTATTCATAAATAATAAGTAATTGTTTTCTTTTTATTTAAAGATATAGCTGCTCTTTGGTAGCACTTGATCAGTACAAGTAGTCCCTTGATTTTTCATGCATTTTCATAAATTAAACAAATTTCAAAAAAATAAATTAATTAAGCTACTCTTTTAATAAATATTTTTAACACCCACAAATTATAGCTAAAATTATACATATGTTAATGTTGTATACGATGAGTGGTAGGTTTTTTTATCTTTGCTGATGTAGTGATAAGGTATATTTTGGCGAACGTGTGAGTATAGTTTTAGCATTCCTCTATAAAAAGACATATATCCAAAACAATTTATAATATATCAGTAACAATTAATAATCTGTGATGTACGATTTAAGGTCCACACGTAGGCTACTCTGCTGCACCTAAGCTCCACCAGATCAACATTCTTCACCCATCCAAAAGACCAAAAACATGGAAAAGAAGCTCCTTGACTTGTTGGATTCAGGAACCTAAAACGTCCAATAATAAATCCCTTTAATCATACTACCCACGTCTTTCCCTATCATTTCATTTCACTCAACCGTTCCTTTCTAGCACTTTTTCTTATCGCTTTCTCTCTTCTCCCTCCTTCTCTTCCTATCACCTTCTCTTTAATCATCCCATAAGTATCTTCCTTCCTTAACATGATGATGCTCTCTAGCGACTCGTCATCTCCTTCTTTTTCTTCTTCGACTGCAACGTTATCTCCCAAAGTCCAGTTCGTTTCAAAACGGGTATCGGATCGGCTTCTCTGCAAATTCTCAGACTTATCTGAATTCGATTTCGATTACGAGCGTAGCGGGTTATGGTCGCCGCCAGTGCAACGCAACGTGTTCTTGAGCTCTCCTGGTGATATTTGTACTGATAATGAGATGTTTGCAAAACTCGAATCGAAGTCTCGAGGAGAAAAAAGAAGAAGAAGAAGAAGATATAAGGTTTGTTTCAATTAATGTGTGATATTAATTAGAGTCTCTCCATCGCTTATTGTAGTTTTATCTTTTCAAATGGAATATGAATGATGTAAATTAAAGGTGAAATTTGAATTTGAATTTCATTTGATTTTTTTTTTTTTTTTGCAGCATTGCTTCTTGTGCAGGTCTTTTGCTGCTCATGAGTCATGGTGATCAGGGAATTACAGTAAAAGTATAAGTTGTTGGTGCCAATACTCCCCTGGAAATTCATTCACTTAATTTTCTTCAATAGATTGGTGTATTTGTAAGACAGGATTTAATTAGACAATACCCTTCAATTTTTGTGACTATATATTACAGTCTAAATGTTCCTCATTTTCCCAAAATTATTAAATGAAAACATACAATGCTTCTTCTTCTTCTTCCCCATTTTCTTTACTTTTGATGTGGTAAGGACCTTATCATGTGGAGAATGATTAGATGATGCCAAATTCTTTATTGTGTTTTTCTTTCTTGTTTTTTTAATTAAAAAAAAAACCTTTTATGAAATGGATGGCATGTATACATCCTATGGCTATATGATGAGATATGGTAGGCGACATGTGATGAACCATATCAAGTCTCATATATAAGAACGAGAATATGTTCAATATATAAATATAGATGAATCACATGATCAAGTGGTCCCACTTAAATACAAAATATGATCATATCTTATATATGTTATTACGTGAATAGGCTGGGATGTCATTTTCCTGAGAATCTACACCATGATGAACAATGTCAGAAAACTTATGATTCTAAACAACAAAAAAAGAAAAAAAAAAACATTTAAGTTTTAATTTTCTTTCACACTTTTTGTTAATTAGAATGGGCAAGGGTAAAAAAAAAAAAAAAGGAGGTATGGTAGAATCGGATGGCTAGAAGAAATTACTAAATATTAAGATTGTATTTAATTCGTAATTCAAAAAATAGAATACTATTTAAAAAGTAAAAACTTAAAAAATAATATTTTATTATACATATTTTTTATATTTTTCATATTTTTAAAATTTTAAATTCATTATATCTAAATCTTAAATGAAACGAAAGCCCAAATCTACAACTGACTTTATTTTTTTCCCTGGAATTAATTAGTAGGTGTAGCTCATGGGATCAATGGGCCCAATACAATTCCATAAAAGTCAATGTTCTTAAATGATGACTTTATACATTAGAAATCAGATTCTTATTAGTTTTTACAATGCAGAGAATCCAAGAATCAGGGGGACAGGTTGATGGTGTCCAGTGAAAATTAAAATTACTTAACGGTGCATCGACGTGGCAACAAAACAGAGCAGGTGTACGCAGTCAAGGATAGGGTACTACGGTGTAGCACATGACGCAATACTATGGTTGCTAGAAAAGACAAATTTATCATCAAGCATTTTGAAAAGATAGATAAAACGGTAAATAAAGCTTTGCTCGATTCCAAGTTAAACCAGATTCCCGCGCTGTCTCTGGTACGTATGGTTGCTGCTGCAATGTGTTCCATTGTCACCTGTAACGTAACATCACTCGGCATTCGTATGCTCAATTTTATAATTATTACATGATAATTGTAAACTTAATTGTCTTCTATCATCTTAATGCTAACTTATTATAATTAGTTTTTAGGTTTATCTGCGTATCAAATTATTTAGTATCATTGCGTTCGAATCCTTTTGAATTTGTTAATTAAATATTATTATAAGTAATTAATTATAAGTATAAAATTTAAGTGCACCACTCTTCTTAAAATTCTTGATGTGTAACAATGATAAGTGCAATTGATGCAGAGTTTACCCAATTCATACCCTTATGTTTGCACATTTGAAAAAATTGTCAAACAAGACGTTAAAATTGTTAGAGCTTGTACTTATAATCTATAAGAACATGAATTTGAGTTTTATCACCAGGTGATATAGATGCGGCTTTCGTCTAAGAAAAAAATCACTTATACCGTGGACTACGTAAGAAGGCACCTATTCACATACTAGGAGGGTGTTACTCTCTCCTCTCATTGGAGCTTGTCTCTAAGAATCGTCGATGCTTGTTAACTGGACAAATACTCTAGGTTACCAAAAAAAAAAAAAAAGAATATATACATAAAAGTTAAAGAAAAGGTGTGAAATTAATCTCTCTATATAATAGAACTCGATTCTTGGGCTCATTTGTTTCTTGGGTTTTTTTCTCATAATAAAAATTAAGCTCATATCTATTCGAAAAAGAAATTCCTTGTAAATCTTAATTTATTTCTAATACTAATTATGAACACATTCAAATTCTAAAACTTAATTGAATAAATTATATATAATTTAATTTCAATATATATGGTGTTCATGGCATAAGATAGCATGTGTATGAGTACAAGTCTTCATGGAAATAACAATATTAATTTATTATATAATAATTTGTAGTGCAAACGTTACAAATATACTAATAAATAAAAACCTTAACTGTTATCACCATCTATCTTTCATATATATATATTATATATATATAAGAAAGAAAAACTAAAAATTTAATTGCCACAGTAGCTTCAATGTATAAAATAATTTGGTTCATTTAGGCAATTCATACGCTAAATATATTTTTTGTCTTGACCTATAAATAAAAAAGAAAATCTGTAGGTACACCGACATACATCTAATTTAAGTAAATGACTGCTAATTAATTAGTACGACCTCGATCGAGAACATAGATTATCTATAAAATTGATAAATAGAAAGGCTGGAGTTTTCAAATCAAATTTCCGTTTGCAAAGAGATGGATAGTTACACCTAAATCATATTGTTCTAACCCCACCACATAGATATATATAAATGCAAACCATGATTGATGAACCGTCAAATCATCATCATCATTTTTAGGTGTCCTAATTATATTGGTGAATATTTGCTCTACTAATTAAAGATCATCAATTAATTTACATTATATTAGGGACTCCCAGTGGTACTATATATATATACATAAATGAGTATAACGTTACGGAAGGCAAGCAAGGAAAGGAGTAGTTGTGCCAACATATTGTCAACCTCACCAATTAATGTATTCATTTTCCAACTATATACACATACACACGTGATTTAGAAAAATGAAATATATACAAAATTAATGACAAATGTTTTTATGACTAAAAAGTTTATATCCAAAATCATATTCATGCTGACGTTGTGTATGATAAGTGGATGATACATATTTTCTTTTTCTTTATTCTCTATCTATCATGATGTGGTGATGTGGTGTATTGTCATATTTGCTTAGGTATAAATTAGGGTATAAAATTAATAGTCCTAATAATTGAATAAATAATTAAGTTATCTTGGAGATTCATCACAAGTACTGTAGTCTACTAACAACACTTTTAGCTTAATTTGTAGTCTCGTGGCTAAATGTCTTTGGTTATAAAAAAAAATATTATGCGTATTTTATCACTTTGTCTCTGGCGTATTACTGACAAAGTTTTTTTTTTTTTTTTAGAAGATAGCTCTTTTATAACAAATAATTTTTTTTGCAATACTATTCTCAAAAAAGTTTTTTTTTTTTTTTTAGCTGAAATGATTTTAGCAATGAATTTGTTTTGAAGCGAAAGTATATTTTTAGCTACAAAATTTGCTTGGTAGCTAAAGTTAATGTTTTTTTTTTTTCTTTCGTCTTTTGTCTTTTGTAGCTATATAAATGTAGACAACAAAGGTCAGGCAAGCCACATATGAAATGTACGAAAAGTCTAAGTATTTACATTAATGCAATATTTCCCTTAGTCCGATCGAAAAGTAAAAAAAAAAAAATATATTAATGAAGAACGTAAACTATAGGGAAAACAACAGTAGTTTAATGACTTTGTAGGATTGCTACAGTACTATGTGGTAAGCATGCTTCTTGTCCCTAATTGGTATTTGAATTTGCATATATATATATATATATATAAATATAAGGGCAAAATAGTATTTGACATTTTACAAAATAGTATTTGACATTTTAACTAGTTTTGCAGTTTTGCGCATGCACCTCTGTAACATCCTTTATTTTTGTAAAACGAGATCCCAAATTTGCATTTGTCAATATTTGTTTGATAATTATCTCTAATCGCTTCAAAAGTATTACTATTTTCATTAATTTTAAGGCATAATACGTCTATATTTGGTGTAGTATAAGTCAGGTAGCCAAATAAAAAGCAAAAAAGTTAAAAAAAAAAACTTTCAAAATCTGGTTGCTTGAGCTCCTTTTTAAGCTGAAAGGAATGGAAAATGAAGAGGGAAGACCAGCGAAACTAAGGTTCGTAGAAAAAAAAAAAAACCAAATTTAAGGTATGGATTTCCCAAATTTCTTCCTCTTCTTGATTAACAATGAAGAATTAATAGCTCAATTGAGAAGGATTTGATGGATTGAATTCCATCATGGGTGTCCTATAGAGAATGAAAGAATCTGTTTAAGATGGGTTTAGATCTTTTTGTCTGTTGGGTAGAGATTGAACATAGATAAATTAAGTTTCTACACCTTGAATCAATTCCAATTTGTTTTCAATTGTGGTTAGTGGCAGCAATCGAGTTGCTGAGATTGGAATTGATATGAGAAATAGTGTGGGAAGAGTTCTTAAGTGAAATTCAGACACTAGGAATTCAAGTGAATTGCATTGGTGAACCAATTATTGTTAATACCTAGACGAACACTATGTTTAGATATGGGAATAGAGTTTTATAAATTAGTTGGGGGTATTAGGAAGTGGTTATACCGAAAATTACTTGAGATTTATGTTAGGAAACTCATGAAAAGTGTTTTTATTAACCAATTGGGGTTGTGATTGTGACTATGTGATGAGGAACTATGCTCAAGTAGTATGGACGACCTACGCTGTGGTTGGAAGTGTTAGCTAGGTGAATTAGAAATATATAAATAAAGTTCTTAGATAGAACTGTAGTGATGTCCATGATAATAAGGACATGAAGATCTATAACCCTAACTGAGATGGAGGTGGTGGATAGAAAGTGTGGAATTAGGAAGTAAAACTAAAGTGTCAAATGGACTAACAATGAGTGTATGTGTATAATGTATGGAATTGCAAGAACAAGTGAAGTGGTGTGAGCTAGTGGGAAATTGGGGGAAAAACATAATCCAATTTATTCTCAACATAGACTATTTTTGTGAGTAGATTTCAATTTAATTATCATATATGTCAACATATTTATATGTTGTATGCTTGTTATGTGGAATTGTAAATTCATGGAAATTTAATGGTGTTTTACTAGTGTTAAATGATGTTTTGTGTTGTAGGATTTTTAAATGAGACTTAAGAGTGTATAATGTGGAGTTTGAATCTTTGGACATGTTTTGTAGTACTTATACTCCCTAAATAGACCGTCGAATCTTAATTTCCACCAATATGAACGTCTGAATTTCGGAAATACTCAAATGGTTGGGGTATTTTCTTTAGAAGAGCTATTGGATCCAACACTAATTCTATTATTATAGAGCTTGGGTCTTTGGAACTACTCTAAAGGTTATACTCTCAAGATGAGTTATTGGGCCAAGATGTTCATATTTAAGGGGATTTGATTTTTGGATTTGTCTTTTAGGACATATTATATATCTTATTGCTGCGTAAAATTATTGCAAGTGCACAATACCGTTAACAAGTAACAAAGTGATGAATTAAGTTTCGTACCTACAAGATTTGTTCTTGAATTTCTATGTTAAATATTAAAATTGTTTCACCCTAATCTGATCTAAACACCAATTAAAATTCGTTCTAATCTAAACAATAAAGTTAAATCTAAAAAAAAATCAAAATTAATCCAAGTAATCAGAATAATTAAAATCTAGAATTACAATCTTTCCTCATATTTCAATAAAATTTATATAACTATTTTTTAATTAATTAATTAATTAATTTTTTTAACCAAGAATTTAAATTATTTACAAGCCTCTTTTGATGGTCAAGCAAAAATATCTTAAATAATTAAATCTCTATATTTCTATGAAATTTAAATTAAACAAGATTCATTAAGATGATACTCTTCAATGGTTACACATGTTACATGAGTATATTTCTATCTCACATGAACTCAATAGCTTTCGCCCTTATGATCATATGTTATTTTAATTAAGTTCACAAATCTAAACTCCCTTCGTCAAGATCATATAGATTCAACAAATCATCTAATTAATGATCAAGTAATTAGAAGCATTAAGAACGTACGGATTAAAATAAACAACTCTAAATAATCAATTAAAATTTAAAATCAAACATAAAATTCAATATCCGTATGAGATCCAATTGTAACTCTAGACAGATAACTTAGCTCATCATTGAAATAGAAGAAATATAAAAATATTGATTTGAATAATAGAAATAAGAAGAAACTAGAAAACCAATTGGAAGATGTTGAAGATGCTCCCTTGTTTCTAACTTTGCGTTCTTCGCCTTCTTCGATCCAATTTTCTTCAACTCGTTCTCCTCTTTCTTCTCTAGAAACCCTAAACAATGGTCTATATAGAGCCACAAGTCCATAGGAAGTCGCCCAAGAGAAGTCCAAGTCGAATTAGGAAAGTTCGCAACAAAATTAGAAAGTTTATATTTTGAATCGCACCTCTGCTTTCTTCCTCACCGTTTTTACTCTTGTTCTCCACTCCAAATCTCCCTCAAAACCCTCTCATCTTGTATTATTTCAAGTAAGGAAGAAGTAGAAACAAACCACGTCAAATTCGGAGTTAAATTGAGAAAGTTATGACCAAAATATAAAAGTCAAGCAAAATTGCTTTTCCAGGCGCTGCGGCGCCCAATTACGGCCCTTTTGTGCATTTTTCTGCTATTTTCTTTATTTCTCTTGTGGACTTCGCCAATTTTCTCCACTTTTTGAAGACTTAGCCAATTTTCTCCACTTTTTGACTTCTTTTCTTCATGAATCATCATTTAGGTTTCTCATATGTTATGTCTATCATTCATTCTCACTTCCATACATCTACCTACAAAACAATGCAAAACAAATAATTAATTCACTTGAAACATAAATTGATCCAACTTATAAACTAACAAACCGAAAAAGTGCATAAAAACCAACTTTCACCTCAACTAACAAATGCATCAAAACTAACATAAACACACTAAACTAATACATAAATCACCCTAAAACACCTATAAAACCATCCTAATTACATGCCTAAATAACCACTTATCACCAATATTAACTTGTCACGACGCCCCTGACGTAGGCTGACGTCATGACCGGCACAACATATTATACACTGTACATATTCATATACAATATATAATACACTGTACAATTATATACATTTATAGAAATATGACATTTAAAATCATTTCAAACACTTATTCAACACATGCATCATTCAATGAATATATTGTACATGTCAACATCATAACTTTCATGATTTTCAATAACATAATGCACAATCTCCCTCCTCCGCAAGGCAAGAGAGCGGGTCTAACCCTTGTATGGTCGTACAAGGTAGACACAACTTCTTATGACCCAATTCAATAACACCACGCACAATCTCCCTCCTCCGCAAGGCACGAGAGCGGGTCTAACCCTTGTATGGCCGTTACAAGGCAGACACAACATCTCATTACCCAATTAACAGTCATTTCAAGGATCGCAACCCTTGTTAGGACAGACCTAACGAAATGACAATGAGGAATCGCAAAGCCTCATCATTACAAACTCCAATGCTAAAATCAGTTTGCATGATCCATAAAACTCAATGCCTTATATATAATATCACATGTGTACAATCAAACAGTTTATATGCGTACAATGCCATACAAGAACCAAATCAAGAAAACTATACTCACAGTGGTTACACGGGTTTTCTAATTCAACTGCTAAAATCGAGCAACAATAGGGCTTCCTCAAGAGCGTTTATCCATGCCCTTAAGCTCTCATTTTAAACACTGAAATTAATCATAGATTATCATGAGAATCATCATTTACCATTTCGGTAGCTACTAAAACATCAAATCACTTTTCACAGTACTATTCACTTTTACTATTCACTTTTTACTATTCATCATTACTATTCATTTTTACTATTCACTATTACTATTTACTATTCACCATTCACCATTTACTATTCACTATTCATTATTCACCATTTACTATTCACTATTCACTATTTATTTTTACTATTCATCCGAATGTTGTAAATTGTATTAAAATTGTCCAACGGCTCCAAAAATCATAAAATTGAGTCTAACCACATATTCGGGTTTCTAACAATCCAGGAAGTATTTTTCTAGCTTCCTAGCGGGTTTTCATTCACGTTGGGGTCAAAATTCCAATTTGTCAAAACGCCGTAAAACGGCTCTCACAACAAAAATTAATCCGCTAGAAAGGTTACAACTAGCTTAGATAGTAATTTTACGATGAAAAATAGCAAAAATAGCTTACCGGCACGTCGAATTTGGCGCGAATCCCGCGTTCTCTCTTTTTCTTCTTCTCCTTCTTCTCTCTGTTTCTCTCATGCCTCTCTGTTCTTCTGCAACTTCTTCATCTTCTTCCTATTTCATTTCTTTTTTTTTTTTTTATTCTTTCTTCTTTTTTATTTTTTTTATTTTTTTATTTCCTTCTAGTTGCCACACGTTGGAAGCAACTAGAAGGATTTTTTATTTATTTTATTTATTTTATTATTTATTTTATTATTTTATTATTTATTTAGATATATATATATATATATATATATGATTCCATGCACCTTGACTCCCTTTATTAACTAACTCCTCCATCAAATTTCATTAAATTCATTCAATCATAATCAAATCCACATTTTTAATTAACCAATCCCATAAATTAATCAATTTAATTCACATGTATCATCTTCATTTCATAATTTTATTTATTTACTAATCATACACGCGTATATTTAGCGCATACGTATCAACTACGTGTATTATCACGTGTATATTTAGCTCATACGTATAAAATACGTGTACATCTTCATATACGCGTACTTCAACGTATATATTTAATTAAATTTACGGGGCGTTACATAACTATTAGATTCAAATTTCTAATTGGGATACTTATGACCAACTAGGATAGAACATAGTTGGAGATTACAACCTCTTGACCTTGGATATACTACTCAGGACAAAATAGTCCTGTAATCAATTGGGTCTAGGTTGTTAAGTTCAAAATTTTGGAATGACCCTTTCGGTAACTCAACTTGAAGAGGATCCGGCTTTGACTTTGATTATGTCCCTAATGACTACAATGATGTATACACCCTTGATATATGTTCTTAGAGGAAAGAGTCGAAATAGTAAGGCTGAGAAAAGATGACCTCTCAACATATCACTAATGGGACTTCATCAAGTAGCATTTAGAACATTGTATTATAAGGGTTTACTAAGGATGGACACAGTAGTACATGATCCATGGCTTGTGAGCCTACGAGCAATAGAGGGGCCAAGAAGCGGACAATACCCTGATTTTATATATTTTGGATTTTTGTTTGAATCTTGATATTCTTAAAATTATGTTGATATGCAGTATAACTGTCTATGTGTAATGTGCATGATTTATCATTTTGCATAAGGCACGTAGCATGACATGGAATATTGTTTATTGGTGAATGAATGGTGACTTATTGATATCTATTCACTATGCACTGTTGGCTCCCTCTATTCCCTATATTTTCAAGTCCTTCTGTAGATAAGGGTAAAAGAATAGCGGAGAGTCCTTTGAGGTTCATCTAGCAAGAATTTTGTTGTAAATATTGGAGAACTTTGTTTTTGGGTCATGCTTAATTTGTAATAATTAACTTTTGTAGTTTGATTAAGATATATGTATTTCACCCCACACTTATACATATATATTATGGAAGGTTGTTTAATCTGGATACAAAGCTAGATATCATGTAGATGTATTGTTACTATACAGATTATTGATAATAAGTGGAGGATAATGGGACTCGGCTTGAGTCTCGTTGAGGCTTAATTAATAGGCTTCTAATTAATCATCTTATAGGAGAAATGATGGTTATAATCCAATGCCGGTTGGATACTCTAATGGTTGTGAAAGGGGTCCTGACATCCTTCTCTTAATTTTAAAATAATAATAGATAAATATTTTAATTTTATTGAGAAAAATAGCCGAAAACTGAGGCGTGGATAGTATCCATTTACCTCAACGTACCCAAAACCATTGTACAGATAATAAAAATTTTCAAAATCTTAATGTAAATTCCAAACTAATTCACAAGTTAAGATAAATGATGAATAATACCCTTTCAATTTTCACATATGATAAGCATCTCTTCATTGTGGTGGATACATATATTATAAAATTAAATAATATAGTGTAATGTAATATAATATAATCTAATATGATACACATGTATATATAGTGTAATGTAATAGGATATATATAGTCTAGTATAATATAATATTATATGATGTAACGTAATATTGTATAGTCTAATATTATCCGTATATATATAACATATAAATATAGGTTTCTGGTGGTGGGTTTCTGTGGACGTTGTGAAAAGAAAGAAATAAGGGTTTGAGTGTTACTACTACTATGCTGAGTTTTGATGGATAGAATGCTTTCTTGGCTTCATCTCAATACATAGAAAAGAGGGAAAAAAGGGACAAAAGGGAAGAAAAAAAGAAAGAAAGAAAAAAAGAATTGGAAGGTTGCTGCTAGGCATTAATGGTGGATCCAAGAACAGATCATCATTCTTTTCTTGTATTGAAGAAGGAAACCAAAAGTCAGGGAAGAAATTACTTACCGTGTTGCTCTTTGGCTGGTGGGAGTTGCTATTGCAGGCTCTCGTGCTGGTCTTGCGAGAAGAGATTAGGATATATAAAAACAATAATATTGTGATTTGGCGTCCATTAGTAGTTGTTTTGGTTTACGATTTGCACTTTTGTGCAAGCTGTTATGGCGGTTGTTGTCTTGGCAACCGTAAAACAAAAAAAATTTGAAATAAGGGGGGTTTGAAGATCATTTTGTTGGTCATGGGAAAGATAGTAGTTTTCTAGTATATTTAATTTAAAGTTTGATTTAGCTTTCATCCTACTTACTCAGCCGTGAAGTCGGATATTTAAAACGAAGTCGCTTGATTATATTCTCGTCCAATTTGGTTAAAATACGTCTGTGGCATTATTGTACATGTTCGGCTTGATCGAGAATTTGTTTTCCCTTGTCCTTGACATGGTTCAGCTGAAAATATGTTTTATAAAATTTCTAACATAATGCATGTGAGCTTTTTGGTTTCTAGTATAAAATTATAAAAATACCCCTAAGTTTATAATTACAAAAATACTTTGGAAATTTCAAGATATTACAAGGTAGTTCTATAGTGAGACCATGAACGCTTGATTTGGTTTTTTTTTTTTTTTTTTCAATAAGTGAACTATTAAATTTGCTTCCAGATAGTTATTCCTAGGTACAGTTTCTTTACAAAATCATTGTTCACCAAGGTTGTATTTTTTTATTTTTTTTAATGCCCCACTTTCTTATTCAATGCTTCTTTACATGGGATTGGGCAGCTTGTTTGTAACTTTGTGTGGAAATGGCACACATGGGTAGCTTAATTTCCAGGTTTTTAGGATGTGGATGTGTAATTTGCTCTGTCTGTGTGCCTGTAACACCCCGATTTTTAAAACTTAAATTTCAAGTAAAAATAAATATTTTAATTTTATCGAGAAAAACCACTGAAAGTCAAGATGTTAATCGTATCCGTCTATCTTAACCCATAACCATTATATAGGTAATAAAAATTGCAACACTATGAATTTGTATTCTTCTAACCAACTTACTGGTTAAGATAAACGAATACCCTTTCATCTTCATGCTAAGGACCACGTAATTCCACTATACAAATTTCTATAGTGAATTATGAGGGTACTTGCCCTTGTCCATTCATTGTAGACACAATATTTTAAATACATTAATTAAATAGAATTAATGAATTCAAGTCCAAAGCACATACCTTTAAAGTAAATCCTGATCCCTTCAATAATCATAATAAGGTTTTATCAAAATTTCTAATGTCAATACAACCCTTTTTAAATAAAAGTTCACAAAGTTAAACAAGTAATTAACTCATTCACTAATTAAAATCTTGTCCAGATTACCATCCTACCCCTATCACTGAACCACGTCACAACTTGCTACTTTATTTTTTAAGTACCTGCATGTGAAAAATAGGGGTAAGCTTGAAAGCCCAGTGGGTCATCTAAACAATTCACAACATTTTATCATGATACATACATAAGAACATTACAAACAAGTTTCACACATTAATCGTTGCAACATTAGATTGTTTGAGTCGAGAATTTTATCACATTCTAAATCACGTACCTTTAGGAAATCAAACACAGGGTGGCACTACCCAAAAATTAGAACTTCGTTGGCGATATTCATTATGAATAACTGCCTCATAATAAACATTGGCGATATTCCTTAGAATAACTGACCCATAATAATCAATGGTGATATTCCTTAGAATAACTGCCCCATGTGTGTGATTCTTATCTTAATTATATTCTTTAGTGATGTCACACCATACATACAACCTAAGTATGATATTCAAATTTCACTATACATAGTATCATGTCACAATGCCAAATATAATAGTATTAACGCATAAATTTTTCTATGCCTATATTCTCAAGTCATGTATTTTATCATCAGGCATTATAATATACAATTGAATTCAATTACCACATGAATTACGTACATCCAATTATCATTTGATCAGAACAAAAATCATGCTGACACACATATCATCATAGTTAACAATCACAACATGGTATATATGAAATCATGTAAAATAGACATGCAAGAGCAATCTAATAATACTATAGACCTAATTAATTTAACATTTCTATCTATATATCAGAATAAAATATTATGAAGGCATAGAATCATCCCCCACCTGAATCGCTAAATTCTAAATCACGTAAGTTCCTCGTTACGCCTAGTACTCAACCTGTACACGTATATTACGTTTGTTAATATAAATATTCATAAGAACGATTATGAGTGTAGAGATATATACATATATATAGTGGTGGGATGTTTAAACAAGTATATATATATATATAAAATAACATATTATAATGCCTTGTGATATGATATAATGATGTGAATGATATAACATGGTATAATACAATATGTGGTATATTTATAAGGTGTGGTGATGTGTGGAGCGTTTTGAAAAGGTGTGAAATGCAACATAACATATAATAGGTGTGCTGATGTGGGACGTTTAAAAATAAAAAGGGAATAGGGGAAATAAAGAAGAAGGGAGGCGTGGAAGAGATGGCGTTGATGGTGGTGAGTTGCAGAGAGGGTTTTGAGGCGGGATGGGGTTTGGGGTTTCAGACGAGGCAGGATTGGGTTTCAGGGTTTCTGCTTCTTGTCGGTGCACTCAATTCTTTTGTTGCGGACGATGAGATCGACTGAGTTTTTCCAAGATCGGTTATTGCGGAAGGGTAAAGATATTGATTGTTGGTTAGAAGAAGAACGGAAACACAAAGAAGCAACACGAAGAACGTGAGCAGAAATGGATATTTCTTCTCCTTCAAGAGAACCTGTATTGAAGGCGCCATTAAAGATCGAATGGCGTTCTAAGATGAATGAGAAGATCTTGAAGATCTTAAAGATGAAGATCGAGATTTTGAGATCGGTGGCTCAAGCATCTCTGTGCTGAGGATTTGGCGGCAGAGAGAGAGAGAGAGAGAGAGAAGAGAGAAGAGAGCAGCGAGATTCAGAGAGCAGAGGAAGATGGCGGAGAAGAGAGGTTGCTCACCGTGGGTACTGCTACGGATTCTTGCCGTCCTTCGCGCTCTTCTGTTACTAGTTCGTGAGAGAAGAAGACAGAGAAGAGAGCGGAGAAAGAAGAGAGAAGTGAGAGGGTTTCGAGATAAAGAGGCGGTTTGTGCGATTGGTTTCGAGAGAGAGGGGCTTGTGCGATTGAGGTTTCGAGAGAGAGGGGCCTGTGCGATTGAGGTTTTGAGAGAGAAGGGCCTGTGTGATTGAGGTTTTGAAAGAGAGGGGCGAGATTGTAGCGAGATTGCAGCGAGAGCGTAGGGATTGCAGGGCGAGAGAGGCGCGATTGGGTTTTGAAAGAGAGAGGCAATTTTGCAGGGCGAGAGAGGCGGTTTTGCAGGGCGAGAGAGGCGATTTTGCAGGATCGCAGGGCGAGATTACAGCGGAGAGGGAGAAGTTTGGCGATTAGTTTCCTTGATAAGGAAGGAGAGTCTGGGATGTGCGCGCGAAAACAGATCGCGACTCCGTAGAACAAGGGATGTTCTCGATTACGATGATCTTGGCGAAGATTTGGATGAGGCGGCGATGGCAAGCGTAGATCGAGTTGTTGATCGAAGCGAAGACGACCGATGAAACATTTGCGACGTTCTTGAATGGCGATTTCTTGCGGCGATGGGGCCGGCGATATTTTTTTTGAATTTCCAGGGGATTACAGTGCCAAGCATCTCTCATGCTTGGCGTTTGTCTGTAATTAAGTTTACTTGGTGATATATAGCCTAGTGGTGATGGGATCAAGGCAACGAAACCCTTTATAAGAGGGACTGTAACCCAAGAAAATACAAGGGATACTGCGGGGGGAAAATTTGTTAGGCATATAATCACGCAAACAAGGATAAACACGACAACCAAAAGGATGAAAATTCTCATAATTTAGAAAAGAACCATATAGAAGCTCAAAGGGCGACTTACCTCCAAGAAGCGGTGTGGGCAAACGGTTGATGATGTAAGCTGTAGTGCTGAAGGCGTCAACCCACAAACGTGTGGAAAAGAGTGGAAAAGAAGGGCAGAGCCAGTTTCAGTAACATGGTAGTGTTTTCTTTCTGCACGACCATTTTGGGCGGGTGTATATGGACAAGATAGTTGATGGTGGATGCCAGAGGTACGAAGGTAAGCTTTGAAATATTTGCTAGTAAATTCGGCACCTCCATCGCTTTGAAAGATCTTGATATGAGCATAATGTTGGTTTTCCACAAATTTTTGAAATTGAATGAAAATATCAAAAAAATCATATTCTAATTTCAAAGGATAAAGCCAATTGAACTGGGAATAATCATCAATGAAGAGAACACAATAAGCACAACCCAAATTGGATTTGATGGGGGAAGGACCCCAGATGTCGTAATGAATAAGATCTAACACATTAGACGTCCTATGTTCATTACGAGAACAAGGCAAACGATGATTTTTTGCAAGTTGACATGTACTACACAATGTTGGAGAGGGCAATAAAGATGTAAGATAAAAATGTCCATTTTTATTTAAAAAAGAAATAACAGAATGATTCACATGGCCAAGGCGAGCATGCCATAAATCATAGGAAGCATGTAGAGATTTATTTTTAAGGACAAAAATAAAAGCAGAGTTGTCAGGCTCCAGCACACATAGGCATCCATCGTTTTTACCTGTCGCCACCACCCTTCATGTTTGACGATTTTGGACAGTTAAAAGATTATTAGTAAATGTAACAGATAAAGGAAAATCAGACGTTAATTTACTAATTGAAAGGAGATGTTTGGTGAAATGAGGGACAACCAATACATCTAATAAATGGATATTTGGAGCAGGAGAAAGAGTACGGTATGGGTAATGGGTAGATATGCACCATTTCCTACAATCACGAAGTCCTTACCTGTATAAATACTGGATTGATCCAAAGTGAATGGATCGGTGGTCATATGGGCCGAAGCCCCAGTGTCCAAATACCAGTCAAAAGCTTCGGGTACAGAAAGAGAACAGGAAGTGGTGAAAGCCTCAGCAAGGTGAGCAAAAGATTCATGTCGGGCATACCTCTGGTTGCACCGATAAGCATAATGGCTCTCCGTGAGACAAATTTGACAGCGAGGTGGGCGATGCCCTTAACCAGAGTGGGATCGTTCACGGTTGGAAGAGTTGCTGCCATGGCTATTGAATCAGCCTCGCTGGTAGCCACTGTTGGAAGAGTGGTTGCCATGGCTATTTGCGCGACCTCGAGTGGTGGCGATAAACGCAGCAACAGTGGTGGCAGAGGGCTCAAGGGACTGTTGGAATATCTCAAAGCTTTCAGCTTTGGAGACCAAATCTGCGAAACAGGGGAGATGAGTGAGAGCCATTTGCACGGTGGAGAAGCTAAAAAAATCAAAGCCGAGACCGCCGAGGGACCAGTGCACCTTGTCGGTGTCATCAACGGGCCTGCCGATCGCATGGAGCTAGTCACACAGAGCCTTGAAGGCGCGAGCGTACTTAGCAACTGGTTTGATGTCGCATTTCATTAGTTGTAAATCATCTTTGAGGTGTAATTCGCGGGCCTTCGAACGATGGTGGAAGGTGTTTTCCAAGGCGAGCCAGACGTTGCGTGCTGTGGAGAGGCTCAGCCATGGCTTCCTCGGTGAGGGAGGAAAGCAATAGGCTGAGTAGGCGTTGGTCTACAACTTTCCACGCCACGTGTTTGTCATTTGGCATGTGAGAGTTGGCTGGTTCAAAATGTGGTGGCGGCATAAGAGTTCCATCAACATAGCCCATCATTTCTTGACTTTCAAGAAGAAGAAAGAGTTGGCTTTTCCATAAAAGATAGTTTGAGGAAGAAAGCTTGATGGTGATCATGTGGATTAAGGTGTTGAAAGGGAGAAGGAACGTGAAGAAATTGGCTTGGAAACAAGGCGGATTCGACAAGTTCCATAGAAACTGGTTTGGTTTTGATGTTTTATTTTTGATTTTTATACATGTTTTGGGTTTCATTATACCAAAGTATGAACTAATTTGTTACTCTAGAGAAGAGATGGATCCTATATTAGATTTTATGCAATAGTATTAGCTTTTGTTTATTATCAATGATTTATTCGTAGTTTATTTATATTTTCTATATGCTCAATGCTATCGATTTCTTGATCACGGTTGGATTGATCATAGACTTGGGGGGCGGCACTCGATAGAGGGTTCTCTAGGTTGGATCATGAGAAATATGACATGTGATGGTTGTAGTATCGATAGGTATACAACGTTGCATAAAGTTGTAGAAAAATCACAAAGCGTAATGCATTATTAAAATACGGGTTTTAATCGACAGATTGAAACCCTATTTTGGTGATAGGTTCTAATGCGGCACTCGACAGAGGGTGTTAGAGATTATAGGATTTTTGACTTATAAACTTGAATAATAATTTGATAGTGAGCATGTCTAATATTGTATAATTGATAATTAGGTGAAATCTAATCTCTAGATATTTTTAATAGTAATTTCTCTCCAGAAAACTCTCATTAATTGTTATTTCGTTTATTATTTTAGTTTAGTTATTGTTTGGTTTCATTGATCATTAAAATTCGGTTATCTAGATAAAGTTAAAGCTAGGAACGATATAATTAGTGTACTAACACTATCCCTGAGGACGATATCCGATTCTCATCAATTTATATTATAACTTGGCAATCGTACACTTGCGGTTTGCACGCATCTCTAGGAGCTTGCATAAACTGACACACCTTATTTACAACAAAAGAAAGTTTCGGTCTTGTAATAGTAGCATATTGTAGAACTCTTACAACATTTCTTTCTATATTCATGTATATTAGAGATAGGATCACCATTCACAGCTGAGAGCTTCAAACTACTGACCATTGGTGTTGGTAATGCCTTAACATTACTCATTTTAACCCTTTCAAGAAGATCATAAATATACTTTTGTTGAGACAACACAAATCCTGATGAAGTTGGTTTCACTTTCATTCCAAGAAAGTAATGTAAAACACCAAGGTCTTTAAGAGAGAACATCTCATTGAGTTGAGAAACAAACTGTTGCAACTCAACACTGTCACTTGCAGTTAGGATGATATCATTCACATAGACAAGGAGAAAAACAGTAGAGGATTTTGAAAATTTGAGAAACAAAGACTGATTTGCCTTAGATGATTGAAATCCCATATGAAATAGAACAATCCTCAGCTTATTGAACCAAGCCCTTGGAGCTTGCTTTAGACCATATAGTGCCTTATGCAGTTTGCACACAAGAGGGCAAAAACCTTGTTGTTCAAAACCAGGGGGTTGGGGCATAAACACCTCTTCATGTAAATCACCATGCAAGAAAACATTATTTACATCTAATTGTCTTATGTTCAGCAACGAGAAAGAGCAATTGTCAAAACTACTCGAATAGAAACTGGCTTTACAACAAGACTAAATGTTTCATTGAAGTCAAATCCAGCTTGTTGGAGGTACCCCTTGGCATCCAACCGAGTTTTATATCTTGAGATACTTCCATCAGAATTCTTCTTTAGTTTGAAAACCCATTTGCACCCGACAACATGTTTATCATGAGGTAAAGGAACCAAAGACCAGGTGTTGTTCTTGAGCTATGCTGCGTATTCTTCATTCATTGCTTTCTTCCAATGAGTACTAAGGAAAATATCATGCACAGATGAAGGTTCTTTGGTAGACAAATCAGAATTTAAAAGAAACAATTTGTTAGGCTTAAAGATACGACTCTTAGACCTTGTGACCATTGGATGAGAATTAACAGTAGGAGATGCTCATAGACTGTGCAACAGCTGAATCAGTAACAACATGTTATCTAACTTATGTGTTAAGCATGTTTCAGTTAATGTGTTATAAGTCTTAAAGTCAGAAACAGAAACAATACACTCATTGTTAACCTATACGGTTCATCACTTGTTCGTCCCTAAATATACTGTGATATAGTATATTTTGATGATCACAAACAAAGTACTTTTCGGTGCTAACGAGTGTTTATCAAGAACTTATCTCAGCACCTACGAAAAGCAAAAAGTCAAGGAACGACTCGATCAAGGAACACAAAGATCACATCTAACGGTCAAGGTTGTCTCAACTAAAGAACTTCAATGTTCACATCATGATTTCAAGATCAATTCACTTGAATGATTCGATCAAGCTTCAAGTCTACATTTCTCGATCAACGTTCAAGACATTCAACTCCGCGCAAAGATCTCATAATGAAGAGTTGGATTTAACGGTTATGAGAAATGAGAAATACACAAAGTGTTTAAGGTCTATCTTTCTCTAATCGTTATTGCTCAAAATGTTTTTGAAAACCATGCATAAATCATCTGCATGTTTTGATTTTACGTTTTACGGTATTTCAAACGATTTAATATTACATATTTAATTTGAAATCTACCGAGTTTTCATGCGCATTTATCGAATATTTAATCGCGAGTCAAAACTGTTTTTAAAGAGTCTTTCAAGACGCTAATGAGTTTGTAGCACTCTCCTGAACTTTATAAGCCATGACGCTGATAACATTCAAGGTTGAATTGAACTAATTCATTATGACACTTACTTGTATAGTAGCGACCTCCTTTTAGTCAACCTCTGAAGTTGTCAGGACGCTGACTTAGCATCAGCTCACTGAAAGATTTCTTAAGTTCTTCAAATACTGTTTCTTTGAGGACGCTGATAGTTATAAGTTGAATAATCTATTAGGACGCTACCTGGATAGGAGCACCCTCATATTTGGGAATCGACTTAGTAACTTTCAGGACGCTGATTGTCCTTCAGCATGCTTGCATTTAATTTTAAATGTTTTTAACTGGTAGGACGCTTACATAGTTGTAGCGCCTTCATGTTTTGTTTTATGTTTTAAAAGGTAGGACACTTACTTGGATAGTAGCGCCCTCATGCACCTAATTGTTTTAAAAGATAGTAGGACGCTAACTGTGCATTAGCGCCTAAAGGTTAAGTCGTTTAAGTGTCTAAGTAAGTCAGGACACTTACGAGTTAGTAGCGCCATCACTTAAGTGTTCAACAGGACGCTTATAAGTAATGACCACCCTCAAGGAACAAAACGACAAAGTTGATATTATGCGTTAGGACACTGATTACGGAATCAGGATGCTAATTTAACTACCATCACTGTTCGAACAAGTACACTGCATTAGTTTACTTTTTTAGAACGAACCTCTGCACAGTCTTTTTCAAACTTATCAGAGATCTTCTCTAATACATGAATTAAGTTTTTCTAAAACTTTCCTTTTTCATGAAAAATGAAAAAAATCAGAATGTCAGTGAAAATTGCAGTTGCCATTTTCATATAACATTCTAGCCGTTGTGTATAAACACTCATATTATTTGAACTTCAAATGTCTAATGACTATGTCCTACTAAGTCTATAAATACCAACACTTAGGACCAAACAACTTGCCAATCAGTTTGTATTGTGCCAATACTTTTTAAAAGTTAGTCTGTGTCAAAATATTTTTCATTATCTAAACTTTCAAAGTATTTTTCACTGATACCTTACGTATTCAAATGATTTTTATACTGAGCTTATTTTTATTCTATCTTTGAAAATCTATTTGATCTGATATCTACTCAAATTCTCAGCACCGATTCATACTTGGTATTATTCTTGCTGAAGATAGAATTTGAGATATAGTTCATGAGAAATACAGTTGTACTTGATTTCATATCTTAAGTACTGTATAAACTATATTAGTAGTTGCGTTAATTACTGATCACTGAACCATAAGTTTTCATACTTATATTTTTTATCTACTTTGAAAATTGTCTGTGACTTTGTAAATGAATCTCGCATGTATGCCTATTTTCAAAGAACTCACTCCATGATATTTTGTTTCAAGGTTTTAAGTTTCTGAATCTATTTGATGATTTGATCGCGTTCCGAATGGTTTTCATCGTTTTATTGATCACGAAACTTAAACATGTTCAAGAATGGTATTCTTGACATGTATACATTTCTTAAGAACCCGTGGAATGCATTCCTACTTTGTGGAACGCACTCCAATAGCAAAAACACGTCTCATTTGCTTCGGACGAGCTGAAACACACTCCAACAAGGAGAAATACGTTTCAGGTAAAAGGCAAAGAGTGTGCATAACTCTCGGGTCTGGTGAAACGCGTTGCAGTTGAGTGAAACACGTTCCAGCTATTCAAAACCCGTTTTAGTGTGTTTTTGCCTCAGGCTCACTGAAACGTAATTCAGCTTTCTGAAACGCTCTCCAGCTGGGTTGACAAAAATTGGTAATTTTTATCTCGGGTCTCGTGAAATGCATTCCAGCAAACTGAAATGCGTTTCTGCTGATGTGTGGAAATATACTATTTTCTCTCGGGCTTTCTGAAACGCACTCCAGCTTTTCTGTAACGCACTGCAACCTGTTTTTTCCATTTTTGCTCATTTTCGAGTTTTAGACTTAAGCAACCAATGTGGGCCATTGATTTCACTAATACAAGATTAAAACTTCTAATCCTAACCATTCATAATAGGGTTAGGGTTATGAAACATGTTTTGCTATAAAAACAATCATTAACTATTGTTTTAAACCAAGAACTTTTTATATCATTCAAAAACTGATTTTGCTCTGCAACTAAAGGCATCCTCCATTGAAGATTTGAAAATACATGTTGATGCACTGAGATTCTGGTATTTCTTTCTTAACGAAAGTTGTTCATCATCTTGAGCTCTATTACATATCTCGTTTCTGGTTTGTTTCGAGGTAATATCATTTTGATTTCTCGATTTAATGTTGTGCATGCTTTTCTTACTATAGTGGCTGAGAAATCATGTAAGAAACCATTTAAAGTTATATTTTATTTTCTCTTGAAGTTTGTTCCCTTGTTGAGCAAATTTCCTATTGATAAATTGATGTATTACTGAAATCTAGCAAGTGTTCTAGTTGGAAAGATTCTCCTATGGAGAATCGGTGTTTGTATTCGGTTTGATCCTCACCCGTGAAGTAGGATCAATTTAGTGAAGAGTCTTGGAAATCCTAGTCGGGAAGACTAGGTAGCAGAGATAGGCTTATTGGGAAGCTGAACCACTATATATCGCTGCGCATTGTCTACTTTATTGCTTTATTTACATTCCTGTGTTATTGCTTGTTCAAGTATTTTAAAAATCTGAGAAAGATTCTGAAAAATCTGTCAACACCCAATTAACCCCCCTCTTGGGTGTCCATCAAGTGGTATCAGAGCCGGTTTTTCACTCAAAAATATTTGACAATTCTTTTGAGATTATGACAGAAATTGTTAGGGGCGTCTTCAAGGAAGGATCATCATTCCATCGACCACCACTATTCGAAGGAGATAACTATCTCTGCTAGAGAACTCGGATGTGTTTTTATATTAGAGCGCAAGGTGTGGAAATGTGGGACATAGTGATAAATGGGTTCCAGCCACCTACAAAGATTGCTAATGGTGAAATTGTGATGAAAGCAAGACATGATTGGTCGCCTCATGAAAAGAAAATTGAGCAATTAAATGACCAAGCCATTAATATACTGTTTTGCAGCCTATCAGCAAATGAGTTTAACTGAGTAAGTGCTAGTACAACAGCCAAAGAAATTTGGGATAAACTTGAGGTTACTCATGAAGGCACCAAGCAAGTCAAAGAAACAAAGCCGCGTTTCCTAGAAGAAGCATATGAAACCTTCAAGGTGAAAGAAGGTGAAGAAATATTTGATGGTATAACAAAATTTACCAAGATTATAAATGAGATAAAAAAATCTCGTTGAGACCTACCCTCAAGCAAAAACGGTTGGGAAGTTTCTACGAGGATTACCTAAAGAATGGGATTTAAAGGTCACTACCATAGAAGAGGCAAAGAACCTTGGAGAATATACTTTCGATAAACTGTGTGAATCACTGATGATACATGAGATGAAGCTGAAGGAAAGGGAAAAAGTTGTGCAAAAAGAAGAGAGCAAAACAAAAAAAAATCTAGCTCTAAATGCGACACAAAACAGTATAGAAGAGATGCCTTCAGAAAATGACACAGATGATGAAGTAGCTATACTCTCCAAAAGACTGAGTCAGATAATAAGAAAAAGAGGAAAAGGTGAACCAAGCTCAAAATTTTATAAGAACAAGAAGTTTGGTGCAAAACCAAACGAGTTAATATGTTTCGAGTGCAATAAGCTGGGGCATGTGAAGAGCGAGTGTCCAAACAGGATTAAAAATACCTTCAATGATAGAAGAAAAGAAAAAAAGGTTCTCAAGGCAACATGGGATGACACATCATCCAGTGAGCATGAGTCAGAATCTGATGATGAGAAGGCAATATTGTGTTTGATGGCAAACACCAAGGTAAAACTTTCTGACCCTGAAAAATTTGATGACTTTGATGATTTAGTAAATGATAATGATTTTAGTCTTGTAAAAATTCAACTAGACAAGGAAATTAGAAAGAACATAAAGCTGAAAAAGGCTTTAATCATAACCTTAGAAGAAATAGAGTTGCATCTTGAGAGCAATGGTGCTTTAGAGGTGAACCTTGAAAAGGTTAGCGAGGAAAGAGACACACTTAGAAAAAGTGTGGAAGATCTAACATCTATAGTGACCAAGTTCACTAATGGACAAAAGATGTTTGACATGATGTTGAGTTCACAAAGATGTGTATTCAACAAAGACGGTCTAGGATATAGTGTATGACATAAACAAAGAACCTATGACCATGTACTGACCAAAAGGCCTATCTGCCATCATTGCAATAGACAAGGACACACTATAGTAAGATGTCCTATCATACACAAACATAAGGGAAAATTAGCATGGATAGAGAAATCCATCTTAAGTGATACTAACTCTCAAGGACCCAAAGGATTTGGGTACCAAAATTAAAGATTTTTCATGTGATGTAGGATGGTTCCAAGCATGAATCATTGTATCTGGATAGCGGGTGCTCCAAGCATATGACTGGTGATAGATCAAAATTCCTAAATCTTACCTATAAAGATGGAGGAGTTGTCACATTTGGAGACAACAACAAAGGAAAGATCACTAGCGTTGGTAAAGTAGGTAACAAAATGTGTTGTAAAGCATGATGATGATAGTATTGCTTTTACTGCTTCTAGAGATAAAAATGTGTATGTTATTATTTTTTGTGATATTGGTAATCAAAATGTTTCATGTTTGAGTGCAATTCATCATAATGACGCATGATTATGGCATAAAAGATTAGCTCATATAGGAATGGACAACATCTCTAGACTTGCTAAATTTGATCTTGCTCAAGGCATCCCCAAAGGGATGTATTTGAAGGATAAAGTATGTGCACCTTGTCAACTACGCAAACACACAAAATACTTTTTTAAGAGCAAAATCAAGAACTCCATATCTAGAGCATTAAAACTTATTCATATGGATTTGTTCGGACCCACACATACACTTAGTTTAGGTGAAAAATCATATTGTTTTGTGATTGTGGACGATTTCACTAGATTTACGTGGCTTTACTTTTTAGTTCATAAGCATGAGGTGTTTGTAAAATTCTGTTCTCATGTTGAAAATGAGAAGGGGTATAAGATTACTATTATTAGAAGTGATAGGGGTGGAGAGTTTGTTAATAAAAATCTTGAAGACTTATGTCACAAACAAGGATACACCCATCATCTTTCATCTCCCAGAACTCCACAGCAAAATGGAGTTGTTGAAAGGAAGAACTGAACCCTTCAGGAAATGTGCAGGACCATGTTGTGTGAATACAACGTGGCAAAATACTTTTGGGCTGAAGCCATAAACACTGCATGCTATGTGATGAATAGGACTATGATTAGAAAGAAGTTAAATAAAACTCCTTATGAAATGTGAAAAGATAGAAAACCTATAGCATAGGCCATTTTCGAGTGTTTGGATGTAAATGCTACATCTTAAATGATAAAGACAACTTAGATAAGTTTGACCCAAAATCTGATGTAGGCATATTTCTAGGATACTCCTCTCATAGTGAGGCATACAGGGTATTCAACAAATCATCGAAGACAATTAAGGAATCAATCCATATAAAATTCGATGAAGCCGACCCCAGTGCGCTATAAGAAAAGAAATTAGAGAAAATGGTTCTTGATGACGATGAATACCTTATTTCATTAAAAGAATATGAAAATCGAGAAACAAATGAGGAAGATAGAAATGAATCCACCATAGAACCTCCTAAAAATGCTAGATTACTCATAGATCATCCCACAGATCAAATTATAGGTGATCCAACCAGAGGAGTAACCACTAGAGCATCCGTTAGTCGAGATCAATGACATGTAGCATTTGTAATGCAATGTTAAGGAAGCCTTAGGTGATGAGTTTTGGATTTTAGCAATGCAAGAGGAATTATGACACTTTGTAAGAAACAAAGTGTGGGAACTTGTTCCTAGACCTAGTCACCACACAGTCATTGGAACAAAATAGGTCTTTAGGAATAAGAAAAATGAACAAGGAGAGATCGTTAGAAATAAGGCAAGATTGGTTGCACAAGGGTACAACCAAGAGGAAGGAATAGACTATAAAGAGGCATGCATGTGTAGCAAAACTAGAAGCAATTCTAATGCTACTAGCTTATGCTTGCTATAAGGATTTCCCATTATACCACGTGGACGTCAAAATCACATTTTTAAACGGCTTCATAAATGAAGAGGTATACGTGAAACAACCGCCCAGTTTTGAGGACACTCAAAGACCAAATCATGTTTAATGGTTCCATGATTGTACATCGCCTGTGTTCACGTACAGATGTCCCTCCCCAGGTGTTGTCGAGTTCTCATTGTACGTTCCTCCTCAGGAACGACGCCCTGGATTCACGTACAAATGTTCATCCTCAGGTAAACCCGAGTTCTCATTGTACGTCCCTCTCCAGAGAAATAACAATAATAGTGAGCATTGCTTCTAACTATTTTGTGGATCATAAACTACTTACGTCCCTAGGTGGTGCTTATGTATGATGCCAATGCATGAACAGGTCCTGGTCTTTATTAACATTAGACAAAATTTGTCAACGTCTGGTAATTCTTATCAGGCCAGTATCTCCACGTGTAAAGTTAGGATGTTTAGTATCACTTATACAAGCTGATAGCTTTCAAATAAGACCAACCAGATCAGTCTCCAGTTTGAGAGGTGAGACACAAGGTCTACTTAAATACCAATCGTCTAAAGCAGCACGCTGCCTCCCGTTCACTATTTAAAGGTACTGAGAACAAGACAATGTCTGGTTGAGTCAGATTGACCACTAATCCGACATAGTAACAGTGTAATACATGAACTCAAAATATACGAGAATAAGTATGACAGGTATGAACATTATACGCAATAATGCAGCGTAAATGAATAGTAGACATAATGATAAATGAATGTAAACTTTAATAAAAGCTATAAGACGCGCAAACCTATATTTCGTTCCCCACCTTCAAATAATAACTCCTTGAATGGAAGCCTTCCCTCCTAGTAGAACCTCGTTGCACCGAGAAGAGAGTCTCAATATATATATATATATATATATATATATATATATATATATATATATATATAGAAAGAGAGAAGTATTCTAACAAGAGAAGGAGAGTTGGTTTGGTGTGAAAATGAGGGGAGGGGGAGGCCTCTTTTTATAGAAAAAAAGTCTCCGAAAGTTCGGGCATTGCCCGAAGTTCCATAATTTTATTTTTTTTAGTTTTTTTGTGTGTGCAATCCTAGGGTATTATACGGGTTATGTCCATTCCTTTGCTGGTTTCCACATCTTGAGAATGGCGTTTTTTAATACTTCTTTGATCACTTATTTGGACGACAATAGTTTTCCGACAATGCACCTATTCAGCAGCATTCCACCTTCATTCACTAGTTCTCCATCAATTTTAATTTCGTCACCTTCATATTCGGACAATTTAAAGGATCTCCGTTGCTCTAAATACGTAATCTCATCCATTGTTATTAAAACTCTCACGAAGGAGAGGAAAGGCTCTCACGAAAGAGAAGGAAAGTGGCCCCTTAAAAAAGTACCATTATTTCTCTACTATACTAAACTCTACTTTATTTAGACCTTATATAATTCTTTTTTTAATAAAAAGATATTTTATTTTAATTATTCTTTAATAAAAATCATGTACAAGCACTATTTATATGTAAGGAAAGACGCGAGGATTGAAACCTACCTGCGCGGTATGGGGGTTCATGAGCCTTACCATCCGTTGGCGTGAAGTTGAAGAGAAAGAAATATCTAATATAGAACACTTGAGTATGTTTGAAGAGAGAACCCAAGGTGAATTCTCTTCCCAAAAAGGATTACGCCAAGGAGACCCCTATCACCCTATTTATTTATTATATGTGCTGAAAGGCTTTCACATTTAATTTATATGGTTGAGCAGAAAAAAAAAAAAACTTTTAGAGGGTATCAAAATTTCAAGGCAAGGCCCAACTATCTCTCGCTTGTTTTTTTGTTGATGATAGTTTACTATTTTGTAGAGCAAATGTTCAAAATGAGAGAGCTATTGCTAACATCCTTTTTTCATATGCAAGGGCTTCCGGGCAACTAATTAGCACGGATAAATCCGCAGCATATTTCAACCCAAGTTCCACTGAGTCTCAAGCAGCTGATTTTATAAACTCCCTTCAAATAAGGAGATGTAGTGGGCATTCTAAATATCTTGGTTTGCCAATGTTGTGTTCCAGGAAAAAAGCGAGGCAGTATGATTTCATCTATGATAGAATGTGGAGCTACTTGCAGAGATGGAAGGAGAAATTGTTCTCCGTAGGCTGCAGTTTGGAGTGTGGATTTAGAGCATATCCTCAAAAGTCTCATTAGTCTCAGGAATGTAGAGGATAAACTCATATGACACCATTCAAAAGATGGGAGTCACTCAGTTCAAAGTGGCTATTGGCTTCAACAAGAGGGGAGAAATCAAGGACAAACATCCCATGGTCCGGGTGGAAGATGGAAAGTGTTATGGAATCTTTGCATTCCCTCTAAAGTGAAGCTTTTCTATTGGAAGGTGTTAAATGATATCCTCCGAACCAATGTTAATCTTTACAAGAAGAAAGTTTTAAGCTCTCCCATTTGCCCCATCTATGGAAAACACCCTGAGACTATCATGCCCTTGGCAATTGTATTTATGCTTCTGGTGTGTGGAATTCTCAAGGCGTTTTGAGGCCTTAAAGCCTGATTCCTATCCCAATAACTAATGGAGACTTTTTTACAGTATTAGATTCTTTTAGCAGGGAGAAAGCAGAGTGCATCATCATGATCAGTTGGTGTCTTTGGTATGGCAAGAATCTACAGGTTCAAGACAAGAATACTCAAAGGAATGTAGTCAACCCATACAGGGCCTTGAGATTATTCCATAAATTTAAAGATCTTCATTCTCCCTTTAAACGTTGTATGCCTAGGCCTATTTCAAAATGGGTGCCTCTTTCCGATGATGGGTTTAAAATGAACATAGACGCAGGTTGGAGGAATGATGCAGAGAGTGCTGGTATCGGCGTCATCATCAAGGACATCGGGGTTTGTGATCGCAACCATGGCTAAAAGAGTTCAGGTTGTCGTTTCTCCTGCAGTAACTGAAGCTCTTGCTGTTTGAGAAAAAACTTGCATTGGATATTGGTGTGCCTATTACAATAGTGGAAGGGGATTCCATCCAATTCATCAAAGCCTTATAATCTGAGTTTAATAGTTTAGATGAATTTTCTCTTATCATTGAGGATTGTAAACAGTTTCTTTCTCAGTTCCCCAACATCTCCTTCAGTGTTGTATATAGAGATTGCAATGTAGCTGCTCACAGGTTGAGCTATTTTGCCTTTTGTATCCAGGATTTTGTGGTGTGGTTGGAGGAAATTCCTCCAATAATTTTGGATGTCCAGATTGATTCTGTTTTCTGTTAATTCATAGGTCATTTTCTCAAAAAAAAAAAAAAAAAAAAAAAAAAAGAAAGAAAGAGAGAGAACCCCAAGTTTTGAAGAAGAAATGATGACCTGCAAAGTTTGACGGCAGACTCGGACATGCAATATCTCATTCCACAAAATGATGATTGATCATCTTTCATGACTCCATGTACCATTGTTTCGAGAAACTTTTTCTTTTTCGGGTGTGAAATTATAATATAATATCAAACTTATTATTTGTCTTATTTACGTACTATTTTTTATCATGTACATCTTTACCATTCTCTATATGACTTTTATTTTTATTTATAATTTATCACCTTTTAATTAAAACTAAATTATTAATTAATTTTATTGATCTACATGCGCAATGCCCATGCAATTTCACTAATGAATATTATTATTTTTTATTTTAATAGAATTTTGTTCATTGTTTGATATATTTTTAACTTTTAGAACTTTTAGAATATTTGGAAACACAATTCAAGATAGTTAATTAGATAAATACTAATTGAAAACTAGATTGAATTGGATTAATATTGGATCCAAATTTCCAATGATTGGATTAGTTTGAATTAAATTCATTCCTAATTAAGTTTGGATAATTCAATTTATATTGGATTGGACTGAATATAGAGTAATGCTACATAACTTGGAAATTTTATATCATTTGACACAAATCTCACGTGAAAACTCCACATCAGATTCTTAGGGTTTAATTTTCCAACAAGTTCTCTCTATATTAAATAAGGTGTAATTAATGTTGTTAGGGTAAGTTTGTAATTTAAAGAGAGAAAGGTAATTAATTGAAGACTTTAATTTTGTTTTATTAGTACAACAATAAAAATATATTTAAATTACTTTATTTCAAAGATAAAATTTTATGGGTTAATAAAATAATGATTTCATGGGTATTTTATAAATATAGATTTATTTCTAATTTTGACTTAGATAAAAAAGTCATGCCTTAAATTTTAATGTTATGTAATTCATAAAATTAGATAAGACAAGTGTATTAAAAAATTATAACAATTAGCTAAATTAAAATAAGTGTACCATTTTAATTCTTTAATATGGTTTATAAATTAATAATTTTATGGTTATATAAAAGTTAGATTTAATCACTGTTTTTTTAGTTTTATAGAAGTACATGAAAAAGTTTATAGGTAGAAAAAATAAATTTTTAACATAATTATTATTTATTCAATAAAAAAAATTCAAATAAAATAAAAAATAAATAAGTTTAATCAAATAAAAATAATGAGCAATAACTTTATTGTAACATTAATCAAATAATCAAATAAAGGTGGAGTCTCCAATTAAACACCCTTTAAATTACAAAGAAAAATGTTAAAGTGATGCCCATTTTGTACATTTAAAGTGTACATCAGCATTAATGCATCATTAAATTGTCTCGAATCATGTATCATCACATGATTTGAAACAATCCTAAGGTGTATAAAAGTGATGTATATTTTTGATGTACAAAATTAGTGTCAATGTAACATTACTCAATTACAAAAACTATCCTAACAACATTAATCACTCTTTATTTAATGTGCAGAGAAAACTTGTTGGAAACTTAAACCTAAAAATCTGATGTGGAAGCTCCACATCAATTTTTTGTCAAATGGTGTACAATTTTTAAGCTAAATAACATTTCTCTAATAATATAATGTCAACTTAATCTTTATTAGAATAATTAGAGGAAATAAATTCATATAGTCAATCACATATAAATGAGAAAAAGTTTTATTGATTTTTTCTTTTTGTAATAATTATGGCCTATTGACACATTAATTAGAAGGAGTTGAGGACCTAGAAAAAGAACACAATGGCATGATGGATGAGTCAGAAGGTCTAGAACAAGAACCCATAGTACCATAAAGCCCATACATAGTTCAATTCCACCCGAGTATACCTTCAAGGAGACTTGAACTCATGATCTCTTAGAGTCATAAAGTGCTTTCAATGGTTAGATTTAAATTGCAGTTTTATTGAGTTGATCAATGAAGTAAAACATGATATTTCAAATAATATTTACCCTTCATATGACTTAGTTTTTTGATATTTCTCAATCCAAACCTTCTTTTTTTTTTTTTTCCTTGTATCTTCTACATTTTATGCTTCTCTATTTATTCTTATCTATATTATTTATAAAGCTAAAATTTGTTAATTTACAGTGTGCTATTTTTATCATTAATTCCTAAATTGTCCATTACTTTTTAATATAAAATTATCAAATAAATTTATGTAAAAAATACATTTATGGGTAATTTCATAATAACGCATTAAAAGATTTGTGGCGACCCCACACCCCAAACCTCCATCCCTGATGGATCGGCGTGCGGAATGCCGGGGCGAGATGCCCTGCGTAGGCATCCACAGCCACCTCAAATAATATTTTTTTTATAAGCAATAATCACACATCAAACATCAAACACGCAAACATGCACACCAAGACAAGCACATAGAGTTTGGGCAAAAATGCAAATAGATTATGGGCTAGATGAAATGATTTCTAAGACGTTCTATCACACCCACCTTAGAATGAACTTCTTCCTAGAAGTTTTAAGGTTAGGAATTTACCTAAGCCCATGAACTCGGCAAAGTGCTCCATCATATAATCCTCTCTGTGGCGAGCCCGCACCCCAGACCACCAACCCCGCAGGGAATGGCGTGCGCAATGCCGGGACGGGACGCCCGGCGTAGGCATCTCCGAGCACTCCTCAACTCTCGTGAGGTGGTTGAGACCCTACGAGCCTTATCTCAAACAACGACATAATATCAAAATGTACTAAACAAAACTACCAACCGTATTAATCATCCAAGACAAGAGATAATCCATAAAAATGAACCATAAATAAAATCATAATCCCTACAGTCCATTAAAATTGACATACACATAAAGTCCAAAATTGTGGGTACAAATAAAAACCGTCATATGCCCACATGGTCTGTCTAACAAGTCCCAACTCACCCATACTACAATGTGGTAAGTGTTATAATTACATAATCCAAAATATAATACTTTATAATTTAAAACACAGTTCAATCAAAATGCCTCTCAACTCACATCGAGGCCTTGGATTCTCTCGCAGGCAAGGCCCTCAAGATATAACTACTCCTTTGCCCTTATTCGGGACAGAAGGACCTGAAAGAGGAAAATGAGGGTGAGCCAACGGTGCCCAGTGAATAGAATTCAAATATGCTATCAATACTCATCAATAAATATCATGTATGCATGTTAATGTGTAGCATGATTAAAAGCTCATAACGTATAGATATCAAACATTTATAATAAGTTCGATGCAAGTAAAAGCTTATCAATTTGGATCCACATTCCACATGCATTGGGTTAGTAGTGCACGTCTATTTCACCGTACCGTTGACCTCAATCATGTTTATTTGGGGTTACTAGTGCACGTCTATTTCACCGTACCGTTGACCCCAATCATTTCCTTTTTAAAACCCTCCTATGACAAGGTTAAGTCCCCATATTAGCCAGATAGATGGGCCCAACCAAAGTCATAAGGTTTTCTCAATTCAATGCATCATTCAAAACATTATAACACATTCATGCTTTCAACATACAATATATAAGTGATATGATGACATAAAAGATATAATCATAAATGAAGTCTACTCACAACCAAGCCTCGCGAGAGTATTTAACCACACACGATCACCAAACCGAATCAACCCAATCAAGATCCTGAAACATTCATCAATCCTAAATCAGCCCACATATAAATAATAGGCTTAAATCCCATCTAATCCCATCATTCAACTCAAATCACATGTGTAGCACCCATGCCTTTAGGTGACGTCATTTTGACCCATAGTGTACCCGTATACGTATTTATATACGTATGTGTATATGTATTTTGATTCTCGAAGTACGTAAGTTCGAGTGTCTTTGCATGATTTTAGGTCATGAAGGGTGCGCATGAAATCTTAGAACCATCGGAGACCCGTTCGACGTCAAAACATTTCAAAAACGGTGTTTTGGATCCAGTGGAGCTTTCTCCATGGAGGAAGAAATTTCTATCACAACTTACATCAATGGTTTGATCTCCTAGATCCGTTGTCTGATTGGGCTGAAATTTTGTCAGCTCATTCTTATATGATAGATCTTCATTATGATCGGTGAAGATCTTGATTGGAGTTACCTACTTTGAGTTATAAGACCCCAAACACTGTTTCACGGATTCTGGGATTTTCTTACGCAGTTTTGATCAAGCAGATAGATCTCGCAATTCCACCGTTGGATTGAGCCTAAAGTTTACCAGGATGTTGATAACTTACTCATTCAACGTTTGAACGGTTAAGATGTTAAGATGTTTCAAGAAATGGACTATCTAAATGAAAGTATTGTAACAAGAAAACTGGGTTTTGATAGTTTTGACAACTTTTAGTTGTGGGCCTAAGCTTATCTATTTAAGCAACCAAAACGTGATTTTAGACTCATTTGCTCATTTCTCAGCCAGAAAAGAGAGAAAGGAGATGGAGAGGAGAAAAGGAGAGGAAAGTTAGGGTTTGGTGGTTTCTTGCTCAAGAACACCTTAAGGTTTGTATTTTTCCTCAATTTCTTCCTTGAATCTCTCTATTAGTTGCATGATAGCTTTATTTTGAGCATGAGGGTTTCATTTTGATGCATGCATTGTGATGAACCTTGGATGGGTGGAAGACCAAAGCTGGAGTTGAGTCTTGCATGTCACATATGTGTGATTAGAGAGTGTAAGGAGTACACTAATGGTGAAAGCCCCAATTTCTAGCAAGAAATTGGAAGGTTTAGTTCAAATGACCTATACTTAGTTTATGACCTTAGACTTTTTCAAAATGTTTGCATGTCAACTATGTTGATCTAGTGGCCATTGTGGATGATTCCATGTTGCAAGATCAGTAAAATTCATGGTTGAACATGGTGGCCTAGTGTAAAATTGGTAATAGGGCATATGTGTGAAAATTTCCAGATTTGGGGCTTTTGATGCTCTTGATATAAAATCTGGAAAATTATGCAATGTAGGTCTAATTGGACATGATTAGGGTTGTTTGATGATTGAATTCAGTGGGTTCTCATAATGGACACCCTAAGGTTGACTAATTTTGATCTAGGCTAAGTATTTGACATTTTTCATGTACTTTGGCAATGTTGCATGTAATTTGAGGATTTTGCCCAAATTGGGACTTTTCACCCAAAGCAAGTCAATTTATGAAATTGACTTGGGGATTGTTTAATTGGACCCAAATTGAGTAGAATCATGGGCTTAAAATGTTAGAACCTATGTTAAATTGATATGACTTAGTTCATTTTGACCCTATGTTTTATATTGGCCTAATTGGGGATTTTGACCAAGACTTAGTCAATTGATGAAATTGACTTGATGTATAGTCTAATTGACCCTAATTATAATTGAATTTCATGTATATTACTGGTTGGATCATGGGATCACCCTATTACATTTAATTTAGGTCAATCTTAGTTTAATTGAGTCTAAATGATCAAGTTGGGCAATATGGAAATTGGCTCAAGGGGGTAATCAATTTAGAATCTAATTGACTTTAGATTTGGTTTGAACATGGGGTTTTGACACACTTTATGACTGATTTTCAATTGTGTGAACCATGTTATTTCTAGGTCTTGTGATTGATCTTGATCCCGTTTAGTCAATTGGAGAGTTTTGGCAATTGGATTGGCCAGACTTAGCCAATCAAGTGTGAGTGTTCTATTACTTTTGGATTATTTATATGTGGCATTGTAGTATAGAAATGTTTTAAATACTTATGTTATGATGGTATGCATGTTTTAATATTCCATGAAATTCATTTGAGCATAATTCATTGGGATGACAATTTGGGTTGAGGCCCCTAGTTGGAATTTCCTCTTTTTGGGAATTCTCGTAAGTCTAGCGGCGATCCCAGTTGTGTACCTGGCAGAGGGTTTTATGCCTTGTGTATGGGTAGGTTTGTTTAAATTAATCCTACGTGCTGCACGACCCCATAAACCCTATTAGAATACGAGTATTGTGTGTGTGTTCGGGCGCTGTGTGTCGCGCACCAGGCCTTGAAACCCCCATACTCAGGAGGTGTTAGGATTGCATGAGCATGACTACAAAATGTTATGCATCGTCTTATGTATGACTTGATGCATTATGTTAGCATGTATGTAATATATTTCGTCATCATGACATTTCAACTGTTTTATGATCTTACCATGTTTTATAAATGCACGTATATGCCACTTGTAAATAACATTCACTGAGCTGGCTGTAGCTCACACCTCACCATCTTCTTTCAGGATCTGATAGAAAAGGAAAAGGGAAGGCTTGACTGCGGAGCGTCCCTTGTTTTTGTTTCATGTAGGTGTTGTACATTTAGTTTTGTATTTTGATAATTATGTACATGATAACACCTAGTAATTGTATATTTAACACATAGTTGGGATGTGTTGGGTTTTGCATCATTTTGAAGACTCTGGAATTTTATGTTTATAAAACTTTGGAGAAGTAATATTTTATTTCATTATGATCATGATAGTTGGTTGTTAATGATGTACTTTCATTTCTTTTTGGGGATTCGTATATGTATTTTAGGCTGACGGGACGTCGGGTGTACCGACGGAGGGTATACTCGACGGTTCCCGTGCCGGTCATGACGTCACGTATAGTGGGTCGTGACAACATGACTTAGGCCTCTAATGCATAGTTCTCATACATAAACCATTCTATTAATCAAAAATACTGATTTTCCAATTCTTTAGGTATAAACATGCCCAAATTGGGTCACTTGATCACAAGTAGGCCTAACCCATGATATGGTCACAACCACCAAATCAGTAGCATAATCAACTCTAATCATGCTTAATTAAACATAAGTTGCATCAATTCAATGATTCTAGGCCAAAAGCATCAAAAGCCCTAAAATATGAAAATTTTCATACTTAGGCCATATTGCCGATTTACACTAGGTCACCATGTTCAGCCATGTATATCACTGATTTTGCATCATGGGTTCATAAACAATGACAACGAGGTCAACATAGTTGATATGCAAGCTATTTGGAAAGGTCTAAGTTCATATTCTAAATTTAGGTCTAATACAAGCAACCCTACCAATTCTTCATTTAATATTCTGTTCAGATGTATCAATCTACCAACAGAAATATGTAATCACAAAATCAACCGTATAGATTGAATTATGTGAAGAAACAAACCTTCTGTCCAAATATCAGCCCAATCCAACGGTGGACCGAAAAGATAAGTATCTTTGATGAACAAGTCTCTAATCAGACAATTTCTCCTTTCCTGCTGCAAATACTCAAACTCAGATGACTACATCACACAAAATACTTGACGCATAAACATCTCCACGGTTTATAATATAGAAATATCAGTTGTAAACTACATACCCAAATTTGATATCCATCCAACGGTAGATTAAGGAGATCTATAAGTTTGAGCGAAACGGCGCGAGAAATCCAGACTTTCCGACCATCTTTGTTCGAGAGGTTAGATCTCTCAGAAGAAACCTCTAATCAAGATCTCTTCTTTTCTTTTATTTTTTTTTCCTTTCTCTCCACTCACCTCTCTTTCTAGCACTTCCTTGATTCTCTCCTCCACTCAGCCCACTTTCTAGCACATTCTTGGATTCTCTCCTTCACTCACTTCACTTTCTAGCACATTCTTGGATTAGAGAAGTGGGCATGGGACACTTGTCCACTTTCATGCACCAACCTTCACATGTGTTGGTCTCATACTACTAATACCAACCACATGTACTTTAACCAATCTCATGCTTCCATGTATTTTAAATGTCCAATCCATTTAATACACCAAATTTTCATTCTCATTTATCCTTTTATTCAATCAATCCTAACCCATATCAATTTATAGTTTAATGGGCCCATGCATAAATAATAACATATGCATTATACTTTAATTTAACATGACCCATATACAATTTATAATACACATATTTATACACATTATCAAGCATCAACTATACAAACATTAAACAACCATCAAACAAACACCAAACATATCAAGGCAACACATAGAGTTTGGGTAAAATGCAATTGGGTTATGGGCTAGATGAAATAATTTTTGGGGCGTCATACTCTCGCTCCTAAGTAACCTGCTCCTTGCCATGGAATTGTTATTTCACCTTGACCATGGGAATCTCTCGATTGCGCAACCTCTGGACCTTCTGGTCAAGTATTTGGACGGGTTCCTCATCATAGGTTCTATCCTGCCTCAACTCCTCGTGTCTCCAATTCAAGACGGGATCAAAATCACTCTTGAACATTCTCAGCATCGACACATGAAAAACATTATGCACTGCTGCAAGCTGAGGTGGCAAGGCAAATCGGTAAGCGACAGGGCTAATTGGTTCTAAAATCTTGAACGGCCCAATGAATCTCGGCGCAAGCTTGCCCTTATTCGCAAACCTCGTTTGACCCTTCTAAGGTGAGACCTTCAACAGAACTTGGTCACCCACCTCAAACTCTCTAGCCTTCCGCCTATTATCAGCATAGCTCTTCTGCCTATCTTGAGCTGTTTTCAAATTATGCTTAATTCGTTTGATCTTCTTTGTGTATTCTTGTACAAACTCGGGTCCGAACATAGCGGCATCCCCTACCTTCGTCCAACAGACAGGAGATCTACAGGGTCGGCCATACAATGCCTCAAAAGAAACCATGCCAATACTGGACTGATAACTGTTGTTGTACCCGAACTCACACAGGTGCAAATACTCCTTCCAGTTACCACTGGACTCAAGGACACAAGCTCGGAGCATATCCTTTAAATCAAAATCAACCTCTCGGACTGGTCGTCCATCTGAGGGTGATATGCGGTATTGAGATCTAGTCTCATGTCGAGCTGCCTCTGCAACCCCTGCCAGAACACCGAAGTAAACCTCGGGTCCCTATCTAATACAATTGAAACTAGCACCCCATGAAGCCTGATTATCTCCCGCATATACAGCCTGCTCAGCTTGTCCATAGAATCCTTAATGTTTACTGGTAAGAAGTGAGCGAATTTGGTCAAGCGATCAACTATGACCCAAATAACATCATGTCTCCTCGGGGTATTAGGTAATCCCACCACAAGATCCATGGTAATATGTTCCCACTTCCCCTCAGGGATGGCAAGTAGTTGCATCTGCTCTTCAGGCTTCTGATGCTCAGCCTTAACTCTCTGACAGATCTCACATCTCTGAATAAACTAAGCTATCTCTCTCTTAATGTCGGACCACCAATACATTCTTTTCATATCATGATACATCTTGGTTCTGCCCGGATGAATAGCATAATGAGATCTGTGAACCTCCTAGAGTATAGTTCGCCTCAATTGTGAATCTGAGGGAACCTAGAAACGTCCCCTATATCGCAAGGCACCATCAGATGACACTGCCAATCGACATGATCGCTACTCTTAGCCCAAGACTTGTACATTACATAATCAACATCAAGTCTCTATTGGTCAATCACCTCCTGGACTCGAGTAAGCTGAGCCCTTATCTGAGCACATATCACAATCTCATCTGAAGGGGTAGCACATACACTCATCGTTATAGCTGCCTCAAATAGTCTTCACTCCTGAGACATCTGGCGCGCTACCAAAATTGTCTCTACCCGCTTCCTGCTTAATGCATCAACGACTACATTGACTTTACCAGGATGGTATTCCAATGTGAAGTCAAAGTCCTTTAGGAGCTCTAACTACCTTTTCTGCCTCGTGTTCAATTCTTTCTGAGAAAACAAATACTTGAGGCTTTTATGGTCAGAATACAAGGTGAACTTCTCACCATAAAAATAATGCCTCTAAATTTTTAGAGCAAAAACCACTGCGGCCAGTTCTAAGTCATGAACATGATAGTTCTTCTCAAGCACTTTCAACTACCTCGATGCATAAGCAATGACCCTATCCTTCTGCATCAACAAACACCCTAAGCCGATACGAGAGACATTAGCGTAGATAACCAACTCCTGACCAGGCTCCTGTAGAATCAATACTGGTGCAGATGTCAACCTCTTTTTCAACTCTAGAAATGCATTCTCACACTTATCCGCCCACACAAATGGCGCATCCTTCTGGGTAAGCCTAGTAAGAGGTGCAACCAACTTAGAAAAGCCTCGCACAAACCTCCTATAATAACCTACTAAACCTAGAAAGCTTCTGACCTCGGTCACTGTGGTAGGTCTAGGCCAACTGATAATGGTTTCGACCTTGCATGGATCAACTGAAATCCCCTCTAAACTTACCACATGACCCAAGAATTTCACCTCGGTGATCCAAAACTCACACTTACTCAGCTTCGCGTACAATTTATGCTCTCTCAGAGTTTGCAAGGTCACTTTGAGGTGTTCCTCATGCTCAGCTTGAGTCTTGCAATACACCAATACGTCATCAATAAAAACGATGACAAACTTATCCAGATACTGCCTAAAGACTCTCTACATCAAGTCCATGAGCATCACCGGTGCATTAGTAAACCAAAAGGCATCACAAGAAACTCATAATGTCCATAGTGGGTCCTGAAAGCTGTCTAAAGCACATCTTCATCCCTGATCCTCTGCTGATGATAACCGGAACATAGATCAATCTTCGAGAAGAATCTCGCTCCCTTCAGCTGGTCAAACAGATCATCAATCCTCGGGAGAGGATACTTGTTCCTAATGGTCACCCTATTGAGTTGGCGGTAGTCAATACATAACCGTAAACTCTCATCCTTCTTTTTGACGAAAAGAACTAGAGCTCCCCGAGGTGACACACTTGGACTAATAAAGCTCTTAGCCAACAACTCCTCAAGTTGTTTCTGCAACTCAATCAACTCAACCAACACCATTCTATATGGTGCCATGGAGACAGGCTTCATACCAGGGACCAGTTCTATGATAAAGTCGATGTCCCTTTTTGGTGGCAATTCGGGAAGGTTCAAAAGAAACACATCAGGAAAAGCTCGCACTATAGGGATGTCCTCAAGTCTCATCCCACTGGTCTCATCATCCTCTAGCACTATCCCAACTAAGATATCTCTGTTTCCATCAGTAACCAATCTACCTCTGGTAATTGGTTGGTTCAATGTTCTCCCTTACAATGTGAACTCAGAATGCCCAGGGATCTAGAAAATGACTCTCTTCGTGAAGCAATCTATCACTGCATGGTATGCGGCGAGCCAATCCATCCCAAGGATTGCATCAAACTCAAGGAATTCTAGGACTCTAAGGCCCACAAGCATCTCAAAATCCTCAACTCTCACAATACAGTGCTCACAAATCAAGTTTGGGTAGATTCTCTTCCCAACTACAGTACTCACAACTAACCATGTACTAGCTTTAACGGGAGTCAAATGCAATCTATCTACCATGCGTCCAGAAATGAATCAAGTGTAGATCCAGCATCAAATAAAACATGCATCGAAATAGCACAAATATGAAGAGTGCCTGCCACTAAGGTCCTCGATGCGATTGGATTTGGCTCTGTGGCTACCTTGGAAACCTCTCTGCCATTAGACTGTTGTATTGTTCCTTGAGAGGCCAACGGTGGGTTCGGACACTCTGATCTCCTGTGACCTAGCTGACCACACGGATAACAGATAAATAGAATTCTCAGAGCAGTAGACCCTGACTGTGATGCAGCCCTATTACCAACTCTGCCTGTGACGCCCCGAAAATTATTTCATCTAGCCCATAACCTAATTGCATTTTTGCCCAAACTCTATGTGTTGTCTTGATATGTTTGGTGTTTGTTTGATGATTGTTTAATGTTTGTATAGTTGATGCTTGATAATGTATATAAATATATGTATCATAAATTGTATATGAGTCATGTTAAATTAAAGTATAATGCATATGTTATGATTTATGCATGGGCTCATTAAACCATGAATTGATATGGGTTAGGATTGATTGAATAAAAGGATAAATAAAATTGAAAATTTGGTGTATTAAATGGATTGGACATTTAAAATACATGTGGTTGGTATGGGTAGTATGAGACCAACACATGTGAAGGTTGGTGCATGAAAGTGGACAAGTGTCCAATGCCCACTTCTCTTCTTTAAGGAAGTGCTAGAATGAGTGGAGGGAATCAAGGAGAGAATTAAGGAGAGAATCAAGGAGGGAATCAAGGAAGTGCTAGAAAGAGGTGAGTGGAGAGAAAGAAAAGAAGAGAAAGGAAAGAAGAAGAGAAGGAATGAGAGAGTTGCAGGAGGAAGATCCCTGCGACGTCTCCATCAAAGAGTTGGATCTTTGGAATATACGGTCAGATTGAGCTCAAATTTTATCAGCACGTTCGTAGCTTATGGTTCTTCATTCTGGTCGGTGGAGATCTTGATCAGAGGTTTCGTCTAAGAGATCTAACCTCTCAAAAAAAGCTGATCGGAAAGTCTGGATTTCTCGCACCGTTTCGCTCAAACTTATAGATCTCCTAAATCTACCGTTAGATGGCTACCAAATTTGGGTATGTGGTTTACAACTGATATTTATACATTCTGAACGGTGGAGATCTTAATTATAGGCTTTTTCTGAGAGATATAACCTCTCAAACGAAGCTGGTCGGAATTTCTGGGTTTCTCGTGCCATTTCGGTCAAACTTGCAGATCTCCTCAATCTACCGTTGGATGGATATCAAATTTGGATATGTCGTTTATAACAGATATTTATGTATTCTGAACGGTGAAGATGTTTATACGTTTAGTATTTTGTGTGATATAGCCATCTGAGTTTGGGTATTTGCAGCAGGAAAGGAGAAACTATCCGATTAGATACTTGTTCATCAAAGATACATATCTTTTCGGTCCACCGTTGGATTGGGCTGATATTTTGACAGAAGGTTTGTTTCTTCATATACTTCAATATGTACGGTGGATTTTGTGATTAAATATTTATATTGGTAGATTAATACATCTGAACAGAGTATTAAATGAAGAATTGGTAAGGTGCTTGTATTGGACCTAAATTTAGAATATGATCTTAGACATTTCCAAATAGCTTGCATGACAACTATGTTGACCTAGTTGCCATTGTTGATGAACCCATGATGCAAAATCAGTAATATACATGGCTGAACATGGTGACCTAGTGTAAATCGACAATATGGCCTAAGTATGGAAAATTTCATATTTTAGGGCTTTTGATGCTTTTGGCCTAGAATCATTGAATTGATGCAACTTATGTTTAATTAAGCATGATTAGAGTTGATTATGCTACTGATTTGGTGGTTGTGACCATATCATGGGTTAGGCCTACTTGTGATCAAGTGACCAATTTTGGCATGTTTATGCCTAAGGAATTGAAAATCAGTATTTTTGATTAATAGAATGGTTTATGTATGAGAACTATGCATTAGAGGCCTAAGTCATGTGATTTGAGTTGAATGATGGGATTAGATGGGATTTAGGCCTATTGTTTATATGTGGGCTGATTTAGGGTTGATGTGTAATGTCTATGTGATTGAGCATAGAAATTGATGTATGTTTCAGGATCTTGATTGGGTTGATTCGGTTTGGTGGTCGTGTGTGGTTAAATACTCTCGCGAGGCTTGGTTATGAGTAGACTTCATTTATGATTATATCTTTTATGTCATCATATCACTTATATATATTGTATCTTGAAAGCATGAATGTGTTCTAATGTTTTGAATGATGCATTGATTTGAGAAAACCTTATGACTTTGGTTGGACCCATCTATCTGGCTAATAGGGGGACTTAACCTTGTCATAAGAGGGTTTTAGAAAAGGAAATGATTGGGATCAACGGCACGGTGAAATAGACGTGTACTAGTAACCCAAATAAAAATGATTGGGATCAACGGCACGGTGAAATAGACGTGTACTAGTAACCCAAGGCATGTGGAATGTGGATCCAAATTGATAAACTTTTACTTGCATCGAACTTATTATAAATGCTTGATATCTATATGTTATGAGCTTTTAATCATGCTACACATTGACATGCATACATGGTTTTTATTGATGAGTATTGATAGCATATTTGAATTCTATTCACTGGGCATCGTTGGCTCACCCTCATTTTCCTCTTTCAGGTCCTTCTGTCCCGAATAAGGGCAAAGGAGTAATCATATCTTGAGGGCCTTGCCTGCAAGAGAATCCAAGGCCTCGATGTGAGTTGAGAGGCATTTTGATTGAATTGTGTTTAAATTATGAAGTACTATATTTTGGATTATGTAATTATAACACTTACCACATTGTAGTATGGGTGAGTTGAGACTTGTTAGATAGACTATGTGGGCATATGACGATTTTATTTGTACCCACAATTTTGGACTTTATGAGTATGTCAATTTTAATGGACTGTAGGGATTATGATTATTATTTATGGTTCATTTTTTTATGGATTATCTCTTGTCTTGGATGATTAATACGGTGGGTAGTTTTGTTTAATACCTTTTGATATCATATTGTTGTTTGGGATAAGGCTTGTAGGGTCTCAACCACCTCACGGGAGTTGAGGAGTGGTCGGAGATGCCTACGCCGGGCATTCCGCCCCGGCATTCCGCATGCCATTCCCTGCGGGGTTGGTGGTCCGGGGCGCGGGGTCGCCACACTGCCTCTGCCTCGACCTCGGCCTGACTGTGAGAGTGGTGACCTCTGTGCCTGACTGGCCACTGGGGTAGAAGGTACAGTGAAAGGTGAAGATCTAACACTAGTCTGGATGTGAGATGATTTGCTCTGAGCACCCTTAGACTGTGTTCCTTTCTGAAACTTCCTCTTCTTCCCCCATCTCCTCTCCTTCCAAGGTGCCTGAACTGCAGGTCTAGTCTGCCCCTCAACATGCTCGTGAAGCTCAAACTGTGCGGCCTTCATTGCCACGGTCCTGAACTCGACCATCTCAGTCACTGACAAGGCGTGCCTGATCGCTGGCCTCAACCCCATCGTGAACTGTGTGATCCGGTCCTCAGTCGGCTGTACTAAACCCGAAGCATAAGAAGATAACTGCATGAACTTGATCTCATACTGACGAATAGTCATGGTACCTTGTTTGAGATTCATGAACTCAAACCTCTTCTTCTGCCTTTTAATCGCAAGAACATAGGCCTCTAAGAAAAGTTGTTTGAATGATTGTCAACTCTTAACTGTGCCCTGGTTCTTCAATACAGATGTCCAACAGTTATCTGCTTCACCCTCCAACATGTGGGTAGAACAAAACACCTAGGCCTCCTCATCAAGGCCAAGAGTCCGTGCAATATTCTCAACTTTCTTCAGCCAATCCTCTGCCTTCTTCAGTTCTGCTCCCCCATAGAACTTCTCAGGCTTTAATTTCATGAAGTTTTCCACCATCTTGATCTGATGGTCTGAGTGGCTGGAATAGGAATGGGTGTGGGTGCAACCTCAAGTTGCGGTGCAGCCATAGGGGGCTCAACTGCAACCTCATCTCCTATAGGATCGGCCTAAACCTCCCCAGCACCATCCTCCTGGGGTACAACTAGAGGTGGTTGCGATGGTGTGGCCTTTGACTTCCTAATCAGCTCCTCAATCTGAGCTGACTGTGCTGCCACCTGAGTAGTCTGGGCTGCCATCAAGTGGCCCTGTGCAGCAACTAGGTCCTCCAGCCTCCTCATCCGGACATCTTCCTCAAATGCATCCATGTGTGGTTGCCTTAATCTTCCACTTCTCTTCATGGCACTGAGAAGGACAACACAAACAACCAATCATACACATGATCATCCAAGTAACCAAAGCCTCATAACTACCCATAATATGTAATACACATACAAAATAGAGTAGTAAGACTTTTAAGTTATCATTTATGGTTTTCATCACCTAATCGATCATTCTAGATCAAAGTCTTCTAAATCTAACTTCTAGACCAAACCTAGTAAACATGAGCTCTGATACCAATTGTGGCGACCCCACACACCATACCGCCATCCCTTATGGATCAGCGTGCGGAATGCTGGGGCGAGACGCCTAGCGTAGGCATTAACGACCACCTCAAATAATACTTTTTTTTTATAAGCAATAGTCACACATCAAACATCAAACATCAAACATACAAACATACACACCAAAGCAAGCACATAGAGTTTGGGCAAAAATGTAAATAAGTTATGAGATGGATGAAATGATTTCTAAGGCATTAAAAGATTTCTTTTGTAATATTAGTAAATATAATACTTATTTTAAAAATTATTTTCAACCTCCTTTTATTTTATTTTATTTTGATAACTTTCAACTTTCTTTTATTTATTATTTTTTTGAGTAACTTTCAGCTCCTTTTATTCTTTCTTTTTTTTCTTTCCTGTAATTTTTTAACCTCCTTTTTATTCGCGTGCAAGGCAATTGCCCGTGAACTAATTTTCGTAAAAAAAATTGTTTATCATTCCACTCTCAAAGTATTATACCCACCAAAGAAATTCTCTATACCCACGTGCGTTATAAATTTTTAGCAATAATACATAAAAAGTAAAGAGAGAGAGAATATTTTTAGTGGGTATATTTAGAATTATCCAAAATGTTTATTCTTGACTTAATACATACATTTCCAAGTAATAATAATTTAATTAAAGAACAAACACTTCAACGGCGCTAGAGGCTAGAGCTGACCATCAACCTGACTACATTGACTTTGGCATGGCCACTTGCTTCAGCTTTAATAATTAATTTTGTATCTACTCTGCAGTACCAATATCTTATATCTATCCTTGTTCTTCAACCTCCATTAATTTTAAGCTTCATTTCAGTGATATTTTCACCTGTTTTTGTGCAGCAAGAACTAATGGGTGTGTGCTTGAATGCTCCGTTCAATTGGGTCTTTCTTCAAGTTTTCATTTTTCTAATTTCTTCTTCTTCTCTCTCGATTACCAATGCTCAACCTTACGACTACCCAATTGCTAATCTCTCTACTTCATGGGTCAACAACCCATCATCCATTAAACATTCTGTGAACTTTACTGATGGATCAATGGTGAGAACCATTCTTCTTAGAGGAAGCTTTGGCCCTCGTTTTGCTTGTGGCTTCTTCTGTAATGGTAATTGCACTTCTTTCTTTTTCTCTGTTTACATTGTTCAAACAAATAGTGGTTCTGGCATTGTTCTTCCTTCTATAGGGTTCCCACGAGTAGTTTGGTCTGCAAATAGGTACAATCCTGTTAGTGAAAATGCAACATTGCAACTCACCCAAGAAGGAGATTTGATCTTGCAAGAATTTGATGGGTCTTTAGTTTGGTCTTCAGATACATCTGGGAAATCTGTTTTAGGGCTTAGCATGACTGATTTGGGAAATCTTGTTCTCTTTGGAAGAAATAATAGCACTGTTTGGCAATCTTTTGATTATCCAACTGATTCCTTAGTTCCTGGTCAGAAGCTACTTAGAGGGCATAAGCTCACAGCTGATGGGATTCAAGGAAGTTTGTTATCACTTTCTGTTACAGAAATAGGTCTTTTTGCATCAATTGAATCCATACCACCACAGTTCTATTACCGGAGGACTGATAGTAGCATAAAAGTAAGTTATATGAGATTTCTAAATGGAAGTCTTTCTATGACTGGTGAGCCAGATGGGGAGTATACTGTGATTTCAATTCCACCAGCTGTGTCTGCTCAATACATGAAGCTGGGATCAGATGGGCATTTGAGAGTTCATGAGTGGGATTCTTCTTCAGGATGGAAGGAGGTCGTCGATCTCTTGAAGGGCGACTTAGGTGAGTGTGCTTATCCTCTTGTTTGTGGAAAGTATGGTCTTTGCTCAAATGGGCAGTGTAGCTGTCCTGGAATAGGTAGTAACCAAACAAGCTATTTTAGGCAATTAAATGAGAGACAACCCAACTTGGGTTGCTCTGAAATTACGCCTTTGTCTTGCAAAACTCCTCAGGATCACCGCCTTTTAGATTTGCATAATGTTGCCTACTTCTATTATCCTGCCAATATGATGAACATAGATATTGAAGGTTGCAAGGAGGCATGTTTGAAGAACTGCTCTTGTAAAGCTGCTTTGTTTCAGTACGGTTGGAATGAATCAAGTGGATCTTGCTTCTTACCAACTGAGCTCTTTTCTCTTATGAATAATGTTAAGGATATGACTCATTATAATTCTTCTGCGTTTGTTAAGGTGCAAATTTCCCCAAATTCATTAAGACCCTCTTCAAATGGGCCTGCTATTCCTACCCCTGAAGGAACGAAAACAAATCGAACTGGAATGGTATTGGGTTCCACTCTTGTAGCTTTCTTTGGTCTATTTCTTATAGTGGGCATCTTAGTTTTTCTTTGTAGAATGAGAAGAACTGATGATAGAGATGAGGAAGATTATTTTGATCATGTACCCGGATTGCCCAATAGATTCTTGTATGAAGACTTGAAAACAGCTACAAATAATTTTTTTAGCAAGCTTGGAGAAGGGGGATTTGGATCAGTTTACGAAGGAACTCTAAATGATGGAACCAAAATTGCAGTGAAGTGTTTGGATGGACTAGGCCAAGTTAAAAAATCATTTTTAGCTGAGGTAGAAACAATAGGTAGCATTCATCATGTCAACTTGGTGAGACTGGTTGGATTTTGCGCTGACAAATCACATAGGCTTTTGGTTTACGAATACATGTGCAACGGGTCCTTGGAAAAATGGATATTTGACAGAAGTCAAGAGCCTTCTCTTTCATGGAATACCCATCGGAAAATCATCCTTGATATAGCCAAAGGCTTGGCTTATCTCCATGAAGAGTGTAGGCAAAAAATTCTCCACTTAGATATCAAACCCCAAAATATACTCTTGGATCACAACTTCAATGCCAAAGTTTCTGATTTTGGGTTGTCCAAGTTGATAGATGGGGATCAGAGCAAAATCGTAACTACAATGAGGGGAACTCCTGGCTACATGGCACCTGAATGGTTAAGTTCTATGATCACAGAGAAAGCTGATGTCTATAGTTTTGGAGTTGTGGTTATGGAAATTGTTTGTGGGCGTAAGAACCTAGACCGCTCTCAACCAGAGGCAGATATGCATCTACTTGGCTTGTTAAAGAGAAAAGCGGAAGAAGAACAATTGTTTGATATGATTGACAAACATAATGAAGATATGCAATTGCATAAAGAGGAAGCTTTAGAGATGCTTAGAATTGCTGCTTGGTGTCTACAAGGTGATTTTGCTAGGCGGCCTTCCATGTCTGTGGTGATTAAGGTTTTAGAGGGTGTTGCGGAGGTTGAAGCAAATCTAGATTACACCTTCTCAACAACATTGCCACCTACAGCAGTACGAGCTCGCAAAGAAGCTAAAATTGGTGCTTCAACTCCATTATTGCCATCAGTTCTATCAGGTCCTAGATAACAAAACTACTTGCTAGGAAGGTTTAACCCATGCCATGTTTTTCGTTACCTCTTCCTTTGATTTTTTTTCCTTCTTGTATTGTCACCATAATGAAGTGTTGAGTGAGTTTTTTTGCTGTTTGTATGCTAGATTGTTATTGTTTAATTTATCTTTTGAAAAAAATGGAAGAACAAAGTTACGTTGGCAAGAGTATGGCTGAGTTGTTAATACATTGATTGCTAGCATTCCTGTACCCTTCACTCCCAAGCTGTTCCTTCCTAGTCTGCCCTCCTTTGCAACCCAATTCCTGTATCCTTCTCTTCCCTGCTGCTCCCTCCTCTGCCTTCCTCTGCTCCTCCCTGTACGCTTATATATCATCACAAAATTAACTAATTAAATTAAGCTCATCAGTCAAAAATAAATTAGAACATACATAACCATCTTTGTTAGTTTCTGCATATATATAGATCATGGATATATGTGCAAGTAAATACAACATCAAGCATAGAAAATAAAAGTATAATATGATGAGTAGAAAGCTACTTTCTTTTCTAGTAAATTAGTAATCTGCAACATGACAAAAAGCTTCTTATGATGAGTAGATTAATTGAGGTAAAGGGAAAGGAGAAAAGTGTTATAAACTAAATCACAATAATCAATGAATACTCAAAGAAATGCTAGATTTCATTCTCTATTTTCTCTTCTTATTTTCCTTCATTTCTTCATATAATTTTCATACATCTTTTCTTCACATTTTCTCTACAACAATTTCTCTCAACTCTCTCCCCTATTTATAGGGAGAGAGCCACCACTAACCCACGTGCTTCATTTGGGTTGTCCTACCGCATGATTCATGTGGGAGGGTATACTTATATGTACACGTATACATATATAATTTGAATACATATATCATTTGAATATATATACTATTTGGATACATACACCACTTGTATATTATACTTCTCATAACATGTGTATAGTACATGTATTTACTGTTTGGATATTCAACATATTTACAACTCCCCGTTTGAATATCCATCATTGTAGAATATGCCTCATTAAAACCTTACAAAAGAAAAACTAGTGGAAAAAAGTCTAGTGAAAGAAAAATAGTGCAATATTCTATTGGAGTCTTATATTGTTAGAACTGCCTCGTTAAAACCTTGCCAGAAAAATCCAGCGGGACAAAACCTTAGTGAAGGAAAAAAAGAATACAATGCACTAAACAATAACTCCCCTTTTTTAATTCTCCCCTTCAAGATTTCATGGGTGAATTAACTTTTGTAACTTTGCCTGAGAGATCTTTAAATCGACACATCGCAATATTGTATATAATTTTCTTGAAAGTTGTAGTTGGCAAAGCTTTGGTAAATAAGTCAACAAGATCGTCACTCGATCTTATTTGTTGCACATCAATTTCACCATTCTTCTGTAGCTCATGTGTGAAAAAGAATTTTGGTGAAATATGTTTAGTTCTATCACCTTTGATATAACCTTCCTTAAGTCTTCATATAATATTGTAGGAGAATTTTTGATTGATGATAATCCACATGAATCCTGAATATGTTGAATCATAGATCTCAACTATACATATTCTCGACTTGCTTCATGAATTACGATGATTTTCGAATAATTCAAAGACTTAGCAACCATTGTCTGCTTTACAGATCTCCATGATATAGAAGTAACAGAAAAAGAAATATCTGGTCTTGTATAATTTACTAGATACATAAGTGCACCTATTGCACTAAGATATGATACTTCAGGACTAAGTAGTTTCTCTTCATTCTCATGAGGGCGAAAAGGGTCTTTACTTACTTTTAGTGATCTTGCAACTATTGGGGAACTCAAGGGATGTGCCTTGTCCATTTTAAAACGCTTTAAAACTTTTTCAATGCGATTTGATTGATGGACAAGAATTTCATTTGGGAAATCCTCGATTTGCAGGCCGAGACAAAACTTTTCAAGTATTCAGAGGTTTTGTCAATTTTCTCATGAGTCCCCACAATATTCAAATCATCATCGTATATTGCAACAATTGCAAATCCAAGTGATGATTTTTTGATAAAAACACATGGGCATATTTGATTATTCACATATCCCTCTTTACGTAAATCTTCACTAAGGCGATTGTACCACATACGACCCAATTGTTTCAAACCATACAAAGACCGTTGTAACTTTATTGAATACATGCTATGAGGTGTTGAATTATATGCTTCAGACATTTTAAATCCTTTGGGATTTTCATATATATATATATATCTCACTGTCAATAGATTCATACAAATATGTCATGACGACATCCATAAGACACATTTCAAGTGCTTCTGAGACTGCAAGGCTAATATTATTAAGAAGCGAAATGTAATTGCGTCAATGACAGGAAAATAAGTTTCCTCATAGTCAATACCAGGTCGTTATGAGAAACCTTGACCTACAAGACGGGTTTTATATCTTGTAATCTCATTTTACTCATTTCTCTTTCGTATGAATACCCATTTATATCCAACAGGCTTTACATCTTTTGGCTATTGGATTATTGGTCCGAATACCTCTCGTTTTCTCAACGAGTTCAACTCTGTTTAGATTGCCTTTTTCCACTTTTGCCAATCATTTCTCTGTTGGCATTCATCCATAGTTTGTGGTTTTGGATCTTCGTTATTATAAATTTCATGGGATACATTGAAAGCAAATACATTATTTAGAACAATATTATTTCTATCCCATACTTTTCTAGTATGCATATAATTTGTTGAGATCTCTTCATTTTCAGACATTTGTTTCTCTTCAGGGGATAATTGTTTCATATCATGTCCCTCTTCAAGAGGTATATAATCATTTGACTGATCATTTTCGATAGACACTTGTTTTTCACCTTGTACTTCTTCAAGAGTACTTGTACATCCCATACATTTGGTCAAAATTTTACGTTGACTTATACGTATACCGAAGGGTATAATACGCGTATAAGTACGTGAAAGTTATATGGATGTGTGTTAAGAATGCATGTGTATGTATTTGTGTGTTTATAAAGTACAATTAAATTATTGAAATCCAAATAATAAGTGTTAAGTTGGTTGTGTATATATATATATAAATTAAATTTTAAGGTGGGGAGTTGGTTAACTAACTAGCATGGGGAACATGGAATTATCTTTTTTTCAAACTTATTCTCTTCGTCTCATTTCTAACAAAAAAAGAAAAAGAAAAAAGAAAGGAAGAACGAAGAGAAGGAGGAGAAAAGAGAAAACGCCAAATTTATGCCAAATCGAGATCCAGGGTAAATGATTTTTACTTTATTTCTTCCTGAAATTGATATTTAAGCTTGATGTAGCGATTCCCTCAGAGTAATTTTTGTTATGGGAGCTATTTTACGGTGTTTTCGAAATTAGGGTTTTAACCCAACTTGAATGAAAATTTATTGGGAAGGTTAAAAAACACTTCCTAAACTGTAAAAACTCAGAATATGTGGTTAGATTTTATTTATTTGTTCATTTAAAAATTTTATAGCTGTTGGAAGTTAGATTTAATACTTGAGACCTTTGGAACCCTTAAATTTGATATTAGAGACCTTCAAAACCCTATTAAAACCCAATGGAACTCCAGTTTGAGACTATAGAAAGATAGATTTACCATTTCGAACATTTCGATGTTAAGATCGTCATGATTTTTTGATGTGATTTGATATTTTTAATAACTAAATATAAGGTTTTGGTGAGTAAAATTGACTTTGGATTCCTCCGCGAACATGTAAAACTTCAGTGAAATACCTGTTAAGGGTGGTAGAATAATAGTTGACTGATTTTACATGTGTCGATGTGGACAAAATAATTTTAGGAATATCCTATATTTTTAATAAAATTGATATATGTTTTCAGTAGAAAAATAAAATGGAGAACTAGTGGAAATATGATTTGGAAATCTATTTTTACTGTTCCTTCTTGTGGAAATATCTAGATTGACTGTAGAAAAGGTATAGTAGCGTTTTTAACTGCTTATGAGTCCTAAATTGGGTTGGAATTTAAATTTATGGAATGTGTTTAATATTTTTCAAGTTGCTAAAGTAAGAATTAGTGTTGAATAAACAAGATTTGGATCAAGTGGAGTGCACTAAATAAATAATATTAGTGAGTATGATTAAGTATGATGTAGATTAGATCTTTAAATGAATTGAAAAATATTTATTGATGATTGGAAGTGTGCTAGAAAATTAAATATATAAATGAAAACTGAGTAATTATGCGTGAAATGGATATGAATAACTGAAATTGATTTATAGAATGGTCATGACAAGTTGAGTTAGTTGGATTTAAATTAGAATTGAACTCGGAAGCGATGGTAATACGACTTAGGTTTAGAAAGTCCTATGAGTATTTCTTTACTTTGGTCATTCTTATATGGCAATGCATTATATAAAATTGATTTGAAATGATATGCATGTTACGATATAAGCATTTGATTTAAAATCATGAAATAGTTTTGATGCATAGGATCATGTCAATGGACTTACCTAAGTAGGTCAGTGACATGGGAAACATTTTTATGAGTCTAAATCTCAGGGAACAGACTCACATGATTGATGGTTTTAGTAATCCTGGTCGGTGCATTTCCGACATGAGGTAAAAGACGTAGAAATAATGTAACTTGATAAACGGGTAATTTGATGTCGGTGCACTCCTTATTAGTGCACATGAGGAGCAGACTCACTCAATTACTTAGAAGGAAAGAGATAGATATGATTTTCAAATGATATTGCATTTTTTTTAAAAGAAATTGCATTGAATCATTATATGTTGAGCATGTATTATATTATTTGATCACTGCATATATTTGTTTTAATTGTTGAAATAAACAATTCTTTATAAATGCATATAAGATGCCTTAGTAAAAAATATTCACTGAGTTTGTAATTGCTCACTTTATCTTTTTCAATATTTCAAGTAAAGATTCTAAAGGAAAAAGTAAGGCTCGTGAGGAGTTGCTGACTCCTATACATTATTGGTTGTATGTTTTCTTGGAGAAGTTATAAATTTGTATTTTGATAAATATATTTATACTATTAACATCTTATTTATATTCTATCATCTACATGAGTAGTTTGGTTGAATGTGTAATTATCATGTTATAATTATGTGAGTGATTTAAAATAGAGAATCTTGATACAAATATGTAATGGGATATGGGATGATTGGATGTTAAATGAGATTTGAGGATCACTATAAATTATGTGGATGCGTTATATCCTATGGAAATGGAATGATAATTTATAAAAAATTATTTTTGGTTAATCAGGTGGCGTTTGGACTTGTGACTTTGTCCATGTTATGGGGATATGCTTTCGATTTTTTTAAAACAATTTGGTGTATTAGAAGGCTGACAGAGTATCATGTATGTCTGTGTATGGCGTATGTGATATTCTGTGTCGGTTGTAACGTCACCTGAGAAGGGGTCGCGACAGTACTTTTCTGCTCATTCATTTGTTTTTTCCGTTTTCGAGGAAATGTATTTTTTGAACCAACAGGTCTCCCACGCTTTAGGCGTTTCATTGATTCATTTGTCAATGAATTATTAATTTGTCCTTCAGGGACATCAATTCTCGCTGAAATATTTGCAGATGTTATGTGAGATTTAGTCACTTTCTTTATATTAGCAAATGCATCAGGTAATTGATTTGCAATTCTTTGCATATGAATGATCCTTTGAACTTCAAGTTCACATTGATTTGTACGTGAATCATAATGAGACAAAGTTGATACATTCTAAGCAATTTTTCGCAATTCTTCTAGAATTGATTTTTCTCCCCCTAATGGTGCAAAAATTGTTTCATTAAAGTGACAATCTGCAAAGTGGGCAGTAAAAATGTCACCCGTCATAAGTTCAAGGTATCTTACAATTGAAGGAAAGTTAAAACCAACATAAATTTATAGTCTCCGTTGAGGACTCATCTTAGTTCTATGTGTAGGAGCTATTGGAACATACACTGCACAACTAAAAATTCTTTAAGTGTAAAATAGTTGGTTGTTGACCTAGTATAAGCTGCAAGGGTAGCTCATGATAAGCAGTAGGTCTAATGCGAATTAACGCCATGGTATAGAGAACAACATGTCTCCAGGCATAAGTTGGTAACTTCGTTGTCATAAGTAATGGTCGAGCAATTAACTGAATACGTTTGATCAAAGATTCTACTAAACCATTATGAGTATGAGTATGAGGGACAAAGTACTCAATATTAATTCCAATTGACATGCAATAATTAATGAATGTTTGGGATGAAAATTCGTCAGTATTATCAAGACGAATTGTCTTAATAAGATTGTCTGGGAATTGGGCTCTTAACTTGATTATTTATGCAAGAAGTCTAGCAAATGCAACATTTCTAGTTGAAAGTAAAGAAACATGTGACCATCTAGTTGATGCATCAATTAAAAGTATAAAATAACGAAATGGTCCACAAGGTTGATTGATAGGTCCACATATGTCCCATTAAATTCGCCCTAAAAACATTGGAGATTCAACTGAGTTTAGTAAGAGATGACTTAATAATTAATTTACTTTTTGAGTAAGCAACACAATCATATTCATTTGACAAAAGAATCTTCTGGTTCTTTAGTGAATGCCCATCCAAATTTTTTATTATTCGCCTCATCATTGAGGATCCATGGTGACCTCACCGATCATGTCAAATTATAAATGTTTTTGGATTATTGAGCTTCTGGTTCATGAATACATTTGTTTCAATTGGCTTTATATTTGTAAAATATAATCCAGAAGATAAAGCAGAGAGTTTTTCTAATATTTCCTTTTTTCCAGAAGAGAATGAAGTAAAATAACTATATTCATTACTATCTTTATTCATGGTTTCAATATGATATCCATTTCTGCGGATATCCTTAAAGCTGACTAAATTTCTTCTGGATTTAACATAATATAAAGCATTTTCAATATGTAATGTTGTTCCACCAGATAACATTATAGTTGCTCTTTCGGAGCCATCAATTAGGTTTGTAGTTCTTGATATTGTGCTTACATTTTCTTCAACCAATTTCAAATTCAAAAAATATATTTTATTTCGTAGAATTGTATGTGTTGATGCACAATCTGCAAGACACATATATTTGGCTTTTAACTTAGAATTGGAGCATTCTTCATGAATATCTATCTACTCATGTAATTAAACAAAAATATAAATGAATTAAACAGAAGAATATATATAAAGATAAGGAGATATTTAAGACAAAAATATACATGTCATTAAAATAAATTAAAATAGAAAAATACAGAAACTGAGAAATATTATTGAATATTATAAAACTCCTTAACATTCTCATTATTAGTTTTTTTCATTAAGATCTTCAACAAAGTCTAAGATATTCAGATGTGTTATATCCATGTTTCCATTAATAAAATTCATCTCAATTTCTTTTCTTTTCCCCTTTAATGAAGCTTGATAAGGGTCAACCAAATGTTTGGGCGTACCACAGGTACGCGACCAATGGCCTTTCATGTCACATCTATAACAAACATTTTTTGGGTTCTTAATAGATTTATTCTGTAAACCTTTACCATTTGATTGTGTTGAATTAGGTTTATTCCACTTTTGGTGGAAAAACTGACCATCGCGATTTCGGATATATTTGGTGTAACCTATACCACATCCTGGCCATGCTCACAACCGCATCCAAGACTATAATTAATTGATGCAACATTTACTTCAGGGAATGATGCAGAACCTGTTAGACGGCTTGATGATTTTTCATTAAAAGCTCATTATTTTTTTTAGCAACAAAAAGACATAATACCAATTCAGAATATTTTGTAAATCTACACTTTCGATATTGCTGCTGCAGGTGCACATTCGAGGCATGAAAAGTAGTGAATGTTTTTTCTAACAAGTCTTTATCAGTAACCTTCTCACCACATAACTTTAATTCAGAGCTAATTCTATATGGTGTTGAGTTATATTAACTGACTGTCTTAAAATCTTGCAACCTTAGGTGCATCCAATCAAAACAAGCTTTCAATAAAATTACGATCTTTTGACGGTCATACCTTTCCTTTAGATTGCTCCAAAGGATATAAGGGTCATTGACTGTAAGATATTCAATTTTTAAACAGTCATGAAGATAATGACGAAGAAAAATTAATGCCCTTGCACGATCCTGCAAGGTTGCACCATTTCTTTCTTTAATTGTTTCTCCTAGATTTTTAGCATTTAGATGTACTTCAGCATCAATGATCCATGATAAGTAATTATTTCCAGAAATGTCTAGTGCAACAAATTCAAGTTTTGCAATATTTGTCATTTACTGAACAAAAATAACTTTGGTAAGATTTGATTCACTTTCATAAAAAAAATGGTTCACAAAAAATAATTACATTAAATAATTAAAAGGATTAATTAATCATAAATAATTATTCAAGCAATAAGATAAAATGTAATAGTGTATTATATTAAAAGAAAATATTAGTATCAATGTTAATGTAATGGTGCATAATAATAAAAGAAAATGTTAGCGTCAATGTTAACGTTAATGTCAATGTTAATGTAATAGTATATAATAATAATAATAAAAATATTAATATCAATGTATATTAATATTAGTGTCAATGTTAGTATTAGTAATAACATCATAATAAAACAAAATATTAATATTAGTGTCAATGTTAATGCAATAATACATAATATTAGCTTCAGGCTAATTTATGAATTCACAAATATGTAAAACTCGTGGACAAAACTAATATGATTTCACATAAAATATTATTAATGATGTTAAAGAAATAAATAAATAAAATAATGACATAACTTCTGATTATAAAAAAAATATAGCTCTTAGCTAAATAAAATAAAATTCTTCATAGCTTCAGGTTATAAATTCATTTACATACCTTCAAGTTATATAAACAAAATATCTATATAACTTTATATACCTTCAAGTTTCTCTACATGACTTCAAGATATGAAATCAAGATAAAAAAAAAATAAAAATAAAATAAAATAATAGTACACCTAAAAATATATTAAATAAATGACTGATAAAAATATATACAATTTTACCTCAATATACCTTTTATAATTAAAATTCTTGATTAGAGAGATCTCTTGTGCTAATAACATGTTATACACTAAATCACAATAATCAATGAATACTCAAAAAAATCCTAAATTTCACTCTATTTTCTCTTCTTATTTTCCATCATTTCTCTATATAATTTGCATACATTTTTTCTTCACATTTTCTCTACAACAATTTTTCTCAACTCTCTCTCCTATTTATAAAGAGAGAGCTACCGCCATCTCAAATAAATCATGTAAATCATGTAGGTTGACTTCCCAAGTGAGTAGGGTTGCCCTTCCACATGATTTATATAAAAGGATATACATACATAGTCATATACTTAGGTGAGAATTAATTAAAGAGAAAAAAGATGAAAAAAAGGAAGAAAAAAAAGGAATTAATTAGAGACTCTCTAGATACGATAGAAAACTGTCAATATAGGAAGACTCAAAGCCCTCCCTTGACACGATGGCTTTCCACTTAGCATGATTGGCCTTCAATTCATTCCCCAATTGGCTTTCTTCATCCATCACCAACTTCACAGCCTTACAAACATTATCTCTCGTAAACCATCCATCTTCTTCCCTTCTTTGAACCTCTACTCCTACCTTCAGCACTTTACTCAATAGCCTTGCATGACAATGGTGATCTCTAAACTGAGGCAATAGCACTATTTGGCAACTACTAAGTACCAAAGACTCCCACATCGACCCATAACCGCAATGATTCACAAAACATCCTAGTGCAGGGTGCTCCAAGATTAGTTGTTGCTGAACCCAACCTCCGTGAACAACCCCCCTTCTTCCTACCCTTTCTTTGAACCCTTCAGGTAGTGCCTCCTCTACTGTTTCAGCCCCAAATGAAAGAGCGCCGACCAAGAACGGTAGACCCGTTAATTCCAAACCGAGAACTAGCTCTTGAAATTGATTCTTCTCTAATTTGCACTCGCTTCCGAAAGCGCAATACACAACAGAGCCTTGCTTGAAGCCGCCCAGCCACTCGGCCCATCGCTCTTCTAACTTGGAGGCCGTGGGTGTTGCTCGCTCAGGCAAGATCGGCCCAGTTAGTATTACAGGCTTCTTGAGCTGGCTCTCCATGAAATCACAAAAAGGGCCTTCGACCTCTCGACAAGATCCGTAGGCTATGGCATCGCTCTCACTCATTGAAGTTAACAAGCGATCGTGGAATGTAATATTGTTACCAAAGTTATTGTTGACAATCGGAAAAACACACGAAACAGGAAGCGTGGAAGGCGAAATGATGATGAACTCGGATAGCCAGGTGGGGGTTGCAAGATTTGTTCCTCGGTGACATTAATCTTATTGCCCTTTTGATCGTGATCAACAACACCAAGATGGTTGAGTAAGAATCCGCTTACGGCTGGGCTCGAAACCATGAATACAATGGATTTTATGCGCAATTGGCGTGCTATCGGAGGAACCCAATGAGAGAAGTCGTGAATGATGAAACAAGGTTTCAAATCTCGAAGAATGAGTTCGACTTGGTTCTTCAATAGGTCGAATGCAATGGCAATGAGAGGTGACAAGTCGCGAGAAACATCAGATGTAGTTTCAGCGCCAATTGGAAGGCCATCAACGTGAGGAACTTGGAGTGGAATAAAGGAGATGAGATGGGGGAAGAGGTTGTGTGGTAACAACTTGGGTTGAGTTTTGGTCGGTCCAAGAAATGATACTCTATGGCCTCTTGCTGCTAACTTGTTGGACAAACCCAGAAATGGGATCAAGTGACCCATGGCCAGCCAAGGGAACATAGCTACATGAAATCTGCTTTTGTTGTTGACGCTCTGCATTCTCTTCCTGCACTTATTGCTTCACTGATCTACTGCTTGACCTTAATTTTATCGGAACTATTAAAATCAAGAGGAACGATGAACAGTAAACTCAGCTCAAACAGAGCAAGAGAGTTGTGATGTATTTATACACAGAGGCAACAAATTACAATCATCTGATGGTTATACACTGGCACACAGATGCATGTGCTGCTAACAGCATAACTATCTAGACGTGGTAATGGAAGAGTGTGGAACATTAATAAAATAACTCAAATGACCTTCTCTAATAAATTTTGTTGCTCCTAGTAATCGTCCCAAGGCTCCCTTATATAAAAGTCTCTTAACAATACTTTCAAAATCCAATAATGTTGCTAGTGTTGGACTTTGTAGTCCATGTAGATTTTAAAAGCCAAAAAAATAAAAAATAGTAATTAAATATAAATATATATCGAAGAAAGGAATGAGAGACGAGAAGGGAAAGAATCAAACAAGAAAACACATTAATTTCGCTAGCTTGCTACCAATAATAGCAATAATGCATGTGAGGTAAGGGATTTTGTTTTTGTTTTTATTTTTTTACAATATACATTGAAATTAGGAAATGGGTGGCAGTGGTATGAAGAGCAAGGAGATAAGATGAAGGTGGAAAGGGCTGTCGTGGATGTCACCTCAAACCCGGCATGGCTCCCACCCAACCATGTGATGGAACATGAGAAGGCAACGTGGCCCTATTCCCACCACGCACACCTTGTACTACGGAACTCTTCTTTTAGCCGTGCCAGGGCTAGTCTCCCTCAAAAACAGTGAGGATAAGTTCTGTTCAAGTTGCTTTAAGCTGCTTTTTGTATAATACAATTCTCAAAAAATAATATTTTATTATTTTTAAAAAATATTTTTTTTTTATAGATTTGAGAATACTGTTTCCGCATATCTAATAACCTACCAATTTTTCCATTTGTAATTGTCTTTACCACGCCCACTTTTGTATATATATATATATGTCGTCGCTCTTGTATACCAGATTTTATGAGCGTGTTCTAAAAATATTGTATTGATTTTTAGGTACTTACTTACATCACCGAAAACGATTATTAAAGTCATTCATCATGACAACGATCCGACAATATTATTTGATGACAATTTTGTATTTGCTCAAACATTATTTTTGCTATTTAGAAGCATAATAATTTGGTCCTAAACGATTATATTATCAATTAGGTCATTTGAAGATCAAGTATATAGGTGTGCATGCCGTTGAAACTGTTGAAAAGTGTGCTTTTAGAATATGTGAATTTGTCTTTTTATAGTTTTTCTTGGAATAAATTTACATGAATTTTCTTTTCTTTTTTTTTTTTAAAGGATAAAAGTCTGACCATGTGTCAAGTTGTTAAAAAAAGAAAGGGAGGATAAAACAGCCACTACACTCTCATAAAAGCCACACCCACTCTATCAGCCAAAAAAGATGAGAAATCTCTGTTGGCAGAAAGTCAATCCAAACAAGAGAGACCCCCTTCCAAATGCTTTCATTTGCCAATAGTCTGCACACTGATTACCCTCATCCCTTGGAGTATGAGATAACTTGCAATCCTAGATTCTTCCCAAAACGTCTTTACAATCTTGAACCAAGCCAGAAAAAAGGATGCTCCTCCACAAGATGTCCCTCAAGAAGTTTGATAACTACCACAGAATACGTTTCCAATCTTTGGGGATGGATGTCGAAGTCAGCTAATGACAAACAAACTGATCCTTCCTCCTTGACTATGCCTCATCCTTGTATTTTAGTTTCAAGCTTGACTTGCAAATGGTACTTGGTGGGGAAGGGGTCGAGACGAGTAACTTTGACCTATTTACAGTGTTTCAACAAAAAATCACACTTAAAATAGGGGGTGTAAAACTTGGCCAAAAGACATTAATAAGATTCTTCACAAGCAATACATTCAATAAATAAGGGGTCGAGACAAACAACTTTTGTTATCTCAAGAGAAACCCTATAAAATAATATTTTGATGATTCTAAATCACTAAATCTTATGATCTAATGATGATGTTGAAGTGTTTCAACAAATCAATTTAAAGAAAGTCAAGTCTCAATCAATCAAGTTCATGTCAAGCCAAGTTGTCAAAATCAAGATTGAAAAGAAACGTTAGATTGTAGAACCTTACTCAAAACCTTTTCAACAAAACAATACTTATTTTCAAAGTCTTTGAAATTCGAAGAAAATGATTTTCATCGATTTTACTGAAAGGATTTTCAATTGATTTCTGAACCATTTGAACAATTTTCTGAACAATTGATTTGATCCAAAAAGCTTAAGTATTGATTTGATTTAATCGTGTTTTGAAAAATCAAATTTCAAGAAAAACTATTTTCAGTGTCTTTCAGGATGCTGATGGTCGATCAGGACGTTAATACAGTGGCTAATTACTTAATTTCGAGCTAATATTGTAGGACGTTGATAAACCATCAGGGCGCTGATGGTTTCTGGGTTCAAATGTTTATCGTTCACATCAAAACGCTAATCGAGTATTAGCGCCCTCATTGAATGAACTTAAAAACCATCAATTGTGCGTCAGGACGCTAATAGAGCATTAATGCCTTCTTCTAAAAACTTAAGTTTCTGGTACTTAAGCTCATCAAGACGCTAACTCAACATTAGCGCCTTCCCAGAGCAAGTAAGTAAAAATTGAATTTTTAGAATAGTTTGTTTCAAGACACTGTACTCTATCAGGATGCTGATGGAACATTGTCAGAAAACTGAAAAAAAAACTGTCACCTAACCATTGACATTTTAGTCGCATGATCAGATGATTTTTTATTATTTATATTTTCATGCAAACTGAATTAAACCAGAACATTTTCACAAAAACTAAACTTACCATTTTCATGAAAGAATTAGATCGTTTTGACTCAACGATCAAATTCATTTTGAATTTGAACACAACGACTTTGGCCCACAAATTGTTTTATAAAGGGGAAAAATTCAGAATTGAAAAGAGAGAACTTTTTAATCTGAGCAAACACGTTTTGAATGTTAGTCGGTTTTCAACTTTGAAAAGAAAAAGTTATTTCGATTAAGATTTTTATTTCAATGAATGGTTTTTCATTTTAAGCATATTTTATATCTTATCTTTTGGAAAACCTGTGAAAGAAAAACATATTGTTTTTACTCGGATTTCAACTATATTTGAATTCATATCTTATTGCTGGAAGAAGTTTTTCTCGAGTAAAAGATTCATAGGATTAAGTGTACTAAATTGTATATCTTTCATCTGAATTGAGTTGTAACTGCAATTATAAAAGTTGCAGAACGTTATCTGTAACATCCCGTAAATTTAATTAAATACATACGTTGAAGTACGCGTATATCGAGATGTATAATACACGTATCCTTCGTCTGATATGTGTACGTATGCTTGGAGGAAATAGATTATATTTTTGTTATTTCGATATGTATACTTATCACACATTACATATATATGTATTATCATCTAGATGGAATGTGTGGGCATAGATAGTTTAATATATTGGATGATGAAATGAAAATGTGATGTGTGAATGAATGAACTATATTGGATTTGATTTGTGGTATAAAAAAAAAATTCTGTAAGTTTGGGATGGATTGTGAGAGTACGTGAAGGCTGACAGTGTATTATATATTGTATATGGGTATGTACAGTGTATAGTATGTTGTGCCGGTCATGACGTCAGCCTATGTCAGGGGCGTCGTGACATTATCCTTGTAAGATAGGATAGTTAGTGGTGTTATCTAAAGGAACCCCATGATAAGAATGAATGTTTTGATGATTCCAAACTACTCAAGTGTGTGTATCTAATGATCTTGTTTAATGTTTCAGATTTACCAAGAATCAAGATCAAAGAATAGAGTTTTCAAGTTTATTGAATGACAATGATCAAAGCTTTATGTTTTCAGTACTTAGAATGTAAATCTATCGATCAGATTACACTTAACAAGATTTACTTATGTGCATGTTTTAATCGTTATGTTTGAAAGGTTTTTAAATGATTTAAAATCTTAAAGTGTTTGATTTGATTGAATTTTCAATTGATTTGATTAAGTTTTGAATGACAAAAATCTCTTTTAAGAATCAGTATTTAAGTGTTCGATCAGGACGCTAATGTCTCAGTAGCGCCCTCCTATACTTGCATGTAAGGACGCCAATGAAGTTCAAGGTTGAATAAGTTTGTATCCACCAAGACGCTTACTTAATCAGTAATGCCCTCATTGAGTCAACCATTGAACTTATCAGGACGTTGATTCAACATTAGCTCGCTAATCGTCTTATGAATCAGGACGCTTACGTTTTAGTAGCGTCTTTAAATTTTCGGTCGATTTAAACTTGTTTTAAATCATCAGGACATTCATATTTTTATTAGCGTCCTTAGGTTTTTCGTACTTTAATGATAGGATGCTTATGTTGTAAGTAGCGCACTTATGATTCTAAGTGTTCAAAAAGGCAGGACGCTTATGTTCTAGTAGCGCCTCACAACTTTAGTCATCTTTATTTGTTAAATAAGTCAGGACGCTTACATTTTTGTAGTGCCCTCACTTCTTAGTTCAGCAGGACGCTTATGGTCCATGAGCGCCCTCAAGGAACAAAACAAAAAAGTTGAGATTATGCGTCAGGACGTTGATTGACCAGTCAGAACGCTAATTCAACATTGTCATAAAGTTGAATCTGTGTACTTTTTCAAAAACATTTATGCATAGAAACCTTTTCAGATTTGTCAGAGATTTCCTCTAATACACGAAAACACAATTCCTGAAACCTTCCTTAGTCGTGTAATCTGAAAAGAACCATAATGTTCATGAAGATCGTTTTACCATCTTCGTGAAAGATTCTAGCTGTTGTGAGTAAACAATCATTTGAAATTCAAATTCAAATGACCAACAACTTCATTTCTACTGAGTCTATATATACCAACACTTAGACTCAAATCACACACGGAAGAATTCACCGAGTAAATACTTTTGAAAGTTAGTCAAATTCTCAATTTGATTTTAGAGCTTAAACTGTTTTAGTTTTTCAAAGTGTCTTATTTGAAACTCTGTTTATTCAAAAGATTTTCATACTAAGCTTAATCTCTATCTTTCTCTGAAAATCTATTTGAAGGTTATTGAACTGTTTTCACTCAAATTTCTAGCACTGTTTTAATCATATATCATTCTTGCTGAAAAAGAAATTTGAGAGATAGTTCATAAGATACAGTTGTACTTCATTTCATATCTTGTGTATTGTATCGAGTTGTAACAGTAGTTATATAAATTGCTGAGTCCCCAACTTTGTTTTTCGAACAAGTGGTTGTTCTCAAGCCTGTAAATTAAGAAAGGTTAGGTTAGTCTCATACCCGGCAGTTGAGATAGGTAGTTCTCTAGCTTGTAAGACGAGAGGTTTAGGTTGGTCTCAAGCCTGCAAGTTGAGCATTGTAACGATTATTCTCACACCCGGAAGTCGAGAAAATGTGTAACGGTTTGGTTCTCACCCGTAAGAGAATCCTTTAGTGAAGAGGTTTCAAATCTTAATTGAGGAGATTAGGTAGTGGATGTAGGAAAGTAGCCAAACCATTCTAAATCTATTGTGTTAATTGATTTACTTTTTTGCACTCATTTAGTTGCCATTTCATTAACTTTAATTGTCTAAGTGTCCAATTTATCCCCATCTTGGTCATACCTGGGCCAACAAGTGGTTGCTCATATCCGTGAATTTGAGTATACGTAGTCTTGCACCTGTGAAGCCAAGAGTATAAGTAGTCTTGCACCTGTAAGTCAAGAGTATAGGTAGATCTCAAACCTGTAAGTTGAGAGTGGTAATGGTTATTCTCAAGTCGTGAAATTGAGAAAAAGTGTAACGGTTTGATCTTCACCTATAAGAAGATCTGTTAGTAAGGTTTGAAATCTTTATTGAGGAGGTTAGGTAATGGAGGTAGGCATATCGTTGAACCACTATAAATCATCTGTGCAATATCTGTTTATTTTCCGCATTGTCTATTTGCCATTTCACTGCAATTTTTATTTAAAGTTTTTAACTTACTATAGTGTCCACTTCACCCCCCTTTTGGACACTCCAGGGCCAACAAGTAGTATCAGAACAATGTTATCATCAAAGGAACTTCACACTTTCTTTGATAGTAATGGCAAAGATTGCTCAAGGTCAGGTTATAGAAGTAGGACAAGTCTTGAATAGACCTCCTTTGTTTAGAAAAGACAATTTTGAGGAATGGATGAGAGTGATGAGACCTCACATCTCAAAACATGAATCTATGGAAAATGGTTGTAAATGGCTACACCACTCCCAACAAACCTCTAGAGTCATGGACAGATTTTGAAAAACTTAGCTACACTCTAAATTCCCAAGCTGTGTATGCATTATTCTGCAGCCTACCTAACAAGGAGTTAGAAAAGGTTAGTCATCTTGAAACAACCAAGGAAATTTGGTAAACCTCAAAGAAATACATGGGAAAAAGTCAACAAGTCTAGATGAAAAACTCAAGGAATTTGAGAGATTATTTGATGACTTTGAAATTTCGGAAGAAGTGTCCCTAGATGTAGCTTTAGATAGGTATTAGTCCATCCTTGATGGAATGAAAAGGTTTGGTCAAGAAATACCTACTGATATACCCATAGTATACTTTAGTGAAAAACTTCCAAAGTCTTGGAATGAAAAAATGGTTATCATAGGAGAAACATTCAATCCATAGGAAATGACTTTAACAGATTTTCATGATTTGTTGAAATCCATGGAAGGATGAGAGGAAACTAGAAATCATATCAGAATGTTAGAAGAGACATTAGAACACTTTAGATTTTTAGAAAATGAATCAATAGAAACTACTATGCAAAGGTTCCTAAGAATTTCACAAGAACTTGAAAGTTTTGAAAAAACTATTTCTCACTCTACAATAGGTAAATATTTCTTTAGATAGTTTTCCAGAAAAATGGAAATATAAAATATAGTTTTTAGAAAAGTTTTCAAATCCATTTGAAATCGGTTTCAAAAAGATAAAACTACATATTAAGTGGACTTGAAACTTCATCTGAAAGAGAAGATGCACTCGCAAATGTACCAAGTAGAAATAGAAGTAAGTAGGGTGATAATGAGGAACCATAATGAATCTAAGAAATGAAGAAGAAGAGTTCTCAACATCATCCTCTGACGGTCGAAGAAGCAATGATCAGACAAAACAAGAAAAAACACCCTTTGAAAGTTTAGCCAAAAGAACAACATGGAAGACAAAAATGGAGAAAATGTTTAGTTGCTTCAGCCGAAGAAAGAAAATTGGAGATTTCGCAATACCTTGAAGTGAATCATCAAAGGTATATCTTACCCATCCTTTAATAATTACTGATGTGCTTATCTGTAATGACATATCTTCTTAATAACCATCGTAACTGACAAATTTATCAAGAAAAGCTTGAAATGTCAATATATTTGAATGCATGAGTGATGAAAAATGTTATGTTAATCTATGCCTATTTGTGATAATTTAGTGATTGATGCATAAATTGAAATCACTGATAATGATTATTTACTCATAATGTCAATATGAAATCAAAATTGAAAAGTTGCATAATGTATGCTGAAAATTAGAATTTAGTGTCGATGAGGACACTAGCGTGCATATCAGAACGCTATTGATGCGACAAGTGAAAATAGTCAGTTAAAGTCCATCAGGACGCTAATCGCTTAGTAGGACGCTAATGAACCAAACTTCAGTCTGTCTAGTGAATAGCTTTAGAGCGCTAACACACTTTTAGGACTCTAATCCAAGAGACAACCCAACAAGTATAAAATGAATAAGCGTCATCGTCTCCATTCACTTTGTCCTAGAAGGACACTACTACGATAGGTGAAGAGAATCACCAGGCTCCTGCAACTCCTACAAATCGTGCTTCAATCGATCTGCTCTAGTCAATTTCTTCATATTCAAAGGTAACAATTCACATTTTCGATCGATTAATCACCTAGGAAACCCTAGAAAACCCAATTATGTTAAGAATCAAACTAGAACCAGTAGAACTCCAATGGCACCCAAAATCAAAAAATTACCTACTCATTCTACCCGAAAAAAAGTTTCATCTCCATCTAGACGAGTATGACCTAAAACAACTGAAAACCCACCAGAACCAGAAATTCCAGCATCTAAAATACCCACAACCTTTGCCATTGAACCAACTCCTGTTCCAACTGAGACTCCTCAGCCTGAACCATCTTCTTCAGTTCAGCCTGTCAAAAAATTCAAGAAAAAAGATAATGTTGAAAAGCTAGTCTCACGATCTGTTCTTGAGGGATATTTGTTGATGTAACAACTTTCACCCCGTTTTATTTTGATGATTACAAATAACATACTTGTGATCACTAATCTCTTTGACTTAGTTGTTTTAGTGCTAACTAGCTATATCAGATGGATTCAACTATGTCGTCGAAGTGTTTGGATGAACACAATAATGCACGAAGATTCAAGAACTTCATGTTTGTAATCTTTTGTCTAGAATCCTAGTGTTGTAAAGTAATCCTTACTCGTTCCAACCACAATATGATTTGCATCTTTTGAAAATCATGTATATAGGTCATTAGATATGCATGCACATATACTATTATCATATTGATCATGCATGCACACACATTATCATGATTATCATGCAATCATATAGTTAACATTGTTTATCATGCACTCATATTACCAACTCTGCAGGGTTTTTATCGTTTTACGTGTATCATATCTGCAGGGTTCTTGATGAAGAACCTTACTCCTATGCCCAACGGACATATTAAGGAACGCGCTCCTTGATTGAAGGAAAATCTGAAAAGTTTTAGATTTCAAAGCAGAAACGCGCTCCTTTAGTAAAGAACACATTCCTATGCCTCGGTCTGGTATTTTTTTATAAATACCACACTTACTCATTTGAAGAGCAACTTTTGCAAAAATCTTGAACTTGTATCGATTTTCATACTTTCATTTCTACAAGTCCAAAACAAGTTCTTGAGTAATTTTAAACATCTTTTCAAAACAAAAGTTCACCTACATTTGAATTTTTGATTCATACTTTCGAATAATTTGCCTAATCTTTCAAACTCTTTGAGAAATTTGTTAGTTTCTCTTGAGCATAGATCAAGCCGTTCTTGAGTGAGTTCATCACATATATTGTAGATCTTGATCTTTCTTGAAGGCGAAATCACTCTCAATCACCTTCACACATAGGAGAATCTTGTGTGCTTCATCCCTCCCAAGAGTTGGGTAAAATCTCTTTTTAAGATTCATGTGATTGTGCACAATGATTGAAAAATGGTTTTTGTGTTTGATTTATCTATCTTTAAAACCGTTTTGTTTAAGTGTTTGTGAAACCATACTTGATATTCATATGATATTATTTTGGTTAGTGGTTTCATACATCTTATGTGGTATTGATTCATGTGCTAAACTTACATTATTTTGAATCAATTTCATTGATCATTACTTGAACATATTGATTCTTGAACGTAACCATTTATCCATTTAAAATCAACAAGTCTTGATCATTTGTGCATATTGATTCTTATGCTTCATACATATCATCTTTAAAATCAATATTTGAATACATGTGCATATTCGATTCTTGATCTTACATTCACTATTTGAATCGTTTGCATGTATTTGAAAATAACTATTTCAACACTACACATCAGTTAAAACATTGTGGTTCAAATAGTAGTGATTATTCATTCAAGATTGTACACTTAAAATTGTTGAGAGTGTTTTTAGAACATTTCTCTTTATCATTTATAATCTTGATGTATTGTTGACTTGTTAGTCAACTGAGACTATACCATATTATTGTACGGCTTGTAACCATGTTCGTAAGTTGGTTAGTACTACTTTCTAACTAAGCCTTTATGTTGGTTAGTGTGTGCGGCTTCTAACCAAGCCCTTATGTCAGCTAATGTGTGCGGCTTCTAGCCAAGCCTTATGTCATCTAGTGTATACGACTTCTAATCACACCCGTAAGTTGACTAGCCAATAGTGCATTGAGAAATCCTGATCGTGGGTGATCAGGTAGTAGAGTAGGTTCAAGGGGAACCGAACCACTATAAATCACTGTGTCCATTTATTTTTTCTTGCACTTGATTATTTGGCTTGTTACCTACTGCGCATATATTTTATTTAAATTAATTAACTGAAAGGTAACGCAAAAATTTGCCAAGTCCAATTCACCCCCTTCTTGGACTATAATACTGGGCCAATAATATTATGTAGATTTTAGCTTTGCTAAAGCACACTTGAATGTGCAACCTCTTTCTGAACTCCATGGAGGGTACAATTATGTTCCTACCAAAATAAATGGTTTCCAAATCTTGTTAAAGAACTTTATCTGAATCTCCAAAAGAAACCAAGATATGGGGTAGTTAGAAAACCTTCTGTCAAAGGGAAGTCCTTAGAGGAAGATTCTCAGTACTTTATCAGTACATTTTCATTGCCTGATGTTGAACAAGTCCCCACCTTTTCAAAGCAAGGAATTCTATTTCCAGGTTACAACAGTGTTACAACCTTGAATTTCATGTTTAGGAAAAAGGATCACACACAAGTGGATAGCAAGTTGACCAATCAATCTTTTGAGCTTATTCCTAGGATCATTCACAATATAGTGTCCCATGTGTTTCAGCCAAGGTCTGGCAATAGGGGAAGCGTGAATGAACTAGATTTGTTCCTCACCTGGTGCATCCTTCGGATAAGAAGAATCAATCTTCCTTACACCCTTATGCATGTGATTGATACTACATCAAAGAGAGGAGGGGGATTACCTTTTGGAATGTACCTTACACCAATGCTAGAAGAAGCTAGGGGTGTAACGGGTTGGGTTGGGTTGGAGCCAAATCCCAACTCAACCCAACCCAAACTAGTTCGGGTTGAAAAAATTAGAACCCAACCCAAACCAAACTGCCCCTCAACCCAACCCAACCCAAACTAGTTCAAGTGGGTTGGGTTGGTCATTCTGGTTGAGAATCTTGAGATGGGTTAAGTCATATCTGTAAATTTTACATACAAATTCTATACTAATAGACATCAAGCACGTAATTTTTCAAATTCAAATACAACCATATCAATATGTAAATTTGACAACCATTTTCAAATTAACCACAAAATACAAAGATGTTTTAATCATCCACAACCATATTATAATATGAAAAATACAAATAAAGAAAAGTTTCATCAAAAAATTTCATTACAATCACAAATACAAATTCAAAATAGTTCAAAGTAGCACAAAGAACAAATAACGCGAATCATTGATGAGTTTGAGCCCCTTCCAAGTTTCAATCTCCATATGGAACACCAAACTTCATCCACTTCAATTGAAACCCAAAAGAAATAATTAGCACATGATACACAAGCATAATAAGCATAATGTTACAAATTAAACTAAGAAGTAATTTATAATTACACCACCCAATGCACTACTCAATCAATGGCCATAAAATTAGTTGTTACACATGATTTAGCTGATAGCATCTCTGAAGCTCAAGAAATATAAATATAATGTTAATTGCATTTACTAATGAAATGAATAAAAAAGTTTGAAGGTGCCACAAAAAGTTACTCGATTCAACTTGCTCGTAGACTTGTACTTCATCTATGTAGTCTCGAAGCTGTATTGGTTCATGATTTGAGCGCAACCAATTTTGTGTACAAATCAATTCTTCTACCATTTTAGGACTCAATGAACTCTTAAAATGAATCTAGAATGCGACCTTCAGTACTAAAAGTTGATTTAGATGTCACTGTAGATACTGGGACTGCTACCACATCTCTTGCAATTTGAGAAAGTATTTTGTATTTGCTTGAATTTACTTTCCATCAGCACAAAATATCAAAATCTCTAGTTAATGGATCTCCGGCAGGCTCTTGCAAGTACTTGTCAACTTCATTTTTGGTATTCATGCGATCACATGCTTGTCGTTGTTTCAAAAATTTTGACAACAATGGAGTACGCTCAGAACAACCAACCATTGACTTTCTTGGTGTATTATTCGCATCAAAACTACTTGGTTGAGATTCACCACTAGCTAGAGTACCATCACTATTAGAATCAAGTTCCCTATATTGCTGAAACAAACATTGCAATGTATTTTCAACCTTCGTACCCAACATATCAGTAGTGACTTCATCATAAACTTGACTCAAGCAATACTTTACATATTCCATCTTATTCTTAGGATCCAAGATAACAACAATAAACAACAAGCAATTGATGTTTCACGCATTCCCCTAATATTTGTCATACTTACTTTTCATACTTTCCGCCATTCTACCCAACAATGGATCTCCATTTTCACTTAACTCAGATAATTGAGTCTGGACTTCACAAAGTTCATGGTAATAGGAGTTTGAAGTGAGATGGATAGAAACACTAAACTTTAATGTCACATTGTAAAAAGTCCTCAAAAAATTCACAAAGACCTTTGCATTCTCCCAATCTTCAAACTTAGGTGGCCCAATCCTTTTGTTTCCACCTTCAACTTCCAAAAAATAGTCAGCATATTGCTTATTTTCTTCATCCAATCAATCAAATGCCTTTTGAAATTTCAAAGCTGATTCCAACATCATAAAGGTAGAATTCCTCCTAGTACAAATATCTAAGACCAAAAGACCTTTGTACTCAATTTATTCATGTTCCACACATGCTTTAAATTTGAGCAATCTTGATGGTGAAAATCTCACATACCTTACAACATTGCAAATAGTAGCTATTGAGTCATGCAAGTCCTTCAAACCTTTTTTAACAATAAGATTTACAATATGAGCACAACACCTCACATGCAAAAACTCACCATCCAAAATGGACCTTTTCCATCCATTAATCTTTCTTTTAAGGTAACTAACAGTTGTATCATTTGAACTAGCATTGTCAACAATTATAGTAAAAACCTTATCAATTCCCCAATCAACTAGGCAACTCTCTACCACCTTACCAATTGTTTCCCCCTTATGGTTTGGAACTTGGCAAAAATTCAAAATTATTTTTTGCAATTTCCAATCACAATCAATATAATGGCAAGTCAAACACATGTAATTCATATTTTGTAATATTGTCCAACAATTTATAGTAAGGCATACCCTTTGAGCATTTTTCTTAAGGGAACTCTTTAAACTATTCTTTTCTTCTAAAAATAACTCAAGAACATCATTTGCCACTGTCACTCTAGAAGGGGGATCAAATCTTGGTTGTGCAACACTAACAAAATGCCTAAACTCTTCTCCCTCCACATGCCTCTTTATTGAAGCCCACAACAACCAAACTACTTCCACTTTCACTATCAGAAGATTTTTTAAAATTTAGAACCTTTCGTCTTTTATCTTCCACTCTGGATGGGGATTTTGAACATTTTTTCTTTAAATGATTCCAAGGGCTACTAGTGTCACATGTTTTTGTATCACAAGCATAATCTTGACCACAGTAGTTACATCTACATCTCAAGTCAGAACCTTCAACTCTAGTGAAATGACTCCAAATTGTAGAAAGTGGCCTACATGGTCTTTTTCTACTCAATGTAGTGCTTTCCATATTTCCTTGAGTTGCTGATGTTGAACTATCTTCAGATGCATTAATTGTCCCAAGTGGTTCAATTGGGGTTTCATTTGGGCTATCCATAGTATCCTAAAATAGTAAAATGAGCAAACAAGCAAAATATATTAACAAACTTTTAAAAAAATCAGTTTTTCCTCAAAAGAAAAAATCTATTTTTTTATGGGCTAGGTATTAAAAAATTGAACTGTTCATAATAAAAAATGCAACATCCACTCATTCAGTGTCAAATGCAAATCATGTAATAAGCATTCTTAACAAAAACAAAGTGCAATAAGCATTCAAAAAACAACATTTATAATAAACATAATCTTACAAGAAAATAGTTCTTTACAACAAAAAAAAAAAAAACAAAAATTCACTAATCACTCACAACCACAATAAAAAAAATTGAAATAAATTTATAGCTAAGAAAGATGAGTAACATACACCTATCCAAAAAAATAAGACGGTAGAGATGAAGAATCGAAGCAACATTAACACTTAATCTTCAACTACAATCTGCAATACTGTAACAATGGAAAAAAATTAGAAGAAAAATAATAAAAACAAAACAAAAGAAAATTATAAAAGGATATTAGAAGTGATGAAAGCAAAACTAAAAACAACAATGGAAGAGAAAAAAAAAACTACTCTTTCAGTTTTAGAATGAAACAACAATGAAAAATAAAAAAAATTAATTACTCTTTTCAGTTTTAGAAATCTGAACAAAGAAGAAAAAAAAGAAAAAGTACGACGAAGAAAAGAAGCATGACTATTGCAAAACGAAGAAGAAGAATGAAAGAGAAGAAGGGAAGCGACTAGAAAGTCGAAGAAAATCAAAATAGCAAAAGAGAAAAAACGAAAACGAAGAAGAGAGGAAGAAAAAGAACCAAAGATGCACCGCAATTTGGTTCCTCTCCATCGCCGATTGTGATTAGGGACTTCGGGGGTTGGGGTTGTGACTTGCGATTTGGAGGGGTTTTTTTTCTATGCCGCGATTTGGTTGGTTTGGCCTTGGGGGTAAATCACAAAGAATGAAACGGGATTTTTAGGTTTGGTTTGGTTTTCGATTGGGTTGGGTTGGGTCAAGCCCAAATAGTTCGGGTTGGAGTTTATGCAACCCAAACACTCGTCCAACCCAACCTAACCCGTCGGGTTTGGTTCAGTCGGGTTGGTCGGGTTGGCTTACAACCTAGAAGAAGTTGGCATTGATCTGAGCAATGAAGAAATAGAAGATGAGGATTGGTACAGGTGTACAGGACATATTACAGTAAGTTGATTAAGTATGTGTATGCTCCTACACACAAAAGATGGTATCACTCAAGGAAATTCCTCAAGGGGTAGAAACAACACCCTTCAAGGAAGAGAATGAAAAGAAATCATAATGGACACAAACCAACTCCAAGAGGAAAGAGTTAATCTGAAAGAACAACATCTGATCTACCATTCAGAGGGGATATTTCTATGGAAGAGGAACCCACGAAACAGTTCAAGAGAACAACATGAAGCAACTTCAACAGTTCCTCCACAAGCTCCATTCCAACAATAAGAAGAAAGATTTGAAGAAAGATTCACAACACACTCTCCACAACTCTTCACAGATCATGTTGATCATTTTTCACCAGTCCATCATTCTACTGGTCAATCACCTGCTCTTGATGAGGAAAGTGTGATAAGAAAGATGAAAGAGATTCAAGAAGAGCAGAGATCAGTCATGATGAAAGATATGAAAAAATTGATCACCGAACAAAGAGTATCTGCTTCGAAAGAATTTAAAAGGTGTATAGATGGCTTGACAGAGATCTCAAATAAGCTAAGTTCGGTTGTTTCTACAATTGAGAAGCAATTTGAAAACATAAAGTCAAGTGTGCCATCAACCAGTACAACAAATCCTAATCTGAGCTGCTTGAGTGATTTTCAAGAGAGATTGAAGCAAATTAGGGAATCTATTAGCTCACTATCCGCTACTTAGTCTGTTGTTCAACTAGTTGTTTTGGATACAAGTGTCTTAAAGACAATGTCAGAAGAAGTGTTAAGCATGAAGGCCATGATCTAATAATCTGCACAAGGTGCACAAGCTTCCTCTCTTTCAAGCAGCATTATTGATCAAAGTTCTATCCAACCACTGCTTGATGCCATTTCCAGTGTAAAGACTGCACCTGCTACCATTGATCCAAGTGTTTTCAAGCCTTTGCTTGATGTAGTCTCAGATCTGAAAAATACTTCACCTTCTTCTCCTTCCACGATCAAGTTTGATTCAGTTTTGGAAGCCATAGCCAATCTGAAGTCTACAATTCTATCAAACACTCCTGGTCCAATAAATGTTGATGGTAGAAATTTGGATAATTTGCTCTCCTCATTAGCTCAAGTATCAGATAAGATGTCCAACATAGAGACCAAGGTTCCATTTCTATCCTCTACCATATTTGATTTATCCTACACTGCCTGGGCCTTGTGAATTTTGGTGCAGTTGGGGCTCTTGGAACATGAATTCCTTTTCTTCTAAGCAACTCATACAATAAGCTGAATCTCTTCATGCGGGTGATGACAAACCATACAGACGAATGAAGTCTTTTGGGGATCAACTTGAACATTTCTTCAATATAACCAACAACTTCATCTATCCTGTCAGCAGTATTGCCTCATGAGAAATCTAATGTGCCTAAAGGTCTGTTTGAAGAAGAAAAGGAAGATGCAATTGATTATGAGCCAGCTATAAGAGTCTCTAGGTGTATGACACCTCCATCCGATAATGATGATGTCTTTGAGGTCCCTCCACCACCACCCACAGATGTAGTTAGACCAAAGCATAATGTTAAGGTTTCTGAACAATTCACTGTAAGTCTACGAGAAAGATATCTGAAATCATTTTAGACAGCAGACCCTTTTAATCCATTCGACACTAATGCTCCACAAGAATAGTTTTTTGCTTTCTTTGTTAGGAATTATAGGTCATCAACTTCTCCCAAGAACCAAAAGAAAGCTCAAAAAGACAAAAACAAAAGGACTAAGTGAACTTAGGATCTCACTTTTTTTAATGTTTTCAAAAGGGGGAGAAAGAATGAGAAAAAGAATGAAGAAGAATATGTTTGTATTAGTTTGTACTTAGGGGGGGAACAAATACTTGTATTCATGACTATGTTTGAATGATATAATATGATATGTTCTGCTTTGTATATTTGGATATTATGAATCATGAATCATGACTTTTTGATCTATTTATTGAAAGGTTTAATGAGTATTTGAAATCATCAAAAAGGGGGAGATTGTTATCTCAAGAGGAACCCTGTGAAAGAATGTTTTGATGATTCCAAATCACTCAATCTTATGATCTAATGATGATTTTGAAGTGTTTCAGCAAATCAGTTTGAAGAAAGTCAAGTCTCAATCAATAAAGTTCATGCCAAGCCAAGTTGTCAAGATCAAGATTGACAAGGCTTAAATGTTAGATTGTATCCCTTACTCAAAACCTTTTCAGCAAAACAATACCTATTTTCAAAGTCTTTCAAATTCGAATAAAATGATTTTCACCGATTTTACTCAAAAGATTTTCAATTGATTTTTGAACCATTTGAACAATTTTCTAAATGTTTGATTAGATCCAAAAAGCTCAAGTATTGATTTGATTTAATCGTGTTTTGAAAAATCAAATTTTAAGAAAAACTGTTTACAGTGTCTTTCAGGACGCTAATGCAATGGCTAGTCACTTAATATCGAGACAATACTGCAGGACGCCGATAGACCATTGGGGCGCTGATGGTTTCTGGGTTCAAATGTTTATCATTCATGTCAGAACACTGATCTAGTATTGGTGCCCTCATTGAATGAACCTGAAAATCAGCAATTGCGCATTAGGATGCTAATAGAGCATTAGCGCCCTCATATGAAAACTTAAGTTTCTGGTACTTAAGCTCGTCAGGATGCTAACTCAACATTATCGCCCTCCAGAGCAAGTAAGTAAAAATCAAATTTTTAGAACAATTTGTTTCACAACACTGATACTCTATCAGGACGCTGATGGAACACTATCAGAAAACTGAAAAAAGAAATTGTCACCTGACCACTGACATATTAGTCGCATGATCAGAGGATTTTTGATTATTTATATTTTCATGCAAACTGAATTCAACCAAAACATTTTCACAAAAACTAAACTTACAATTCTCATGAAAGAATTATACCGTTTTGACTCAATGATCAAATTCATTTTGAATTTGAACATAATGGCTTTAGCACACAAATTGTTTTATAAAGAGGAAAAATTCAGAATTGAAAAGAGAGAATTTTTTTATCTGACCAAAAAAGTTTTGAATGTTAATCGGTTTCAACTTTGAAAAGAAAAAGTTATTTTGATTAAGATTTTTGTTTCAATGAATGGTTTTTCATTTTGGCATATTTTATATCTTATCTTTTGGAAAACCTGTGAAAGAAAAATATATTATTTTTACTCAGATTTCAGCTATATTTGAATTCATATCTTATTGCTGAAAGAAGTTTTTCTCGAGTAAAAGGTTCATAAGATTCATTGCACTAAATTTTATATTTTTCATCTAAATCGAGTTGTAACTGCAATTGTAAAAGTTGCAGAAAGTTCTCCTTGTAAGATAGGATAGTTAGTGGTTGCCCATATCCGTGAATTTGAGTATAGGTAGTCTTGCACCTGTGAAACCAAGTCCTATATAGGTAGTCTTGTACCTGTGAAGCCAAGAGTATAGGTAGTCTTACACCTGTAAGTCAAGAGTATAGGTAAATCTCAAGCCTGTAAGTTGAGAGTGGTAACGGTTGTTCTCAAGCCCGTGAAATTGAGAAAAGGTGTAACGATTTGATCTTCACTCGTAAGAAGATCTGTTAGTGAGGTTTGAAATCCTAACTGAAGAGGTTAGGTAGTGGCGGTAGGCATATCGCTGAACCACTATAAATCATCTGTGCAATATATGTTTCTTTTTCACACTGTCTATTTGCCATTTCACTACAATTTTTATTTAAAGTTTTTAACTGACTATAGTGTCCAATTCACCCCCCTCTTGGACACTCTTGGCCCAACAACTTTAATGTGATTTCCACTTACGGTGAGATGGGAGTCAGGGGGTAGGACGACCGTTTTATGTCTAATCTCTGCTAATAATAAGAACCTCCATGGATAGGAGAATTTAAGCGTCCGCCTTGGTCTTGATTTGTTTTCCCTCGCATGGTCCACTTATTTTCGCTTAAGGCACACAAGAAACCTGCAAAACAACAGTGGCACCGAAGGGTGCCACCAGAGACACTTTAATGCTTAAGTTAGTCTCTAGGAGAAAGAAAAAAAATAAGTGTAAAAAGTTAGAATTCAGAGTATACCTTTATATTCATGAATGATGGTCTTCTTATAGTGCTAGGTGACCCTTTACATTTATGGCAATTATTGATTACAAGACAACATTTAAGTTCTTTCCTTATTAGGGATATATGAGTTAACATGTGTCTCGAGATGCGTGTTGTCATGATCAAGTATGTTTTGGGACGGCGTGAGACATATGTCATGCGTGAGTTAATCTCGACCATGACTGGAGGCAAGCCTTTGGTTGTGGGCGAGGGCGCCTCAATCATGGTCGAGGTGGGGTTGAGGCATGGTTTCGCCTTAGCCTTGGCCGAGGCATGGTGTGCCTCGACCTTAGCCTAGGCATGGTGTGCCTCGGCCTTAGCCAAGGCATGGCTGAGGCAAGTTGTGCCTTAATCAAGGTGTGATTAGGCCTTGGCAGAGGCAAAGTAGACCTTGGACATAGTTGAGGCAAGATGTACCTCGGTCATGGTCGAGGCATGCCAGACCTAGGCCATGGTCGAGGCACAGTGTGCCTCGACATGTGTTTTCCTTGCCTCGACCATGGCCAAGGCGTTGTTCTCAGACGTGACTGTGGTGATTCTCTTGGCTACAGTCGAGCGTATCTTCTTTATTTTAGTCCCTTGGTTATTTTTGTTATGTTGGGGCCCATCTCGGGTATTATTTTTGGGGTGTCCCAGTTTCGGCACAACTTTGTTTATGACTTGGAGTTAGTTTAATTTCGAGTATAACAGTAAGCCCCTGATGAGCGTGTCAAAGTAAAAGTTCGAGGCACTCATTACTTGAGTGTCGATCTACTTAATCGTTCGCAAAGTCTTTTGTTTCATTGGTTTTAAGTTTTCCATAATAATGTTAGAATCTTTACGGCATTCTCAAGTCGTTTGAGATCATGTTTCATGTACTTAAGCTATCTCTTCGTATTTTTGTTGATGTTCAGATCTCATTGTTAAACTTAATTAATCGGGTTTTTCTTTCATTTTCCACGTCACTTGTTCTAGGTCCTTGTTTCCCTAGCGTGCCTTGTCAAACTTATTTAGCGAGCTAGTCATATTGAGTCTTTAACCCTTTTTATCTTGGATGTTACTGCTTTAAGCATCTTAAGCTAGATTATTTTTGAAGTTTGTTTTATGTGTGTGTCGCGTTAAGCTTGTGGCTATCTGCAATTTTTTTTTTTTTTATAAACGTTGCTTGGTGCTTGTGGTCTCTACCTTTGTGATGAACAAGAAAATTTTTGTTTTACTATTGAGATTGTTTGGTTTGTTGGTTTTTGACATCCTCATGTGAGTATATGTAGAAGTGTGGTCTTCATTTTTGACAGACAATATGCAGAAAGAGTGTTGGTACACCCAAGAAGGGGGGGGGGGGTGAATTGGGTGTCATGGCCGTTTTTAATCTTTTCTAATTTCTTATGAGATTTCTTGACTCAATTGGGTTCAATGCATAAATAAATCTAATGAGCATAAAGTAAAGTACACAAGCATTTATAGTGGTTCGGTTGCGCCTACATCCAGTACCTAATCTTACAATTAGGATTTTCAAACTTCACTAACTGATCTTCTTACGGGTGAAGATCAAACCGATACACTTTCTCAACTTACAGGTGTGAGAGGACCGTTTCTCAACTTACGGGTGTGAGAAGACCGTTTATCCTTTTTCCGGGCTAAGGAAGAACCCATGTTCCTTTTGCGGGCTAAGGAAAAACCCACACATCCTTTTCAAGAGAAAGGATGAAACTAGTCGTGATTCCAATGTTGGAATCACAAGTGATATTAAATCACTTTACTTGGTTTGTTTCAAACCATGAAACAATCCAAAAGACTGAAAATAATGAATCTAATGTTTGTTCTAAGTGATTAGAACAATTACAATGAAGCTCATAAATTCAAATACCAAATACAAGATATGAAAATTTAAGCTCAAAGTGAAGAGAGACCTTACAATGATTTATACCTTTCTTGCGACCATATTTGCTCAAGAGAATGATTTTGAAGATGCTTTGAATGATGCACCATGAAAAAGCTTGAAATCCAATCTTCAAATCAACATCTCTAAGTTCTAGGGTTTTTGAAGTGGGAAAATAGTTTGATCTTGAAAAACATTCCCTAGATTCACATGGTTGTCTCTCTTGTTTTTAAAATGGCCTAACTACTTGTATTTATAGATTAAAAACAAGTTATAGCTGTTGGAGGTGAAAAATCTAATTTTGGACCTTTGAAAACATGCACAAAAAAGTTGCAGAAAATTTCAGATTTTCAAATTTTTGCATAAGCTTCCTCAATGTGCATTAGCTTGCTGATGCACATTAGCTCACTTATTGTGCATTAGCTCCCTCAAGTACATTTGCTTGCTGATGCGCATTGGCTCACTTATTGTGCATTAGCTCCCTCGAGCTCATTAGCTTGCTCATGCAAGCAATTCGCATTAGCTTTCTCAAGCAAACAGTTTGCAGTAGCTTAATCATGCAAACAGTTTGCAGTAGCTTGCTCATGCATACAATTTACATTAGCTTGCTCACACTAAATTAGCGTCCTGACTCATCACACAGTTTTAAAATGTTTCTCTTTTTTAAAAATATATGAAATGAAAACCAAATATAGGCATATAATAGCTTAAAATATATGTAAAGAATATTTTGGAACCATTGAAAACATTTCCAAAACCATTTGAGAAAGATATCAAATACTTTAAAAGGGTTAAAGTTTATTTGTGCATACTTTGAATGTGAAAACTTGGGTTAACATGATTTTTTGAAATTCTAAACACATGGGCCTATTTGGGCATCACAATATGATTGAAATATATTTAGTTTGATGATTAAAATACTTTGAAATCAACAATTAAACAATCAAACACGATTTTTATAAAAATCAAAACAATTTTGATTATTTTGAAAAACTTTGTAGAAACATCATTTTAACTATAACTAAAGCAATTATGATTCAAAATAGTTTAAAAATATAAATCAAACATTTTGAATACATGAAAATTATTTTTAAAGAATACTTAATCCATGAATGAGTTTTATCAAAACTATGCATATGTGAAGTATGAATGCATGAGGTTTAGAAAGATTGAGCAATAGGAAATGCAAGAAGGTTATATCATAATTCTAGACACATAAAGACTCTCAACCTTTTTGTCTTCATTCCTTCAATTGTCCAAGCTTTAAGTATGGTTGATCCTTTGCTTTGATCATTTACTTGAGAGACTTCTTGAACTTGAAGATAAGGATCTTGCATTGGTTCTTTTCCATCTTTAGGTACTGAAATATACTAAATAGAAACATTAGCACAATTTGTTATATTGTTTGTAAGCATTAAAACATTTAGGAGAAAAACTAAGTGCAAAACCACTTAGATCAATAATCTCCCCCTTTTTTATGATGACAAACAATATAAACTTGATAAACATAATAACTCTATCATGCAAGATAGTATGATCATAAATATGAAGTATTAAGAACACACATACTATCAACCAATGGTATTTATCAAGATTCAACTATTTTTCTTTCTCCTATTTCTCCTATATTTCTCCCCCTTTGACATTATCAAAAAGGTGGGAAGAGTTTTCTAGATTCCCTATGAAGGTAATCCTAAAGCATAGCATCAAAACACCGAAGCTCCCCCTTTCAAAAAGAGATGGAAACTCCTACTAAATCTATGCACTCAAACTCAAGAAGATTCATGACTACGAGTCACGATTAAGCACATATGAATGCATAAGGTTGTCATACCATAAGATACACACATGAGATTCAAGATGTAATGTTCAAGTACATGGAGAAATACAACATGATAAGATAAAAATATAAAAAGTTTTAGCTCAACATTCATAGGCTACCTAGATGATATTTTGGAATATTGCATAGCATAGCCAAGAACAAAGTCATGTAGATGCACAAAAGAATTTAAATTTATAAAAGGCATCTAGTCATGAAGGATGAGAAATAATTGCCAAAAGATGAATTCAAAAAGAATTTTAGGCATAAGAAATCATTCTCATAGTATTCGGCATAAAAATGAATTTGATAATCAATCCAAGCCTAATAGAAAGTATGCTCTATCATGTGTGAAAAATTAAGCACAAGCATACTTTAAGTTCCATAGCATAGGCAAAATGATTTATGATTAAGCAAGGCCTAGCTATCATGATTCTAATAAGATGCAAAATATATTTTTGAAGTACATGACATCCATTAGATATCAAAATCACAAGCAATTGATCCACACAAGGTTTAAGGTTTAAGCACAACATCAATGTCATGTGAAAATGGAAAATCATGAGCTTTCCAAAGTGTAGGCATATGTAGATATATCATATGAAGAACAAAGCCTAAAGATGAGTATATGCTAAATTTCATAGAGATCATTTAAGCAATAGCATACATTCATTTTCATATACTAGGAAAATAATTTCAATTGAAGCATAACCTAGATTGTTTGATTCTAATGAAAAGATTTTGAAGAGTATGCACTCATTAGAAATCAAATATTCAAGAATTTGATGCTTATATGATTTAAGATGAAGAGAATGCATCAAAGTCAAGTATTCATGAAAAGAAAATGCCAAAGGATGATATATATGAGTATAGGCAATTTTCTTTTCAAGATATATAGGCGTATGATATGTAATTGTGTACACGGCCTATTGATTCGCATATACATGAGTCATGCATAGATATAATTCTATAAGTTTAAAACAAACATGATCATGATATAAACTGGCATAGGAAAGATATGAAAGGTGAGTAATCTAAGACCTAGCTATATGACTTTCATTGATACCAATAGTGTGATGTAAACATCTATATATCATTGTTTAATCCATATCATCACATCAATTGAATATAAAGATATCATACAAACATTCATATTGCAAGCATTTAATATTGATAAGCATGAATGATATACAAGATTAAGCCTAACACACTTACCATGTTTTTTTTAAAAATGAAACACATGACAAAATGATTGAATAACTTAGATGCAAATTGTGAACGAAACAATCAATCAAGTCCTTATTATTCCTTCTAGTTGACTAGACTTATTTGTTTGATATACATTTGGGTTCATAGTCAACTATGTATTTTAATTTGAATTTGTCATGAAAGATTCAAAGTGTGTAATAGCTTTAGACAAATTCAACTTTAATTTATGGAAATGACGAAGATTTCACAAGATAGAAATTTTAAGTCAAGATAGTTCTTCCATATAACTTTCCTTCAAATAGGAATGAATGTACATGGTTAGTGAAAACACATATCAATTGCACTCATTCATCCTAGAAGGATATTTGTCATGACCATATAAGTTTCTATGATTGTTTAAGATCATAAAACAAAACTTATAATGAAACATGACATTCTATATGCAAGCTCAAAGATATTCTTAGAATAAAATTTTTGTACTAGAGCATGCACACAAGCATAATCATGACAATGAAATAGAAATGACAAGAGCAAGTCATGATTTGTCAAAATGCATTTTGAACATGTTTCTTTCTAATAATAAGCATTCATCCACGCATAGAAGGCAACAAAGCATTCATGGTCTTATTAGCATGATGATACAATTTAAATAAGTACGTCACACATCAATGCTTATTCATGAAAGCTAGCATGTTCATTTTTCAAGTATATGATTAAAGTCTATTTGGGAAAGAGTGATGATCATTTTAGTCATTTATCTTCAATTCATTTCTAAGGGAATGAATACAAGTAGATGAAAACTTTTAGCATATGATATTCATTCAAGTAGAGTATGTGAGATCTAAGCCTTTTAAAGTTTACGAATTATAGAGTAGCTTATGTGAATTGATTATCCTTGTAAGTGCACTAAGACTTCTAAATAGTTAAGGTTGAAGAACCATAAGTCTTACTCTTAAACAATGATTTCTAGAGACTAATGTGTTTGTTTCCAATTCAAGGTCTCTAAGAAAGATATCTTTATTTTTCATTGATGGATCCCATAAATTTCTAATTAAGCTAAAATGAAGGATCAATTTAATTTTTCTTACAAACTCCTTTTCGATGATCAAAGATCAATAATAAGCATAGGAGCATAGGGAACAAAAGTAAGGTTTTCTTGGTTGGGTTAGAGAAGTGACCTTTAAGGTTTTCTCATGATTGCTAAGAATCAATATTCTTAGACTAAGCTTGATCATCTCCAAGGAAGTGAGTGAGGTGGCTGTTTGATTAACATTTGATGTAGAGGCCACAATTACTAGGCAAGTATCTTGTACTATTCAAAAGATATGAATCATTTTGATCATAAAGTACAAGAGATATGGACCCTAAGGAATAATTCTTAATTCTAGTCCATTCGCTAAGATCATGAGCATACAAACATATATTTGAGCAATTCAATCATTTTAAATCTAAGCAAGCTCAAATCAATTAATATGATTATGCTCGAATTTCTTAAGGTATTAAATGAGTGAAAATATTTGTGAACGCACATATCATTTAATATAAGCACAAATGCATAAAGTATGCTTTGAGTAACTGAGCAAAAGAATATACAATATAAGCATGCTCACAAAGACGAATGGAAGTAATAGATATGAAATTTGAATCATACTTCCAGGTTGCATAACTAGTATGCGTTTGACTCTTTGGCATTGAACTATATGATTAAGTATCAAAAACATGTTCAATGTGATCAGCCACATTTAGACAATCTTAGGCAATATATCGAAATCATCTATCAAGCCTAAATACTTCCACATGCCATAAATAATATAAATAAGTACATAACATAGAAGTCGCCTAAAGTGATTTCTAAGGTTCCTATAACATGTTTTGAGATTAAAGTATCTACCTTATGATTTGCCCAATTGATTCTCTAATTTGGAGGTCTTTTCTAAGTTTGGGGATTTCAATTTCATTTAGTCTTTATGGGTATGAATGGTCCATTCGAAACAGTTTTTTCACATAGCAAATGATATCCTACATAACATAAGATTGAGCATAAATAAACGTTCATATCCTAATTTTCCAAAACATGAAGTTATCTACCTTAAGCATTGGAGGTAAAAATGGGTTATCACCTAAATCAAACGGTGGCTATTGGATCTTTGGCTCTAGGTGGTTAGACCTAAAAACATGTGCACCCGCTCTGATACCACTTGTTGGTACACCCAAGAGGGGGGGTGAATTGGGTGTCATGACTTTTTTTAATCTTTTCTAATTTCTTATGAGATTCGTTGACTCAATTGGGTTCAATGCATAAATAAATTTAATGAGCATAAAGTAAAATGCGAAAAGTAAAGTACACAAGCATTTATAGTGGTTCGGCTCCTACATCCACTACCTAATCTTTCAATTAGGATTTTCAAATTTCGCTAACTGATCTTCTTAGGGGTGAAGATCAAACCGATACACTTTCTCAACTTACACGTGTGAGGGGACCGTTTCTCAACTTATGGGTGTGAGAAGACCGCTTATCCTTTTTTCGGGCTAAGGAAGAACCCATGTTCCTTTTGCGGGCTAAGGAAGAACTCACACATCCTTTTTAAGAGAAAAGATGAAACTAGTCGTGATTCCAATGTTGGAATCACAAGTGATATTAAATCACTTTACTTGGTTTGTTTCAAACCATGAAACAATCCAAAAGACTGAAAATAGTGAATCTAATGTTTGTTCTAAGTGATTAGAACAATTACAATGAAGCTCATAAATTCAAATACCAAATACAAGATATGGAAATTTAAGCTCAAGGTGAAGAGATACCTTATAATGATTTATACCTTTCTTGCAACCATATTTGCTCAAGAGAATGATTTTGAAGATGTTTTGAATAATACACAATGAAAAAGCTTGAAATCCAATCTTCAAATCAACATCTCTAAGTTCTAGGGTTTTTGAAGTGGGAAAAAGATTTGATATTGAAAAACATTCCCTAGATTCACACGGTTGTCTCTCTTGTTTTTAAAATGGCCTAACTACTTGTATTTATAGATTAGAAACAAGTTATAGCCGTTATACACAAGAATATAGTCGTTGGGGGTGAAAAATATGATTTTGGACAGTTGAAAACGTGCACAGAAAAGTTGCAGAGAAGTTGCAGAAAATTTCAGATTTTTAGATTTTTGCATATGCTCCCTCAATGTGCATTAGCTTGTTGATGCACATTAGCTCACTTATTGTGCATTAGCTCCCTCAAGCACATTAGCTTGGGCATCGCTCACTTATTGTGCATTAGCTCCCTCAAGCACATTAGCTTGCTCATGCGAAGTTCACATTAGCTTGCTCATGGAAACAGTTTGCAGTAGCTTGCTCATGGAAACAGTTTGCAGTAGCTTGCTCATGCATACAACTTACATGAGCTTGCTCACACTCAATTAGCGTCCTGACTCATCACACAATTTTGAAATGTTTCTCTTTTTTGAAAATATATGAAATGAAAGCCAAATATAGGCATATAATAGCTTAAAGTTTATGTAAAGAATATTCCGAAACCATTGAAAACATTTCAAAAACCATTTGAGAAAGATATCAAATACTTTTAAAGGGTTAAAGTTTATTTGTGCATACTTTGAATGTGAAAACTTGGGTTAACATGATTTTTTGAAATTCTAAACACATTGGCCTATTTGGGCATCAAAATATGATTGAAATATATTTAGTTTGATGATTAAAATACTTTGAAATCAACAATTAAACAATCAAGCACAATTTTGATAAAAATCAAAACAATTTTGATTATTTTGAAAAACTTTGTAGAAATATCATTTTAACTATAACTAATGCAATTATGATTCAAAATAGTTTAAAAATATAAATCAAACATTTTGAATACTTGAAAATCATTTTTAAAGAATACGTAATGAATGAATGAGTTTTATCAAAACATACATATGTGAAGTATGAATGCATGAGGTTTAGAAAGATTGAGCAATAGAAAATGCAAGAAGGTTATATCCTAATTCTAGACACATAAAGACTTTCAACCTTTTTGTCTTCATTCCTTCAAGTTGTCCAAGCTTTAAGTATGGTTGATCATTTGCTTGAGAGACTTCTTGAACTTGAAGATAAAGATCTTGTATTGGCTCTTTTTCATCTTTAGGTGCTGAAATATACTAGATAGAAACATTAGCACCATTTGTTATATTGTTTGTAAGCATCAAAACACTTAGGAGAAAAACTAAGTGCAAAACCACTTAGATCAACAAAAAGGTGGTCGACATTGATGCATTCATGCTTGCTATCTCATAAAATAAGACTTGGCATTTACTGCAACCTCTTAATAGATGAAGGGGGAAACGTGAGAAAAGTGCTAAGTTCTAAAGTTGTCTGATTTTGATGTTCTTCGAAGTTATGAAAATTTTATTTTCATTCTAAAGTTATTAGTGAGGGGAAAAGTCTTCGAGCTTACTCTCGCGGGCTTTGGCAGCGTATATGACTTATTTGCATTCTGAATACATGGGTTCATTTTGCAAGCTCTAGTCTTGTCATTGTGTGAGACTTTTTATTTCTCAGATTGTCTGGGGTAATCATTATTATCCTAACCATTTTGTTGTATTGTAATTGTTGGTGCACCCAAGAGGGGGGTGAATTGGGTGATGGTCAAATTAAAACTTTTCCAATGACTTAGTGATATACTTCGGTACATTGGAATTAAATGCACATACTAACAGTAAAGTAAAATGCATAGAATAAATAACACTACGATTTATAGTGGTTCGGCCAAGCCTACATCCACTACCTAATCTCCCAATTAGGATTTTCTCAATCTACTAACTGATTCTCTTACGGGTGAGAACCAAACCGTTACGACTGCCCTTTTACAGGTTAAAGACAAACCTATCCTTTTACGGGCTAAGGATGAATCGATTCTCTTTTACAGGTTCAGAGATAACTTATCCTTCTATAGGTTAAGAATGAACCTTTCCTTTTACAGGATAAGGAAGAACAGTGATCCTTTTACGGGATAAGGAAGAACAGTGATCCTTTTACGGGATGAGGAACAACTGTTTTCCTTTTCTGGTTGAGGAAGAACCCATGTTCCTTTTACGGGATAAGAAAGAACTGTTATCCTACTTACAGGTGAGAATGAACCTTAACATGATTTCAGCCCTTGAAATCATTAAGTGAACCACGTTCACTTGTCCTGGTTGTTTCATTCTGAAACACACCAGCATACCACAATTACAATAATGTTGGTTCTAACAAAGTAGAACACTTTACAATTAAGCTCATTACATAGCATTACAAAGAGATGAAAATTTGAATACGTAATGCTAAGAGAAAATACACTTATAGTCCTTTACCTTTCAATGTTTGGTATTGCTCAAGTGCATTTTCGAAAAACTTGAATGATATGTCATTTGAATCAAATGAATGCTTCTTCGAAAACATTATGATACCATTAAAACATTAAAGTTGAAATTGTAGGACCGGTGTAAAACTTAAACACATAAGGTTTTCAAAAATAGATAAATATATAAGCGTGAAAACTTCTGGTTCAGTATTCAGTAGTTAACACAACTACTGATATAGTTCGATACAATACTTAAGATATGAAATCAAGTACAACTGTATTTCTCGAACTATCTCTCAAATTCTTTCATCAACAAGATTGATATCAAGTATAGATCAGTGCTGAGAATTTGAGTAGAAACCAGTTCTATATAATTCTAATAGATTTTCAAAGATGGAATATAATTTAAGCTCACTATGAAAATCTTTTGAACAAATAAAGTATCAATGAAAATACTTTGAAAACTATAATAGTTGAAAACATTTTGAAAACGACTAACATTCTACAAGTTTTTGGCACAATAAAAATTATTTGCTAGTTGTTTGATTCAAATGTTGGTATTTATAGACTTAGTAGGAAATAGCTGTTAGATATTTGAATTTCAAATTCAAGGTGAACGTTTACACACAACGGCTAGATTGTTATATGAAAATGGCAACTGCTATTTTGACTAACATTCTAGTTCTTTTAAGATAACATGAATAAGGAAAATTTCAAGAAACATGATTCATGCGTCAGAGAAAATCTTTGATCAATCTGAAAAGGATTCTGTACAAAGATCCATTATGAAAAGTAGACTGAAATAGTGTACGTGTCAGAACAACGACAGTTGTTGAATTAGCGTCCTGATTTCTCAATCAACATCCTGATGCATAATATCAACTTTGTCGTTTTGTTCGTTGAGGGCGCTCATTATGTATAACCATCCTGCTAAACACTGAAGTGAGGGCGCTACTAACTCGTAAGTGTCCTGACTTTCTTTGAGACAGAAATGACTCAACTTTGAGGGCGCTAATGCACAGTTAGAGTCCTATTTTGTTTTAAAAACATTTGAACACATGAGGGCGCTACTTCCGGGTAAGCGTCCTACCTTATAAAATATAAAACACAAGGGCGCTACAACTCGTAAGCGTCCTATCATTTTAAAAAAAATTTAAAAACGTTACTAAGTGCTCTGAAGGACAATCAACGTCCTGAAAGTTATATAGGTGGTTCCCAAAGATGAGGGCGCTCCTATCTAGGTAGCGTCCTGATAGTTTATCCAACTTATAACTATCAGCGTCTTCAAAGATACACTCTTTGAAGAACATAAAAATCTTTCAATGTTGACAACTTTAGAGGTTGACTAAAGGGAGGCCGCTACTTACAGGTAAGCATCTTGATGATTCAGTTCAATTCAACCTTGAATGTTATTAGCGTCCTAATGAGTCATTAGCGTCTTGACTTATCAAGTTCAGGAGAGCGTTGTTAAATCATTAGCGTCCTGAAAGACTCTTGAAAAATAGTTTTGACTCGTGATTAAAAATATGATAAATATGATTTAAAAACTCGATCAACTTAAAATCAAATCAAACATAGAAAATTAAATCATTTGAAATACCGTGAAGTGTATGATCAAAATTGAAAAACTTATGCAAGTGATTTGTGCATGGTTTTGAAAAAATTTTGAGCAATATCATTTAGAGAAGGATATACCTAAAATACTTTGTGTATTTCTCATAATTCTCATAATCTTTAAATCCAACTCTTCATTATGAGATCTTCAATATGAATTTCGGGCTTGAGTTGAATGTTGTGAACGTTCATCGAATGATGTAAACTTGAAGCTCTTGATCGGCTCGTTAGTGAATGTGTGGTTTGATCTTGAAATCCTTGATTGAAACAATCTTGAACGTATGATATGAAGTACCTCTACGACATTAGTAACGCACGTTTTGAGGTTTTCAGCTGACCCCAACGTGGTCGTTTTCTTAGGAAAGTCTCGCGGACACCTGACATGATAACTAGCAAGGTGGAAACTATACTTGTTAAACCAATTATCCTCATGTCCCTTACGAGAATATGTCCCTATTACGAAAGATTTTGATGATTACAAAACTACATTTTGTTCATGATATTACTGCACATATGGCACATAATCTTACTTGAAGGTATCAAAGATTCAATGATGTATGGTGAACGTATTAAAAGATCTTCTTGAAGACCATGATCGTTTGAAGATGTTTATTTGTATGATTAGATCTTGATGGAATGAAAGAACTAAATCAGGAAATACCTACAGGAATAACTCTATTGTATTTATGTGATAAGCTTCCAAAGAAATGGAATGATAAGCTAATCACATTAGCTGAAACTATTGATCCATGGGAAATGAGTTTGAAAGAGTTTTGTGATCTCTAAAAAACCATAGAAGGAAGGGATGAAACTAAGAACCAAGCTAGAAGGGTAAAAGAGTCACTCATCCACTTTAGGACTTTAGAAAGTGGGTCAGTTCATGAAAATCTTCACGATTTAAACAACTGATAACTGAACTTGAACAACTTGGAAAATTCATTTCTCATTCTACTTTAGTGCAATATTTTTTGAACAGTTTTCCTGAAAACTGAAAATATAAAGTACAATTTCTGAAAGAGTTTTCAAATCCATTTAAAATTAGTTTTCAAGAAATTGATTACATTTAGAAACAACATTCAAAAGAGAGGACATTCTTGCAAATGTGCCTAACAGAAACAGAAGTGAAATTGCTAATGAGGATTAACCAAGTCAACAATCTTCAACGAGCATCGAAGAACACATGCACATAATAAAAGATCTCTTGAGGAAATGTCGAGAAGGAAGTCAGCAAGGAGAACAAAGATAAGGAAATATCTCAACTGCTTCAACAAAAGACAAAGTGCACAAGTTGAAAACTTTGCAGTACCTTGAGGTAAAAATCAAATATGTGCAAAGGTATAAAAGTTACTCTCATCACTACTATTATTGCTTGAATACATTTATCAGTGATTATTAAAGTTGAATGAATATTTTAATCATGATATGCTTGAAATGTTTTGCTCACATGATTAAACTGTTGATGATTGGTTGATAAAATATAATTATTGATATTGATTGTTCAACCATAATATATCTGAGACTGATTAATTACATCTAAGTAATACCAGTGTATAAGTATCTATGAGGACGCTAACAGCGAATAAGGACGTTAATGTGCCTAATGGCATTAGTTGTTCGAGAACGCTCATCTCAGTGAGGACGCTGAACATTTGTTAGATTCTCTAGGACGCTATTAATTTTAGGTTATGGCACGTGAGTGTGTCAAGAGCATGTTTATCAATTTGGCAAAGTATAAATGTAAACTTGAGGCGACTCAATCGTTACTTTCAATATTTGATGCCCTAGGATGCTCTTTTAAGAACTTACGAGGAATCGCTTCAGCACTACTGCTGCATCTCTACCTTCAACCGACTTCTTTTCGTGACAGTTGTTCAAACTTTTGGTGAAATCTTGATCTCTGTTCTAATTCGAGTCTTTTGATTCTTATTTTGTCACATTTTCGCCAAAACCATTTCAGTTCTCTACCTTTGTTTTCTTTGATCTTCAATGGCACCCAAATCCGAGAAGTTTTGCCCTTTCTCTGCCAGAAAGAGAGTTGTTTCACCATCATCACCTCCAGATAGGAGTGTGAAACCAAGAACTGAATCGACCCAGGCCGAACTAGTTGAGGCACCCACCACCTTTGTACCCACACCTCCAATCGAGACCTCTTCTGAGCCATTACACCTACCTTCTTCAACCCAGAAAAACAAGAAGGGTGACAAAACAGAAAAGCTTGCCAAACGAGCTGTATTAGATGGATGTTTTGTTGACTTTGAGTTTTTCACTAACTCTCACCTAGAAATTTTGTCATTGTTTGAGTTCCAGGGCTGGACCAAATTTCTTTCCTTCAATTCAAAATGGTACCCCTGTCTTGTTAGCCAATTTTACTTTAACCTGGATGACAAACCCAGAGCTGGACTTGTGAAATAGTCCAAAGCAAAAGGAAAATCTGTTGAGATTTCTCCCAGTTTCTTCTCTGATACTTTCTCACTACCAAGTGATGAAAGTCCACATATTATTTCTTTCACTAAAGGCAAACTTCAGTACCCTGGTTACAATATCCTTTCTGCTATGAATCTAATTTCCAAGAAAAAAGACCATGTGAGTGTCAAAAAAACTCACTAACCAATCATTTGAGCTCATACGCAAAATAATCCATAACATCATTACCCATATCATTCAACCCAAAACTGGAAGCAGGGGTAATGTGAACAAATTAAATTTATTTCTAGTTTGGTGCATTCTGGAGAAGAATAAAGTAAATCTCGCCCACATTCTCATGCATGTTATGAATATTGTGGTTAGCAGAGGAGGAAGTTTTCAATTTGGAATGTACCTCACCACATTATTCAAGAAGTATAGAGTAGACTTAAGTGGAGAATAGTGCAAGGAGACCAGCAGATACAACCGCATTGGTCAAACCACTGTCAAGTTGACGAGATATACTTATGTGTATACATTGGAAAAATGGCTCCCAATGTCAGAAGTTCCACAAGAAGGGGAATGCAGTGGAAAAGATGATGAATCTAGAGAAGCTGCGGCAATGGAGAAATAAGTTGCCTAAGCTTCGAATACCCAAAATGAATAGGTTGTGAAAGAACAAGTTGTCACTACAGCTGATACTGAACATGTTGCAACTGAAGTTGTTGAAGTTGAACATGCAGAACAAGTTGTTCATGCGGAAGAAAATTTAATGGATGAGGTTAACCAAATTGCTCAGGCTACATTTGAAGAACAATTGAACGAAAAAAAGAGTGTTGATGCAATTTTGGAGGACCTCACCAGGGAAAGAGTCAGTGAGGACTCAAAAAAAAACCATCTCTAATCCACCATCTCCTTTTGATATTCCTTTATCAACGGAACCCCATGACTCGAGAAAAATAGAGTTTAATAGTGAAAAAGAATCTAAAGAAGAAGAGGGTTATGAACTGGCAATCATACCCTATCAAGGAGATGAAGTGAATATGGATATTGATGACAAGGATCACATTGAAGAATATCACGAGGCTACAGAAGATTTTAGAATGGAAAAAAGAAATGGAAGAAGATCATGAAATAAGTTCCTTTGATCAACCTGATCATGAGATACCTTCTCATCCTTCCACCAGCATGCCAGCAGATGATTTCTTCAAAGAGGAAGACTTTTTGAGAAAAGTAAGAGAATACCAAATCTATGTCATGTCTCAGTTGATGAACAAATTAGAACAAAACCAAGCACAGCAGAAGAATGAGATACCGACATAAATTAAAGAACCTCTGAAATCCCAAGAGAAGAAAGACATTAATGAGATGAAATAGTACACCTCTCACTTGATCCAAGCAATGGAGATGCTAGGAAAAGTAATGCAACAAATGGACAAACAACTAGGTGTCATGTAGTCTTTGCCTTCATCAAGTACTACTTCCTCCCTCTATGATGATCTTGTGAAAGACATTAAAGAAAACATGCAACAGATCAAGGGATTTATGAAAGCCTTTGTCACCTCTGTACAACCAAGATCACAGTCATCAAGTCTCCAATCACAACAAACCCGACCCCAAGCCTCACAGAGTTACTCAGCCCCAACTAGACATGTTTCGAGTGAAGTGACGGTAGATGCTTTAAAGAAGATTCTCGAAGAAATTCAAAGCATAATAGGGAAAGTCGGAATCTCTAAAGATACTTCCAAGTCTTAAGCTTTGCAGATAGTTTTGAATGCTATCTTGGATCAAGTCTCCAGCCAGACTCATCTTGATCCAGTGCTACAAGCCATCTCGAGCTTGAAGAAAAATCTAAGTACAGTCAGGCCAGCACAAACAAAGGATGGCAGACTAACCAAGATACTTGACATGGTTACTCGAGCATATGAGTAGATGCGGAAAATTGAAGACAATATGCCTTTCCTTGCCACTACCATGATGGATTTGTCATATATTGTAACTATTGTTGCAGATCGCATGGATGGTGTTATAGGCTTCTTTAAAGACCTTTTCAAGGCAATGAACAGTAGGCTACACTCTACTATTTGGTATATTGCCTCCAGTATGAAACATTTTGGGATGTTTTTCATCTTGTGGAGAAGAAGGGTGTAAATGTTCCACCTGCACCAAGAGTTTCAGCATTTACTTGACCACAAGGACCTAAGAAGTTTGACAAATTTCTTGAAATTTTAGAGTGTGAAGACGAAGAAGAATCAGATGAAGAACCCCTTAACAGAATAAGAAGAAGAGTGTTTCCACCCCCAAGTGCTTCATCGGAAACTTTCCCTGATCCAAACGCAAGCACCTAATTAGGACAGACTTTGAAGGTCAAACCCTTTCACCTGATTTTGCTCAGGGTCTTGCTAAAAGAAAAGAAAAAAGATTCAAGCCTGGTCCACATCTTGATCCCTTCAGATTTGGTGTTTCCAAGCCAGCTTACAACAAGTTTATCAAGGATTCTAAGAAGACAGTTGTGGTTGATCAATTTGTCAAAGGCTTAAGAGAAAGCTCAAGTGGTTCCAGGAAGCCACGAGCACCAAGGAAACCCAAAGATGATTGTACAAAGAAAGATTCCAGCTCAAGTGGATCCAAGAACGGCGAGGAAGAAGTAAGAAAAAGAAAGGGAAAGGGTCCCAGTTCGAGCTAAGCCTACCAACTTTTTGATGTTTTCAAAAGGGGTAGAAGAGAAAGGAATACACTTAGGCTAAGATAGCTCAAGAAGGAAGCTACAAGATAGGGGGAGTTCATCTTATAATATATTGTACTTATATTGTATTGATTTTTAATTATTTTTCACTTAATCTACTAAAATCTTGATCTGATCTAACATTCTAAATATGTTTGCATTGAATTTTAAATGATTGATCAAATGAATGCAAAAATATTTGTACCATGCTAATGTGAATTGTAAGAAAAAATATATATTTTTGTCACTTAGCCAAATGGTATTTGAGTGTTTGAAATCATCAAAAAAGGGGAGATTTTTATCTCAAGGAACCTCGTGATGAGAATGTTTTGATGATTCCAAACAACTCAAGTTTATATATCTAATGATCTTGTTGAGTGTTTCAGATTTATCATGAATCAAGATCGAGGAACAATGCTCACAAGCATATTATATGTCATGTTTGAAGGTCCAAGATTGTTGGCACTTAGAATGTTAAGCTAGTGATCAAACTTCCTTCAACAAAATATAATTATTAGCATGTTTTGATCAAGGTGCTTTAAAGGTTTTTCAAATGATTTTAAGTATCTATTTTGATCAAACTTTTAACTGATTTTACAAGGTTTTGAAAGATTAAGTTAATTTCAAAAATTCAGTTTTCATGAGTTCGATCAGGACGCTAATATGTCACTAGCGCCCTCCTGCACTTACGAGTCATGACACTATTGAAGCATTAGGACGCTGATGAAGTTCTTGATTGGAAAAGTTATCCAACAGGACGCTTACGCCTTCAGTAGCGCCCTCATTAAGTCAATCAACGAACTTATCAGGACACTGATTCGTTATCAGCTAGTTGATCGTAATAAGTGTCAGGACGCTTACGTTTAAGTAGCGCCCCAAAGTTTAGTCGTTTTAAATGATAAGAAAGTCAAGATGCTTACGACATTGTAGCGCCCTCACTTATCTATGCAGCAGGACGCTTATGAGCGCCCTCAAAAGTACAAAATGACAAAGTTGACATTATGTGTCAGGATGCTAATTGTCTAATCAGAACGCTAATTCAACACCGTCAAAAAGCCGTATTTGTGCGCTGTCTTTTTCGTTTAACTTTTTAGATATCTTTTTGCATAGAACCTTTTTCAGACTTGTCAGAGATGACTTCTAATTCATGAATTACATCTTTCGAGACTTTCCTTATTCATGTAGTCTGAAGAGAATCAGAATATCCAAGAAGATTGTTTTTACCATTTTCATGAAACATTGTAGTTGTTGTGAGTCAACGTTCAATTTGAAATTCAAATTCAAATGAACAACAGCCTCATCTCTATTATTCTATAAATACTAGCAGTTGACAATCTGTTAAGTACCCAAAATTCATTAAGCCAAACACTCTTGAAAGTTAGTTGAATTTATACTTGATTTCAAAAGCTTAAATTGTTTTGTTTTTCAAAGTGTTTTCTTTGAAACTCTGTTTATTCAAAAGATTTTCATACTGAGTTGAATTTCTATCTTTATCTAAAAATCTATTTGAAAGAGATTGAACTGTTTTCACTCAAATTTTCAGCACTATTTTTAACATATATTATTCTTGTTGAAAGGAAAATTTGAGAACTAGTTCAAAGGATACAATTGTACTCTATTTCATATCTTGTAAATTGTATCAAGGTTGTAACAGTAGTTGGCTAAACTACTGATCTATTTTTCTTATTTTTCAACAAGTGTTTAGGTAGTTCTCACACCCGTATGTTGAGAAAGTATAGGTAGTCTTGCACCTGTAAGTCAAGAAGGTCTAGGTAGGTCTCACACCTGTAAGTTGAGCAATGTAAGAGTAGTTCTCACCTCGTAAGCTGAAAAAGTGTAGGTAGTCTTGCACCTGTAAGTCCAGAAGGTATAGGTAGGTCTCACACCCGTAAGTTGAGCGGTGTAACGGTTGTTCTCACACCCAGAAGTTGAGAAGGTTGTAACAGTTTGGTCTTCACCCGCAAGAAGATCCGTAGTGGAGTATTTTAAATCCTAGCCGATAAGGTTAGGTAGTAGAAGGAGGCAAGTAGCCGAACCACTATAAATCAAGGCTTAAATTTATCTAAGTGTCCAATTCAAACCCCCCTCCCCCCCTCTTGGACATACCTGGGCCAACAAAGCCCATGACAGAATAAATTGATATAATGGAAACTCAATTTAGTTGACTGGACATCCCAAGATCTAGGTTCAAAAGGACAACCTAATTGTAAAGACTGTGTTGGATCATTGTAAGGATTACCCTTGTCCATTCCTGTGATGAAAATAGTGATACATGTAAGGAAAATGATCAGCTAGGCTTTTAATGATTCTTAGGTGTCGGGAATTCGAGTGGGGTAATGCGGGTTAATCTTAATTAAGAAATCACCTATGTGAGAGAGAAGTGGGGCCGCTTCAAAGGGGAATTCTAAATGGCTTGATTCCTTAAAAACTTTTGCAAAACCAGGGAGATGTTCATGGCCAAAACAAACATAACTATGAGAACTGAGTTGTGTCTGGAAAGATTCTTGTGTGGAGTATGTCATCGTTTACACAAATGGCATAACAGTTCAAGGACATTGTTGACCTAAGTGGTTTTCCACTTATAATTTTTTTAAGTGTTTTGATGCTAACAAACAATATAACCATGGTGCTAATGGTTAAATTGAGCATGTTTCAGCACCAAGGATAAGTCAAAAGGCCAATACAAGATTCAAGTGATCTCAAAAGTCAACTCAAGTGGATTAAACAAAGTCAAAGTCAAAAGCTTGGACGAGTTGACTCGATGATAAAGGATGAGAGTTTACAAGTATAAGTAGAATTATGTTGTAATCTTTATTGTCTCTATATTGCTCATTTATTTTCAAAGTCTATGCATGCATCATATTTCAAAATTATTCTTATTTTTGCAAAGTCAATTGTTTTGATAAGTCAGCAGCTTTCATAAAAGTCAAAATTTGATTATTTGATCAAAATGATTTTGATTTATGTGTTGATCTCAAAAGTATTTTTATTACAATGTTTTAAAGTTTATACAATTGTATTTAACATTAGTTTATCATGAAAAAATGTTTTAATCGCAAAATTAAGTTTATGGGTATTGTAGAAAAGCGTTTCCTGTTAAGGAAACTCATTTCCTGTTTGGACTTAGTAAAAAATTTCATTCAATCAAGCAGAATCGTGTTTCCTATTGAAGAAACGCATTTCCTGTTTTGGACTTAGTGAAAAATTTCACTCGATCAAGCAGAAACACGTTCTTGTTTAAGAAACGTGTTTCCTCTGAAAAAAAAACTGTGTTTCTTGCTTTTTGGATAATTCTGAAATTTCACACATAAACATTTTTCTCTCAAAGGAAACGCGTTTATGTGACGAAAACATAGAACTTTTTTCTAGTGTATTTTGAACAGAATGGGGTTTTGTGTACAGAACCATGATTCTTACTTTTTTATTTTTAAACTTCTATAAATACATCCCTTAGCTCATTGTGAGTAACCTTGTGCAGAATGTGAAACTTGTGCACATCATTTTGTTCTCCACATCTTTGCCAAAAACACATGTTTCTTCAAGCTTTTGAAGTTCATTTTGAAAAGAAACCATTTGAAGTTTTCTTGTGATTTCAACAAGTTTCAAGTAATGTTTTTGAGAGTTCCATCATTTTGAAGAAATTTTCAGTGTTTTCCATCTTCATCTTTGAAGAAATACATTTCAAGTGATCGAAAGGGTTTTGATTTCAAGCTTCATCTTCATTATCTTCAAATCAAAATCCAAAGGGAACCTTTCGTTTTATCGGCTTGCACTTCATCTTTTGCATCAATCATGCACATTTTTCAATATCATTCAAATGAGCAATATGGATACATGAAAGGTATATTGTAAGTTTTCTCAATCCATGAGCTTTAATTTCATATCTTGTATTGATTGAATTTTTTATATCTCTTCATTATAGTATTTGTAATTAGAGTTTTGGTTTGTTTCAAGATTAAAACAACCAAGTCAAGTGAATTTGATTCACTTAAGATTCCTAGGTTGGAATCAAATGTAGTTTCATTCTTTCTCTTGAAAAGGGTCAAGTGGTTCATCCTTAGCCCGGTAAAAGGATTTTAGGTTTTTTCTTATCTCGCAAAAGAAAGTAAAAGGTTCATCTTTAACCCGTAAAAGGATAGGTTTGTCTTGAACCTGTAAAAAAGCATTTGTAACGGTTTGATTCACACTCAGTAAGTGAATCTGAGATAGTGGAATCCTAGAGAAGGTTTCTTTAGGCGTGGAGTATGAAAAGGTTTTTCGAACCACGAAAAAACCTTGTGTCTTTGCATTTAAATTTTTGTATTTATCTCTTGCATAAGACATATTTGAACAAATGCCTTAACCAATTCAAGGATAACATAAGAAAATATAAAATTGACTAAATTGGCCAAGACACCCAATTCACCCCCCCTCTTGGGTGACTAACAAATGTCGCTTCTACTGATTAGCTAGTAAAGTAAACATACTTTCACAACGGAAGGTTCAAAGGGTAACACCTACCTATCCTATGCAAGTTTCGACCATTGAATCTTATCACCAGGTCTAGTATTTGTTATTATAGTCAATTTTCATTCATGTGGGGAATTGTTGGAAAAATTATTTAATGAAAATTGGATTTGTAATGGTTTAAATTTAATTGAGTTTTAAACACGAATTACATTAGAAAAATTGTTATATGTTTTCAATTGAATTAAAGTTTGTAACGTTTGCTACGTTAATGGAGGCAATTTAGTGCTCTTAATGAGGACATTAAGAGCATCAACCCTTTTTACTAGTATAAAAGGGTCCCTCCCCTCATTTGTTTCACAACAATTCTCATGTCTCTTTTCTACTTCAGGATGTTTCTTCTTCTTCTCTTGTTCTTTTTTTTTTATTTTGAAGTGTGTTGGTATGTGATAATAGTCTTCTACAAAGCTCAGTTCACCCGAGTAGTGACAAGATGCTAGTTAGTTGTTTTTTACCGTTGTATTTTAGGAGACAGATGCTTATCCACCTCTTGCACCAACGTGAGGGGTGAATCTGTTTTAAGGTCACTATGTGCTACACATGCCTCAGTTCCATCTTGTTCAACCCCTACTCTGCTAAATTTGGTTTGTTTCCTAAACTTGTTCTCTTGTTTCTGTTATAATTATATTATTGTTTGAATTTTGTCGTTTATGTTAATATTATTTTAGTTCTTTATTTATTTGTCTTTATATTATTGCTAACAATGGAACCCGAGGGGGGTTGATTATGTGTGTTATGTATGACGTACCAATGGATTCATGAAATGATATGTAGAAAGTAAGTAAGAACGAACTAATTGAATGGACATACCACACTTTCATTTCACATTCATATCTTTATATATAGAATACACAAGATCAAATTAGACTAATAAAAGTTTAATTATAATAGGAATTTTGAATAACGTACTATAAGGAGCAATGTGAAGGTCACTAAATACATGGAATGGGCTTTCGAAAATGAATCAAATACACATAATGGGGTTACCAAAAATAAATCAATGGAATTACTTGGTGCATGAATTTTGGGAGTCATTTCTTTTCATTTGGAATATCTTAAATAGTATCCTTGACATGCCCCCATTAGAAGAAAATTTCAAAAATGGCTTAGTGAGGGGATCAACAAGCTAATCAGTTGTAGAGACATGAGAGACATGTAGTTGACCTTCTTGTGTTTTTTCCATGAAAAAGTGAAAAGTAAATGGATGTGTGTTTTATTTTAGAATGGAACACTGGATTGACACATAAGTGGTACTGATGTTATCATAATAGATTGTTGGAGTTTGTGAGAGGAAAACAAGAAGTTCACTGAGAATATATTGAATCAAAGCTTGTTCAGATGTTGCAGAGGAAAGATACCTATATTTAGCTTAAATAGAAAACAGGCAATTGTTTTATTTTCTTATTTTTGAGAACTCCATGACATGACTATACACATTCAAGATATTTCATGTTGTATTATTTGCAAATGATGTAGTGTTGACTAATGAAACTAAATCTAGAATAAATGCTAAGTTAGAGGTTTGAAGAGAGCCTCAAGAATTTTAAAGGTTCAAGACTAGTAGGACTAAAATTGAATACGTTAAATATAATTTTAATAGAAATAGATGTATAGACGAAGAGTGAGTGAATATTAATGGAAAGCAAAGAAATACTGAGGATGAAAATTTTAAGCATTTAGGATTAATCATTCATCAAGAAGGTGAAATAGATGAGGATATGAATTATAGAGTTAAAATCTGATGGATTAAATAAAGTGTTTCTTGGGTATTATTAGTTTTGTAGTTGGGTTTGAGTTTTTATTCAAACCCGTTCGGGTTGTTTGTGTTATGTTTTAAAATTTTTTGGGCGGGCCAGTGGGAAATTTTCTCACCGACAAGCTCTGGTAGGGTGAGTTTTAGGCGAAACCCAATCAGGCCCGACCCGCTTTCAACCCTAGCCAACTATGCTATATAAAACAAAATATTGCACAATAATAAATAACGTGTGAACAAACTAAGTGTAGCAAAAATGCACATGTTAAGATGGATATATTGTAAAATAATAGAAGATAAAAATGAAAAAATGACAAAAGTAGCCTAATTAAAGATAAAATGAGAAAAAAAAAATTGATTAAGGTTGTTTGGACACGTACCAAAACCTTTAGATGCCCTAGTTAGGAAAAATAGCCTATAAACAATCTATGGTAATGAAAGAGTTTGAGGAGTTGAGGAAGCAACTAATAAAGCTATTGGATTCTGGTTATATTCAACCCTCGGTGGTGTATTGGTGTTGTTCCAAAATAAGTAAGATGGTTCATTGTGTATATGCGTTGACTATAGACTTTTGAACTAACTAACAATGCAGATTAAGTATTCAATTCTACTTGTGGCTGATTTGTTCGATCGTTTAGCGAGAATAAAGTATTTCAACAAACTAAATCATCATTCGGGTTACTAACAAGTGCAAATTGCTTGAGGAAAAGAACTGAAAAAGCCATGGTAATGAGATGTGGTGATGTGATCTTTTGAATAAATCAATAAAAAATATTTGCAAGTGCACAAGGTAAGTTGTAGCACTAGACAAGGTCGATCTACAAGAATTGAAGAAAATAATTTTTTTAGAAAATATATTTAATTATTTATATACCATATAAGTCAAAGCAAAGAAAATGTGGTTTCTAACAACCCAAGTTCATTATAAAACAACTAAGTAAATAAATTAAATCACAAAAAATTTAATCTAACCTATGAATAAAGAAATGAACAAACAAAAACAAATAAAATAAAATAAAATCTGAAAATCTAAAAATGAAATAAAACAAAATAAAAACCTAAACACTAAGAAGACATTTAAGCCTATAAAAAAAATACTGAAGCTAAAATTTAAATCACTAGCTTAAATGTTTAAAACATAAAAAAATGAAAATAAAGACTTTTAATTTAAAACCCTAAGAACAACAAGTTTTTTGTTTTGTTTTTATTTAAACTTTAAAATGCTACCAAAGATTCAAGAAGTGAAAGGAACTTTGAATAAAAATAATAATAACCCAAAATGCAATTAATTTGATAAAAAATAAATAAATGAAGTGTGCAAGTGACTGAAAATAGAAAAGAGAAAGAACAATCAATAATTAAAGGAAAAAAAATAATCTTTATTAAATGAAAAAAAAGACTTACAAAGATTCAAAGCCTAAGGTACTGTCACCTACCTTAGCCTTGAATCATACACTGTCGGATTACTTCAAGCTCAAAAAAAAAAATAATGCAAAAATTAAAAAGAAAAGAGAATTCGTAGAGAATGGACGTCTTTTTCTCTTGAAATCAATCCCCTTTTAAAGATGTTACCACCTCTTGGTTTCTAAAAATACACCCACCAACTTTATTGAAAACCTATTATTACCTAAAAAAATCCTCTAAAAATAGAAACTTTTTAAATTACATAAAGATTCTCAATCGCCAAAATATTGTGTCCATATGTGGAGAAGTTTTCATTTCATATTTTTGACATGTGACCTAATTTGACCATAAATAGATTGGTTTGGGCTCAATTAAATCTTCATCAAGGCTTTATTCAATCAAACAAACTCATATTACTATCTGATAATAGGTATTTAGTATATATTTTAGAACATGTTTTAGGTGTGTTTTATGGTATTTAGTTCATATATTAGGTTAGTTTATCATAAATTTGGTTATTTGATAATTTAGTTATATTTTGGTGTTTTTACATTATTTCGGTATGGATTTCTATAGGTTCGTTCATGAGATTATTAAAGCATGATACTTACTTGGTTTGATGTGTTTTATAGGTGCTTTGATGTTCTAAATGATGATTGAGAAGATGAAGACATGATGCAAGAAGAGAAAAGAGAGTTAGAGTGAAGAAACAAATGCATCCAAACCTTGGGAGTGTGAAGAATTGGCTAAGTCCACAAGAAAATCAGGAAAACACAGGTATAAAAACCCATAACTAGGCGTCACGGCACCGAGAAATTTGATTTTGCGCGACTTTTGTATTTTGGTCATAACTTTCTCAATTTAACTCCTAATTGGAGGTGGTTGGTTTCTATGGATTCATTACTTGAAATAATATAATATGAAAGGTTTTGAGGTTGATTTGAAGTGGATAACAAGAAGAAAAACGGTGAGAAAGAAAGCACATGTGCGATTCAAAATAGAAACTTTCTAATTTTATTGTGAACTTTCCTAGTCCAACTTGGACGACTTCCTATGGACTTGTAGCTATATCAAGATCATTGTTTAGGGTTTTAAAAGTATCATAGAGGATAGAAGAGAGAGGAGAATGAGCTGAAGAAAATTAGATCAAAGGAGGCGAAGAACGTGAAGTTAGAAACAATGGAGCATCTTCAACATCTTCAAATTGGTTTTCTAGTTTCTTCTTACTTCTATTCAACATGTTCATCAATATTTTTATGTTTTTTTTTTCTATTTCAATGATGAGCTAAGTTGTTTGTCTAGAGTTACAATTGGATCTCATATGGATATTGGATTTTATGTTTGATTTTAGATTTTAATTGATTATTTAGAGTTGTTTATTTTTATCCGTTCTTAATGCTTCTAATTACTTGATCACTAATTAGATAATTTGTTGAATCTATATGATCTTGACAAAGGGAGTTTAGATTTGTGAACTTGATTAAAATAACATATGATCGTAAGGGCGAAAGTTATTTAGTTCATGTGAGATAGAAATATACTCATGTGACACGTGTAACCATTGAAGAGTATAATCTTAATGAATCTTGTTTTAATTTACATTTCATAGAAATATAGAGATTTAATTAGTCAAGGCATTTTTGTTTGACCATCGAAAGAGGTTTGTAAATAATTTAGACTCTTGGTTAACAAATTTTATTAATTAATTAATTAAAAAATAGTTAGATAAATCCAACTAAAATATGAGGGGGGATTGTTATTCTAAGTTTTAATTATTCTGATTACTTTGATTAATTTTGATTTGTTTTAAATTTAATTTTTTTGTTTGGATTAAAATGAATCTTAATTGGAGTTTGGAAAAGATTAGGGTGAAACTATTTTAATATTTAACATAAAAATTCAGTAACAAATCTCTGTGGGAACGATACTTTATTCATCACCTTATTACCTGTTAACGGTATTGTGCACTTGCAATAATTTTACGCAACACTATCATTTCAAATTTGTTGGATTTAGTAGCTTAACTTCTTCATATCTGGCTCATAACATGTACATATATTGTGTAAATCTTTCAGAAATATGAAATCTCCTCATTTAATGCTTAAGGAATTATTTCTAGACCTAAAAATATCTTAAAAAATACTTGAACACCAATTGAGAACCAACATATAAAGAAAAATGCTCTAAAGGTTTATTCAAAAATTATTTCATAAAAATAAATAGTGGGAACTCCAAAACTTTTGTCCCTAATAAATGAAATAAAAAATAAAAATAAAAGCTCAAAATGAGAAAAAATCCTAAAAATGCGTTACTAAAGTAGCCCAAAATGTCCTAAAATTTTTTAAATGTGACCTAAAGATTTTTATTTTTTTAAAAAATTCTTTTAAACCTAAAATCATTAAGAATTAGGGGAAAAATACAAAATTGTGATTTCATCATATGGTTCTTATGACTCCTTGTTATGCCATTTGTAGGGTTGTCATCAAATTGATTTAGGTCGATTTGGTTTAGTTTGAACCATACAAAGTCGATTTGGTTTAGTTTGGTTTAATTAATTTGTACTTTTAATCCTATAACAATATTTATTTTGAATCTAAATACCATTTATTTATAATAATATAACAAAAACATGTAATTTTACAACCAAGACCAATATTTGTAATTATATAACAAGAACATGCTAATATATGTAATACAAATTAACCTTTGTCGGTTTAGTTCGGGTTGGTACGGCTTGTAAATTCTTAACCCACGTCCTGAATAGAACATGTAAAAAACCGAACCGATCTGAATGCATCGATCCGATTCGGTTTCACAGTTTTGGTCAAACCATTGACACCCTTAGCCATTTGAACTAACAAACGATCCTGCTACCTTTTGTAATCTAACGAACAATATGTTACATGAATTTAACATTGACTTTGTGTGGTAATCTATCTTACTGATATTGTAGTTTATAGCAAAACCTTAGATGATCATGTTATCCATTTAACAAATATAGATATTAACACACTCCTCAATTTTCATAATAGCACATGAATCAAATTTATAATATAGATGAAAGACAAGAATAATAAATGATAGAAACAAACAAATGCTTGCAAGAAGGTTTTAGCATAAGACCTCCACAATAACAAATCTTTGATCCCATGTAAACTCTGCTTATTCCAATTCTTTCTCCATGCCTATTCCAACTCTAATTAGGTTGGAAATAAGGATGGTCAGACTCATACTAGTTCATACATTATCTACCTTGATGCTAATTTGATCTCATGAAGTTTTGCTTAACCCAACTTAACTAAGTCTTTTTTTTAATTACTTAAGGTCGACTACACGAATCTGCTTCCCTACTCTATTTTATCAAAGATTAAATTAACATTTAAATTATAAGTAATTATATTTTATTTAATTATAACGTAGGAGAAGTGGAGGGAGCAAGGGATTATGTAAAATATCATATTAACTCTACAACTAAATTTTAAAGTTTAAGATAAATATAAGTTTAAAGGGTTAATTTGGAAGTTTGGCAAAAATGGGCGTGAGTTGAACTCTTTCAAGTATTCTTATTATAATAACTATTCTACGGGCATGCGTGTTGTATGTGAATAAAAGAAAGTTGAAAGTTACCCAAAAAAAAGAATAAAAGGAGGTTGAAAGTTATTAAAAAAAAAATTAAAATGGGGTTGAAAATGATAGAAAAGAATAATTTTTAAAATAAGTCATATATTTATTAACATTATAAAAAAAATATTTTAACACTTTATTATCAAATTACCTATAAATATATTTTTTATATAAATTTATATAATAGTTTTTATATTAAAAAATAATGAATAATTTAAGAATTTATTATAAAAGTTGCAATATCTTGACCAATTAAGGAATTTTGATTTTATAAATAGTATAATTGATGATTCACGTACGAGGTATGTATAGATCCAATAATAATCAAGACATTTGCAAGCCCATATATAGTTCATTAGGTTTGAATTAAACATAAATACGAATTAATTTAAGGATTCACTAACATGTAAAATATCTACAACTTAGCCAAATATCCAAAGTACAGACCGTACGGTTCGGACGAACCCGGTCCAAGACCTGACCTAAGCAAGGCCGGGTGGACCGAAGGGTGTTTAGACTCTTGGCTTTCTCCGTGCAAAATCCGGCCCGAACCGTTAAATCCACCAACTCAGCATCTGGACCGCTCTAACCGGTTCACTCGAGTCGTGAATCGAGCCCTAGCGCGCCTTCTAACCCAACCTACGGTTCCTTGAACCTCTTCATTTCGTTCCACTTGCCCTAACGAGTCGACCACAGAGCGTTCCCTAACGCAACGCCTTTCGATTTCACTATCTTCAATTCCTTCTTTTAATTCTACCACTCTTCGCTTTTGGGTGGAATTCGACAGTTTGTTTCCTCTTTTCGGCGAGGAGGCATCGAATTTAGGTTTGTAATTTAAATCCGCTTCTTCTTTCGTTTCTAGGGATTCAGCAAATGTTTCTCTATTTTTGTGTTAAATTGCAGCTCACGAGGAATTTTCGGATTAGAATTCTAATATGTATTGAGGGTTCTTCAGATATGGAACTATGATTTAGGTATTTATTGTGTTATTAAGCGGAAGTTGCGATTGTTAAAATGACGAAGATGATGATGGATTTATAACATCGTTTCTTCTTCTTTTTTTAAATTGTCCATCTCTGAATTTCTATTTCGGATTTGTTAATGTGAATCTGCTGTGATAATGCGCTTAAATTTTCTCTCGGAAGATGAAGAATGGTTGAAGGATATAGAACATAGTCTTATCTTAACATTTCTTGCATGTTTATATAAATAGTACAAGAGGCTGACTGGTATGCTTGTAATTATACGACGAAAATTGTTATGATTTAGAAAGTGCTTGATCTGGAGATGGTTATTAGTGCGCTGGAATAAAGAAACAAATCTGTATAAACGGAAAATAATAGATCTACATCTTCTATTATTTTTTTCCAGCTGGTTGTATCCTGTTAATCTTGCTGTGTATCTCACCTTTGATGTGAGAAAGGCAATATGGCTATCCGGAAAAAAAAAAAGGTAAATAAAACAAAGAATTTTTGACTCCTATTGGACCTAGCCATTGTAAAATTTAAATTTTGAATCTATAAAGTAGTTATACCTTACAACACATTTCTATTAGTTAGCATCCATACACTGGATTATAATTTTTTAACTACATAAAAACCCAAAGTTCAAATTTTACAACATTAATTTCAACAACTACCAATAAATAGGATATATAGAGTTATACAAATTATTGTACTATCTATTTGATGAATTATACAGTGAAGTCGTGAGAGAGAGTCATTGAGAGTCAACTAAAAATTGAAACAATAATGCAAGAAATGAATATAGATTTATGCTTGGGAGATTAACCATGAGCATTATTTATTCAGTGGAGGGATTAGTAAAGAGTTATAAAGATTAGGAGTGTGTATGGGTTTGGTTGGGTCTATTTTGACTCTAAATCAATTTGACCTTCACCCATAACTGACTCCAATTAAATATTTAATTTGTTGCTACCCAATTGACCTGACCATCAAATTCAGTCAGTTGGGTTGCATATTACACAAAACCTTCAAAAGAATTTTACTACAAGTGATAAGTGGAGATGGGAAAGAAGAGGGGAAGGTGACTCTTATTTATAGTGGAGAAGGAGAGGCTCCCCCTCTAGTCCCCAATGTGGACTAAAGAATTGTAGAGGAAGCTCCTTCAGTTCTTTAGTCCTCCCCTTTTTTGTCCAACGAGGAGCTCATGGGACAATGGGGAAGAGCTCTCCATTGGGGAAGCTATTTACCACTATTCCATGGGTGATGAGGAAGCTTCTGCATTGTTCCATGGACTATAGGTCTTTCCCCATGCTGTGGGACAATGGGGGAAGCTCCATCAACGGAGGCTCCCAAGAACCAAACTTTTTTGTTTAGCATTATGTTAAATTGCGCGGGTCAGGTTCATTTTGGGTTAAAAGTTTTTAACCTGATGTTGCAACTTGACCTTTTGGGTTATTATCAATATAACCTGATGGACCCAAGATATATGTTGAGACCTATCACCCATATGAAATTACAAAATCACGTAAATTGAGTTGGTTCTGTCAAGTTTGTCAAGTCAGCGGGTTTGATGCACCTCTAATCTAATAAAGCTAGAAAAATCTCAATGTTATTTTTATTGGATTAAACATAGTCTATGATAGAGTACTTAGAAATGTGAAGTAATAGGTGGGTTAGAGTATAAATAACTATGTGTGTGTGTGTGTGTGTGTGTGTGTGTTAACTTGATATATAATACGTATTATAGAATGATAACATATAAAAATAACAATAGAAAACTAATAAATTCTTGGAATCTTGATTATCATACATTGAACCAACCTTAAGTGCTTATAAGTTTGCACTAGCTACAAATGAATTGATTGAATATAGATGATATTCTAAGCTGTATATTATTTGTTGATGATATATTGTTAATTGGTGAAATTAAACTGGAGTCACTTGGTGCAAAAATAGGTTGGAGAGAAGCTTTACAATCTTGAGGGTTCAAGTTTCGTGGGATTAAGAATGAATACATAAAATATGATTTTAGTGGAAGTGAAAATATAAGTAGAGAGATTGTAAAGACTCAAAATCAATAGGTATTAAAGAGTGAAAAGTTTGGATATCCAGACTTAGTTATTCATTAAGAGGAAGAAACTAGAGACAACATCCATTATAAAAATTAAAAATAGGTTGGGTTAAGTGGAGTGTCTCTAAAATATTATATGATCGAACACATCCCACTAAAATTGAAACTAATATTTCATGAGATTTTTACTATTAGGTCAAAATGCATTATGAAAACAAAATGTAAAACAATAAATAAATAATATGTTATGAAGTTAAGTATAATATATGGGTTGTGATTCTTTTTGCGGTTATGGAGCATCTTGTTGGAGCCTTGGAGTGGAATAATAAGGTTTTTGAAATGATTACATTTAGGAGATGGTAATAGGATCCCTAATTGGAGATAAAGTGAAAAAGGATGGAATAATGTGATTTGGACACATATGACAAAGACCGTTAAATGTGTAGGTTAAGAAGAATTAATGGTAAGGATAAAGGAAAAGAAATACATGAAATAATATGGTATAGAATAATTAAGAAACATGCGATTACTTGTTATATAATAAAAGGTTTGATCCATGATAGAGTGGAAGCAATTTTTGACTTGAATCATTGCAATTTTTGACTTGAATCGAATGATTCAAGTCAAATCACACATATTGTGATTCAATTTTGCGAAAAAATTGCAAAATTCCAAAAATCGTAGAATTCAAATCGAATCGCAAGACTTGTTACAAAATCAATTAATTTAATAAATAAGCAATTTTTTTGAAAAAAATTCTTAATTCTTTTTCAACTTTAACTCTTTTTTAACTACTTTATAACCCAATAAGACAACCTTGAGCTATTTAACAACTAAGGTTTCTCTGCATTGTACATAACTAAGAGAAAGGCTTTGGTCCCTAATTCTTTTACCTTCAATAAATTTTTTCATCAAAACAAAATCCTTTTATTATTTAAGGCTGTGTATGGTTGGGTACCCTAAAACAGTTTTTCTGTTTTTCGGGTACGTAAAAAGTAAAATCAAGAAACTTGAGAAATGACATTTTGTCATTTTCCAAGTTTCATCTTTTTGTAAGGAAAATTAGAAAAACACTTTTCACTCTACCAAACATGTTTTCTCCTATTATTTTCTATTTTCTACTATTTGAAAACTTAAAATTGTTTTTGGGTTGAAAACCAAATGCTTTGTATCTATCCGTAATTTGTTACTTTCAATTATAAGGCTTTTTTTTGGGTTGTTTCATTGTGTTATTTGATGTTTTAGGTGGATTTTCATATTATTCCTTTGTTTGATAAGTGGAAATAAATAGAAAGATAAACAAAACCTAGGAGAATGTCTCTATGGTGCACCCAAATAATAAAAACTAATTGTGGAGCTCTATTTTAGAATAAAATACCATCTTTCTAAGATATTCAACAATGTTAAGATTTGTATGGGAGTTTCTAAATGTACTTAACAAAAACACTCGCTCTACCCACCTACTTAATAAATTTTCAATGATGATGCATAGCATGTGAGTAGAGCAAGTGTTTTTGGTGGGTACATTAGAAATACTCAATTTGTATCAATGAGCCAAATATGTTAGCTCATTCTTAAAAAAAGATTAATTCAAGGAATGAAAGGAATAAATAAGAAAAAGAAAATGAAATGTTTGATAGAAGAGAAGGATGATTTGTTAGTTTGATATAAAACAAATAAGTAAATAAATGATTATTGTATCATTAAGATTTTTAAAAAAGAATTTATTTAGTTTTTATGAATACAAAAAAAATTGAAAAAATCTTATGATTTACAATTCGATTTACGATTTGAATCCAATCACACCCTTAATGGGTTTGCAATTCGATTTCGATTTAACAACTATAGCTGGCCCATGTAGTTGTTAAAATGCTGAATTGAGTTGATAGCTCCTATAATCTTAAATTCTCAATGTTTCCTATCAGAATATTATGTCACCCTCATGGATTCTAATTTTTGACGTATAAACTCACAAATAGCATCAGCCAGTGAATTCAAATGCTTTATTCTCAAAAATAGTTGAACCAAAATATTTCCATTTCCTTTCCAAATTGTTTCGTGGATTATTAGGCCCCTGCTGTTTTTTGAGCACTATAATATAGACACTCATACATGCCAAGAGCAGTGCATGTATTTTCCAAGTTGTTAAATTCTGAAAACCTTATATATTTGTCCATATGTAAGAAGAAACATAAAAACCAGAGCAACAAGGATTCAAATAAGCGGCATAGCATAAATTTACCTTATTTCAGATAGCAAGCTTCAACATGATAAGTCAGAGAAAGCCTGATTAGTCCAAGAACATTTGACAACAAGACTGGAAGTTTATAGAAGAAAAATAAAAAAACTTTCTTTTTGTGAAGTTGATTAAAGAGAAGGAAACTTATTGTGCATTGTTTCTCATGTTCTTGGGTTCTTTGCTTTACTTGAAATGAATAAAATGTTTTCTTTAGCAGTAGATGTTGCAGATGGAATCGTCTCTTTTTTTTTTGTAGATTTCTTATGCAGCGAGCCCCTTTAACGTTCTTTTTCTTTTTCTTTTTCATCTTGAAAGTGGTTTATGCTGAAATATTTACTGTAGATTTATTGTGCAGTACATATTGCAACATTTTGCACTAAATGTGGCAAAGATATTGTTTTCAGGTTGCATGTCAATGGACTCCAATGCACAGACTTGGTCCCCTGATAATGCTGATGCAAGACCATCATTTCATAAGCCCTCAAATGATGCAGTTAATAGAAAGTATCGGCGCCATTCTCCTATAAGCGGATCTTCTTCATCTGGTGGTTAGTGTGACATATGGCTTTTCATTTTGTATTTTTTGGTCTTCTAAATTGCTAGCTCTTGTTTATATTTATTAGATTGCTAGCACATCGGTCTGTTCAGTTTGCTATATACAAAAATTTTATCAGCTTACTTGCATCCTTCAATAAGTTTGTAGCTTTTTTTTTTTTTTTTTAAATGAGCAAACAGCTAGAAGATAATTAGAAAAGTTGGGATGCTGAGGGGAATATTTAGTTTTTTTTTCCTTTATGTATTTCCTTGATGCTATGGAAATCATGGGTTATGCTCTGTTTTTTCTCTCTCTCACTATCTCTCTTTCTTTCCCCCTCTCCCTCGCCTTCTTTGTCTCTCTCTCTCCTCTCTTTGATGATTCTTAATTTGGTTGTCTTCTAATTATGAATTGAATTCAATTAAGTACAATAATAGAAATACGCAACACTCATATCACTCTACTTTATTTATTGTTTATTAAAGACTTGGTAGAACTTTTTAAAAGAGGAAACCTTTATGGTGTCTTTATAGCTGACAAAGGATAATCTTTAGCCTTCAATCAAATACTTATAAAAAGATAATAGAGTTGCCAATTTGCCATAGTAGAACAAGAGACAAACAAATCAGTTCATGACTCTCTAAGTAGAAGATCCAAACTCTTTGGATCCTGGAAGAAATGAGAACAAATTTTGGAACACTTGAAGACACAGAAGGAATGAGTTCTAGGGCCTTCTTCTCTGTCAACGATTCTGTAAATGAGTTTTTCATCTTATTTATACTAGAGAAACAAATTGGTTTGGTAAAAGTTAATTTCACAAGTGTAAATTGATTGTGTTGTAATAAACTTTGTTGTGAAATAAATCTAGGTGTAGGTGATTCTTTCCTTGAGGATGATTCTATAGACCTCAAGTTAGATACCGTGATCGACAACTTCGACATTATCAAAATCACTCTTTAGGTCTCATCATGATGTTTCAATTGACATTATCAAGAAAGTTCAGATTGATGCCACTTTGATGGTATGCTTGATCTGATTGCTTTCTTAGATTTTTTCAGTTGACCTTAATGACTATTTTAAGTGGTTTGGTTTGATTGATGGAAAACAAGTTTGTTTCACTATTCAAATGTTATTGATCGTGTTCAACAAAACGTGGAGCATTTAGGAGAATCTACTACATTCTTTGGCCTGATAAGAAAGAAAAGTTGAAGGGAGAAGTATCTTCCAGTACATCATAGGAAGCAATTACTTGACCAATGACTTAACCTTTGCCAATTGTTGTCTAGTGTGATTGACCTACGTTTGGGTGTTGATGTTGCATTGCAATGTAAAAGATGCACTGAAACTATTGTCTACTCTTGTCCATTCTAACAATTAGGGATGGGCACGGGTCGGGTTTGGACCCAAAACCAACCGACCCGGTCCTATCGGGTGGCATCATTTGCAACTCGATGCCACCCGACTTCATGGGATAAAGGGGGTAAACCCGACCGACCCATTGACGGGTCGGGTCGGGTCATCGGGTCACCCTATTAATTAATTGTTAAATTAATTTTTATAAATGTTTTGCAGCAAAACATTTTATTTAAACTTCTCTTTCCTCAAGTAGGAATTGAAAAGAATAAATGATTCTCTCTTCATTAATTAGAGAGGATTTCCTTTTCATGGGGAAACGTGTCTTGGGACAAGCAATCTCTTTTGACAAGTTGAGATGGATAAAGAGGAAGACATTTATATGGGTAGCGCCTCCCTCTCCCTTTCTTCCCACCCAATGTGGGACTAAAGAAATTAAAAGGGACGGAAGTCCCCTCTTCTACCAATTGTCCAATCCTCAAGTTATTTCATTTCTCTTTAATCCTTTTTCTGTTTTGAATAAGTGTAACGCCCAAAAAATATGATTACCAAGTGTTTCTCATGTCAAATGTAATAGTAAAACTCAAAGACAACAAACCCTTTCTCTTTTTCCTTTCCTAAAGAAGGAAAATGATACTCTAAGTGAACCTTGTAGGAAAAGGAATCCAAGGGTTTGGGATACAACATATCCAAACCAGCAAACACTGATACATTACTAAACGTCAAGCATGGAAGATCTTATGGGGTTACTTGTTAGAAGTTTTTGACAGGTTTTGGGGGTACTATGTAGCTGATATTAGCTAGATTAATTGATGTTATGAGATTTATTCCCTTGTTTTAGTAGGCTTTCTTATACAAACGCTGTACCTATAAATTCCATTTAATCATTGCTCCCCAGTAATATAATACGATACTAGAAGGAAGATATCCCCTATAATTTTTTATTTTTTTGGAAGGACACCAATTAATATTTAATAAACTTCATATAATAAGAGACCAATTAATCAACTCAATTAAAGTCATGGGTCTCCTTCATCAGCTCCCTCCTGAGATTACCCATGCTAGGCATATAGACACGTCCTCCTTTGGCGTAGAGTATGCCATCCTCTACCCAAAATCTTCGAGTAGAACCATTAGCCACTTGTTGCAACAACTTTACATAAGTCCGGTCCTTTCCCAACTCGTCTTTAATCCGAGGTAAAAACCTAGATTCTATGGTTGATATTACCGAAATCGTCTCAGCTACTACCTTTCTGCTGAGTGCATCAGGTATTGAGTTAAGCCTCCCAGGCTTGTGCTCCATCTTCATGTCAAACACAGCCAAGAACTCTAGCCAACGAGCTTGCTTTAGGGACAACTTCTTCTAGCTCATAAAGTAAGTAATGGCAACATTGTTAGTGCATACCACACAACTCATCCCTAGCAAGTAGTGCCTCCAAGTCTGCAAGGCATGCACCACACCCAACATTTCTTTCTCATGAACGAGGTATCTCTGCTCCGCTTCATTTAGCTTCCTGCTTTCAAAAGCAACCGGGTGTCCCTCTTGGATAAGTGCTCCTCCAATTGCTCAATCTGAGGCATCAATATGAACTTCAAAGGGAAGTTCAAAATTTGGTAACCGCAACACAACAAAGCAATTGCTTGCATGATCTCCTCTAAGGCTTGCTCGCGTCTAGCATCCCATGTCCACCTCCGGTCTTTCTTTAGAAGGTCTGTCAAGGCTGCAACCTTCTTTGAGTAGCCAACAATGAACTTCCGGTAGTAGTTGGCCAAACCGAGGAATGAGCGCAATTCTGTCACCTTAGTCGGAGCGGGCTATACCAAAATGGCCTATACTTTCTTCCTGTCCATCTGCAACTTGCCCTGGCTAATTACATGCCCAAGGAAAGTGATGATTTGCATAGCAAACTCACACTGTTCCTTCTTTACATACAACTCATTAGTCCTCAAAGTAGTCAAGATCCTTCTAAGGTGATCCACATGATCCTCGAGGGTCTGACTATAAATCACAATATCATTTAAATAGACAACAACAAATCTATCTACATACTCATGGAGCACATCATTCATAAGATTACAAAATGTAGCAGGAGCATTTGTCAAGCCAAAAGGAATTACAAGATATTCAAATGAGCCATACCTTGTAACCATTGATGTGTTTGGTTCATCTCCAGGAGCAATTCTCACTTGATTATAACCTAACCGTAGGTCCAACTTGGAGAAGTATGTGGCTTGAGCCATACCTTGTAATCATTGATGTGTGAGGTCCGCTGCAAATGTAACACGCCACTATCTTTCCCTTGTTCTTCGACTGAGGCTGCACATCTCTTGCATTGGACTGAAAATCCGTCCCTTTCTCTTGGCTGTCCTTGGAGTACTTCTTGTCCTTGTCCTTCGTCTTGTTGCCATCAACATTCGAGGAACATGTGAACTGGTAATCCACCAATGCATCTGCCGCTGCAATTGCACTAGGCAAGTCTTTCATGCCTTGCCTCCTTAGTTCCGCCTGCGCCCAATGCTGCAGCCCAGTTGTGAAGTTAAACAACTTGCCTCTTCAGCCATGTTCTTGATATCCAGCATCAATGAAGAGAACTCCTTCACTTAATCTCGCACAGTCCCCTTTTGTTTGAGATTCCGCAATGCTTCTCGAGCGATCCACGCTGTATTGTTGGGTAGGAATTGATCCTTCAACTCCTCCTTCAATGCCACCTAAGTCTGGATTTTCGGCCTCCCAGCAGAAGCAGAAGCATCATCATCCACGCGGGTACGCCACCATAACTTTGCATCTTCCGTGAGATACATGCTGGTCAACGTCACCTTTTGCTCATCCAACGTGCGAACAACATCAAAATAGTGCTCCATATCCCAGGGAAAGTTCTCTAACTCCTTTGCACTTCGAGTACCAGTAAAAGACATTGGTTCCGACACGTTAGTCTTTGCCAACTGCCTTCTTCAGTATCCCGATCTCGGTAGCCACAGATTTGGCCGTGTCCGTCCCCAATTCTCCAATAGCACATACATCAGCCACCATCTCGTCCCACTTTTGCTCCCACTCCGAGAGCTTTCTCTCCGATGCTTCGATCTTTTCCACAAGAACATTATTGACAGAGTTTTCAGTTGATGGAGAATTCCCATGAGCAAGTTCAGCCACCGCACGCTCGAGTTCAACCATCCTCTCCTTGAGTGCCTCAATCGTTTCCCGAGTTGTTTCACCAGCCATAGTTACACCCGCAACCTGTCTCTGATATCAATTGTCTACCAAAACAGGGTAAAATTTTCGCCCTTCACAACCCCAACACTCCAGCTAATCCGGGGTTGGACTGCTAGCAATTACCCTGCAAACTGAGGTTGCACTACTTGCAATTCGCCTTGGCCACTCGTGATGCACTGGGTCCGACCTAGTCTCTGCAATATAACTTGATTTCACCGAGTATTCTGCCACCAAATGACTTCTCACTCGACAATTACCTTGGGATTCTTACGTTCACTCGGTGGATTATCAATACACTAGCAATTCGCTTGCAATTGCACTAGTGTTACCCAAGTAACGACACAGAACCCAATCTCAACAAACCAGCTGGATATCACCGAGTATTTTGCCCCCAAATGACTATTCACTCGGTGATTACCTGGGGATTCTTGCATTCACTCGATGGAATCTCGACCAACTATTTAATTGCCTGCAATTGCACTGCAATCACCAGGTAACAACACAAAATGCCAAGTAAACTGAAAGATAACTGAAAACACTCAAATTAGGCACTAAGAACACTTTAAATTGCACAAAACTGGGATTACATCCACTCCTCTTAGTGTTTCCCAAGCACCAAGGGTTGGTTATTTAAAATCTTAGCCTAAGGTAGTTACAATAACCACTCTAGGACACACCCCCTTACATTAAATCCCTCAATTCCTCTCAATCTGAGCCTTCCACATGTCATAACCACTCATAGGTTATTCCATGTGTTGCCACCTAGCAGTTAGTTATCTAACCACCTGCTAGCTTGATGCCACATGTGAGATCACCACAATTCCCATTTGCTGGACGCCCATAATCGTTTATAACCGCCCATAATCGCCCATAACCGCTTCCATCAAAGCCTTGCTTGGCTGCCACATGTAGGGACATGATCTCTTAGGTAGTTATGCCCCCAATAACCACTTGCACACTTGTCTCCTCACAAGCACTTTGCAAGTTACACTTGTAACCGCCCATGACACCACCTTGCTGTCACTTGTCCTCATCTTGGACTACGGAGTTAGTTAAGCACGCCCTTAACTACCTCTCCACACATTTTCCATGTGCCAATTATCATGAAACCGTCCGTAACTGCTGCTAGGTGTCCCACGCCCATGCTTGACACTTGGGTCAACTCCCATGTGCCACTTGTGCCACTCTCTAGCTAGCTGCCACACTCTTGTCCAGCTACACTTGAGTTCCCACATACACATCAAGTTTTGCACGATTTTTCAGCCCCTATGAGCTTGCACATTCGCCCATACGCTGGTCACACGAACCACCAAGTCCGAGTTGCAAGTGTTCCATCCGAACACTCCCTTGGCTGCACCACACCATCACTTTGAGCACACAGCGAGGCTCAAATGCATGCCATTACCCTCGCCACTAGGCAATGACCCTTCAATTCTGAGTTCAACAATTAGGGGTCTACACTTGATGTGTATGTGGGTAAAATTGGTTTCAATCCGAAGTGTTCAATGCCCTCAAAACATTCATAGTTTATATGTGATTTGTGAAACATCTTCTAATTTTGTAGTCAATATGAGGTTCCAAATCAAATTAAAGAGTGTATAGATAATGCACCCACCCTCTACTATTTAGTTAGTATTCTTGTGTTTCAAGGCTTTTTTTGTCTACAATAGCTTAGAAGTTGGAAATTTCCACTACAACACATGATTTTTCAAATTAAAATTTGATTTTTTAACTAAAATATAAAAATGATATATAATATGTATACATTTCTGTTAATTAAATTAATGAGGTGAAAATTGGCCTATTTATAAATTATAATGCAACTTATAAAATTCGGGTGATCTTTTTACAAAATAATCTCCTATATCACATTATAATTTATATCTTGCTTGTAAATTATTGAATAATTAAGTTTTATATTTGTAACTTAGTTTTTCTTGAAATATTATTGAACAAAATCTCTAGCTTCATGTAGGTTAATCTATTGAATTTTTCCCTTTTTTGAATGGGTCAAGAGTTTTATCATTGGTTATTTGTCACATGCTTTCTCGTGAAATGGAGCTAATATGGTTGGATAGTAGTGAATAATTTATTGTTTCTTTGTCGTCTTCAAGAATAAAGAAATTGTAAATTAATCAAGTAATCAATCATGTATGATATTGAAAAATAAATAAATAAAGGAGACGGGGGAAAGAAGTATGATGTTTTTCTTATTAATCATGAATTCCTCTATTTGATAGAAGGATTATATATATATATATATGATACATGATACATGATACATGGGCATCTATATATGTTCACTCGACTGCATGCCCAAGTGTTAAAATAATATATAAAGTTTATTTACATGATTGGCATATATATGCTTGGCTTTGTATTGGTGATAAATTAATTAAACTATATTTCATTGATATTAGAGAGCAAGGAAGAAAATAATTATAAAATAATTAACATTATTACATATTATTTGATAGTTTTAAGCAAAATGTATGTTTCTTAGCTTTTTTGACAATAATAATTTATACTATAACTATAATTAACATTAGTAATATATTTAGTAGAAGAGAAGGGGTGAGGAGGAGGGATAATAGATTCTAGGAAGAGGGATAATAGATTCCCAACACTTAGACCTTGTGGATATCACATTCTCTAATAAAACATTAAGCTTTTGAATTTAGCAATACATTAACATACTAAAAAGCGAAGAAATTAAGGCCAAAGGTTTAATCCTACATTGGAAGAAGTGGGGGGAGGGAAGCAATCTTCTCTTATAAATAGCTCCTCCCCACAAAGGTTTTACTCACTCTTCTTTATTCTCATGTGGAGGGTAGGGATGTGCATTTTTGCAGAAGCCCTTGAGTAAAAAGTGATATTATTCACTTTTGATCATGCAATGATAATATATTGTGTGACTTTGTCTGATGTGTTATACATCATCTTGAATTCAATCTATATATATATATATAATATTTAAGCATTTGGGCGTGTCGGGTCGCGTCAAAGTCGGGTTTCTAAATATAAACCCGATTATATGACCCGACCCTTCGGTTTGTATTTTTTAAGACCCGACTGACCCGACCATGGGTTTGAAACCCGCCCGAACCCGATTGGGTTGGGTCGGTTCGGGTCGGGCAGGTGAGTTGGATCGTCAGGTATTATGCTCAGCCCTACTAACAATGACAATGCCAGAGTATCTTTTTCACAATGTTGTCGAGGCATTACCTAGGCAACAACTAGTCTATCGCTTAAACCATTTGCAACTAAATCGCTTTAGCCATACTTAGCGTAGGTAGTGGCCTCTTTGAAAATTTTCAAAAAGTTTTAGGAGGTCAATGCAATATATAAAATATAATGTTCTTTTTTCTTCATATTATTACTTGTGTGATTTTATAGCTTTAACATGACATAATCTTGAATTTTAGTGTTAAACTTATATTTCCATTACGAAGTTATACTTTTTCTTTGTTCCTTTTTTTATTTTTATTTTCTATTATATCATTGTCATATTTTTGCTAATATCTTGAGTATTACATAAACATGGCTCTTTTAAGTTTTTATACTTGCACTATATTCTAACTTGTCTTATTTTGTAATTTGTTTTTTTTATGGTATTTAATTTGTGGATGCAGGATTGGTGAGTGTAAAGTCTAGTTCTATCTTTTTTCTTTTTTTCTTTTTTTAACAAGAATTGACTTCTATTTTTGGAGTATGTGTGCAATCATATTTATAAGGTTTGTATGTAAAACTAATTAATCAATTACTTAAGGAGATAAAAATAATCATTATTTGCAATGCTAAAACCTAGGCATTGCTCTACTTAAATGAGACCAATCACCTAGACATTGCCTTGACACCTTGACAACATTACTTTTACACTAAAAGGTGTGCAAAATAGTTCTTGATGGTGAGAGTTCCATGAATGTAGTGCCATATCTAGTGTGTCTTGGATGAACGTAAAACTTGAGTCCCACTGTTACAATCACGTTTTTTTTAATTAAATTCAATTTTTTTGTTATTTTTGTTTAGTTGAATAAATACAAGTAGTTAGGGTAGTTTCTTTAGTTAGGATAATTTCTTACCTGTACAACCATGTTAGTAGAACGTGGGTGTATGTGTAGAGAAAATGGGTAGTATATGCTAGTTTTTAGGATTTAGTTGTCCTGTAACTTACTATCTAAAGAGAGTGAATTAATGGAAAGAGGAGCAAAAAATTATTCATAAGGTCATTTTCTAATCTATTCGAGGTTTTGGTTCTCTTGAATGAACAATTTGGAGGTCTTGGTTCCCTCAAGTGAGCCAATTATCTTCCTCTTTTCACTTTATGTTTTTATATTTTATGTTTTTGATATTTGGCATCAGAGCCAAGCATAGAGCTGCTCCACTGCCTTTAAGTTAGGGAGCCAAATCATCAATAACTTAAAGGTTAGATTAAGATGCACTTGTATTACAAAATAATGTAATATAAGTACATCGAATACTGATAGTCGAGTGAAGCCACCAGGGAGGAAAGGGCTACCATCGGGCCAATGTCAGAATTATTTATCGACATGGATGTCGTTTTGGAAGTGTGGCGGAATGTTATGATCACATTTTTTTAAATTATAATTTCCTATTTAAAGAGAGTGAATAAATGAAAAGAAGAGCAAAAAATTATTCACAAGGTCATGTTTTGATCTACTGAAGGTTTTGGTTCCCTTGAACGAACTATTTGGAGGTCTTGGTTCGTATCACCCACCTACAACCATGTAGAGTTGCTAGGGCAGCTAGGACCTTGCTTCTAGTGTCTAAATGGTGCCTAGTTCCAATTACAATAGACGATGACAATGATAGTGTTTGGTGCAGTGTTATAGGCATGTGCCTTAGTGTGCTTCAGGCGCACCTTGAGGTGTGGTGCACATGTTACGCCCAATACTTGATAGGTTGGACCATTAACTTAGGCGTATGCCTTAGTGCGCCTCTAGCGTGCACTTTACTTTTTTGCTCTTCATATTTTAAAAAGAAAACTATTTAATCATGAAATAAATATTATATGATGTACTTTTTTTTCTCTTTTCTTTGAATAGATATACATAATACACCATATAGAATACAAAATAATAAAAGAAACTTGTGTTCCGCTTGTATAATAACAATTAAAAGTTGTTGCAAAGGCATCACGGTTGCTCCTTGTTCTTTTTTGTTTTTGTGTTTCTGGCTTCAATTCTATTTTAAATATTGAAAGAAATAAACATAATATTAATAACAAGTATGAAATAGAAATATTAGTGCTCTGCTACAGTGAATGTTATGACGTATGATGAGAAATATTTTAAGTTTTTATTGATTTTTTTATCTTTTCTAAATTCTTTAACTGAAAATTAGTATATGATTAAGATTTTTAAGAATTTTGTGCCTAACTTTACTCAGGCACGAGCTTCTTCTTGCACCTTGTGCCTGAGGCGCTAAGGCCCCTTATCGCCTTAATTGCACCTTGCACCTTGCACCTTTAACTACCTTAGTTTGGTGTGACATGTATTATTAGGACATAGTTAGTTGGGCTTTATGACCTTGATGTGATCCATTATGGTAGGGAAAACACCTACGCATTTAAGTACAAGGGAAAAAAACCATGGATAGTAAGCCCCAACCTAGGCCATTGTCCGATTCTAGTCACCTCAAATCAACTTAAGTTAACTCAACTAAGCTTTTCTTAACTACATGAAATCGACTACATGAATTTGCTTTCTCCACTCCGCTCTATTAATGGCTAAGTTGACATCTAAATTATAAGTAATTATATTTTTCTTAATTATTTCTAACCATGTTATTTTAGGTCTTCCTTTACCTCAATCATTACCATGGATTGTTATTAGGCCACTCTTCCTAATTGAGGCAACAAGACAATATCAATAACATAGACCCCTCCCCCTTCCCATGCTCTTCCCTTCTCTCCCTTCCTTCATCCTCATAATTGAGGTGTTGTTTTTTCACTTTTCATGATGGTGATTTTTGGTAGATCATCTATTGTTCAGTGTTTTCAAGGCGCCAAGGCAATGTCTAGGCAATTTGTCCTATTTTGGCGAGGCGTAACCTAGGCGAAACCTAGACGTGGCCTAGGCGATAAGAAAAATATTTATTTATAGGTCCCTTGATAATTAATTAATTATTTATAGGTCCCTGGACAGTTCATATACAAAATTATATATTTCTAACTATATTTTATAATATATGTTAATTTTTCATAAAATGATAAAAAACATTTCATATTAATTAAAATCATATCCACAAAACATTAATTCATGCCATAATACATATTATCCAAAAGGTGCAAAAGTACAAAACTAAAATATCTATTGTCGGAGGGTCGTCGACGGTTGTTGGAGATTTCGACGGCGTTTCTTGGTCGGAGCAAATGGAAAAGATAGGCTTAGGGAGAGAAAGATTCGAGGGTTTACTATAGAAAGGAGGCGTTTATGTTTTTTAAGCTTTTTTTTTAAATTAGAGAGACCCCCCTAAACTTTTTAAATATTTGCACAAACCCCCACTGCCTGCCTAGCACAAAGCCTAGGCGACCGCCTAGGCGAAGCCTTGAAAACACTGCTATTGTTCCATTTTCTTTTGCCCAAAGGATTTGGGAAAAGTGGGAAGAGTTCTTGGCCAGAAGGTTTAAAGCTCCGTATAGCTGTGAAGAGTGCTCTACTCTCAATCACTTGCATAGCCTCCCAAGGAGATCTAAGGATGTTGGGACAGTTGCTTCTTTTGTTTCATTATGGTCCATTTGTCTACAAAGGAATCTAAGGGTGTTTGAGGACAATTCAAAGAATCCTCATTCAGTTTAGGACCCTTCTAAGTTAGTAGCTTTGAACTGGATTGTTTCTTCCATGCTAGCTAATGTATGTTCTATCAATGAGTGGCTTAGGAATTGGTCCATCTTGATGTAGTTTGGTTTGGTCTGGCTGTTTTGATGTTTTTCTGCTTGATGTACCTCTGGTGCTCCCTCACAAGTTATGCTTGCAACTTTCTTTTCATTATTAATATATTGTCTTTTGTTTCCTCTCAAAAAAAATAAAAAATAAAAATGGTGGTGACTACAGATTGAAATACTTGTAGTTCATTGTTGACTTTCTCGTGACTTGACTCAACTCAAGTAAGCCTTTTCCCAACTTTCTTGTTACTAGCATCAATAAATATTGGGGGTTCAGACTGACAAGGGCATTTGAGTCACTTTATTTGCTTAATTATCTTAACTATTTGGGATAGAATTTACATTTGTTTGCATACATGACTCAAAAATGCCGGAGCTAGCAATTTTGCTTGCAGTGAGAGTTGTAGCAGTGGTGCTAATCTTTATTCTCTCGTATTTTGCAGGAAGTCCTAAGAATGACAGAAGCCCTAGTCCTGCATTTTCCAAGGAGGATCTTGCAGGTGTTTCTGATGATCGACAAGCAAGAAAGAATGATAGAAGGGAATTGGACAGGGATTCTGGTCGTAGTCGCTCTGGAAAAGGTACTGATTTACACAGGCATTCTGAGAGGTCCTATTCAAGTTCCCATGATCACCGTAGGGATGATGACTACAGCAGGCACCACAGACATTCTGATGAGGGGGAAAGAAGTTACAAGAGGTTATCTCAGTCTCATCGAGAATCAAGAGCTAGTGATTCTAGACGAGAAAGTGAGCATGGAAGGTCAAGAGATTATTGGCGAAATACTGATAAATACTCTCGGGAAAGACATGATTATGAAGGACGTCGAGGTAAGGATAAGGGTCGAGAAAATGAAGTTTTGGAGTGTCAGAAGCACAAGGACAAAGATTCTTTTGCTGACAGAGCTACATCTGGTAGGAGAGAATCTAACGCAGATGATAATGTTAAAACTTCAGATTGGGATGTTTGCGACAGGGATAGAGGAGAGGATCGTGAATACAAGAAAGATCGCATGCGGAGTTATGAGCACAAGGATCGTGGCAGATTCTCTTGCGAAGAATCTACAGGGCATGGAAAAGACTCTTCAGGCATGGGAAATAGTGGAAGCAACCTCAAAGAAACGCACAAGCTCCACACCAAGGACTCTGCTGAGCAAAAATATGATGTAGCAGAGAAGAGGAAATATGATGATAAGGAATCTGGATGGTATAAGGAGAGAGAACAACATAGGAATAGTTATATAAGTCCTCCCAATCACAAAGAGAAAGAATTGAAAGATGAACACTATGAAGATGGAAAAAGTCGTGTGAACATGGATGGTGATTCTTCAGCCAAAAAGCTGAAGTTGGCTGTATCAGACAAGGAATCTGGAAGTGTGAAAGATGGTTAGTATTTCATCGTCTTCATTAGCTACTTTAAATGTGATTCCTTGTAGTGTTCTTTTAATTAGCCATATCATGATTTTTTTAATATTATTGTTGCCCTTGTTTCTTAATCTTATGTTGCACTGGTTCACAATTGGTCATGTCGATAGCTGATGAAAGACTGCTGGGTTCAGGCTCTAAACCAATTCAGGAGAGTGTTTCTAAAATGGCTTCTGAACCTGCTCAATCTTCTGCCAATGAATCAGATGCTGTTCATGATCTAAATGCTGCAAAAGTGGCCGCAATGAAGGCTGCAGAATTAGGTTTGCCATTCAGCTTGCCCGTTGTTATAACTATATATTATACTTCTTTTTCTCTATCCTTATCCTTTATTTTTGCTTCATAGTTAATGTAACACATTATCCTCTAGTATAGGATTCTAGATTCATACAGTAATATTGAACAGCTAAAAAGACTAATTTGCGTAAATTTCTTTCTACAAGCTATATGTAGCTAAAATTAATACAATCACATCGTTTGTCTCCATTTGACCAAGTGATCTCACTTCATGATGTTCCTACCCATATGCTTTTAAATTTTTAAGAGCTTTCCTAGTTTGCTTCCTCCCTCATCCTCAAACTCAACTCAACTCGGTCTTCATTATATGTGATCAAACCATTTTAATTTGTTGCCTCGTTTTATCTCCAATTGATGTCACTTCTACTATTTCTTGATTTTGTTTGTTTCTTTTTTTTTTTCTTTAATTTTATCGTTTAATGTTTTGCTACTTATCCTATCGTAACATTTGCATTTTCATGTACTTAATTTATTACTTTGAAGGGCGCCTCTCCAATGTAGAGGTAAGGCTGCTACACACATCACCCCTTCCCTAAACCTTGCAATGGCAGGACGCCGGGAGCCTCATGCATTGGAGACCCTTTTAATTTATTAAATTGTTGTTTCTTTATTGACCAACATTTTATTCCATAAAGCACGGTGGGCCTAATGGCATTTGGGTTGTGTCAATCATTTTAAGAAGCAGTCATCCACTTAATCCAACCTAGTTTAATTTTACAGTTGATGTCATCTCTTATTTTCCCCTTTTGATGAACAATTTAGTGTACATACCTTAGGCTGCATTTTGTATCCTTTTTAAGTTCTGTTTTCTTTATTTAAAAACAAAAAGTCAAAAAAGTTGGGAAAAACTTGTTTGGTTCACCATGACTCAACTGTTTTTGAGAAAAAAATTCAGAAAAGGCTTGTTTTTAGAAAACTTATCAAAGTTGTTTTTTGAGTTTTTCTTTGGTTTGTTTGTAAAAAGTGAACAATGATGGGGCCCACATTAGTGTTTCTTTTACTTAATTTATGTGAAGTCTTAAACAAATCAAACAAGTATTCCTTGTTTTCAAATTTGAAATTTTTTTTTTGAATATGATGGCAAACATATTTTTAGAAACTATAAATAATCTAAATATGAGATCATATTCCATTTTTTTGAAAACTATTTTTAAATTGTATACCAAACGCAGAGTTTCCACTGCTTATTATCTTTGGTTTTCAATCTTCACTACCTACCTATATTTTTGTTTCTATTAAAATTATTTAATGGATTCAGTCTCAGTCCTAATTTTGAATCCTTTTGATTCTAATGTTTCTTTCCAAACATCTACTTTAATATTAACTCTTGATTTGGTTTGATCTATTAAGAATATTATCGGAAACTAACATATCGGAATACACTGTTACACCATTAAATATCTTCTTTAATATATTCAATTTGACTCTACTCAACTAAGCCTTTTACCATCTACGTGGTTAATCCCTAGTGCAACTTCCCTCCCTCATAAGGCTCATATCCACTATACTTTCTTATTTAAGTTTCGCATTGGAGACTTCAACCATGGCTGTATGTCCATGAACTGGTGCATCAAGGTACAGATAAATCAACATGGATTAAATGAAAAACTGTTAGATATAAATGAATAACTTTCAGGCAATCAAAATCCCATGTGAAAGTGTAGTGCTCTACAATAATGTAGTGAGAAAAGAAGAGACAATATTTGTGGACTTGCCATGGCATGCATGATGTGACGGAGACTTTGGCATGCAATATAGATTCGTAATATGATAATAATTTAGCCTTTAGGAGTATCAATAGCAATTGATTCTTAGTCAGATTTGTGGCCCCACACGTCAAATAGTGGGGCAATACCCAGCCTCGTAAGGAGCACTGGAGCTGCAAGAGAACTGAAGTGCATTAGCGCAAAGAACAAGGAATACTGAAAAACACTTGTTTGGTACTTGATAAAGTATGCTGAATTTCTGTTGGAGAGAAGTTGTCGCTTATAGTTTTGTTTTATAAGGCTCTTATATTCCAAAAATGTGTTGCTTGTATTATTGTAAGGAGAAATTTGGCTGGAAAAAAAAAATATTTGACCAAAATATGGGGTCTTGGCTTTGAATTTTCTTGCTGGTTCTTTACTGGATTTTCAAGTATGATAGATTAGGGTCTCTTGCCAAGAGGGCAGGTGTTAGGCAAATTATTTTGTGCAGGAAAGAGAATGACAAGGAAAAATTGATAAACTTCTCTGATTTGGGCCTGTGTAAACACTGCAGTTAATAAGAACCTCGTAGCTGGTGGATTCATGTCTGCTGACCAAAAGAAGAAATTACTGTGGGGAAACAAAAAGAACTCAGCTGCAGAAGAGGTATGTCTCCAAACCAACTACTTTTGCATATGGAAGTAATACTTTGTTCTGAAGTATAAGTTTGCTTATTGTTTTATTCTTTTTCCTTGATATTCTTCGACTTCTCCTAATGCATCCCTTGCACTGTCATCGCCTATGTATGCAAACATTAGTCGTCGGGTAACCGTTGGGATGTCTCACTTTTTTCGGATCGGGAACGGCAGGAGAAATTCTACAAACTCATGGTAATTTCTATCCTTTTGACTTTTCATGTTCACTTGGTTTTGTGATTGTCTGAAACATTTACCTTACAGTAATATATGTCGAAGTATCTACATTCTTTATTAGTTCCTAAACACCAGTTTCTCTGTTACAACATCTTAACCTTTTACTAACACTTGTTTAGAGTCTGAGGTTGCCTTGGTACATATGGCCAATTGTAGGGTGCAAAGGGCGAGTTCAAGATAGAGCAGAAACCAGACACCAACGATGGAGACAGCCAGCTTCGAGCAGAGAAGCAGCAGGAGCTCCAACTGGATTTAGAGAAGCAGTACACCGCAGGGCTCAGGCGAAGAGATGGACGTACTGTTGGTCTCGGTCTTTAAATCTGGAATCTGAATCTTTTCTTACTACTAGAACAATGCTCAGCAACATTTGGCTACCTTGCGCACCCCTGTGTCAGCTATATGCTTCGTTCTATTATGTTGTTTTATACCTTTATAACTTTGGAAACTGTGTTTTGTTGTTACTTGAAATCTTATTAGATCCTTCCTTGCAAAGAGAAGACTATGAGTTTAGGGCTCATATTGTCACCTGGATTCATCTTTCAGAAGTTTTTATTGAGTTTTTGGATCCAACGCACCCTAGGCATGAGATCTCATATCTTGGGGGTAGTATGTTTTGTTGGTATTGCAATCTCCAGCAATTGCTTAGGAATTCACCTTAGGGTTTTTGATTCTCATGTAGAGAAAATAAAGAGTATGGGGTAGGGGCATGCGATTGCCACCGATTAATAAATAGAAATGACATTTAATTTTTCCATCAATATATTTTTAGTTTGAATGATTTTTAGTTATAAATAAAAGTACAAAATAAAGAACGGTTATGCCTTGAAGTAAAAAATAAGGCTAATTAGAATTTACAAAAAATGTTTAATATTAATTACACTGTAAGGTCACTAATCTAAATCTTTAGAGAGTGTGTGTGTATATGTATTTGTAGAGAGTGTTCATTGTCATCATTTCTTAATAGGGAAGAATTTCTTGTCTCTTTTTTTTTACATGTTAAACAAATTGAGCTTCTGCACATATAGCTGAATAATTCAAACACGTTGATAAATACCAAAAATACTTAAAAAAAACTAATTGATACAAACAGAAGAAAAGAAAAGAAAGCTGAAAGGTCATTAGTTTTCTTCCTTTTCCTGATCATCTAGCTCCAGATAGAACAGATGGCATTAATGGAGCTGAAACACCCAAGTCTTCCTCATTTTGAGCTCTCACAGGTGCTGCTGCTCTTGTTGATGTGAAGTTATAATCTGAATTTTCTTTAACTTCCATAACACCCTCTTAACGCCTTAATCACCATTGACATACAAGGCCTTATTGCAAAATAACTTCGCAAACACCCAGCAGCAATCTTCATCATCTCCACAGCTTCTTCCTTGTGCAATAAAATCTCGTTGTTATGTTCGTCAATCATGTCATATAATCTTTTCTCTTCTGCCTTTCTTTCTAATAATCCAATGAGATGCCATTCTTCCTACCCTCGCGACCTATCTAAATTCTTGCCCCCGCATGTAATCTCCAAAACTATGGACGTCAGCTTTCTCTGTAATCTTAGAACTCAACCATTCAGGGATCATGTATCCAGGAGTTCCTCTCATTGTTGTTACAACGTTGCTTTGATCTCCATCTATCAACTTAGACAATCCAAAATCAGAAACTTTAGCATTGAAATTTCGATCTAAAAGGATGTTTTCAGGTTTGATATCAAGATACAATATTCTATGCCTTCATTCTTCATGGAGATAGGCCAATCCTTTCGCTATATTGAGGATGATTTTTTTTTTTCGGGTGTTCCATTTAGTTAGTTCTTGATCTTGTTTTTTGTTAAAAAAAAGATCCATTTATCCGAAGACCCACTACACATGAACTCTTAAACTAGAAGCCTATGTGATTTTTCCGAACAAAAACCGACTAGTCTTACCAGGTTGACTTGGTGATGATAAAAATGATTTCTTCATTTGGCCTAATATTCCATTCAAGTTCACTGCAACTTTGGTTCCATCATTTAGAGTTCCTTCATAAACTGATCCAAATCCTCCTTTTCCAAGCTTTCTAGCAAAATTATCAGTTGCTTCTTTCAATTCTTGGTATGAGAATTTTTTGGTGGCCAGTCCTGGTAATCCATCTAAACATCACTAGTACTTCTAATTCTCCTTCTATAAAGAAGAGCAACTGACATGCCAATTACTATAAGAATCAAACCTCTTAGAATGGAACCCAAAATTATTTCAGTATGATTTGTTTTTGCTCCTACTCTTGGAGTGGGAGTACTAGGAGTTGATGATAAAATTGGGGAAATTTGAACCTTAATAAACGCACACCTTGAGAACATGAAGAAAGAGGCAATAGTACAGATTGTTCATGTAGATATCCATTAATTCAGCAAAAAAAAAAAAAAAAAAAGCAATCAAGGATGAGGAGAAGAAAGCTATATAGTTAAAAGAAGGAAAACAAGTAGAGATGAACAGACCATTTCACTTTGATCTTGGGTTCTTAAGCTGCTTTTTCATCGTTTTCTTCTCCAATAATATTAATTCTGGTAGGGAACATATTATTTTCACGGGTATATAATTTTTTTTATTTGACATTTTTACTATTAATTTGATTATTATTATGTAACGAATAAACATTCTGAACTCGTGAATCTACTTGGCCCAACAACAACTGAATTTCTGTACCTTGTCTATTGAGCGAATAAATTAAACTGAGTAATTGTCTTTTTCCTTTTTTTATTTTTTTGGCAATTAATCTTTAGGGCCGTGGGTATGATTCAGACAATTTAATATGTTTTACATTTTTTTTTAAATGAAAAACAAAATTTTTACAAAAGTTATAATCTACTCAATTTTGGCCGTTACATTATCATGCAATTTATTAAATAAGAAGTCTGCAATTAGTTTAGAAAAATGGTTAGAATATTCATATTTGTCTGCTTATGTCACTAGACACATTAATTCTCTTTTTCCCATGAATAACTTAATGGTCTTATCTAACGTGGTACAGTACAAATGGTCAAGGGTCTGTGCTAAAGTGGTTGAAGAATAAAAGTCTTAGAATTAAAACTCGTGTCTATCTTAGTCTAGCCCACATGGGAAGAGCAGCCCAATGTCTCTGTAGTGCTTAAACATAGATTAGTATCGCTCGAAGGAGGAGGACACCGTGTGGAAAACTAAAAAAAATAATAATAATAACTAAATGGTCCGTCTCCATCTGCCAATTGTTGGAAATAGTTAATTTAAATTATATTTTATTAGATTTTGTGTCTAATTAGAATTTTGAGTTTATGTCGAATTAGAAGATTGAGTTTGTGTTAGTAAAGTTACTTATTGTATTAGGACTAAGTGTTTAAGGTTTAGATTTTGGGTGTCTACGAATACACCATATAGTATGTTGTAATAAAAAAGGAAGAGAAACAAAGGATTCTTCTCCTATTATTATTATTATTGTTGAGATCTAACATGGTAGGTTAGATACTGAGATATAGAAGAGAAGGGGTTGAGAGAGAATCGTAGGTAGAAGAAGGCCTATGTGTTGCTACTACTATGGGTTCCAACTGTGTATTGCACTATTAGAGTGCAGAGAAGAAGAAGAAAGAAGACCAACACGAGTGTCGTTACTGGAACAAAGGAAAATCAAGAAAGGAAGTTTCTTTCATTGTGTGTGTGTTCAGTCGCAGAGAGGTGCGAAGAATCGCAAATAGTAGGTGCGAAGAATCGCAAATAGTGTGTCGGTGAATTGTTGCACGTGTGTTAGTGGAGTTGTTGCACTTGCCGCACTTTCGAAGCATTGCAAATAAAAAAAATAAAAAAGGGAAAAGAGCGCAATTGAAGAAATTGTTGTTGCACGTTATAGTAGGTCAAAAAATCAATTGTCGTTGCTATGAGATTCGTTGTTGCAGGGGAAGAAATGTGGAAGGAAGAAAACTTGAATTAAAAAAAACAGAAAAGTGTTCGTTGATTGTAGCGGTGAAGAGCGGAGAAAGGATATTGGTGCGTTGGTGATATTGTGGCAGATTGAAGTGTTGGAGCAGGGCCGACACTGACTATTTGGAGGCTCTGGGCAAAGGACATAAAATGAGGCTCCTTAATTTTATATATTAGTAAACATATATTTTTATAAATATTGCCAATAAGTTACAAATGTATAGGTTTATAAATGAACAAATTGTTTTATAAATAATACATTACAAATATTTTTAAAATATCAAAATAAACTAGTACACAAAAAAAAATCAAATACATTTACAAAAGTTTCATAAAACCAAAAATTGCAAAAAAATTCATGGTCAATTTCATAATTTTCATCATCATCATTTTCTTTCAATTCTTCTACACGACTTGATTGATCTAAGTTTTTGCTAAAAAATTTATCTAGTGCTCAATTATTGAGATAAACTCAATTATTCTAATTTTTTCTTTTCTTTTTCCTTTTCTCACAAGAATCATGCCTCATAGAAAACATATTTATGCAATTATTTTAATTGACACAAAAAATACAAATATTTAACTTTAACTCTCAACGAAACCAACACAATAAAACACACATACTTTATATAATAAAGATACAAAATTAACACAAATAAAAAATTATCCTAAATTTGATACAAATATTAAATAGTTAATAAGTTTAACAAAATACCGATATCATCCCATAACTTCAACCTTGTGAAGTGCTTGTTAATAAAATTGGTATACCTGATTTAAATGTAAAATTATAAAAGTATAAGCATAATAAACATGAGTTAATGACCTTTAAAGGAAAAATAAATATATAAAAAATAAATAAAAAAGAATGAAAAAAAAGAAAGTAGAATGAGGATTGAGGGTTGGCGTGCTTTCAAAGCACAAAAAAGAAAAGTAAAACAAGCAAACAAGGAGAAAGAGAGAAAAGTAGAAAGAGGGGTGTTGGCGTGCTGCTAGCAGTGGAGGGAAATAAAGAACTAAAAGAAGAAGAAGAAGAAGAAGAGAAGCTGAGGAGGAAGACTGGAAGAGCAGGCGGAAGAAAAAGAAGAAAGGCAGAATAGAAGGCGGGATTGCGGGAGCAGGCGGAAGAAAGAAGAAGAAGGAGACGTCGCCGGATGGGCTGACGCCGACGCCGACGCCGGAGGCTGGACGGGACAACCGTAAACGCCACCGGACAGCGGCCGACAGGAGGTGGGGTTCTCTTTTTTTTAGGTGAATTGTTGCGATTTTGTTTTGCTTTTGAAAATTGGAAACGATGAAGATGGAAGTGCGATTTTTTATTTGTGCTAATTAACAGTGAATTAAAAATGGAAATCAAACGATCACATTTTTAGAAATCGAAACGAGAAATCGAAATGCGTGTGCGATTTACTTTTTTAGGGCTAATTAACAGCCCATGAAAATAAAAAATATTAAAAATATTATTAAAAAAACTTAAATATATTGAGGCTCCAAAAATTGGGGGCCGGGGCGGTCGCCCTTTGGGCCATGCCCCAGGGCCGACCCTATGTTGGAGTTACTGCAATTTTAACAGAGCAGAGAGTTGTAGTTTCTCTTGTCTCATTAACGGTCGTTAGTTTTATTTTGGGTGGATTTGGAGTTAGTTAATTAATTAACTTTGATATGTTATCTTCCAAGTTCAAGAGTATTATGACATCTTCTCATGGTGTGAATCAAAGGTTGTTTTTAATCTTTGTTTGGAGGAAGTATGATCGATGGAACAAGGAGATGAAACCTTTGCAATCATATCAAGAATTATTTGAAGTTAGTGAAGACTCTAGAGAGCATGTTCGACGTCTACGAAGTAGAAAAAAGAAGCGATGGAAGATTTGCAAACGATCAAGTTGAAGAATATGCTTAAAGTATGTAAAATCTGAATTATGGGAGAAAATTAGTTTAATCCAGATAATCTAGATTATAGGAGGATGTTGGAAATAATTAATCTAGATTATATTTTATTAGATTTTGTGTCTAATTAGGATTTTGAGTTTGTCTCTAATTAGAAGATTGAGTTTGTAATCAACGGTATGCCGAGGGAAAGGTTTAATGAGGAGAAGGGGCTCAGACAATGAGACCCATTATCTCCATTCTTGTTTACTATTGTTGCCGATGGCTTAAGTCGTTTGATGTCTCCTACGAGACAATATTCTTGGTTCATGGTTGTGGTGGGAAAAGAGAAGATTGAGATCTCTCATCTGCAGTATGTGCATGAAGCATTGTTCTTGTTGAAGGGTGAGGAGATAAATGTCCTTAATGTTATCAAGGTCCTCCAATGCTTCAGTGAAATATCTAGTCTAAAGGTAAATCTCTCAAAAAGTCAAATGGTGGGGATACACATGAGTGAGGATTCTCTCTCACACCTTGCAAAAAAGGTAGGATGTTCAGTTGGTGTGTGGCCTATGAACTACCTTGGTCTTCCACTGGGAGGCAACCCATTATCAAACATATTCTGGGAACCAGTAATGACAAAAATATCTAAAAAATTAGATGGATGGAGACGGGCCTTCCTGTCAAAGGGTGGTAGACTTCCTCTTGTACGATCGGTCCTGATGGCAATGCCCTCTTATTACATGTCCATTTTTAAAATCCCATCATCAGTGGCAGGTTGGATTGAAAAAAGATTAAAAGTTTCCTTTTGGGGGGGAAAATAGGATAAGGGTGTTTCCAAATTGATAAAATAGGAAGTGGTGTAACAACCAAAAGAGAAAGGTGGATTGGGTATTAGGAATATAGCTCTTTGCAATGTTGTCTTATGTAGCAAATGGATTTAGAGGTCTATTACGGAACCGCACTCTTTATGGGCTCGTGTGATCGGCAGCGGACATGGAATTCAAAGTTGGGAATGGTCAGAAGTTCAAGTTTTGGGAGGACAAATGGCTGACTAACTCCACATTGGCTACCAGATTTTCACACCTATACAAACTTTCCACTCTCCACAACCAACCTATTGCATCATTCCTTGATGACCCTTCACCTATACCTTCACACAATGTCCCTTGATGTGCAATGTATACATATCCAATGGTATTAATGGCGTAGTTGCACTTGTAATTATAGTTTTTGTAGTTAGATTAACATTTTCCTTGTATGAATATTATATAATTAATAAATTTATACTTCACATTTGACCATTAGACTGGGCACACAAAACAATAAAATTAGTTAAGGATCATTAATATTTTTACTCATAATATATAATCTATTCTTTTGTCATGTTGGACACACCTAAAACCGACTTATTTTTTAAACATACATGAGAATTATATCCATGCCCGACGTGCCTTTCTAACACACATGTTTCTATACATTTTAAAATGAATCGAACAAGAGTAGATAAATGGGTCTGTACAAGTTTTACCATCTCTAAATGTAAGATGAGATCAAGCACTAAAGAAATACATTCAAGCTCCATCTTCAACATAATGTTTGTTTATCTCAATTGCAAGGTTTAAAAAACAATGAAGGGTAAGTGAGACATTTTGCCTGAGTGAGGCAAGGCGTAAGCATCAAGGCAGCACGAGGCATAAACCTCAATTTTGTGTTCAAAAAATTTAGAAAAAAATGTAAAAAACAATTGCAAATAATTATAAATATCATTAATTCATTATTAAATAAAAAACATAAAAATTAAGTGTATTTTTTAGCTTTGAGCATGCTTTGTCTTGTGCTAATGTCCTTGCATGCCTACATGGAAATTCAAATGCAGTAATTGAGGAGTCATTGACATTACTAAAACAAATGCTAAAAAAGTATAAACTTCATTGAACACAATAGGATTGTGGAATCCCAAGATAATATATATATATATGTGTGTGTGTGTGTGTTGGACACCCAAAAGGGGGGGTGAATTGGGTGTCTTGACAAATTAAGTCGATTTTAAATTTATCTTATGTTAATCTTGTGTGAACCTTAAATTGATTGAGACATTTAATCAAATAGATCATGTTTAATGGTAAAGTGCAGATTTTTACATGTTTCGAAAATCCAATTTCCTACGTCCACGTCTAGAGAAAACCTCTCTAGGATTCCACTATCTTAGATTCACTTACCGGGTGTGAATCAAACCGTTATAATTGTCTTTTTACAGGTTCAAGACAAACCTATCATTTTACGGGCTAAGAATGAACCGACTACTTCTTTTTGCGGGATAAAGAAGAACCAAAAATCCTTTTACAGGGCTAAGGATGAACAACTTGATCCTTTTCAAGAGAAAGGGCGAAACTAATTCTATAATTCCAACCTTAGAATCACAAGTGATTAATAATCACTTTACTTAACTCGTTTCAACTAGAAACAAATCAAAGAAACTTAATAATAAATGTTTGTTCTAAATCCTTGGAACAATTACAATGAAACTCAAATATTACAAATCAATCAATACAAGATATGAAAATAAAGTTCATGGATTGAGAAAAACTTACAACCATATTCCTTTCATGAATCCATATTATCCATTTGAATGATGTTGAAAAATGTGCATGATTGATGTAAATGTTGAAGCTCCAAAATCACCAAGATGATTGTAATGACCCACATTCACACTTGACACATTTACACTTGACGTCATGATGACGCATATTGCCCAACTCTAGAGGTTTGTGTAGGTAATTGATGTGTATTATACTTGTATTTTTGCTTTTATATGGTGTATTCGTGTATATTTTCATGTTTTATATGTTTTTTTTAAAGGATAAATGAATTAAGAAAACAAAGAAACCAAACACCAGAGGCACAAACCTCTAAAAAACCCGCCAAAAAATGACCCCCACTAACCAAAACAAGGACCAAGCCTTACCCACCAACACAAGCACAACAAAACCAGGCCACCCCAGAACAATCAACCTCTCTAATAAAGCATGCTAGACCCATCCCAAGATAGGCATTCCTCGAGGATTAAAGGATTGAACCATGACGTGATGATAATGCCATTTGCAGCATAGTAAAACTTTGAACAAACATCAGCAACTAAATTTGCTTCTCGCCAGATATGATTCAAGCACCAAGAGGTTCACTTACAGAGCTTCCTCAAGATGGTTCTTATCATTGGCCTGAGTCTCCAAGGTTCCTCGACCTTTCCAAGAATGATGGAGCAAATGAGCAGGGAATGAGATTCAATGATCAGAGGCTTATCAAAAAAAAATTCAGCAAGGGAAAGACCCATCATCAAAGCCATCATCTCCGCATGAATAACACTAGGAGCATCAAAATGACCAGCCCTGGCAGCAATCAGCTCCGAGTTGTTGTCGCGCAAAACAACTCCATAACCAGCCCTTGAAGATGAGAAGGACCCAGCCCTTGAAGATGAGAAGGACCCATCCACGTTCAGATTTAGATGCCCAGCCTTGGGAGGTTTCCATCCAATGAGACAAGGAAGTCTTGAAACCAAATCGACATTTAAATGTCAAGCATTAAAAAGATGAGAATCCTCCAAAGAGAAATCGACTCCCCTAACCGTTGAAGGGATGCAACAAAGAACTTCCACCCGAATCGCATTTAGAATGGCTTTAATGGATTGAGATTTCAAATTGAACTTTCTTTGGTTCCTTTCCCACCAAACATGATAAATAGCGGCTGCATATGCAAGCTTTACCACTCTCCCCGCTTCAAAGTTGCCAAAGGATCTCAAGATTCTCAGACCAATTGCCTTTCATCCTCTCTCATTCCCCACCACCCGGAAACATTCACGAGAAATTCCTTTCCATATTAGATTAGCAAAAGGACATTAAAACAAGAGGTGATTTTTTTATTCCTTTCCCACCTAACATAAAATACATGCATCCTCAACATCCATGCCTAGCCTTCTAAGTCTAGTGCTCATGGGAAGCCTCTTCCAAAAAAATGTCCATAGAGTTATGTTGTGTCTAGGAATGTGACCCTTGAAGTGTATGTTGTGATTTGGAAATGTATTTAAGTGTGAAAATTTGGAATTTAGCGGGAGAAGCGCGCTCCTTGCATAAATCGAGACCAGAGTTTTATCAGGAATTGGAGAAGTGCACTTCTTAAGGGAGAAACACACTCATCTGAGTAAACCGAGAGTGTGAATTCTCAGGAAATGGTGAGAAGCGCACTCCCTCTGGGGAGAAGTGCAATCCTCGCGTTTGGACAAACTTTTTAAAACATAAAGTAGTGGGCCTGGTGCTGGTATAAATGGAAATCAACCTCAAATCCTCTTCATTTGCGCCATTTTGCAGTTGTAGAAGAGGGAGAACGAGAGAGGAAGGAAGATTTGGGAGATTTGAGGGTTTTGGGGCTAGGGTTTGGTGAAAATTGCTCCAAAGGTATGAATTTTGCCCAAATTCTTCAAATAAATGTTCCTCTTGATGATTTCTAGCTAAAGGATGAGACTTAGATGTCATGCATGTGCTTGAATTGGGTGTGGAGTTAGGATTTCGAAATTGGAAACCCTAACCATGTGACCTTGAGCCTAATTTCCATGAATTGATATAGTTTTACATGCTTTAATGAGGAATTCCATGGAAATTAGAGAGTTTATATTGTAGTTTGGGCTTTGAGCTTGCATGTGGGTTTTTAATGGAGACCCTTGAGTAACGGAGGTGTATTTGATGCTTATAATCCAATTATTGGTGTTTTGATGTGCTTAGGGTCGAATTGATAGAAAATTGAATTAGGATTTGAATTATGGAAGTTTGGGTTTATTCAATTGGTGTATGTAGAGGTTTGATTTTGATCATGTTATGTGAATTATGCTTGTTACAGGATTTTGAACTTGGATTGGTCAATTTGGTGGTTGTAATTAGGTTTTGGATTGGTTTTCCATTTATGGAATTATATATATATAATTGAATTGTTGAAATATACACATTTGTGGTGTATGTGCATGAAATTTATAATCATGGAAATCATTGGATTGCCTTGGGTATTTTGGATTAAATACTTTGGCGTAAATTATCTTTCTACTTGTTATTCGGGAAATGTTCCACCAGTGTTACTTGGATTAGTACATCATGGATATGGTCTTTTTATTACTGAAGAATGTATGGGTAGAAGAGTTAGAATTGAATATTATGTTTTGGTTATCCTCTGTTGTCGTGAAATAGGGGAAGTTTAGGCAGAATTATTCTAATGTGACCTCGGTTGAGGTGATTGCATGTTTTCCAAATAACTGGTGCATAATTTATATGCTTTAGTTTGAACCATGTAGGCTATCTTTATTTGATGCATTTGTGTTTTTAAATAATTATTCAATAGCATACATGTTTTATAAATGCATATATGAAATTAATTGTGAGAATATTCACTGAGCTAGTGAAGCTCATCCCTTTTCTCTATTTTCTCAGGTTCATATCCAAAAGGGAAGGGCAAAGCTTGATAGTTGTCAGTAGCCTTCCATCTCTTTGGAGTACATGTGAGCAGGGGATTTGAGCTATCTTGTGATTCTTTTGCTATTTTGGTTATATATATAACTATCATAGTGTAATAAAGTTTATCTATATATCACAGACGTGTTGATATGGTTTCATGTATATGACTATTTTGGGATGTAGATACTTGTTGATACCGGTGATTACACATATATATATATATATATATATATATATATATAATGTTGAACCACGTTGGAATTGATGGATTGTAGAAAATTTTATGGTTCAATTGTATGATGTCATATACAGGTTGTATTGTATTGGTATCGATGGTGTTTTAGGTAGAGGCTGAGTAAGGCCTTAGGTTTTGTCCTGGAATAACATTATTTGGGGTTTTGTGTCGGCCGTGACGTCACTCGGACAGAGGTCGCTACAATAATTTTCTTATTTAAATGTTCATTCTAAGTGTTTTGAGCATAAGAAAAGATGTAGGATATAGATTAAAGCTCATTTTCTTATAAAAATACTTAAACGTAGGGAATTTTAAATTTAGAAATTAAGCACTCATTTCCCTAAGAATATGATAGGTTTCTCTCAAAAGAAGATTTCAAATTGAAACTTGAAGACCCAAAAGGGTGAGTGACAAAAATGCTTCAAATCAAGTATATGTTTCTCAAAATCCAGGAAATCTCTAAGTATGATTTCTCTTAAGAATGAAAGATTAAAAGCTTCAGAAAGATGGAAAACTTGTAAAAAACTTTTCTTTTAAAATCATTTTTGAAGAAACTTGATTTTGTTTTGAAAATGAGGAGAACAAAATAAAAGTATAAGTTTCAAAATATTTTGCAAAAATTGTTCACAATGAGTCAAGACATGAATTTATAGAGATTTTAAAATTGAAAAAGTAAGAATCGTTGGTTTTGTACATAGAACCCCGTTTCTATTTGAAATACACTAGAAAACAACTCTTTGTTTTCTTCATGGAAACGTGTTTCTGTGGAAAAAACACATTTCTGTGTGAATTTTCAAAAATGCTCAAAAAGCGGAAAACGCATTTTTGTGTGTAATTCTAGAGAGCAGTATTATGAAAATTCTAGAGGAAACGCGTTTCTGTATGTCTGAGTGCAATTTTCCACTAAGTACAAATAAGAAATGCGTTTATCTTAAAAGAAACATGTTTCTGTTTTACACAGAAACATTAAACGTGTTTTCTCGATCAAATAAGTCTAAAAACACTTGAAAACATTGAATTTGATCAAATTGAAGTTCATGCAAATGTTAAACTCATTTTAGATGAAAGTCAAAATTTTGACTAAATCAAAAATCGATTTGACTTTGCAAAAACAAATGATTTAAAAGTATGATGCATGGATGTAATGATTTGGAAATAAATGAGCAATATGAAACAATAAAGATTACAACCTAGTTCTAATTATACTTGTAAGCACTCATCCTTTATCTTCGAGTCAACTCGTCGAAGCTTTTGAATTTGACTTTGACTTTGTTTGATCCACTTGAGTTGACTTGAGATCACTTGACTCTTGTATTGACATTTTGACTTATCCTTGGTGCTGAAATATGCTCAATTCAACCATTAACGTCATGGTTATATTGTTTGTTAGCATCAAAATACTTAGTAGAATTCTAAGTGAAAAATTACTTAGGTCAACAATTTATCCCTTTTTTTATGATGACAAACACAGTATAAACTTGATAAATAAACAATCAAATAATATTTATAGCATGATCATGATAGGATATGAAAAGCACAAATATCATGACATGTTTCGAAGCAATTCAAGATTGTTTATCAAGATTTTCAATATTTCTTTCCCTTTTGATATCATAAAAAAGGCTAAAAGAATCATCTAGTTTCCTATGGAGAAAGTTTTATGACTAAGACATCAAAACACAAGAGCTCTCCTTTTAAAAAAGAAACAGCGACTTCTCCTTAATCTATGCATTCAATACTCAAGAAGATTCATGATATACAATCAAGATGGCGCACACATGAATGCATAGTAGATACCACACCATAACAATAGCATGAGAATCAAGAAAGACTTTAAGCACATAGATAAATATAGTCATGATATGTATTAAAAAAGATTCAGTTCAAAAACATACATGGGCTAGCTCAAAAACATGATACCACTTGTTGTACACTCAACAACCGTTGATACTTCTGTGTGTCAAATGAATGTGACCTTTCGTGTCACATGACACATAAGCGTACCTTAGAGTAAATGCATAGCATAGCCAATGAGATGTACATGTAGATGCATATGTATAAGATGAAAATCTATGTTAGGCATTTAGACATGTATAAATAAGAGTGAGATTTTCTAAAATGGATTAGATTTACACATAATTTGAGCACAAGCAAATTCATCTCAAGATGATAGGCATAAACATGATCATAATTATAAGCATGACCTAAGTTGATATATGTTTCATCATATATATCAAAATAAGCATAAGCATGGGCATATACCAAACACATAGCATAAGAAAAGATTTCAAGATTTAAGCATGACCTGGTTATTTTGATTCTAATAAGATGCAAAAGATGGTTTGAATGCACGAGACATCCATTAGAAATCAATTGCCAAGACATTTGATACATATATGAATTAAAATTTAAACGATGTATCAATGTCATGAATAAACGGAAAGATGTGCCAAAATATATAATAATAGGCAAGGGCAATTTCTTTCCAATGAATTAAACATGAAAGAGTTTGAGTATGAGCATAGTCTAAGTTATAGATTCAAAGTGATGCATTTGAGAGATATTAATCATGTATCATGTATATGTGAATAATGTAGTACAAAAAAAATCATATGAAATTAAGTACATGCATGATCACAATCCCAAAAAGGATAGCATAAGTAAGAAAATTTTCAGATTTTAATTGTGGCTCAGGCATCAACTTTTCATATAGATACTAAAGATAGGAAAATAATTTGTAAGCATCTATGAAAAAATATAGGATTCTAATTGGTTAATATATAAAACAAAGCTTTAGCATTTTTCAACCAATAAAAATTCATGATCAAGAGAAATTGATTAAGAAAATCAAAATTTAGCTTTATCAATCAATCTTAAAATATATTTTCCTTATTATGATATAAAGCTCTAAGGAAAATATTTTAGAATGCAAGAGTATACCATTTAAAATGATTTTCTATATGAGCATGGTATGACACCAAATGACTATACTAGGCATCACAAATATGAGTTTCAAACAATGAAGAGCCTGGTTAGATTTTGTTTTGATCTCAAAAAATATGAATGTCATGCAAGTGATCAAAACAAATTTCAAACCATGAATATGATGAACATGAGCCAAATAGTAGTTCAAGTTATCAAGCATATGGGCAACATATTCAAATACTTATAGGCATTTAGACATTAGAATGTGAAGCACAATCCTATGACATGATATGTAAAGCAATATGATGGTCTATATAAGTTTTCATGAGAAGCATTCATATTGCAAACATTTATCACTCTTAAACATGGAAGCATATATAAAATAAAGTACAACATGCTTAGACCATATATGTCATAGAGTTGAGAATCTAATTAATATTCGACACATAGCATTACATCCAAACAAACCATTTCATTAATGTTCGAAAATAGTTTAAAATATAAAGCTCCTACATTAATGATATCATAGTCTCATAGAAATAGGCAATATAATAGGAAGATCATGAAGCAATGACCTATTTCAAGCTAAGAGAATCTAATTAGTATGACACCCAAACAAACCATTTCATTAATGTTCAAAAATAGTTTAAAATATAAAACTCATACATCAATGATATCATAGTCTCACATAAATAGGCAATATAATAGCAAGATCATGAAGTAAGGACCTATTTCAAGCTAAGAGAATCTAATTAGTATTCGACACATAGCATTACATCCAAACAAACCATTTCATTAATGTTCGAAAATAGTTTAAAATATAAAGCTTATACATCAATGATATCACAGTCTCATAGAAATAGGCAATATAATAGCAAGATCATGAAGCAAGGACTTGTTTCAAGCTAAAGAATGCAATATGATAGATGTCATATGTATACTCATTACACTCATATTGCAAACATTAGTTTATGATAAGATGAAAGATGTATAGTGTTGAGCATGTGAGATTCATTCAAGTAGAGCATGTAAGATCTAAGCCTTGTGAAAAAATTTATGACTTATGTGAAGGCTTGTGTGAATGGGTTGTTCTTAAAAAAGTAAGACATTTTAGATGAATAAGATTTAAAGGCACAAGTCTTATTCTTAAATAATAACAAATGATTTCTAGAGACACAAGATTTGATTCAAAATCAAGGTCTCTAAGAAGATCATTTTTAATTTCACCTTGTTTGATCCTTAATATGTATGTCTAATTATGCTCAAATGAAGGATCAACTTATCTTACCCTTAATAACATTTTTTCTATGATATACATCAAAATCATTGCAAAGCCTTAGGGTTATATAAGTAGAGTTTCCTTGGTTAGGACTTGATTTTTGAAGTCTTCTCATGATTTCTAAGAATTCTAAATTCTTAGATTCAGTTTGATCAACTCCAAGAAAGTGAATAAGGTAGTGAATGACAATGATTGATTAATATTTGAAACTATGCCACTTCAACTATTCAATATCTTATATATTCAAATGATGTAAATCATTTAAATCTAGAAATACAAGATAGATGAACTTGAAATGATAGTCATTAATTCTAGTCCAACTCCAAAAATAGGAGCATATGAACATATATAAGTAATTAAAATTTAATTTTAAGCAAGCTCATGTCATAATCAAATATTTTGACTATGTTCATAAAATCTCATAAATTACTAAATGGACGAAATTCCATAAATGAAGTCATGAAGCACAAACCATTTAGTATGAGCGCATAATTGTCATGAGCTAGTGAATGTACACGGTATATGCTTTTATAATAGTGAATATATATAATATAAACATGTTCACATGAGATACTGAAATAAATAGATGTAAATTTGACAAGTTCATACACTCAAGTTGCACAACTTGTATGCTTTGCATCAATCAATCATTGAACAATATAATTAAACATAAAACAAGGTTAATGTGAACAACACCTTTAGGCAAACATAGGTATAATAAGTCAATTTTTTATTGAGCCTAAAATGTTTCCAAATGTCACAAATAAGATATAAATTAACATATGTGACATAAAGATGTGGAAGATACCTAAAGTGATTAAGGCCTAAATGTCTAAGGCCACACGACTTAGCACATGGTTTAAAAATATAAATCTATGTGATTTGGTGAACCATAGCCTTAGATACTCATACTCTTTTACATTTTATAATTCTAGCATCTACGAGTAGCTCTCTAGGTACCTCTAAAAAAATTGAGAACACTTCAACCAAACAAGTTTTTTGAGAATTTTGGATTCAAAAACAAAAAATAGTTTTTATATCTTATACCAAACAGGGCCTTAGTTTTCTTTGAAAATTCAAGTTCAAAACTGGTTCTTTCAACTGTTTTGACTTAAATATATTTGAAATGAAGTAAATTAAGTAAAATTGAAGTTCAAAAACATTTTAAAACAAATTTTAACACTTTGATCAAAGTTTTGACTTTTCTAAAAATAGTTTGACTTTAAAAAACATTTTGCTTTAGAAAAACTCTTAAGTACATGGAAGACTTTGGTTAATTAGTCTAGCAAGGATTCTACAACCCTAAATTGATCTAAGCAATCACATCAAATACAAAAATAAATCTTGATGCTCTTTTGCTTTGATCATCTTCATGCATTGACTTTGACTTTGAATTTGACTTTAAAAATTAGTCGAGATATACAGAAACACTCAATCAAAGTGATTAGATATCTTGGAATGTTGTTTTTAATTATTAAAATACACAAGGTGGGGGTCATCAGACCAATAATAAGTAGGATCAATTATAGTGAATTTTGAAAAATTTTGATTGGGGAGATTAAGTAGTGGATATAGGCTTTGGAAGCAAAACCACTCTGAATCAATTTTGTTCATCTCTTTATATTTCCTATACTATCATTTTGATCGATTAAGTTTTAATTTGTGAAAGGTTGATTTTAAAAACCTACTAGTCCAACTCACTCCCCTCTTGGACTTAAATCTGGACCAACATAATATACATGATTCTTATCTTAGGGGTCAGAATTCCTCCATGGGGCGACCAACACCTCCGTCTTTCTTCTCATTTTTTTTTCCTTTTCTCTTCTTGGCTAATGTTCCTTTTTTTCCTTGAACATCCTTTTTCCCAACACTCAATTCTCGTGTTCATGTATTTCTTTGCTCGTACAAACACTCCTCATAGTTCTCTTGCAGGGATCTTGGTGAGAGACCACCAAAATCTTATAGTTTGGAACCCCGCCATTATAGTGATTAAAGCGACTCCATTAAAATATCCCTCCACTTTAGATGCTTCGTGTGTGAAACGCATAATGTATTTTTTCAATGGCTCGTTATTTTTTTGTGTTACTGATAAGAGATGTGTAGACGCTTTCCTCTTCCTTTGACCCCACAAACTAACTAATGAAGGACCAACCAAGTAGCTCGAAAGAGGCAATGGACTTGGTTATAACCCTTGGAACTAATCTAATGCAGGCCCCAGTAAAAGTATGATGGAAACCTAGGCAAAGTATGTGTGATCAAACGCCCCGTACAACCTCATCCACGATTGGTACTTCGTTAAGTGGTTGACAAGACCCTTCTTTCCATCGTATAACTCCTTTTGTGGAATATTTATCTCTTTCAATAGCAAGGCGTTTAAGATCCCGTCAATGAAAAGAAGCTCAATTTCTCCTATTATGTCATCTATTGTTGATTTGGGTTTAGAGTCTTTTGCCGCAATGGTAGTATGCGGGGAAGCTCCCAATCCAAGATGAGGTGACTCATGTTGTGGGAAGTGGTTGACAGTCCTTGCGATTCAACAAACCTCTTTCTATGTCTACCAACGTTGACATTTATCTTTACATATTTCTCAACTTCTCCTCCAGATCTTCACGCCCAGTTTCTCGACGGTTAGGCTCCTGCGAAAACTCGATTGTTGCTCGAAGTTTCTCAATAGCAATTGACTTTGCTCTTATTATGATGCGTGAGGTTCAACTAGCTCGACAATGCTCTCACTTTGGTACTCTCTCCGGGTTGGGGAATGTCCTCGTGATGGAGTGACATGCTAAGCTCGTTCAATCTGTTCCAACACGCTTGGCATCCAATAGAAATTCTCTACTACGGTTTCGATCCTTCTATCCATGCTTCTTAGTCGAAGCTGAGCAGTCTTGTATCTTGAAGTGACTTGAGGGTTCAAGCGAGGGCGGCCTCTACGAAGCTAGCGGACAATTTCTGGCTCTTTTTGGTTGGGGGTAGCATTGCTTTGACTAATGTTGACAGGGCAAGTGACTTGATTAGTCTTTTGTGATGAATGACGTCAAATGTTTTTACCAAAAATTTCACCCAGAGCAAAGGATGTGGAGGTCGTTAAAAAACGTGTAACTTGAACCTCTTCTTTCAAGGGCTTTTGACATGACTACCCTTAAAAAAAAATTCACAAATGCCATCCACACTGAAATAATGACCCATTTACCATAGTTTACTGTTCATTGCACAGTCAACGCGCCAAACAAGCGCCACGTCGGCGCCCAGGTGGCATTTTAAGGAAGACGTCTTTTCGAAAGACGCCTTCCTTTCATATTTTTTTTAAGTGAAGGGAAGACATCTTTTGAAAAGACGCATTCCCTTCACAATTTTTTTTTTTACTTGAAGGGAAGGCGTCTTTTCCAAAGACGCCTTCTCTTCAGGAATTTTTTTTTTTTAGAAGTGCAAGGAAAGAATACCTGAACAGCTCTTCCACCATCAAGGCAACCCACAGGAAGCAGATTAAAAGCTGATGTAGTTAAACCACACCTACAACCAAGGCATGTTCAATTGAGAACTGCACAGGACAGACCAGTACCAGATATTAAGATGACAAAACAATATAATACTTCACCAGCCTGCTATTACAAGGGGGTGGATTGAAACAGTTGCAGCATGCATGGATCTGCCAATTAATAACAGAAAATCAATTCAATTATTTGTAAGAAAGGCGCCACTTATAATTGCAAATGCAGCAAGATAGAGAAAAGAAACTATTAAGAACTGTAATTAGGAGAAATTATGAGGTAAAACATTTATTGTTGTTGCTCGAGAATGACTTTATAGAACTGAAAGCCCTAAATACCATTCAGATACAATTTAACATGAGCAGTGGCAAAAGTCCTAGAAATTTAAGCTAAAGGTGATCTACAGGTAGCAAGTAATACAAATGCAGAGCATAAAATGGGCAAGGACCATGCGAGCAGCATTCAATCCCACATGAGAGATCCACACCAAATCCAATGGGAATCTATCTACCCTTACGCTATGTGTAGACTGCCTTTACGCCCTTGACAATTGTTATGAAACATTTCATTATTTTATTTATATACAATATACGAGAAAAGGAGACATACGCATAACCAAGGATGGATCTACTGATGAGTCCAAGGAGCAGAGAACCTTGGAACAACATACTGGGCACCGACACCAGATCTGCAGTGGCATCTGGCTTTAACGATAGCAACAGGCCAACACAAAACATTGAGAAAGAAAGTGCAGCACCAGCAAAAGGGCCAGCAAGAGAGATGTCAACCTTAGTTCGTCGGTCAGGAAGAATAGATTTGAACTGCACTAAACAGTGAAAAATGAGCAATATGTAAGTGTAACATATGCAAACCAAACTTTCCAATTCCACAAGTTCACTTAAAAAAAAAAAAGATGAAGGGAAGGCGTCTTTTGCACTTCTAAAAAAAAAAAAATTCCTGAAGGGAAGGCGTCTTTTCAAAAGACGCATTCCCTTGCACTTCTAAAAAAAAAATTCCTGAAGGGAATGCGTCTTTTGAAAAGACGCATTCCCTTCACGTTAAAAAAATTTTTGTGAAGACGCCTTCCCTTGCACTTCTAAAAAAAAAATTCATGAAAGGAATGCGTCTTTTCAAAAGACGCCTTTCCTTCAAGTAAAAAAAAAAAAATTGTGAAGGGAAGACGTCTTTTCAAAAGATGCCTTCCCTTCACTTAAAAAAAATATGAAAGGAAAGCGTCTTTTCAAAAGACGCATTCCTTAAAATGCCGCCTGGGCGCCGACGTGGCGCTTGTTTGGTGCGCTGACTGTGCAATGAACAGTAAACTATGACAAATGGGTCATTTATTTCTGTATGGATGGCATTTTTGAAATTTTTTTTTTAAGGGTAATCATGTCAAAAGCCCCTTCTTTCAAAGTCTATTGGGTTTAGGGATTCAATTGAAATGAATAGGGTTAAAAAAATTTCAACTGGCCTAAATTAGGTTGGGGGGTAGTATTTTGCCATAACTCCTTCTAACCTATCCCGTGAACAACCCTTATTTAGAGAAAGTGAAGAAATTATAAGATTTGTGTAGAAAGGGCGCTTGAGTAACGTGTTCCGTACGGCAACACTTGATTAAATAACACTTGCTACGAATTCAAACCATTTCCGCACACTCTTTTTCGCAAATTTCACGCTCTTCTTTCTTCTTCTTCTTCAATGGGCGCATTGGGTGGTAGTAATGGCGGGCTCTGGTGGAACTTCTCTTCTAAAGACCACGATTACGATTCCTTTAGAAGAAAAAGAAGAAGAAGAAGATCACAACCCTCCGATTCTTCGGCACATGGTGGTGGTGGAAGCGGAACATCTAATAGCAATAATTCTGGTAACTTCAATTTCCCAGTGAAGCAGGCCGCCGCGGCAGCTTCTCTCTGTCTTGCAGGCGACACCATTGCCCAATTCGGCTCCCGATGGATCGCTCTTAATCGACCCAGCTCCAACCACAAGGTCAGAATTGCGACAGAACATTTTAGTCAGTTTGCTTGCTAATTTTAATGGGTATTTTGTATGTTTATTGGGACATTTTTACTTACTATGAATATGGTGGATTGCCCTTTAATTTTAGAGATGCATGCAATTGTGCAGTACTAATTTATGATGTTTTCAAGTTTAAATGACAAAGGGTTGTCTGAATTGTGTGTAAAGGTAGATTAATTTTTTGCAGGTTTGTTTGGCTCTTACCCTTAAAAGTAGCAGTCTTTCGAAAATTTTAAAGCAAAAGATACAACCACTCGATATTGATTTGATACCAGAGTGGTTGCTCTTGTTATGTACTGTAAGAAATGAGGAGTTTTGGGCTTGATTAATGAGGAGAATGTAATTTTATTGGAGAATGTAATTTTATTGGAGTCTAATAAGATGCATGGGAAAATGCCTCAAGAGCTGTTTTTGAATCTTTTGAGTCTAGGATATGAGATAGAATCGGTCTCAAAAGAGAGCACTCTTAGGAGTTTGTTTTTTTTATTTTTAAAGGTTTTGCTAGGACCCAAATATTTTCTGTTATACCAAAACCAAGCGACTTTTTTTTTTCTTCATCAAAAGAAGAGCTTTTGGATGTGAACTAGCAAGGTATTTTAATATATTGGGAGACAATAAAGGACAAAGATAAGACTTGGGAACATTATGGTGCAGTGCATGGTGATAATTCGTATGTACAAATCCAATATCATAATAACTATTGGGGTATCTTGGTTGCTGTCCTTAGAATGAAATATCATCTAGCCTGTATGAAATAAGAATGTTATTGCATGCACCAAAATCCTGTGGCAAGTTTGTTTGTTATTTGAAGTGCATTTTGAATGAGGAAGTTCAAAATGGAGAGTTGACATGCATTTTGAATGAGAATTTCCAAAATTGAGAGATGATGTGGATGCCATTCTGATAGACTGATACAAATGAAGTTATTCTGAATGATTAAGATGAAAAGAGATTCAAATAGATGGTAGGAAAGGGCAAAGAAAGATGGAAGATTGTTTTACAAAAAAAAAAAAAAAAAAAACTATGAATCCTCACGAGGTAGATAGAGAAAGTGGTGCCATGCAAAATTTGGTGGCCTATTCTTCTTTTGTTTTATTTTTTTCTTGAGCATTGTAGATGGTTCAATACTGGAATTTTAAAAGGTGGGATTCAGAGGAGTTCACGTTTAACTAGAACAAGCAACATTTAGTTATAATCACTGTTCCCTGCTACTGACAATTGTGCTCAATAAGGAGAAGGCTAGAAGTCATTAATCTACTAGAGAAAAGAAGATCTGAATTTTTTCATTGATGTCAATAGCTTGAAGTTACATCTATTTATTGTGATTGAACAAAAAGAAAAGAAAGAAAAAGAACATTTTATACCTAAACTACGAAGATAATTGACAAGGACTAAATGACTAATTATCGGATACATATTTAGGTAGCGTTTGACAACTCTATTTTTTTTAGCTCTAAAACAATTAGCTCTACTTTTATAAGAGCTTATTTTAAACATGTTGTTTGGTAATCCAACTTCTTATTTTAGTTTTGTTTCAAAGATAAAATGTTTTTATTTAAAATCTCAACTTCTTACTATAAAAATAGTTGGTTTATTTTATCTAAAATATTTTTATTTTATTTGTGGGTTATTTATATATATAAGATTAATAATTAAATTCAAGTTAAAATGATTATTTATTATATAATAATTATATTAAGTATTGATTAGGCTTTATAATAATATATTTTTAATTAATAATAAAATTATTTATCTATGACATAATTTTTATTTAAATATATTTAAATTTTAATTCATTTATTTAATTATATGATAGTTTTATTTATTTATGTATTGGTTATTTATTCATTATCTCGTATTTTTTATTTAGATATTTATAATTCATTATTTTTTACTAATTTAAAATATTTATTTTTCAAAAAATATTAAAATATTATCGTTTACCTTTATAAAAAATAAAAAATAAAAAATAAATGTTATATTTGTGATTATATGCCATACTTGGTTAAATAAAAAATTATTTTGTATTAATTATCACTTGCTATATGAAAAATTATTTCGTATAGGTGATTAATGCAAATTTGATAAGCTATAAATCATTCCTAATATAGGTAGTTCATCATCTACTACAAGTAGAGGATGAACCTCTACCAAATAAAAAAAAGGCAAAGTTTTTTTACTTTTTCAAATAGAGATTTAACCTCTATTTTTGATAAACCTCTACTTTTTTTAGAGTTTTGAATCTGAAAAATGATTTCGTAGATCTTTAATCCATTGATTCTAAGGAATACTGGAGGAAGAGACAATCGAAGAATTAAACCTCAGGAAAATTGTGATTTTTTTTCTAAAAAAACTAAAGTGTACCGTTTTGCCTTAGGGCTTACAATGATTTATATACTCCTAACACACTAATTTTCTAATTTAATAAAAATACTAATTTCCTAATTCAACAAAAATACTAGTTTTCTAATTTAATAAAAATACTAAAAATAAAATTACTAAAAATAGTAAATTTACCAAAAATAGTAAATTTACCAAAAATAGTAACTTTACTAAAATTAGTAAAATTTCTTAAAATATGAAAATATTAATTTGAGATCTCTACAAGCTCCAACTCTTATCACATTGCATCAACTTCCTTGAATTAATTCTAAATTTTAAGGAATTGAAGTTTGGGGCAAATTTTAATTTTCGATCCTTGGTTTTTGTGATTGATTTATAGATGAACTATGTTCTATCTTTAGAAAAGGAGTAGTGCCACCATCGACAAGAGAGAAACCAAGGCATAGATCGGAGTAGCAACATGCCACCAGTTGCATTTGAGGAAGATTAATCATATCAATAACGGTCTTGTGGGAGATGTGATAGAGACTAGGGAATTGAAGTAAGAGTCTAAAATATAAAGTTTTATGAGTTGGATGATAGGTCCAAGTTGGCTTTGTAATAGGGTAAGTTCTAATAATATAAGAACTCTAAAAATTGAAGTTATTTAGTCTTTAGAAGAAGTTAGCTTAAAATAGTGTTCGAGTTGTTAAATGTTAGTTGGTTACTAGGAAAAAGAAACTCACACTCATGAAATGCTCATTAAGCTCAGATTCTCAAGTATTAATTAACAAAAGTATCTTTGAGTTCTCCAAGTAACCATTGTTATACATGGAAGGAAAAGGCTATCGTGAAAAAATACTAGTGTGGTGCTGGCAAAAAACCTTTGGTGCTTAAGTAGGTTATTTATAGAGAGTAGTAGTATGATTAGAGTACATAGTTGATTGTGCATCTAGACGAGGGTGCATCTAGTTGTTTACTTATCTAAGGTCCCCACCTACCACACTTGTGGGTGATATGGACCCTGCACTCACTTGTCCTCTCCTAATTACTATTCATGACTAAGAGTTGTGCAAAACTATTACTATGACGTAGTCTCCTTATACGCTCATCATATATAAGGATTGTTATGAGAGTGTGTGTGTGTGTGAGAGAGAGAGAGAGAGAGAGAGGGAGGGGGGAAGAGGGGGGGGGGGGGGGGGGGGGGGGGGCTAACAGTAGGTTATCCAAAGGCTATGGGTTGGGTGATTGGATTAGAGGTTGGGTAATCTTGTATCTGTAGTGGGATATGGTTAATAGTGTTTGTATTGTACAGTTCCTTCATATTTTTCACACATATATATATATATACATCTATATCTTTATAGTTTCCTTTAAAAAAATAAAATAAAAATAAGGCTAGCAATCAACAGTAGCCATCCAATCAAGCGTTTTCAGCTCGCACACAACCAATAGTAGGTACAAGAGAATGTTACAAGCAATGGTAGCACTTCCTTAACACTGGGTTCTGCACTCAATAGCAGCAGTCATGACAAGGTCTTCAAACTTGTGCAATCAATAGTAGAATTGACTTATCATAGTGTTGTGGATCTTGCGGTAAGAGTCATGGCTCACAATAACGGTTTTTAACACCCCTGAAATCACCAACAGATAGAATAACAAGGCTCTTCCATCAGTAATAGCTGTCATGAAGGCTCTTTAAAAGTTGGACCATGTGAACCAAATTTTGGATTGCAACATCATGCGAGGAGGGTTGAGGTGGTTTTTAGCCCTTTTAGAACATCAACAACTAGCCAACATAAGTTCCTTGAGCCATAGGGTAGAATTGATGAAAAGAAACATAAGGCATTGCATTTCAATCATTTTCAGTTTTTCTTGTATTTCCTAGTATCACCAACGGTGTACTGCTATACTTAGGATCACTGAGACAAATATGGAAACATGGTGAAAGAAAACTAAGTAAAGTCTAGACAAATGGTCGTGGCATTGCTGCCTAAAGTCAACATTATATAAAAAAATCAAAATGGCTGATGATCTACGCGGCACATCTTAACCAATCACAATTCAATAATAGTTGATGAAAGAAATAAGAGAATAAACTGGCAGATCTACCAGTCACTAAAGTCAATAGACAAGAAAAGAGAATAAGAGGAAAAAAGATTTTCTCTAGTAGGGTTCAATTCCAAAAAAGGAGTTATATTACCTTAGCGAAATGTCATCATGTAATAGTATTCTTTGAGCCTATTTAAGGTTCATAATCCTTCCTTTCATGTTAACCAATATTTTTTTTATATTTTTTCTATTTTCCCATGTAGTTGGGGCTTTGGTGAGTTGTATATTTGGTAAGCATTTAAATTTTTTTTAATTCACATGCATGCGTTGTCTTATAAAGTTTTCTGCTGTAATGCCTTTTAATCCCCATTCTCCAGTCCAGCTTTCAGATAATTTGACCTCCTTTTAATATGTTGAGTTTTAGGATATCGTATCATCTCTTCTGTCAAACCATGACTGGCTACGATCCACTCGGATGGCTTCCTATGGTTTCCTTCTTTATGGCCCTGGATCTTATGCATGGTATCAGTATCTGGATCATTCTTTGCCTAAGCACACAGTAAAGAACATGTTACTTAAGGTATGTTGCTGTTTTTTTTTTTTTTTATTCATCCCATTTGTTTACTTGAAGAGTTTCTGAGCTGCTAACGCAAATCTTTTGAGAAGTAAACATCTCTTATGTGCTGCAGCTTCATTCTTGTTTTTGCAGGTTCTTCTAAATCAGATTGTGCTGGGTCCATGTGTAATTGCTGTTGTTTTTGCATGGAATGACCTTTGGAAAGGAAATCTTTCAAAACTTCCAACAAAATACAAGAAAGACGCGCTTCCTACATTATTATATGGTAATATCCCAATCCTGTTTTTAGCATTAATTGGATCCATGATTTTTGCTCTTCAATTCTTTTCTCGTCCTTTTGCAGGATTTAGGTTTTGGATACCTGCTAGCATGCTGAATTTCTGGTACATCTTTTGTCCTTCTCCTATTAAGGTTTATCTAATTTAAGCCTAAGGAAAGTTTTTATATACTGGCTCTATAGTTTCAAAATTGGTATACCAATGTCCGTAGGTTCTTAGAACGAATAATTAGTCCTATGAGAGTGGTCTAGAATGTGTCACCATCACTTCTAATAAACCAAAAGCATCCTAAATCCAGATCTTAGCTAGAAGGCACCCTTTTTACAGAGATGTGGATCTGAGAAAGTTCGTCCAGGCTGAGTCAGTTACGGAAGTATTTCATATTTGTGCACGATAAAAGAATTTGACAAATTTTTGAAGTCATGGAGGCCTTTACCTTGGAGCATCATGTTCAGGCTCCACAAAAAACACCTGAAGCTTTAAGAAGAGGCCCAATAAAAGCTTTGGCCTTCTAAAAAATCATTGAAAAGTATATGCCTAAAAGAAAGTGCATGCTTTTTCCACCTTTTGACTAAAAGGCTAAAATGACTACATAAACTACAATTGCAATCCAAACTACATCACTTCAATAGTTTTGGATTACCTTGAAGTGTGTGATTTGAGACAATCCAAAAGTGTCGAGGTCATGTAGTTTAGATTATTATAGTTTGTGTTGTAGTCACTGCATCATTTTCCTTTGACTAAGGCATATGGCATGCCTTGTATGGTATGCTTTATTTATTTGCTTCCTATGTTTTTATCATAACATGATAGACCTTGTAGTTGGAAAGTTTCCCTCTTATGACCATGGTTAAAAAATTCTCCGAAATTCGGCGAACTTCCACGAATTATTTCCCTTTTTTTTACCATCAAAGTGCGAAATGGATGTAAAATAAAAAATGCAAAAACTCGATAAAATTCGACAAAATTTAATAAAATTTCTATTTTTCAATTCAAAAATGCAAAAATTCGATAAAATTCGACAAAGAAGTAAAAAAATGTTATTTCATCAATATAAAACAAAAAAAATATCAATAATTATGTATTATTTTCAATTTCATCAGCCAACATAGCAATATAAATTTTAAAAAATAATTTAATAAACTAACAAATTATGTAGTTTACAGGATATTCTTTACCAAAAAGAGAGGAAAAGAAGCAAAAAAAAAAAAGTTGAAATAAGATAAAAACAAAAAAATAAATTAAAAGAGTTCTCAAAGCCATCTTCTTTTAGTTAATTCTTATAAAACAAGATTAAAAAATAATACATTTAAATAATAAATTAATAAATTAAACATGATAGAATTCAAACTAGTAAAATATATGAATGAGAAGCAAGCCACCAAAAAATTAAATATCAAAACAAAGAAAATGAATTAAGACCAATAGCCACCATTTCAAATTCATCGACCCACTTAAAAAGATTAATTTTGTTAGGTCACTTATTGATATTTTTATGTATTAAAAGTGTTTATTTATATTAATTTTTTAGCTTATACTACAATAAATCTAGATATTTAAGCATATATAAAAAAATTCTCTTAACTTATCTAATTTAGCGAATCTTTACAAAAATTCTCCATGTCGAATTAAACTTCTCCGAATTAATTTTAATTTTCAAGTGACCGAAATGAAGTCGAAATCGAATTTACAAGTAAATAATATAAAATTTATAACATGTACGATGTGCGTTAAACATTGTTAATGTAAAAGCACATGTTTCAAACCATTATATTTATACTTTTATATGTGAAAAGTATCTATTTATGTTTGTTTTCATCATTTCTAATAGTAATTATGCATAGTTTAACATCTATATAGAAATTCTTTAAACTTCTCTAAGTTGACGAATTTTTACAATAATTCTCCAAGACTTCTCGAACTTCCCTGAATTAATTCTGATTTTTAAAGGTCGAAGTGTAGGGTGAAGTCGAAGTTTCGAACCTTGTTTATGACATATGAAAGTTTAGACGATGTGGATATTATAGACCTAGTAATGCATATATCAATACGAACTATTCAAATAAACCTCAAATAAGATGAAAAATAATATCTCGATATATTGGCTAATTGAGTTTTTGTATTTTTGATAGTGTAAGTCTTTTGTAAAGCTCTATTAGTTCAATAGTGAAGCTTGTAGATAATTAAACAATGCAAAGTAAAACAACATAAAATCATCCATTGCACAGTTATTAACATGGAAAACCTCATTGGAGACAAAAATTATAGATCTCAGACTTACAACCATACCAACAATTTGTCGACACTCCAATCCTTAGTGATACTGGGTTGAACCGTTGATAGTGTGTACACCTTGTCCTCCTAGACTCACCCACAACGCAATCTCTTTTGAATATCTCACTACATTGGATCACTTTCTGGGCTTCTCAACTCGCACATATCACAATAGCAATAATTATTAAAAAAAACTTGGGCCAGATAGGGCACAACACAACCATTAAAGAACTCACTGAAGTTTGAGTGATGATGTGAAAGTGAAGAACCAAGTGCAAATTACGCCTATTTATTGGCCAAGGTTTGGGTTGTGTTCGAACCAACTTTTATGGCAAAAAATGAGTGTTTTGAGCCCACTGCAAGAAACAGGTAGAATAAGTGCTAGAATTTTGGGGTGCATTTGTTGTAAAACAGGGCACAATTGAATATGCTCTGATGGCATTTCAATGTGTTCTAGTCCGATGTGCACAAAAAAAAAATAAAAATAAAAAAACCTATTAGACTTTTGCGGCATGTTTGTTGGAAATTGGGAGTGTGTTTGAACACATTTGGACTGTGACGACCCTAGTTTTCACTCAAGAAAACATCGAGCCGCCTGGACTAATACCCTCTCCAATAGAGTACTAGTAACCCTCAGCCTTTTCTCAAATCATCCAATCCATACATAATCATCCATGAATAAGTCACACAAGGCATGATAAAACACAAAACAAAGATAGTCAACCAAAGTGCGGAATATTATGAAAATTAAGTCAAGTAAAAATATTGTTATTAAAGTCGTCCATGTCCAAATAAAATTCAGTTTCATCTAAAAGAGAAGACAACTCCTAAAGAGTAGCTTGATGCCTCCCACTTCATCTCATCACTCACCAATAAAAACGATGGAGTCAATGTGCAGGAGAGAAAATCAGCAGGCAATACCTTTGCCCTTATCAAGAGCACTACTGGATCTTGAAAAATAGAAAAGTAGAGTGAGCTAATAGCCCAGTGAGATGATTTCGCATATCTACCATCACATGCTCACCAATAGATTCAAACTGTGCACACATTAACAAACATGTATTCTTAACATACATATCCACATGTGCAAGTTGGAAGATTGATGAATAATTAAAATACATGTCATTTGCAATAAATCCATCATTTAAAACCATTTCAAATACCAGTCATATAACACAGACTTGTACGTGTAGCCATGTTTAAGGTTTCCTCATCACCTCTACCTATGTACTCATTCATTAAGCCTATGCTATGTGACTTTGCCGGGTTTACTTTCCGATGGTTGGTTGCCGTGGGAGTCAATTAGATGTCTAGCCTACAACGTCTTTGCCGTGAGGGTATATTGTATCAATGGGAGTCTCTTAGACGTCCAGCCTATGACGTCTCTCCCTCTAGACCATTCTCTCTCCCCTAGGCCCTCACATATATTCATTATGTATCTACCAACCTCCCTTCAACCAACCACATGGAACACCCATGAATTGTGCAATAATGTATGCTATGCAATGCTATCATGACATAATGAGCATTCCACCTACACATGTTCATGCTAAATCATTAAAAGCATGCAAGCATACTATAAGAGGTATAGGCATGGGAAACATGATAATCATCTCCCAAGCATGCTTTCTAGACCAAATAAGCATAGACATAGATATTCATTTAAATGGCATAGGAGCATAGTTAATGAACAAAATATCCCTTAGAAGACATAAGAGCATGAAATATAAGTCAGGACATTCCATAAGCATGTAAACTTACCCACATACATAGAACTAATTCATTTTCCATCATGACATGCTATTATCATTCTCATACAAGTGCGTAAATTCATATACTCACATCTCATGCTAGAAACATTCTACATGATGTATATAAGCATAAATCATGAGATAAAACCACTTTTATAGCTATGATAATATGCATATGATGGGAGAATGAAATTTACTCACAATGATACTGTTACTAAACTAGTTTCCCTGTCTCGGGAACCTTCACCTCACTTGCCGGTGCTCATTGCCTAACAATAGCAAAACATACTACGCTTAATCACATTCCAACATAACAGATCCAAATAATATTAAACACTAGTTCATCCTTCATTTAATTCATGAGATTGATTCATCTCATCTCATCATGTCCATACAAGGGTTTGATTCCCATACCCTATATTATTGGCCATAACTAGGCTAATTCGAGTGTTTCTAGTCTAAGCACCCAACAATCTTGATTCTAAGTTCAATTCATAATAATAAACCTAAGCATAAATGCATCCAAACTAGTTAATACACATATTTAAGTCTCATGTGATTCCTAGCACATCTTCCATGATTTCTTCGAGAGCTAGATACCTCTCAAAATCACGGGAAAGGGTCTCTTCCATCATTATTTCATCTTAAAATAACCAAGATCTTCAAGGAAACATCAATAGAAAACACATATCTAAAATCTATCAAAATCCCCTTGTTCCAAATAAAACTCCCATGTTCATCAAAATCACCTTAATCTCATCATTTTTGCTCAAAACATGTTTAAATCATCAAAAAACCTTTAAAAACTCCATTAAAGACCTAAGAGACCCATTTAAACTTGAAAACCCAACAGGAGCAAAATGACTTGTTGAAGAAGAAACCCAAAATCAAAGGACCCACCAAGGAAAATGAGAGATTATACCTTCAATCTCTTAGATTTGGTGTTTAGAAGCTCTAAATCACCCTTTGGAGTCACTTTGAAGCTCCTTTGGATCACCCAAGAACACCCCCAATTCATCCCTCAAAGGTTCTCCCCTTTAAAGAATGTTAGAAAAGACAAAAATGAGAGCAAAATCAAGTTTATATAGGACTACGGACCTGGAAACTCGTTTCCAAAACCCCGAAACGCATTTCTGGGGAAAAACCATAAATTTGCTCTCTAGTGGTGGAGGGGAAACACATTTCTATAGTGAAACGCGTCCCCACTATGCAAACACGTTTTCCTTACGTCGAAATGCGTTTCCTCCTTGGGACACACATTTCTCACTTCGGGAACGCGTTTCTCCTCCCACTTCTCGGGTTTTTTGCATGTTTTCGTTTTCGTTTTCGTTTTTGTAGTTTTCGAGTCTTGATACTTTATGGATGGTGTTTGACACTAAAATTTGGTTTTTTAAGGTTCTAAATACCTCATTTTAAGATTCATTTAAGTCCTCCAATGGACCCTGCTCGAATGGGACCTAAAAGTGTGAAGAATTTGAATTTTGAATTATAACTTTGTTGCTCACTAAAAATCCACTCTGGTTTGAACCAAGTCCAAATTGACCTTTAGATTATCTTGAAGGTCGATTTGGCCTTAAGATCAAAGGACTTGATTGAAGCACATTTGATCAATGAAGAAAATTTACCTATGTACGCAAGGTCATGGAACAAACAATCTTGGGTCTAACAATACATTTGCTCAGCAATCCTTATCAAATTAATCCCATCTTTTCTTATAGCTTCACTGGTGCAATTTTTGACTTCTTGTATCTTGCTTCCATCTATTTTTTTGTTTCCTCATGTTTACATTTTTCTTTCAATATAGGAGTGATTCATCTACTTTAGTTCTTAAAGAGGGATTTTCTTTTCTAGATTTTCCTTAAAAGTATTTTTTACCTAAACCTGTCACATCAAGAGCTGTCCGTTTCTTAGGGTTCAAATTTTGATAAGTTGGAAATATTTACAGCTGATGCAGTCATTTTTAATATGATTTTTTATCCGGTTACTTTTGGAATTTCCTTATTTGCCTTTGCCATTTGCTTATTTAGTGTAATATTTGACTATTATCTACTTTTTTAAGAAAAGATGTGTGCTTGTGGGGTTACCCCTTAAATAAAAAGGGCAGCCCTCTACATGAAACTCCTGCTTATGCGGGGTTCCTGGGGAAGGGTCGAACCATATTTGGTTCTATTGTACTAAGCCTTACCTTGCTTCACAAGAGGTTGTTTCCACAACTTGAACTTGTGACCATAGGTCACACAACAACAATGCTAACCCTTGCGTCAAGGCTCCCAAATCATAGTTTGGTTTAGTTTGGGTTTGAGCCAAATCATAAACCAAACCAAGTACTCACTTTTAAAATTTGACAAACTAAAAATAAACCAATGTACACGCTAAATGTGAACTGAAAAAAAAGAAAAAAAAGAAAAGAAAAAAAAAACAGTTATCATTTTGAACTTCTTGAATTGTTTGGTTTGGAATGATATGGTTTAGTTCAGATTGAATTTCAATCTAACAACTAGAGTTTTATAATATCATTTTTCTTATAAATATATAAAACTCTGATTAAAGTATTAAATTAGGTAATTTATCATTTGGCTCCTCTTCAGTTTGAATTGGTTTTTGAGTAGTCAATTCTAATGACATAGGATTTTAAAAGTTATATTATTCGTGTATGCTTTTAGATTTTACTTTCATGAAGTTCATAAGTGAAACTGATATCAATTTTTGTTAGAAATTTATTTGAGTGTGGTGATGTGTCAAAAATCAATTTCAGAATTGAGTGTAATCAATTTCTTAGTTTGAGTGAGTTTGTGTTTATGAAAACGATTTCAAGGATTGATGAAGTTGATTTCTTTGTGGGTTTTTGTGAATAATATAAAAGAGTTTAAGATCTCAAAGTTGTGGAGATGTTTTTGTGATTTGACAAACTTGCAATCAAGAATGTTCTCCAATATTTTCTTTTTGAACAAGAAAGTTGTGATATATAGAAGAAACATTCTGAGTTGTTTTGCTTTGAAAACAAGAAAACAACTATACACAGGATCTGACGCTGTTGAATCTAAAAGAGTTGATGTAGTCCGGTGGATAAATTATTTTTTGTAGAACAATCTGAATATAATGCATTGATTTACCTTGAGCTAGTTAAAAGGATGGATGTTCCCTTATTTTGAAGTTTTACCCATTAAAATTCTGTGTTGTGAATGCTTGTGAATTTGATCTTATGAAAATTTGAGAATCTGATTCATGGATCGCTCGGGTCGAGAAATAATAAGAGGATCGAACCATTTCTTCCGACTCTTTTTCAAATTTGAGAAATGTTGGTCGATTGTATATTTCATTATGGTTCTATGATTCAAAGTATCATTTCTTATTTGATCCCTTTGAATTCCATATTTGAAGTTGTGATCGGATCTCGAGATTTACTACATTTGGATTCTATGAACTTGCTAGTCAATTCAAATACATGAACTGAAATATTCAGTTTGTCAAATTCCCAAACTGAAACCAACCAAACTTTGTAAAAACCAAACCAATGAGCTTGGTTCTGTTCTGTTTTAATCCAACCTATGAACATCCCTACTCTTTGTCCCTTTAGCAATTAGTGCATAATCCATATGGTATATATTTTACAGATAGGTATCATTGGAGCTGTTCATTTAATTAAACCTTGTTTGGTTGGGGATGGTAGTTTGGGTGTTAAGAGATTGCATATCTAACCTCTAAAAATAAATGATCAACAATGGGGGTAAGAAGCATCGTCTTTGTTATCCAAGAACACAGCCTTTCATTTTTCTTTCTTTCTTCTTTCAATCAGTAATTTTAGAAGCTAATTCTCCTCATACAGCCCACCTGAAAGAATCGAAACACCTTTAAATAGTGGTAAAAGATTTTGAAACCCACAGATACCATTGGATCTGGTCATTTCAAGAACCTTATTTTGTCATGTTAGTGTGTTTTTATGTTTGAAAAATAAAATAAATAATTCTCTTGTCAAGTGGGAGGAGCTGACTCAACATAGGATGATACCCATCCAACATTATTTGGAGAGTGCCTCAAGGCACCCAATCATCCAAAGGTCCCAATATGACTGATTAGATTTCAAAATCCAATCAGTTTTAAAGCCCCCCTCCCCACCGAAAAAAAAGAAAGAATAACTTTTTTTTTCGTCTCTGCAAAAAACTTTAAAGAGATTATGAGTAATTGGTAAGAGTTAACAATAGGTTATTATGTGGATATTTCAACCTACATAATATGGTGATAAACTAAACCTTCATGCATAAAATTTTTCTCCAACATGAAGATGGATGCCACAAGAACCATCATGGAATCGGGAATTCTGCAAACAGAAGCGCTTTCCAGGTTAAAGTGTATACATGACATTTTGTGGAATTCGGTATTTAACAAGAGGCAGTTCTTGATTCTTGAGTCATTGGTAGGTCTATATTCACAAGATACAAGGGCAGCAAGGATCAGAAGCTGTTCGTGTTCTCTGTTACCATAAGAAGATTGCTCCAATGAGGATCACTGTTTATATCAGGATGACAAAGCTAGTGAACATTAATCCAAAGGGCATTTGGGATACAAAGTTGTGATCTCAAAGGAATGATTATACAGAGACTAAACCCTAATATTTGATCTTGAACATAAACCAGACCCAAGTATGTTGGACACATGTTTGTTAGAAGGGCAGGCAGGCCTAGGCACAATGGTTTCTTCTTTTTAACCTGGAGGTTATGCATTTAAATTCCAAAACCGCCTCTGCACAAGACAGGTGTAAGGCAACATGCATTGACCCTTCCCTAGACCTCACAATAACAGAAGCCTCTTGCATTGAATGCGTCCTTTTATTTATGTTTGTTGGTTTCACTTAACATTAGTTTCTAGAGAAAAAAGTCGCTTTATGTTTTTCTTATGCTTTACTCTTTATCATTTTGGATTCAGTATGAAATAACTTGATCTTGCACTCGGTCTTTTTGACATGTTTATAGGGTGATTCCTCTTCAAGCCCGTGTAGCGTTCATGTCAACTTGCTCCATTTTCTGGAACTTCTATTTGTCATCAACCATGAGCAAGTAATATGGAGACCTAAACTGAAATTCCTTGCTACTGTACCTTATTGTACAAGTGGAATCAGATGCCTTCACCAGTTGAAGAAAAAGTGGAGATGATCTGAAGCCAATTTTTGGGAGATCGTCACATTTTTTCTTCCATCTATATTTTTTGGGACCGTACTTGCTGTTGAGTTTCTGAATTATTTGATGTCACTGCATGCTTCTTGTAGATCATCCAACAATGTAATCTCTTGCTACACCTTGTATATGATAGACCATAGTAGAAGTCTTTAAAAATGATGTCTGAAAGTTTTATTTTCTTCATCAAGATGCTGCAGTGTCCCTAATATAAACGGGTTGGTTTGATGCCAGTAATATTTTCAATGTTGTCAAGAAAGCATTATTCACAATATGTATTAATCTGTTAGTATGTTACAATTTAAATTGCCCTTTCAATCACCCATTTTATGTAATTTTAGTTCACTAAAAAACTGATTTAGAAGTTCTATTAAACTCCATAATTATTTTTTATTTATATTTATTATTTGACCTCAAAAAGCACACTTATTTCCTTCTCAATGCTTAACCAATAACTTAAAATAAGTTAAAAATAAATTAAGGGTTAATTAAATATTTTTATAATTAAATAGTGTTCTTCAAGAAATAAATTTGTCAAACTGATTTAAAAGTTTTATTAAATTCCACAAAAAATTAAGGAGGTTTCTGAAAAATCATGTTTGATTTTTTTTTTTAAAGTACGAGGACATAATTTAAGCCATTTGAGTCACTTTTAAAAAATAATTATAATTCAAACTGTTGGTACTACATAAAAACAAGTCTTAAGGATTACTATGCATTAAAAATTATTATACTATGTATATCTACTATCTGACCTCAAAAATATACTTACCATCCGGCCAACACTTAATCAATAATTTAAAATAAGTTAAAAATAAACTAAGGGTCAATTTAATATTTTTATAATTAAATAGTGTTCTTCAATATTTTAGAAAAACTAATTTAAAAGTTTTATTAAATTTCACATAAATTTGAGATGTCTAAGATCATGTTTCGTTACCAAAAAAAATAAAAAAAAATAAAATACTATAGATATAATCTAAGTCATTTGAGTCACGTTTGAAAAATAATCCTAATTCATACCATTGCTTCAATACTTATGTCAAACCAACAAGTTGTTTTTGGACCGTATCTCCCAAACCGTGACTCGAAATCCATTTTCATATATATTTCCTAAAAGTTGACACAAAAACCTGTCTAAAGAGTATCTACTAGCTCAAATCAAATATCTATTGAATTTTTAGTGAAATTCTAAACATGAATCTTTTGCATGGGTCATACGAAATCATGAATCTCACACTAAAAAAATATTCATTCAACCAAAGTACATCAAACAAATCCATAAATCATCAATAATACACACTAGAATCTTGTAAAAAAAAAAGACAAAATTTCATGTTCTTCAAATGCATATCCACACATAAAATGTATATCTGCACCAATGTACCTAAAAAGTTAAGATATATATTGCAATACACTACGTGACAACTCATTTGGAAAATAAACTGCAAGATGCCTTAGAAATCATTCACCAAAATGCTCAAGCGAAGATTTTCTTTATTTGATCTAGATTTCACCGATGCACACAAATACATACTTACAATGCCCTACAAATCATTCACACAATATATACAACAAGATGACCTAGATATACACAAACTAAAACAAAGATTTTCCACCAATGTAGTGTCGAAATATGAGAGAATGCTTCCAATGAACATTCTTTGCAAAGAAAAAACTTTCAAACTCTCGTAATATTGGAAAAACAAAAAGTCAAAATTTTTGTCAATATGAAGATGAACGATGAGAAGAGTGCATGATCCACAAATGATCAAAGGCTGAAGGGTGATCAAGAGCTTCGATTTGGAAATGGCGGAGCAAAAGCAAGAAGTAGAAGAAAGGGATTCCTAGAAGAAATTAGTTTCTCACCCAAAGCGTTAACATAATTTTGTTTTGGAATTAATGAAGGGCGCTTTTGTCTTTTTATAAAGTCAAACATGTTATACAAACAATATGGAAAACATATTATTTATGCAAACTAGGCTTTCACAAATGTTATTTTCACAATTTTTGAAAAAGCAAACTTAACTACTTAACGAGGATAAAAAATTACTACAACTGTTAATCGTCATTTCAGGAATTAAAGAAATATCTCACGACAACATCGGTACTAATCACTCCAAGAAATGGAGTTGGATTTTTACTATACACCGATGCCTCTCTCCAAGGCTTAGGTGCAGTACTAATGCAATAAGGCCAAGTTGTTGCATATGCTTCTAGGCAACTGAAGATTTATGAGGGTAATTACCCAACGCATGACTTGGAACTTGCAGCTGTCGTATTCGCACTGAAGTTATGGCGTCATTAACTATACAGTGAACGATTTGAGGTCTTCTCGGATCACAAGAGTTTTAAGTACATCTACACTCAGAGAGACCTAAACCTCCGCCAAAGACAATGGTTGGAATTCTTGAAAGATATTAACTTTCAACTCCAGTACCATCCCGGTAAGGCCAATGTTGTCGCAGATGCCCTGAGTAGAAAATCTTATATTGCTTCCACTCTTAACCTTGAGACCGGGAAGTTGGTTACAAAGATGAAGAATTTTGACTTACAACTGATTGAGGAGGGAGGAAGATCGCGACTCTCTCAATTATCAGCCAACTCTGAGCTGGTTCAAAAGATTTCAGCAGCTCAGGCCAACAACCCTATGTTAATGGAGAAACGAGAACTTCTACTCAGCGGACAAGACCTTCCTCACTGGTTGGTCTCTGAAGACGAGACCGTTTTCTACAAAAAATGCCTCTGTCTACCGAACGATCTTGAGGTTTAGAAAAAAGTCCTCCCTGAAATGCACTATTCGAGGCTCGCTATGCATCCTGGGGGAGACAAGATGTACATGGATGTCAAGCGACAATTCTGATTTTCTGGAATGAAGAAGGCAATTGCAGACTTCGTTCCTAGATGTCTCATTTGCTAGCAAGTAAAGGTAGAACGCAAAACTTCCCTCTGGACTTCTCCAGCCTTTACCTATTGGAGAATGGAAGTGGGAGAACATTACAATTGATTTTTTTTTATGGCCTTGCCTCGAAATAATAAAGGGTAAGATGCAATATAGGTTATCATTGACAGACTTACAAAGTTTGCACACTTTTTGCCAATAAAGTTCACGGATAACCCTGCCAAGCTTGTCGAGTTGTATGAAAGAGAGATCGTAGGCCTTCATGGCATACCACTAAAGATCGTCTCTGATCGAGAAATTGATTCACATCAAAGTTTTCGCAAAGCTTCCAGTGGAAAATGGGCTCCAGAATCACCATGAGCATAACCTTTCACCCTTAGACTGATGGACAGTCAGAGCGTCTTATCCAGATCTTGGAGGACATGTTACGTTGTCGCATTTTGGATTTTCATGACAGATGGGCAAAACACTTACATTTGGCTTAGTTTGCATACAACAACAGCCACCAAACCAGTATCGACATGGCACCATATGAGGTTCTCTTTGGTCGCCTTTGTTGATTTTCGGTATGCTGGTTAGATATGGTAGATCGACCGCAGTTAGGGCCTGAACTAGTTCAAGAGACTTTTAAGAATATCACACTAGTAAAGGAGCAACTTCGTGTTGCACAAAGTCGCCAGAAGAGCTAAGCTGACAAGCGGAGACAATCTCTAGAATTTGATAAGGAAGACTTGGTTTTTCTAAAAGTTCAGCCTACAATAAATGTCAAACGCTTTAGAATCAAAGGAAAGCTCTCCCCACGGTATATCGGTCCATTTCAGATCATTTTCATGGCGTTTTTCACGTATCCATGCTTTGAAAGTATCGTCCTGATCTTTCACATATCATCCCTCTGGTCGAGGTTCAGATTGAAGAAGGAAAAAATATCAGGAGAGTGTGATACATATTCTGGATAGAAAAACTCAAGAACTAAGGCGACGTAGCATACCACTTGTAAAAGTGCTCTGGGATCACCACGGAGTAGAAGAAGCAACATGGGAACTAGAGGCAACAATTAAACTGAAAAACCTTGAATTGTTTTCTAGTAATAATTGATGATGTGATACATTGTACTTTTCACTTATCAATAAAATGATGGAACTTTGTTTACAATATCGTAATATATTCTTTTATTTAAATAACTACGCAGATGTCTGAAAATAATGTCGATGGAGGTAATGATGCACACACGCAATGACCTCTTTGGCAACTTGTGGCGACTCCTTCAGGACCTGAGTCAAACTACAACTACTTTGCATCACTAACTCCATCGCCTATAGACAACGATCCTTATCGCCAGAGTGTGCATGAATTTTTTGTAACAATTTTATCCAAAACAATTCTGTACTCTCATCCTGGCAAGATCTCTTACCAAATTTGCCAGGGGGTTGGATTCGGGCAACAACACGAAAAAGCATTCCGCCGCTCAACCTACCTCTCCTAAAGCTCTGCAACTTGTAGAGCCCTACGCCACCATCTGTGAGGAAAATGTCGAAACCTTCTGAGGACGAATCCGACTACATTTGCTCTTCAGTCTTTGATGATATAGAGGATTCCACCGGCTACAATGCTATTCAGGGGCCTTATAGGCACTACCATGATCTTTCGTGTAATGACGACGACTGTGAATCCCATGCAGACAACAATCATCACTACACAGACTGAATTTTGAGGGAGAAATCCTTTTAAGGAGGGTAGAGTGTAATGCCCTAGAATTGCACACACAAAAAAAAATGTTGAACTTTGGGCATTTTTTTTCTATAAAAGAAACCCTCTCCCCCTCTCATTTTTCACACCAAATCACTTGTTGATTTCTCTTTTTCTCACTCTCCTTGAGTTTTTCTCTTCTCTCTTTGAGACTCTCTTCATGGTGCAACGGGGTTCTGCTCGGGGGAAAGCGCCAGTTCTAGAAGGAGTTATTATCTGATGGTGGGGAATGAAACATAGGTTTGCGAGTTTTATAACTTTTATTAAAGTTTAAATTCATTTATCATTATGTCCACTAGTCATTTACACTGCATTATTGCCTATAATGTTCATACATGTCATACTTATGCCTGTATATTCGGAATTCATGTATTACACTGTTATTATGTCAGATTAGTGGTCAATTTGACTTAACCAGACATTGTCTTTTCCTCAGTAACTTTAAATAGTGAACGGGAGGCAGCGTGCTGCTTTAGACGATTGGTACTTAAGTAGACCTCGTGTCTCACCTTTCAAATTGGAAACTGATCTGATTGGTCTTATTTGAAAGCTATCAGCTTGTACAAGTGATACTGACCTGATAAGAATCACTAGACGTTGCCAAATCCTATATAATATTAGTAAAGACCGGGCTTGCTCAAGCATTGGCATCATACATAAACACCACCTAGGTACGTAAGTGGTTTATGATCCACAAAATAGTTAGAAGCAATGCTCACTATTATTGATATTTCTCTGGAGAAGGATGCACAATGAGAACCTGAGTTTACCTGGGGATGGACATCTGGACGTGAATCCAGGGCATCATTCCTGAGGAGGGACGTACAATGAGAACCCTGCTACACCTAGGGATGGACAATTGTACGTGAACTCAGGCGACGTACAATCACGAAACCATTACGAGATGGTGTCATGCATACATACATGTTGTATTGATTATGATGCTTGTTTTGTTTATGTGATATTTGATTATGAAGTTTCCTTTATTAATGGTTATATTCACGAATTATTTCACCCACAGGGCGAGTAGCTCACCCCGTTGTTGTCCAATTTTTCTCAGGAGATTAGGGTAGACTGAGTGGAGATTTTTGGGGCCACATTTTGTAACCCTTTGTTTATTCATTAGGGATTTTGGGAGGATGTTCCCTTTACTATTTCATGTGAAAAAACATATTCTGAAATTAATGAAATCAAACTTGTCACGACGCCTCTAACGTAGGCTGACGTAATGACCGGCACAGTGTACTATACACTGTACATACCCGTATACAATATACATACACTGTCAGCCTTCACGTACTCTCACAATCCATCCCAAACTTACAGAATTTTTTTTTTCTATACCACAAATCAAATCCAATCAGCTAGCTATATAGATGATCATTCCACTCACATTCATTTCATTCATTCCACAAATTAAATTCCCAACTGATAAATACATTTCATCATCCCAAACATTATATAAGATTACCACACAACCCATCTAGGTGATAGTATATTTATAGTATGTGATAATTATACATATCAAAATAACAAACATATAACCTATTTCCTCCCAGCATACATACACATACCAGACGAAGGCTCCCGTGATTATCACTCACGGGATATTTTCCTTTTCCCTTCGACTCAATACCTGAAATATTGGAGGAAATGGAGTGAGCAAACAACAGCTCAGTGACTATAGTTCTTGAGATGGCAATTATATACATTTAGAGAAATATGACATTTAAAATCAGTTCAAACACTTATTCAACACATGCATCATTCAACGAATATATTGTACATGTCAACAATATAAATTGCATGATTTTCAATAACACAATGCACAATCTCCCTCCTCCGCAAGGCAAGAGAGCGGGTCTAACCCTTGTATGGCCGTTACAAGGTAGCCACAACCTCTCATTACCCAATTCACAGTCATTTTAAGGATCCCAACCCTTGTTAGGACAGACCTACTGAAAATGAGGACTCGCAAAACCTCATCCGGGTCTAATGCCTAACGAAATGACAATGAGGACTCGCGAAACCTCATCATTACAAACTCCAATTGCTAAAATCAGTTTGCATGATCCATAAAACTCAATGCATTAGATATAAATATAACATGCATACAATCAAACATTTTATATGCGTACAATGTCATACAAGAACCAAATCAAGAAAACTATACTCACAGTGGTTACACGGGTTTTCTAAGTCAACCTCTAAAATCGAGCAACAATATTGCTTCCTCAAGAGCGTTTATCCATGCCCTTAAGCTCTCAATTTAAACACTGAAATGACCATAGATTATCATGAGAATCATCATTTACCATATCGGTAGCTACTAAAATATCAAATCACTATTCACTATTCACTATTCACTATTCACTATTCACTATTTACTATTCACTATTCATATGAAAGATGTAAATTTTATTTAAAATGTCAAATGGTCTCCAAAAATCATGAAATTTAATCTAACCACATATTCGGGGTCCCGACAGTTCAGGGAACGTTTTTCTACCTTTCTAGCGAATTTTCATTCACGTTGGATCAAAACCCCAATTTTTGAAAACGCCGTAAAACGGCTCCTACAGTAAAAATTACTCCGCTAGAAAGTTTACATATAGCTTAGATATCAATTTCACGAAGGAAGAGAGTGAAAATCACTTACCGCGGTTCCGAATTTCGCGCGAAGTCCGCGTTCTCCCTTCGTTCTTCTTCTCTTTTCTCTCTGTCTGCTCGTTCTTCTCTCTGCAGCAACTTCTCTTTCCTTCAACCCCTTTCTATGATTCTTTTTGTTTAACGTGTGAGAGAGAAAGGTGAGAGAATGAGAAAAAGGTGAGAGAATGGAGAATGACGTGAGAGAATGAAATAAAAGAATGAAATAGTATAATACTATATCATCTTATCCTTCCTCTTTTACACGTTCGAAACAGATAATCAAATATAAAGATCTTTATTTTATTATTATTTTTTTATTCAACGTTGAGAGAGATTTTTGAGAGATTATATAAAACAATGATCCAACGCTCCTCATCTCAATAGTTAACTAACTCTCCCCATCAAATTTCATTTTCATTCATTCAATCATACTATTCATTAATTCATTAAATCATACGCCAATCCACATTTTTAATTAAATCATACACGCATATATTTAGCGCATACGTATCAAATACGTGTATTATCACGTGTATATTTAACTCATACTTATAAAATATGTGTATTATACATCTCGATATACGCGTACTTCAACGTATGTATTTCATTAAAATTACGGGGTGTTACAATTTCCCCAACTTAAAGAATTTCGTCCTCGAAATTTAACAGATAAGGAGAAATGTACCTCAAGTGGTAAAGAGATCAGGAAATGTCTCCCTCATCCAGTCCTCGCGTTCCCAAGTCTGTTCCTCATTATCATGAAACTGCCATTTGACTCTGACCAAAGGAATTGCTTTATTTCGCAATTGTTGAACCTTCCTATCAAGAATCTGAATGAGCTTCTCTTCATATGTAGCATCCTGTTGAGTTATATCCATAACATATATGGAATCCGAATGATATTTTCTCAATATCAATATATAGAAAATATTATGGACACCTATCAACTGTGACAGTAGAGCAAATCGGTAAGCCAATGGACCTATCCTCTCAAGGATCTCTAATGGTCCAACAAATGCGAGCTTTCTTTTCATTCCAAATCTCATTTGGCCTTTTTGTGGTAGGACCCTTAGCAAAACTGAGTTAGGCACAATAAATTTTAAGGCCTATATACCAACCTTATGTATTGAATAATATCCTGTGGCACCAATAACAATAACTCCATACTTTCAAATCAACAAGTTAGAGATCTATAAGGCTTCTTATCAAACCTTTAGAGTGCTATCATTATGCTCTTATAATAGCTCTTTATACACATACGTTTACACACATAAAATACTCCTTCCAACTTCCACCAAAATTCAAGTATACCCGACCCGAGCATGCTCGCAAGCATCAAAGTCACTTCCTCAGTCTGTCAGCCAGTCTGAGAATAAAATATCACACTGAGAAGGAGATGAGTACCAAATTGAGTCTGCATCATATATCAGATCTCGACACAATCTTCGGATCTTAATCCGACATGACAAATATCTGAGTACTCCCATCAAATCTCCCTATCTCACACATATACAATCTGCTCAGTCTATCAATAGAATTCTGGTGTTCATTGGAAGAATATATAGACTTATCAGTCCATCAATGGTCATCCAGATGGTATCATATCTACCCATAACCCATAAGATACCATTTGAATCTTATCTTTAAGTAATACAATCCATATTACCACTTCCATCATCTTTCATACGGATATCATACTCGTCTCATCATAAATCTTACTCTCTGAATATGAGTATCAATCAGCTGAACATGCATCCGAGCACAAATATCAACACATGGAGTAACAGAGAGTACACTCATAACTGTAACTCTCATTCACAAACAATCTCCATTTATGGCTCACTGATAGTTACTACTCCAGTTTCAGCCTTTTTTTCTGCTCAATGCCTTAGCAACATATTGGCCTTTCCCAGGATAATAATTCAATATAAAATCAAATCCTTTGGGAATTCTTGCCACATTTATTACCTCATATTTTCCGTTCAAATAATTACTTCAGACTCTTAACAGCTGAAGATAGTGTGACCTTTAATTATAGAGATAATGCTCTCATCAATTCAAAATAACTACGAACTAAATTTTTATTCACTCTCAGGATAGTTATTACCTATCCTTTTGTGTCAATGCAAAATCCAGAACTGGACGTGATATTCATCAATCACAATTACTTCCAGGCTCTGAAAATAATAATAACATTTAATACTGTGAGAGCTTTTCCATGCACAACGGTCCACACATTATATAACATTCATCTGGTTTAGTTTCGTGAGTGGAACAGATAGCTTCAAGGATCTTTCCACGCACTTTCTATAACATACAACTACTACCAGAGAACTTATGATTTCCATCATTCCGTTTTACCAGTTCTATGATCACTTTGACCTTCCCAACATCCTTAACGATACTATTTAACCTAGTCATGTGATCCAAAAATTCTCATCTCAATTATATTCAAAACTTATATTCACCAAGCCTGGCACTCAATCAGTGTTCTCTCAGTGACTACAAGATCATTCTGAGGTGCTATTAATGCTCCTCTCATTTTTCTTGGGACAATTTCATATATCATCATCGAAGACTATGTACTCAAGATATGGTTCATATACCCACTGCATCAATCCTATAACGTGATTGACACATTAATCAAGGATACCAACATTTCATATTATCCATATCTTGTCTTACAACAGTCTGCATTACATCCTTTTCTCGACTTCTTATCTGATGGTGCCTAGATCTCCAAATGATCTTAACGAAAATTTGGTAATCATTCGACCATCTATCCATGGTAAAGGATATTCATTCTTTGTTGTCACCCTGCTCAGTTAACAGTAATTCATACTTAAACATATTTCACTATACCTTATTTCCATCACAAATGCTCTCCAAGGTGGCATATCAAGGGCAATAAATCTTTTGCTCATTAACACGTTTACATACACCTTAAATCCTCACAATTCCTCAGGTACTCTTTATATGAAGGAATAGAGATACATATTATACTGGCAGCAGTTTTATGTGCGATCAATCTCCTGTCTAGGTAGCAAGTTTCATAATTCATCAGAGAATACTCCACTATACCTGCTCACCACAGGAATTTTAATCAACTGCATGTCTTATGACATTACTCTAAATGGCTTTGTCCTAGCCATATGCTCCATTTCCTCGTCAATAACCATCTTATCTTAGATAGAAGATTTTGAGGGTATAAATTTCTCGAGATTCAAAATTAGAATTTTCCACTTATGTCGCATATTACTTCTTTTCGGAGAGACGCTCCACTTAGTATGAGAGGTGACCAGCCAATCATACCCACAAAGCATCCAATTCCAAAAATTTTAGATTCTAGAGCCCATAATTACTTGATGACTCTCATAGTTATTACACATAATCTTTGCTAACCATATCATGATAGATTCTTTCTCCTGTAGGCATACCCACAATCAATGATGCATTCTTTTAACAGAAGATAATACAATCTGTCTACCATATCACCAGAGATAAAGGACTAGGTAGATCCAACAACACATCAGAATATACACCATAACCAAATATTGATCATACGTCTTACTCATCTTTGGATCTGGTCTTGTATTTACTTTAATTTATTCTCTAAAATCTGGAAGTCACATTGATAAAATTTACTGGAGCAGTCCATATCAACTAACTGGAGATTAACACATCTCGTGTTTTTTTTTTTTTTTTTCAGATTGATAATCGACAATCATAGGTCGAGATACAATGTACGCAGTTTGTGACTCCTGCTCAGGCAATGGAAACCAATTCTAGTTTTCATAATTCGTTAACATCACTTTTCTTTTTCTCATTTTTATTGGGTTAGTACCTGACCCAATACTGCCAACATCTCAACCTTACTCAATGTTTCACTTATCTTCAATTTCATATTATTGCCCCCAACATTTTCTTACATTCCTTATTTCTCTTTTTACCTAACACTGGTGTTGACTCGGCTTCTAACGACGGTACAAGCTATATCACTAATATTGCTTGGGTTAACAATTTCACCACAGCTTTGGCTAACCCAACATTTAGAGGTTGCCTCATAACCTACGCATATATTTATAACCCAACAATTTTCAAACCTGCCATATAAGATCCTAAAATTCATTCTAGATACTTATCATTCTCAGAGTATCCATCGTGATCATTCCAAAAATAAATTATACCAGTCTATTTAATTCATGTTTGTCTTTATAGTTAGGCATGTCACTACATTTTAACAAGATAAACTTTTTCATGCCATAGATCAAGGTCAGCATGATGATAGAAGCCCTTATACAATAGCTTCTTTAATTAATCTCATGCCTAAATCAGCTCCGAGTTCTTAACCCAATTTTCCATCATCTCTTATCATCAGTTAGCTTCTAACTTGTTTTTTTTTTTCATTTTTAGAGACTTAATCATTCTCGAAGATGGTTTCTACTCAGAGTCGCAACTTCGTTACTATGTCTCTTATTAGACTGCTAGTTAAATCTCATTTCCTGAAAGTTTCCATAACTTTCACATATCTTTTTCCATCTGGCTTATCATTGAGACCGTCTATTTATTTTATTTTGACTTCAGTCTCAACTATATATGTTTTTAAGTACTCACACCATTAGCATCCACATTTGGAGCTATCACTGGTTCAAGCCTCTGTCTTTCTCACATTACAACTTTGCCACAAGCTCATAAGTTGTGCATCTCGTTGTTGTTGGGTAGTTCGTAGCCATATATAAGTTATATAATCTCTTATCACTGGATTACATCCAATTCTTTTTCTTTCAGCCTTCTGATCCTTTCGTGATCAGCAATTTCCATATGTTAATCTTGACTGGTCTTTTCCAAATCTGGAATTCACCGACACAGGTGACTCTCAGTCAAGATAGCATATTGGATTAGGCTCAACATAATAGGACTACCTATATGTATACCCATACAAACAATCATAATATCATAAAGCTTTTATTTTTTTACGTTTTTTTAAACTTAGGCTCTGATACCAATATTGTCACGACGCCTCTGACGTAGGCTGACGTCATGACCGGCACAGTGTACTATACACTGTACATACCCGTATACAGTATACATACACTGTCAGCCTTCACGTACTCTCACAATCCATCCCAAACTTACAGAATTTTTTTTTTCTATACCACAAATCAAATCCAATCCAATTAGCTAGCTATATAGATGATCATTCCACTCACATTCATTTCATTCATTCCACAAATTAAATTCCCAACTGATAAATACATTTCATCATCCCAAGCATTATATAAGATTACCACACAACCCATCTAGGTGATAGTATATTTATAGTATGTGATAATTATACATATCAAAATAACAAACATATAACCTATTTCCTCCAAGCATACATACACATACCAGATGAAGGCTCCCGTGATTATCACTCACGGATGTTTTCCTTTTCCCTTCGACTCAATACCTGAAATATTGGAGGAAATGGAGTGAGCAAACAACAGCTCAGTGACTATAGTTCTTGAGATGGCAATTATATACATTTAGAGAAATATGACATTTAAAATCAGTTCAAACACTTATTCAACACATGCATCATTCAACGAATATATTGTACATGTCAACAATATAAATTGCATGATTTTCAATAACACAATGCACAATCTCCCTCCTCCGCAAGGCAAGAGAGCGGGTCTAACCCTTGTATGGCCGTTACAAGGTAGCCACAACCTCTCATTACCCAATTCACAGTCATTTCAAGGATCCCAACCCTTGTTAGGACAGACCTACTGAAAATGAGGACTCGCAAAACCTCATCCGGGTCTAATGCCTAACGAAATGACAATGAGGACTCGCAAAACCTCATAATTACAAACTCCAATTGCTAAAATCAGTTTGCATGATCCATAAAACTCAATGCATTAGATATAAATATAACATGCATCAATCAAACATTTTATATGCGTACAATGTCATACAAGAACCAAATCAAGAAAACTATACTCACAGTGGTTACACGCATTTTCTAAGTCAACCTCTAAAATCGAGCAACAATATTGCTTCCTCAAGAGCGTTTATCCATGCCCTTAAGCTCTCAATTTAAACACTGAAATGACCATAGATTATCATGAGAATCATCATTTACCATATCTGTAGCTACTAAAATATCAAATCACTATATTCACTATTCACTATTCACTATTTAATATTCACTATTTACTATTTACTATTCACTATTCACTATTTACTATTCACTATTTACTATTCACTATTTACTATTCATCTGAAAGATGTTAATTTTATTTAAAATGTCAAATGGTCTCCAAAAATCATGAAATTTAATCTAACCACATATTCGGGGTCCCGACAGTTCAGGGAACGTTTTTCTACCTTTCTAGCGAATTTTCATTCACGTTGGATCAAAACCCCAATTTTTGAAAACGCCGTAAAACGGCTCTTACAGTAAAAATTACTCCGCTAGAATGTTTACATATAGCTTAGATATCAATTTCACGAAGGAAGAGAGTGAAAATCACTTACCGCGGTTCCGGATTTCGCGCGAAGTCCGCGTTCTCCCTTCGTTCTTCTTCTCTTTTCTCTCTGTCTGCTCGTTCTTCTCTCTGCAACAACTTCTCTTTCCTTCAACCCCTTTCTATTATTCTTTTTGTTTAACGTGTGAGAGAGAAAGGTGAGAGAATGAGGAAAAGGTGAGAGAATGGAGAATGACGTGAGAGAATGAAATAAAAGAATGAAATAGTATAATACTATATCGTCTTATCCTTCCTCTTTTACACGTTGGAAATAGATAATCAAATATAAAGATATTTATTTTATTATTATTTTTTTATTCAACGTTGGGAGAGATTTTTGAGAGATTATATAAAACAATGATCCAACGCTCCTCATCTCAATAGTTAACTAACTCTCCCCATCAAATTTCATTTTCATTCATTCAATCATACTATTCATTAATTCATTAAATCATACGCCAATCCACATTTTTAATTAAATCATACACGCATATATTTAGCGCATACGTATCAAATATGTGTATTATCACGTGTATATTTAACTCATACTTATAAAATACGTGTATTATACATCTCGATATACGCGTACTTCAACGTATGTATTTTATTAAAATTACGGGGTGTTACAAAACTTGTACGTTATTGCGTTCTTGCTCACTCGGTTATTGTTATAATGCATTCGCGCCCCGTCCGTGAGTGTTCCGCCGGTTTAAGTACATCCGGGCAGGGTATGACACATTTAGATATTCTCAAATACCATATGGTTCAACAGTCAATATCAAAAATTATATTTCATCAACCATTCAATAATAATTTAATCATGTTAATGAAATAATCGAGCATTGAAAGCATACCATGATTAAAATATAACTATTTGACATTAATGATCACTGATAAATGTATTCAAGCAATAATAGCAGTGATGAGAGTAACTTTTATACCTTTGCACATATTTGACTTTTACCTTAAGGTACTGCAAAGTCCTTTAATTGTGCGCATTGTCTCTTGTTAAAACAACTGAGATATTTCATTATCTTTTTTTTTTCATGCTGACTTCCTTCTTGGTATTTCCTCAGGAGATCTGTCACACCCTGCGGATGTGATTAGTACCTCCTACTCGAGCGTACCCCAGCCATAGCAGCACATAATATTGTCCCATCCCGGTACAACCCGCAACACAGGGGTGTCTCGTACCCGGGATCATTTGTCCATACTATTCATCATGAATAGTGCATGGCCTCCCCCGGATTCAAACCTCATATAGGTTGATTTCACAATCCGAGTAGCCACTGAATCGTATACATAAGGCCTTTTTGTCACATCCCGCAGTCTATGATGAGTATCTCGCAGTTGTACTCCAGCCATAACACCACATAATATTGTCCCATCCCGGTGTATAGCCCGCCACACAAGGACGTTCATACCCCCGGGATCATTTGTCCACACTATTAATCATGAATAGTGCAGGGCCTCCCCCGGATTCGAAATCAACCTATATGAGGTTTGAGGATCGAATCCGGGGGAGGCCCTACACTATTCATGATGAATAGTGTGGACAAATGATCCCGGGGGTACAAGACGTCCTTGTGTGGCGGGTTGTACACCGGGATGGGACAATATTATGTGGTGCTATGGCTGGAGAACAACTGCGGGGGTACTCATCATAGACTGCGAGATGTGACAGATCTTTCATTTTGTGTTCTTGTTGTGCTTGCTGAAGATTGTTGACTCATTAGTTCATCAACAATTTTACTTCTATTCCTGCTTGGTGCATTTGCGATAATGTCCTCTCACTCAGATGTTATTTCTAACCCACTTAAAATGTAATAAATTTCTTGAAAACTGATTTCAAATGGATTTGAAAACTCTTTTAGAAAATCTATTTTATATTTCTAGTTTTCAGGAAAATTGTTTAGAAAGTATTGTACTAAAGTAGAATGAGAGATGGATTTTCCTAAATGTTTAAGTTCATTTACTAGACGTTTAAATCGTTGAATATTATCATGAATTGACTCACTTTTTAAAATCCTAAAGTGGATGATTGACTCTTCTAATGTTCTAACTAGGTTTCTAGTTTCATTCCTTCCTTCCATGGTTTTTAAGAGATCACAGAGCTCTTTCAAACTCATTTTCCACATGTTGACTGATTCAGCTAATATGGTTAGCTTATCATTCCATTTCTGTGGAAGTTTATCACAGAAATACACTAAAACTACTTCCCTAGGCATTTCATGTTTCAGTTCTTTCATTCCATCAATAATGGATTGATATCTACTGCATGCCATATCAAGAGATTCATTGTCAGATATTTTAAAGGCATCAAATAATCTATCAGACTCTTTAAGCTTTTCATCTCAGTTGTTTATCTTTTCACAATGAAGTGATTTGAGAGTTTCTCAAATCTCTTTAGCACTTTCGAGATGAACTACGCTTTCTACTTCTTCCTCGGGTAGACAACAATCCAAGGCACAGACAACTTAAGCGTTATGCTTATCATTTAGTCTTTCCTCGTCTGTCCATAGCTCAATAGGCTTGTTAAACATGGTGTATCTATTTACAACATTTCCCATAGACTGATATCCTTAGATCGTAAAAAAGATTTCATCCTTATCATCCAATCTTCAAGCCAGTCTCTATTAAACAAAGGTGGTCTGTCTATAGGTTGACTTATTCCCATGACTGTGTTTCTGGACATTACCATTGATGTCAAAGAAATTGTGAAGTTTCTTTGAAGAGCAACATTGTTCTGATACCAATTGTTGGCCCAGGTACGTCTAAGGGGGGGGGGGGGGGAGGGGGTGAATTGGATGCTTAGATAAAACTTGTAATACTCCAGGTTTGCACAAAAAAAAAAAAGAACTTTAGGCACTGCCCGAACGTTCAGGCACCTGCTCGAAGGTTCGGGTGTTCCTTTTCCTATATAAGGAGCCCTCCCCTCCTTTGTTATTTTCATACCAAATCACTCTCTTACTCTCTTTGTGATTTCTCTCTTCTCTTTTTGAGACTCTCTTCACTGTGCAACGCGGTTCTGTTAGGGAGAAAGCGCCAGTTCAAGAAGGAGTTTTTATCTAAAGGTGGGAACGAAACATAGGTTTGCGTGTCTTATAATTTTTATTAAAGTTTACATTCATTTATCATTATGTCTACTATTCATTTACACTGCATTATTGAGTATAATGTTCATACTTGTCATACTTATGCCTGCATATTTGGAGTTTATGTATTACATTGTTACTATGCTAGATTATTTGTCAATCTGACTCAACCAGACTTAGTCTTGTTCCCAATAACTTTAAATAGTGAACAAAAGGCAACGTGTTACTCTAGACGATTGGTATTTAAGTGGACCTCGTGTTCCACCTCTCAACTGGAGACTGATTATTTGAAAGCTATCAACTTGTACAAGTGATACGGAACATCCTAACTTTACACGTGGTGATACCGACTTGATAAGAATCACCAGACGTTGCCAAATATTGTCTAATGTTAGTAAAGACGGACCTGCTCACGCATTGGCATCATACAGAAGCACACCTAGGTACATAAGCGGTTCATGATCCACAAATTAGTTAGAAGCATCGCTCATTATTCTTGATATTTCCCTGGAGAGGGACGTACAATAAGAACCCGGGTTTACCTGGGGATGGACATCTGTACGTGAATCCAGGGTGACGACCTTGGAGAAGGACGTACAATAAGAACCCGGGTTTACCTGGAAATAGACATATGTACGTGAACTCAGGGCGTCGTACAATCATGGAACCATTACGAGACGATGTTATGCATACATACATGTTGTATTGTTTATGATGCTTGTTGTGTTTATGTGATATTTGATTATGAAGTTTCCTTTATTAATTGTTATATTCACGAACTATTTTATCCACTGGGCAATAGTTCACCCTGTTGTTATCCAATTTTTCACAGGAGTTTAGGGTGGACTGGGTGGAGGTCTTTGGGCCCACATTTTGTAACCCTTATTAATTAAAGGGAGATTTTGGGAGGATGTTCTCTCAATCATATTCTGTAAAAAAATACATTCTGAAATTAACAAAATCAGATTTGTACTCAATTGTGTTCCTGCGCACTCGATTATTGTTATAATTCATTCGCGCCCCGCCTGTGAGTGTTCGGCCGGTTTAGGCACGTCCTGGCGGGGTGTGACATTTAATGGTATCAGAGAGAAAGGTCCACGGCTGGCCCAAGTCTACCAATTAGGAGAAGAAAATTTATATTAGATATATATATATATATCTTTAGAACTATATATATGAATTATATATAGTTAAGATTTATAATATATATATATATATGTATATATGAGATATATATAAAACTTGTTGCTAATAAAAAATCTGGATTCATTGGTGGCATAAACATCAAGAAGAAAAATAGAAAATATTGTCCAACGGACAAGGCATAAATCTGAAAAATGTTAGGAATATATTTTGTGTATTTCACAAGTTTTATCTTCCTTTCAGTAAGATAATGGCCTCAAGTGAAGGAACAACTTCCAGTAGTCGGGAACCGATTTCCACAAGACATACAGAACTTTCCAAACAGGCCTCCGTCCTATCCTTCATGACAAACTCTCAAAGCTGGGACGACAGAATATAACAAAAGTTGAGGGTTACACCTCCTTCAACTTGGTGAAGTCATTTTACGAATCCATGAATAGCGTGGGACTTCAAGAAGATGAGATAAGTCCTGTCTTGGAGACAATGATCAAGGGAGTAAAAATTTTCATCAATGTCGAAACTATTTCACGACTTATGGAAATTCCAATAGGAGATAAGATCATTGATCCACAAGAACCCCAGACGGTTGCAGAGATCACGGAATCCAAGGAACAGTTGTTCAATTTCCTCGCTGACAAGCCGTACACCCAATTGGCGTACGCCCACCTCCCAAATAATCTCCTTAAACCACATATTGTTGGCCTTGGGAAGATCGCATTCGGCAACATCTTGTCGAAAATGGTGACTAGAGGATCTATGACAAGAGCTCAACTTCTTGTGCTATACTGCTTAGAAAAAGGAATCTTTGTCTCCCTACCTCACATTATCATCCAGCAAATGTTACAGGTGATTCAAAACCCTACTAACAAAGAACTCCTTGGCTATGGAGTCTTGATCATGAGGATGCTTTGGGAGGCAAACATCAATACTTTTGATGAATCTTCGAAATAGATCACTAATGTTGTTACAGTATCCTCCATCTCAAAGACTTTCGTCTCGAGGGGAGGGTTGACTGACGAAGAAACATTTGGCACGACTTCAGGGAAAAGTAACGAAGAACTAGAGATAACAATAGACGTTGTCAACGAAAAAGTCGGCGCAAGATTCCTATTAGGGAAGCACCAATGAACGAGCCAAACCATAACACTACAACAAACCCAGCCCTGAATAATGGTCAACCCGATTATCAATTCTCCGAGGAAGATCTCTTTGGCAACCTTGGTCAACCACAAGCAAATCAGATGGACGAGGAGTTTTGACAAATCTACCTTCCTGGAACCTCCCAAACCATGGAAATACGACGTCTCAGGGGTTTCCAACTCTTGAGGTACCTTACCAGCCAGTTACTCAATTTCCTATGAACCAACCGCAACAGAATTGGACGACACCAAACTTTGGAATACAAGATATCCTGATGAGTCCACTATTTCAAAATTGTTCGACTCAGGCATATCCAACCGTCCAAGAGTTCCCAATTAGGGAGTCCTCATATAATCAAACCAACTACCCTCCACCTATGAGTCAACCATATGGCCAACATTTTGCACCAATGCCTATAGTCTACCCTCCACCTATGGGACATACAACCTATCAACCATCAATGGGAGAACCGACTAACCCATTTGACCAGTTAAATGTGATAGTGTTTAGTCTTGCTCGGATGCAGGAGACCCAAAATGCTTTGTTAACGCGTGTGTAAAACGTCGAAGAACAGCGAACAACTTCTCAACATTCTTCTGGTGGTAGTCGTTTTGTAACTAGCAGGAGGTCTAGGCGGAGTAGTAGGCAGAAAAATTAAGAAAATTACTGGCATTGTATCTATTTTCCTTTTATGAATGAAATGTTTGTTTGAGACTATGTTTGGTTGCCCGACTTACAACCATTCTTTCTTTTGTATCACTAACTTTGGAGTGGTATGGGACACAACAAAATTGGAAGATACTAAATAAAACGTGGAAGTAAGAAAACTCACGACCTTGTGTGAAAAGAAACATCTGGAAAAAGTTGAATTACTAACATTAACACTAAGTTTACACAGTATGGGACGAGTAAACTTGGATGAAACTATTAGTGAACTCCTCTCCCGTCAATGTTTTATAGAGACCGTGTTCATACAACTAACTTGGTTGAACCCTTTATTGCCAAATTCATGTTGTATGGGACACACGAACTTGGATAATAGTCGAAGAGACTAAGAAAAAGAGTTTGAACCCATAAGAATGCGATAAAACGTTAGATTAAGATACTTACCGAGGCAAATCTTAAAACCTTTATGACTCGTGTGGATTTTCAAAAATATATGTATGTTCACAAAAACATGAACCAAAATATTTGAAATACTTGCAAAGTTTTATAGTTATTATATAAACACTCTAACCTTGTTTTACACCATGGCCAAACATACGAGGCACATAAGATATTTTTGATTCCTCAACAAGAACTTTACACCATACCTAAAAAAATAGGTGGTTTTATATTGAACTCTCGAACCTTTTGCTGAGAATATCATAACACTATACTTGGCTACGGTTCCTAAAACATGGTTTTATTCTTCTCCTTGCCAGTAAGAAAATGCAAACTAGGAAGAGAGGAAGGTCACGCACTGTCTGTCCAGCAGAGGAGGCACCTCCTGAGATTCAGAATCAGGAACCGCCACCTCCGACGACAGAGCAGGCCACACCTAACACTGCCACTACTTCTGGGCAGGCAGTTCCACAACCACACCCTTTGTCATGCCACCAGGAATGAAATACTTCTTTGCCAGATTCGTCAAGGCGATGAAGGCGACAGTTCAGATGGAAGTTTGTGAGATCGCAGCCAATCAGGTAGTCACTGTGCAGACACTTGTTAAATCTGGGTCCGTGAGACTCAAACCGACCAGATTACGAAGTACAAGAGGCTATAACCCCTTACCTTTGCGGGCGCTATTGATGTGGATGAAGTGCAAAAATGGCTTGATGAGTCGAAGAAGGCTCTCTTGGCTATGGAAGTCAACGAGGCTCAGATGATTCCACTAGCTTCCTACCAACTTGTTGGTAGAGCTAATACATGGTGAATAACAGTGAAGGAAGACCCAAGGGTCAATACCACCGACATGACTTGGCAAGAGTTTGAGTCATTGTTCATCGGCAAGTACTTCCCTGGCATAGTAAAAAGGCAGAAGCGCCAGGAGTTCGCCAAGCTGTACCAAAGCAACATGTCAGTTCACGAGTATGTTATCATATTCAAGGAATTATTTTTCTATTCTCTCTCTACCATCTCAACGGAGCAAGTTAAGGACGAGAAATTCTATAATGGCCTTCGTCCAGACATTTGACAAGCCCTGTCGATCTTGGATTTCAATAATTATAGGGAGCTTGTTGACAAGGCCATGAGCTTTGAACAGGAGAAAACTAAGCAGGAGCAGAGAATGAACAAGGAAAAATGGCCTGCAATGTTTTCCCAACAGGGCAATTAGCAGGACAACAAGAAGAAGCCATATTATAGTCAAACCCCAGCCCTCCCAGCCCCAGTACAAAAACATGAGGAAGCGGCACCTACAACAGAAACTTCTAACCCTGGCCAATAGGGTTTTCAGAATTGTAATAGGGGTGGCCGCAACGGCGGGGGTGGTCGTCGTAATGGCAATGACAGGGGTGGTGGTCAACAACACCACAATCAACATGGCAAGCAGAACCATCAGCAGGCACCTTAGTAGTAGAGGCTGACGTGTTTCAACTGTGGCCAGCAGAGCCATGTAAGAAATGCCTGTCCTCACCCTCAACAACTCCGACAACCTTTCTCCGGCAGTTCCAATCCAACAAGCCCCACCTGCTGCTAACGCCCAACCCAAGCAGAACCAGGGGCAATGGCAACAGGGCAGAGCCTTTGCTATGGCTCAGCAACCCATCCCAGATAACAATGTGGTCGAAGGTACATTTTCCTTATTCAATACAATGGTGCATGTCTTGTTTGATTCCGGTGCTACGCATTCCTTTATATCTTTTGCATTGGTAAGGCATTTAGGGTTGTATCCTGAACCCCAGACATCACAATCTATGTCTCATCACCATTAAGATCTGGCACCGACGTGAAATTAAAGTGTTCTCGATGTGAACTTCGAATGTCAGAACAGATAATTTATGGAGATCTTTTTGTGATGGACATTGAAAACTTTGACATCATCCTCAACATGGACTGGCTCACACATCTGAATGCAAAGATCAATTGTTTGAAGAAGCAAGTTCAGTTATCCTTGCCTATTGGGGAGTTTGTCAAGATTCAGAAACGAGGAAATGGATACACAACTCGACTGTTGCACTCCTCAAAGCACAGCTTCGAGCCTTATCCTTTAGTGATGATAATAAATCATCATCACTGTACCATCTCGAAGTACACGATATCCCAGTTATATTAGAATTCTTAACGATTTTTCTGAATGACCTTCCTGGTCTACCTCTAGTTCGGGAATTCGATTTTGAGATCAAACTCATACATGGGACCGGGCTTATCTTAATTCCACCATACAGAATGTCCAACATCGAGTTGGTTGAGTTGGACAACCAACTGAAGGAATTGGAGAGTAATGGCTTCATCAGAAAAAGTTCATCACCTTGGGGCACTCCAATTCTATTTGTTCGCAAAAAGGATGGTTCGGTACCACTTTGCATCGACTATCGCAAGTTGAATAACGCCACCATCAAGAACAGATACCCATTTCCCAGGATCGATGACTTGTTCGACCAACTTATAGATGCCAAGTACTTCTCTAATATTGATTCACGATCCGGTTACCATCAACTCCTAATCGGAGAGTCGAACATTAATAAAACGACTTTCAGAACTCGGTACAGTCATTACGAGTTCTTGGTTATGCCGTTCGGTCTAACAAATGCACCTGCAACGTTCATGAATTTGATGAACAACATCTTTAGGTTATACTTAGACCGATTGTGGTGGTCTTTGTGAATGATATCTTGATATACTCCTCAACAGAGGAAGACCATAAGATACATCTGAGGAGTGTCCTCCAAACCTTGAGAAGCCACCAATTATATGCAAAGTTGAGTAAGTGCGAATTTTGGGCAAAGCGAGTTCAATTCCTAGGCCATGTGGTTTTAGGTAATGGCATTGAGGTGGATCCTTCAAAGGTTGAAGCGGTTTTAAATTGGAAGCAGCCTACCACTATTATTCAAATACGGAGTTTTCTTGGTTTAGCTGGCCACTACAGACGCTTCATCAATGATTTCTCAAAGATTGTTGAACCTATGACCAAGCTCACTCGGAAAGACGTACGATTCATCTGGAATCCTGCCTATGAATCTTCATTTCAGGAATTGAAGAAACCTCTCACGACAGCACCAGTACTAATCACTTCAAGAAATGGAGTTGGATTTTTACTATACGCCGACGCCTCTCTCGAAGGCTTAGGTGCAGTACTAATTCAAGAAGGCCAAGTAGTTGCATATGCTTCGAGAGCTATTGCAGACTTCGTTGCTCGATGTCTCATTTGCCAGCAAGTAAAAGAGGAACGCACACTTCCCTCTGGACTTCTCTAGCCTTTACCTATTGGAGAATGGAAGTGGGAGAACATCGGAATGGATTTTGTTACGGCCATGCCTCGAAATAATAAAGGGCAAGATGGTATCTGGGTTATCATTGACAGACTTACAAATTCTGCACACTTTTTGCTAATAAAGTTCACAGATAACCTCGCCAAGCTTGCCGAATTGTATGAAAGAGAGATCGTACACCACCATGGCATACCACTCATGATCGTCTCTGATCGAGACCGTCGATTCACATCAAAATTTTGGCAGAGCTTCCAGAGTAGAATGGGCTCTAGGATCACCATGAGCACGAGTTTTCACCCACAGACTGACCAACAGTCAGAACGGTTGATCTAGATATTAGAGGATATGTTACGATGCTGCATTTTGGACTTTCATGACGAATGGAAAAAACACTTACATTTGGCGGATTTTGCATACAACAACAACTACTAAACCAATATCGGCATGGCACCATATGAGGCTCTCTATGGTCACCCTTGCAGATTTTCGGTATGCTGGTTGGATATGGCAAATCGACCGCAGTTGTGGCCTGAACTAGTTCAAGAGATTTCTGAGAAGATCACACTAGTAAAAGAGCGACTTCGTGTAGCACAAAGTCGACAAAAGAGCTATGCCAACAAGCGAATACAACCTCTAGAATTTGATAAGGGGGACTTGGTTTTTCTAAAAACTCATTTGAGTCATGTACTCCATGGCCTACTTGGCCTACTTGGCAACCAGTGGAGACTCCTTTTGACTCTGATGCAAACCACAACTTTTTTGCATCACCAACTCCCTCGCCTCTGCGGCAACAATCCTTCTTGCCAGAGCGCGTATGGCTTTATCGTAGCAATATGGCCCGAAACACACTTGTGCCCTCATCCGGGCAAGATCTCCTACCAAAATTTCCAAGGGGTCGAATTCGAACAACTACACGAAAAAACATTCCATCGCTCAACCTACCTCCCCTGGAAAGCTGCAACTTGCAGTACCCTATGCCACCATCTGTGAGACAAATGTCAAAACCTTATGAGGATGAATCTGACTCCATCTGCTCTCCATTGTTTGATGATATTGAGGATTCCTCCGGCCACAGTGTTATTCAGGGGCCTTACAGGCACTACCTTGATCTTGCGATTGATGGTGATGGCAGGGAATCCAACCTAGATAACAATCATCACTACACAAAACAACAAAAAAAAAAAATTGAACTTCGGGTGTTCTTTTTCTTATATAAGAAGCCTTCTCCCCACCCTTTTGTTATTTTCATACCAAGTCATTCTCTTCTTTCTTGCTCTCTGTGATTTCTTTTTTTTTTTTTGAGACTCTCTTCGCGGTGTAACACGGTTCTACTCAGCAGAAAGCGCCAGTTCAAGGAGTTTTTATCTGAAGGTAGGGAACAAAATATATGTTTGTGTGTCTTATAACTTTTATTAAATTTTACATTCATTTATCATTATGTCTACTATTCATTTATACTGCATTATTGAGTATAATGTTCATACCTGTCATATGTATGCTTGTATATTTGGAGTTCATGTATTACACTGTTACTATGTCGGATTATTGGTCAATCTGACTCATCCAAACTTAATCTTGTCCCTAGTAACTTTAAATAGTGAACGGGAGCAGCGTGCATCTCTAGACGATTGGTATTTAAGTGGACCTTATGTCCCACCTCTTAGTTGGAGACTGATTTAGTTGGTCTTATTTGAAAGCTATCACGTTGTACAAGTGATACGGAACATCCTAACTTTACACGTGGTGATACCGACCTGATAAGAATCCCTAAACGCTGTCAAATCCTGTCTAATGTTAGTAAAGACCGGACCTACTCATGCATTGGCATCATACATAAGCACCACCTAGGTACGTAAGTGGTTCATGATCCACAAAATAGTTAGAAGCAATGCTCACTATTCTTGATATTTCCTTGAAGAGGGACGTACAATGAGAACCCGGGTTTACGTATGGATGAACATTTGTACGTTAATCTAGGGCGATGACCTTGGGGAGAGACGTACAATGAGAACCTGGGTTTACTAGTGGATGGACATATGTACGTGAACTCAGGGCGTCGTACAATCATGGAACCATTACGAGACGATGTCATGCATACATACATGTTGTACTGTTTATGATGCTTGTTGTGTTTATGTGATATTTGATTATGAAGTTTCTTTTATTAATTGTTATATTCACGAACTATTTTACCCACTGGGCAATAGCTCACCCTATTGTTATCCAATTTTTCACAGGAGTTTAGGGTGGACTGGGTAGAGGTTTTTGGGCCCGCATTTTGTAACCCTTGTTAATTAAAGGGATATTTTGGGAGGATGTTCCCTCAATCATATTCTGTACAAAAATACATTCTGAAATTAATATAATTAGATTTGTATTTAATTGTGTTCCTACACACTCGGTTATTGTTATAATGCATTTGCACCCCGCCTGTGAGTGTTCCGCCGATTTAGGAGCGTTCGGGCGGGGTGTGACAAAATTAAAGTTCAATGAAATGACACAATATAAAGTGCGGAAATGTAAATGGCACAATCAATTTATAGTGGTTCGGCTAGTTGCCTACCTCCACTACCTAACATTTAGGATTTTAAACCTCTTCACTAAGGGATTCTCTTACTGGTGAGAATCAAACCGTTACACATTTTCTCAACTTTCGGGTGTGGAACAACCGTTACTCTGCTCAACTTACAGGCTTGAGACCAACTTAAACCTCTCGACTTACAGGCTAAAGAACTACCTATCTCAACTTGCGGGTGTGAGACAAACCTAAACACTCAACTTACAGGCTTGAGAAAGACCTATCTCAGCTTATAGGTGCAAGACAAACCTAATAGGCTCATACAAAAATAGTGTAATACCCTAGGTTTGCACAAAAAAAAACTTATCTCAGGTACCTGCCCGAACGTTCTGGCACAAATTTTCCTATTTAAGGAATCCCTCCCCCTCCTCATTTCTCACACCAAAATCACTCCTCCTTGTGATTTTCCTTCTCTCTTTCACTCATTTTGAGTTTTTGTCTTCTCTTTTGAGACTCTCTTTTCGAGACTCTCTGTGCTGTGCAAAGCGGTTCTGCCTGGGGGAAGGTGCCAGTTTTTAAAGGAGTTTTTATCTGAAGGTGGGGAACAAAAAATAGGTTTGAGTGTCTTATAACTTTTATTAAAGTTTACATTCATTTATCATTATGTCTACTATTCATTTACACTGCATTATTGCGTATAATGTTATACTTGTCATACTTACGCCTGTATAATTGGAGTTCATGTATTACATTGTTGTTATGCCGGATTAGTGGTCAATCTGGCTCAACCAGACTCAGTCGTGTCCTTAGTAACTTTAAATAGTGAACGGGAGGCAGCGTGCTGCTCTAGACGATTGGTATTTAAGTAGACCTCGTGTCTCACCTCTCATTGTACGAGACGATGTCATGCATACATACATGTTGGATTGATTATGATGCTCTGATGTGTTTTAAGATATTTGATTATGAAGTTTGTTTTATTAATTGTTATATTCACGAACTATTTTACCCATTGAGCTTGTAGCTCACCCCGTTGTTATCCAATTTTTCACAGGAGATTAGGGTGGACTGGGTGCAGGTTTTTGGGCCCACATTTTGTACCCTTTGTATTATTCATTGGGGATTTTGGGAGAATGTTCCCTTAACTATTTCATGTACAAATATATTCTGAAATTAGTTTTTGATATTTTGTTAAAAACTCGATAAATACGATTAAAATCTCGGTAAATTTGAATCAAATCAAATACTTTAAAATGATTGAGAGATTAAATCGGTTGAAATACCTTTGGAATGTATCAATCAAAACTTTGCAATTGATTAAAACTTGTTGAGAGAAGTTTGATCGATATTCTTTACATTCTAATTATTGAAAGTCTTGGAACTTTGATCATGACATTCAATAGGCTTGTGAGCTTTGTTCCTTGATCTCGATTCTTGATAAATCTAAAACACTTGACAAGATCATTAGACAAACAGACTTGAGATATTTGGAATCATCAAAACATTCTTATCATGGGGTTCCTTGAGATAACATATATATGTATAAATATTTACATGTAGATAATATACTTATAACATAAAACATAGTGTAAAAAAAGGGGGAGAAACCTCTCCCCCCTTCTCTAGTTGCACAACGACTAATGGGGGATAGGGGAATCCCCCCACATTTAGTCCCACATTGGTTCTAGGAAAGGTGGGAGAGACTCTCCCCCCTATAAAAACCCATACCCACTTCCCTTTAGCTTTACATCAAGCCAAAGAGAGCCTTTGCTAAAGGTTGTTGAACACCCAAGAGGGGAGTGAATTGGGTGTAATGGTCATTTTTGAACTTTTCTAATTCCTTAGTAAAATTCCTTGATAAAGTTGGATTGAATACTTAAATTAATCTAAGGTGCATAAAGTTAAATGCATAGAATAAAGCTCACTAGCAATTATAGTGGTTCAGCCGCACCTTCGTCCACTACCTAATCTTCCAATTAGGATTTTCAAACTTCACTAATGAATCCTCTTATGAGAGAGGACCAAACCGTTACAAATTACCCTTTTACAAGTTCAAGGCAAACCTATCCTTTTGTGGGCTAAGGATAACCCTACAACTTCTTTTTGCGGGATAAGAAAGAACCGAGATCCTTTTTGCAGGCTAAGAATGAACCACTTGTTCATTTTCAAGGACAAAGGAAAGGTCGGATTCATTTTCACAAGCTAAGGAAGAACCACTTGACCCTTTTCAAGATAAAGGATGAAACTATCCATGATTCCAACCTAGGAATTATTAAGTGAGTCAAACTCACTTGACTTGGTTGTTTCAATTTTGAAACACACCAAACTTGAAATATTACAAGATTAGAACGATTAAGATGGTTCTAAACAAGTAGAACACTTACAATACAACACATATACATCAATCACAAGATATATAACAATTAAGCTCATAATGGAGAGAGAGAGATAGAAATATCACTTACAACCTTTTACCTTTCAAAGATTCAATATTGCTCAAATGCGATCTTTAGAAAGCTTGTATGATGATCTTTGAAAAACAGTTGTGAAATGCACTTTAAAAGCCTTTGACTCGATCAAACACCAAATCTGAAATCTTTGAGAATGAGAGAATAACTTTAAAAAGATTGAAGCTCATTTTTTCATTTTGAAAAGATGTTTCAAAACTGGAAAACCCTAGAAATCTTGAGAATGTGTTTGAATCTTTATGTGTGCTCCCTCTCTAGTGTAAAATGGCTAGAATAAGTGTATAAATAGATGGAAAGTAATTACTAGCCGTTACACTTAGAAATATGACCGTTGGTGTGCTCAGAACCGAGCACAATTTTGACAGTCTTTTCAGAATTTCTGACAGTCACATTAGCGTCCTGAAGTACACTATTTTGAAAATTGAATTTTTGTCAATTTGTTCAGGGAGAGCACTAATACTGTGTTAGTGTCCTGATGGGTCTAAAAATCAGAAACTCAGATCTTTCGGTGAGGGCGCTAATACTCCATTAGCATCTTGACACTCAATTGCTAGTTTTCAGGTTTATCCAATGAGGCACTCATACTCGATCAACGTTCTGATGTGAACAATAAACATCCGAACCCATAAACCATCAGCGGCCTGATGGTCTATCAATGTTCTACAGTATTGGCTTGATATTAAGTGACTAGCCACTGCATCAGCGTCTTGACCGACCATCATCGTCCTGAAAAAACACTAACTAAGATTTTTATGATTTTTCAAATCTTTGAAATCCGATTTAATTAAATCAAACTTTGTGATTTTCGAGTCAAATCAAATACTTAAAGAAACATTCAAAGAGTTTGAAACCCATTTGAAAACAACTTGAATCGATCATACACATTTTCACTAAGAATCAAAATATTTTCGAAAACATGAAAACTTCGAATATGATCTTGCGAAAAACTAATGTATGGATGATTTTTAGGAAAGATTGAGCAATAGGAAATGCAAGAAGGTTACATCCTCATTCTAAACATAAACAGGACTCTCAACCTTTTTGTCTTCATTCCTTCAAGATGACCAATTGTCCAAGCTTTGAGTGTGCTTGATCTTTTTCTTTGATCCTTTGCTTGAGGGACTTCTTGAACTTGAAGACTTAGATCTTCAATTGGTTCTTTTCCACTTTAGGTGTTGAAATATACTTGATAGAAACATTTGCACCATTTGTTATATTGATTGTAAGAGAAAACTTAGTGAAAAACCAAGCCAACCAAGGCACCCTACAAATAATTTTTAATTTTTCTGTATGTATTTTAGTTCTTTTGTTTTTTATTAGCTTGCCTTCTTTATAGTTTTCTTTTGTTTCTAATTTTTGTTTCTTTTTTTAATTTTATTGGATTTATGCATCTTAATTTATGAGTTTGCCTTCATTACATTTTTCTATATTATACGTTGACAAACCCAATCAACTTCATTGATGTGAGATTTCTTCGCCCAAAAAAAAAAAATTAAACAGGTTAATAAACAAGTTAAATTGGGTTCATGTTGTGTTAGGTTAAACACGATCTGAATATGATATGTTTAAATAATGTGTTAAATGTGTTGTGTCCAGGTCACCCGTTTATTAAACATGTCTGTGTTCACATATAATGACATGTTATTTAAACGTGTCGTGTTCAAGTTTGCAATATACTCATTATATATGTGTTTGGACACGACACGATAAGACACGGCAACACAAATTGTCACCCTTAATTATACAAGTGTAATTAAATTTTTCTCACTCTAGAAAAAAAAAAATTCAAAAAGGTAGAAGCAAGACCCAATTAGCCCTCTCCAATACCCAAACTTAATTTCCCTCTCACGACACAGAGAGTCACCCATCACTTTTAATAGAGATTTAGCTTTAAACTTCTCACCATGTCTCAAAATGTTCCTTTTATTTTTTGTTTTCCTTATTTTTTTCAATAACTTTAAAGAGGAGGGGACGTGTTTTTATTTTTTATTTTTTTAGGTATGCACCTCATCCGTTCAGATGCGGATCCAAGAGTCATTATTAAAGTTTTTTTTTCTTTTTCTTTTTCCACTATTGGCTCAACTGATTAGTTCCATAGTCTCTTTCCATCATTAATCGGTCTTGATTTTAGAAAATTTCTTAATCTAGTCTTGACCTTTTTCCAATTCATAAGTAGTCTAAACAATAAAATTTAGAGCATGTTTGAATGTTAGTTGCACTTCTTAAGACATGTATTGGTGTTGCATGTGTAATTCCATTTGAAGTTGCATTTTTTTGTAGCTAGATTAGCATTCTCCATGTATTTAAAAATATATGAGATTTTGAAGAACAAATAAGCACCAAGTCTATATTAGTTATGCATGCAGATCATATGTTAATTGAAGTGGTTTAGTATCTCTTTCATACTAATTACATATTAATAACTTCTAACCCTCCTTTTAAATATCTTCTATATATATAACAAGTAGTTAGTGCTTCATTTTTAATAATACGCTGTTGATGAAAACCGTTTGTTGCCAGCTTTAAGCCTTCTAAAATAACAATATTCTCTATTACCAAAGCATAATAGCAAATGAATTTGATTGGTTATTGCTACACCATTAATTTCTCCACGAAGTCTCTAGCAACCACTCGGCCATATATATAAACCCCTTTTTCTATTTTTTCGATTAAACAATTCTTACCAACTTCTTCTAGGAATTTGGTTTATTAAAACCTTTTTCATGCTGGTCTATTAAAATCTTTTATCAATTAATGACTATGACACATCAATTGTAAAAGAAGGATAATTAAAATTTACCCAATTAGTATTGTAACTTGTTCATGTTAATATTCCAAATATATATTCTATGATGTTACAGTAGCAATGATAGTTCCTTTTGTTTTTTATCAAATCATAACATATGGAATACATTTTCTTGATGATGGTGACCACATACACATGAAACTGCTGAATTAATGTGAAGTAGTCTAAATCAGAATTACAATGCATATAAAATGTTTGTTTTTTTTTTGGTAAGTTAGTACATAAAGCTCTTGTATATTAGGGTTTTGATTAAAAGAGTAAACATCAATTTGATAGCAAAAATTAAGAGCATTGGTGCACTCCATAGATGCAGAGTTTTGTGTTTCTTCTATTTTCTATGTGTATTTTGCAATTACTGATTTTCCTAACAGAAACTTATGTTATTCCTCCATTTATATATGTATATGAAAATATTTAAAAAAAAAAAGATAACAGTATGCGAAATCACTCTACCACCTGGAGTACAAATTGGATTGCAGTGCTTCTTGTTCGTCATGATCGTGATTTTTGGGGTGAAGATGTTGAAGAATTTAATCCAAGAGATATTCAAAGAAGGTGTTGCAAAAGCTACAAAGAATCAACTCTCATTCTTCCCATTCAGTTGGGGCATAAAACTTTACTATGTTAGAAGCAAAGATAGCTTTAGTCATGATACTACAACATTTCTCTTTTAAGCTTTCATCCACTTATATCCATGCTCCTTATACTTTGTAACTCTTCAACCTCAGCATGGTGCTCAAATCGTCGTAACCACCACGACGCTGATCTGCAGCCGGGTGGAGAAGATGACCCACGCGGGGTCATCACCCACCCGACCAGGTCAACCAGGTTGCACCGACCCGGATAAAATAAATAAATAAATAAATAAATAGTTTGGTCCAAGCCTGGACCCAACGAGTCGAGTCCTGATCCAGACCCAAACCAGGTCCATCCGACCTGGATCGGTCCAACCGAGTTGGTCCGGTCCGACTAAACCGATATTTAAAAAAAAAAAAAGGTTTTGGTTAAATCTGGGCCATTTAAATTTTGATAGCTTACAATAAAGGCCTTTTGGTGATTTTTGGCAAAAGTCATGAACTGTACCTTGACATATTTTTACATGACATTTACATCTGTATGGTTATATTTATCAGATTCATGTTGTAATGTACAAATATGCATTATGTGTTGTGATGTAACATGAACCGTTCAATTTTGATTGTTAAATTCGAATCATTAGATCATGTTTTTTCAAAAATACATGCATTATGACATATGTTTTTTTACAAAGATCTTTACATCCATACGGTTACATTCATGATATGACTTCAACATGATGATAAATCTGTAATTATATGCATGATATGATCTTAACCATTTATTTTTCCATGATTAAAATGATGGAATTGCAGCATGAATTAGACATTGTTGTGAACAATGAACTTATTTAGCTTTTCATTCTCTTTCCATCTGTACGGATGATTATCTGGAAATTATTGAATGACATGTTTTGCGCGAATTGTTTAAGTAGTGGTTATTTGATTTAGAGAAATAAGTGATGATTGTGAACAAAAGTGACCTTTCGAACCTATTTTCTAAAATTATTTATCATTGACTTAACTAGAATTTTGCGGCAAATATAAATGTGTGTATTAATGGGTGCTAGTATTAATATGTGCTATTAAAATGTCTATATTTTAGAGCTATGACTTTTGCTACCAAGAGTATTATTGCTGACTTGAATAAGGGAGAAAAGTTGAACAGGACAACTTCGACATTTGGCATCCAAGAGTCCAGTTCATACTAGATGAGCAAAAGGCTCTTGAAGCCTTAACCCATACCATGTTTGAACCCGAACGTGGGAACACTGCTCAACATAGGCGAGATAGGAAAGTGTTTCAACAGTGGAAACGCAAGAACAGCCTGAAACACATCACTCTACTAAGTAGTATGACAGATGTCTTGATGTGTCAATTTGAATAGTATGAGACTGCCCAAGAGATGTGAACTGCCCTTAAAGAGAAGTTTCGGATGACCTCTGTTACTAAGCTACGGCTGCTAGCAATCAAGTTTGAAATGTATGTAAAACGACATCATACGATGAAACAACATCTATGTGAAATGTCAAACATGATTCGTGAACTGAACAATGTTGGGCATGTTCTCACGAATGAACAACAAATTCATGCAGTCCTTCGCCCTCTTCCATAGAACTGAGAGCATATGAAGATCACTTTGATCCATAATGATGGTATCAAAACGTTTGAAGATATTGCTCGACATGTTAAGTTAGAGGTTGAGCGCTTGGAGGTTGCCAAACCCTCTACTCAGGCTCTGGTTGCTAAATCAACTGATTCAAAAAAAAGAAAATACCACCAGTTCAAGAAAAATACCAAAAAAGGCAAGCAAGGTCCCACGAATGGAAAGGTTACGAAAATGAATAATAACCGTCACAAAAAAGGGCAGACATGGTGGTATCAAGAAGGATAAAAAGGTTATAAAATGCTTCAATTGTGGTAACCTTGGTCATTTTGCACGAGAATGCACTGAACCACGAAAAGAAAAGGTAATTTATTCTACTTTTTCTCAATGTTTTGTTTCCAGTATATGTTTGCTTGTTGAATCTTATCCAATGTGGATAATTGACTCAGGAGCGACAGACCGTGGAGCTTTCATAAAGTATCGTCGGATTCCAGTAGGAGCTCGATGGATATATGTAGGAAACAATTCCAAAGTTGAAGTTAAAGAGATTGGCACATGCAAGCTGGTGCTGCGTGGTAGTCAGACCCTACTCCTGCATGATGTCCTCTATGCACCTAAGATCAGACAAAATTCAGTTTTAGTAGTTGTCCTTCTAGATTTAGGTTTCAATTTAAATTCAATGCTACTAGTGTAATGTTATACTTAGGAACTCAATTTTATGGATATGGTCTTTTTCTGATGGTTTTATTATTTTTGATATTGATCACATTAATTCAATAAATGGTAGTAGCTTCTCTTTTATTACATCTTCTTCAAATAATGTTTTGGATGTTAATGTATGGCATGCTAGATTAGGACATATTGGGCATGATATAATGAATAGACTTGCAAGATAAGGCCTTTTAGGCTCTCTGTCAAAAATTGACTTGCCCATATGTACCCATTGTTTAGCTGGTAAAGCTACTAGAAAACCATTGTCAAGCTTTAAGAGTCGAACAACCTTTGCAGTTGATTCATTATGATATTTGTGGACCCATGAGTGTACGGGACATGGTGCTCTATATTTCATCACCTTCATTGATGACTTTTCACGCTTTAGATACATTTACTTGATATCCCACAAATCTGAAGCATTTGACTGCTTCAAGAAATATGTCTCGCTAGTTGAAAACCAGCTTGATAGACATATTAAAGCGTTACAAACTGATCGAGGTCGTGAATACGTTTCTGATCAATTCAAAGAATTTTGTGATGAAAAAGAGACAAATAACAATCCTAGGCACCCCGCAACAAAATGGTGTAGCAGAACGAAGAAACAAAACTTTGTTAGACATGGTTCGATTAATGATGTCTCAAGCGAATCTTCCAATTTCTGATTGGGGAGATGTTTTGATAACTACGGTGTTCCTTCTAAATCAGTACCCTCAACTCCTTATGAGCTCTGGATGGGTAGAAAACCTAATTTGAGCAATTTAAGATCGTGGGGATCAGCAGTGTATGTACACCCACCATCCCAATGATATGGAAAATTGGGACCGCGAGGCAAGAAATCCATATTGATTAGATACTTTGAACACTCAAAAGGGTATGTATTCATAGGTGAAAACGAAGAACAAGTTTTCACAGAGTACGAATCTAGAGATGCCACTTTTGTAGAAACCGAATTTCTTAGAAAACGTGAAGCAACTGAGGATCTTCCCTTGTACGAATTAGATCCAGAAAATAATGATCCTAATGCGCCAACGAAGGCGATCAATGATGACGCTCATGATGCGCTTCATCCTAGTTAGAGTGTCAGATCAACCCCTATTGTTTTTGAGGATCAGTTGGGAAGGAGTATTGGTAAAAGCATACCTCGCCGTCGTTTTGAGATCGAAGGCGAAGCTTTCATGATAGCTCCACATGATGAAAGTGAGCCAAGAACAATCCAAGAAGCTCTTTCATCTGATGCTAGTGATAAGTGGATGAAAGCCATGACAGAAGAAATGGAATCAATGCAGATTAATCATGTCTGGGATTTGGTTGATCTTCCCTCGGGGCAAAAGGTAATAGGGAACAAATGGGTTCTCAAAATCAAACGCAAAGCAGATGGATCCATTGAGAGGTATAAGGCACGATTAGTCGCTAAGGGTTATTCCCAGCAAGAACAAATAGATTATGAAGAAACATTCTCACCAGTTGTGAGATTTGTATCTATTCGACTTCTTTTAGCTATCATTACATATTTGGACTTAGAATTACATCAAATGGATGTAAAAACAACATTTTTGAACGATGAGCTGGATGAAGAAATTTATATACAACAACCTACGAGGTTTGTAACTAAAGACCAAGAGCGCAAGGTTTGCAAGCTCAAACGATCAATATATGGTCTTAAGCAATCATCCAGACAATGGTATTTGAAATTTCATCAGGCTGTGTCATCCTATGGATTCACAATGACTGATGAAGACCATTGTGTCTATATTAAACGTTCAGGAACACATTTTGTCTTCTTGTCCTTATATGTGGATGATATTCTCCTTGCTGGGAATGATATGACATTCATAATCATGATTAAAGATTGGTTGTCTTCCACATTCGACATGAAAGACATGGGTGAGGCAAACTTCATACTAGGTGTGAAAATTCATAGAAATCGTTCAAAAAGAATCTTGGCTCTATCTCAAAATTAATATATTAAAACAATCCTTGAACGATTCAACATGCAAAATTGCAAGCCCATAGATACACCAATTACAAAAGGAATACCCCTTAGTTATGATATGTGCCCTACTACTCCTTTTGAAAAACAAAAGATGTCAAAAGTCCCTTACGCCAGTGCCATTGGAAGTTTGATGTACGCAATGACGTGTGCTCGACTAGATATATGTTATTCAGTCAGTCTAGTCAGTCGTTATCGAGCAAATCCCGGAGAAGCATATTGGAAGGCAGTGAAGAGAATTCTAAAATATTTAAAAGGCACGATGGACTTGTGCTTATGTTATCATAGTACCGACATGCGTTTATTGGGCTACTCCGATGCTAATTGGGGCGGTGACCCAGATGAACGCAAATCTACCTCAGGATATGCTTTCTTGCTGAACAGTGGTGCAATATCATGGAGTAGCAAGAAGTAGAAGTGCATTGCTCTATCTAACATGGAAGCTGAGTTTGTAGCCTGCTCTACAGCGGTACAAGAGGCTATTTGGCTTCGACGGTTTTTGCAACTTTTACAGGTAGTTCATAACGCATTGAAATTGGTCACTATCTGTAGTGATAGCCAAGCTGCGATTGCCTATACCAGAGATCCCAAATACCATGGCAAGACCAAGCATATAGACATTAAGTATAATTTTGTTCGAGACATAATAGCACAAGGAGAAGTCTGCATACAACATATTTCTACGCATAGGATGATGGCTGATCCATTGACTAAGCCAAGCGCTAGAGATGTTTTCCTTGTACATGTTAAATTCTTTGGTTTGCGTAGGATATAATCAGTTATTTTTATGTAATAGACTTATTTCATTATACCATTTAATAAATTCCTCATTCTTTATTATGGTTGTTTGTATTTGATCTATTATTACTAGCACCAACACACATAACAATATGTTCACATGCATGATTGGCTTACTCACACGAGCAATCGCCTCTGACGCTTCATGTAGATCAAGCAGAGATGAGACATTCGACTAATGTTGCTTTGAATAGAAATAGGTCATTTTATGATGATATGTCAACTTGATTGGAGTTAAGATGAGGTCTATTTTTGAAGACCGATAATGGATTAACCCACTATCCATTAAGCCTGTTGTTAGAAACCGGATAAGTGATCATTTAATTGGCACATTAAACTGGAAATGCGAGCTCTTAGGAACTCGAGTTAGGCACATAGATGCGACTAGACTAGAAATTTGTATAGTCTTTTGAGTAGAACATAGCTCTTCTGAATAAGAGTTACTCAACTGTAGCATGTAATGTTACATTACATGTGTAAGTCGACCACTTAGAAAGTGAGTGAAAGATCCCTACTTCCTCACTGTGTGAGTTCAGATATATCCATTTCTATATGAGACTAATGGGATTCCCTTCGTTACTTTTGACTACACCACGAAGTAAAGTCTTAATGTCCGCTACATTGGTAAGCCACCCAAGGTCGTGAGTGATTCGACCTTTACGAGACATTACTGGAAAAATAATTAATTCTAAACCTAGTGGTGTAAGGGTGAAAAGAAGATTCTTTAGAATCACATCTCTATAGTATATTCTTAATCGAGCAATACTCATGTTGCATCATTTAGGATGGCAATATAAGTAAGAATTTGCTATTCGATTTTTTTAGGTTTAAGTATTGCCCTAGAGGGATAAGGAATATTTGAACAGATGTGAATAAATGAATCTAGGGCATTTTGAGGCACTAACATTCTTTTAAAACGATAGATGTCTTTATGCTGGCTCGTCAGGAGTTACTAGTATAGAGCTCCCGAATGCAGATGCTCTCACGATCACACGGCCCAGTAGCTTATCACTTCCTCATTGAATATTAGTATTTGTCATTCACACCATGTGCGAGTGGGGGATAACACTATATGGATCAAATTCGGGGCACCCATGATGTGTTCGACCCATATTGAATATTAGTATTTGTCATTCACACCATGTGCGAGTGGGGGATAACACTATATGGATCAAATTCGGGGCACCCATGATGTGTTCGACCCATATTCTCTTATGTACACATCACGTGCGAGTGGGAGATGTTGGAATTTGATCATGTAGTTAGAGATCTTAGATTTTGATAATGTTTATCATAATCAGATTATTATTATCTTGAGTTATCTAATTGATAACCCCGTAATAATCACCTTAAGATAACTACTATTTGATAGTTATCTTATCTCCACCACATCCCAAATTGGAGAGAATCAAGGAGATTTGATTCTCTAGAATGCCAATAAATTAAGGGAATGTGGACATGGTAAAATACACAAGAAAATTGCAGAGAATTTTCAATTGAGTAAAGAGTGGGGCTTTTGGACTGTGGAATACGTTGGGAACCCGTGACATTGTGGTCCCAATCACTGTGATAACACTAAACGCGTGGAGCACCCTCGAGACGATCTTGGTAATGTTTCTGCTTTTCTATTTAATTTATTTTGATTTACTTGATTTGTATTCGAATGATTTCTACACTTCTTTACAACGTTTTTAAAATTGCTAAAATCGAAATCCGAAATAAAAAGTTATAACTATTTTAAGTTATAGATCACTTACTTAATGAGATAAGTTAATTGATCAATTAATAAGTATATCTATCAGCCAATTAGTTTAGCGGTTGGATGGCTGTCAATTGGTTAAAATTTAACTTTTTAACTTTAAATGACCATATTTTATTCAGTTTTAGGGATTCAAAAGTTGGAAAAGAAGAAGAAAACAGATCTACACAATTGACTACTTCTGATAAATTTTCAGTTATCGATTTCCCACTTCGATGGCTATTAAAGAATAAATATATCCTTTAAACATTATGTAGCATTCAACGACTAATGGACCGAAAAATCAATGATAAAAAAGTTATCGGAGGTATTACGTTGTATTGATCTTTCCATTATCTTCTCAAGGCCTTTCAAATTCGAATAAAAAAGTTATGATTATCTGAAATTTTAAAGATTAAGCTCACCAATAATTTTTTTTAACCAATTCGTAAACTTTGTTTATCTACCGGTGAACAATAGTTTAGTAATTGACATATAAATTCAAATAACTATAATTTTTTTTTATTCAAACTAAAAGTTGAGTTATTTAAAAGTCATTGGAAATAAAATAAAAAAATTTACAAAATCCTATACCTTTGATTACTAGTTGTCAATCTGGTAACTGTTAAATGTTAAATACAGTAAAACTTTTATATAGTGATACTCTATAAAGGAATAACCTCTACATAATTATAAAAAATTTCGGTCCTAACTTGGGCCAGTTATAAATTGGAATAATTTTTATATTATAATAAATTATAATTTTTCTAGGTTCCGTCTTAAAAAAAAAAACTTGCCTCTACATAGTAATAATTAAATATATATAGCAAAAAATATATTACATTAAAGGTTTAAGATGAAATAAAATATTTATCTAAACTTGTTTGGCACAATGATTTAATCTTTAGAGTTGTTACAACGTCTTTGAGCTTGTGGGACAATGAATAACCTCTATATCTCATTGCTTTAAGGAATAACCTTTACATTGAGAGAAAAACATTAAAGAGAATGTAAAATTTTAGACTTTTAAGATAACTTTTCATATTTCTAACACAACACTAAATAAATTTATGTACACTATTTTTGGAAACTATACTAGTTTTTTGATGCTATATTATTTTTTGAAACTATACAATAATTTTTCTAAGTATAACTCTTTTAAGTTATAACTTTCTCATAGTAATAAATTTAAATTGGTCCTAACAGTATAACTATAGGAAAGTTTTACTGTATATGTAGAAGAAGAAATTTACCTTTTTCTTTTTAGAAAAAAATTGTATTCAGAACCTATTATCTAATTTTAAAAAGTACAAGATATCTTTTTTTGTAACACCCAGATTTTTAAAACTTAAATTTCAAGTAAAATAATGAATATTTAAATTTTATCGAGAAGGATCACTGAAAATCGAGATGTTAATTGTATCCGTCTATCTTAACCCATAATCATTATATAGATAGTAAAATTTGCAAAACTATGAATTTGTGTTCTTCTAACCAACTTACTGGTTAAGATAAACGAATACCCTTTCATCTTCATACCAAGGACCACATAATTACACTATACAAATTTCTATATTGAATTGTGAGGGTACTTGCCCTTGTCCATCCATTATGGACACAACATTTAAATGCATCAAATAGAATTAATGAATTCAAGTCCAAGGCATTCACACGTGAAATAAACCATAGGGCCTTTACTAACTGTAATAATATTCATTAAATTTCGATTGTCAATACAACCCGTTTAAATAATAAACTTTTAAAAATCAAATAAAGATATCCAGCCCTGTCACGACAATACTAACAAATTAATTAACCCACCCCTACTACTCTGAACTACATCACGAACTCGCGATTTTATTCTCTTAAGTACCTGCATATGAAAAATAGGGGTGAGCTTGAAAGCCCAGTGGGTCATCTAAACAATTCACAACATTTTATCATGATATATACACAAGAACATTGCAAACAAGTTTCACACATTAATCGTTGCAACATTAGATTGTTTGAGTCGAGAATTTTATCACGTTCTAAATCACGTACCTTTAGGAAATCAAACACAGGGTGGCACTACCCAAAATCAGAAATTCGTTGGCGATATTCATTATAAATAACTGCCCCATAATAAACATTGGCGATATTCCTTGGAATAACTGCCCCATATGTGTGATTCTTATCTTAATTGTGTTCTTTAGTGATGTCACACCATACATACAACATAAGTATGATATTAATTACATTCACAAGACATATTCAAACTCCACTACACATAGTATCATGTCACAATGTCAATTATAATAGTATTCACGCATGAACTTTACTATGCCAATATTCCAAGTCATACGTTTCATTATCAGGCATTATAATTTATAAATGAGTCTCAAATATCACATGAATTGCATGCATCCAATTATTATCTAATCAAAACAAGAAGTCACGTTGACACACATATCATCATGGCTAACAATCACAACATGGTATATATAAAATCATGTACAATAGGCATGCATAAGCAATCTAATAATACTATAGACCTAATTAATTTAACATTCCTATCTATATATCAAAATAAAATATTATGAAGGCATAGAATCTTCCCCACCTGTAACGCACGCAATTTATTCTTGTCTGAATTCCTTGGTGCGTAACGTACGTCCTCAACCTAAAAGATTATGTAAAAAAAAAAAACTGAATTAAGACTCATAGTTTGATTCCCAAACAAGAAGACCTTTACAGAACAATTTAATTTGATGTTGTTCTTTTAATGCTTCGTTCAATAGCTTTCAATGTACCAAAGCCCATGGGCTGCGTTGTCGTCCATGAGTTGGGCAAGAATAGCTCCAAGTTGAACAAAACAACTCTAAAGAAAAAGAAGACGTCGTTCTTCTCTGTCTGAAGAAGAACAACCTCGGACGGATCACAGGCGCTGGAGAAAGAAAAAAAAAAGAGAAAGAAAGAAGAAGAATGTCGGAGAAACAACGGAGACAGAGAGAGATTTGGCGATTGGGGTTTCAAATTTCGGAGTTGATCACAAGCGCCGGCTAAAACTCCTCGATCCGAAAATGTCTTGGGTCATTCTTCTTCCTCGTCTCGCCAGTACTTTCTTGATCGTGAGCAGAAAGAGAGAGCTTCGAGCAAGAGAGAAGAGAGAGGCGAGATTCAGAGAGACAGAGAGATTTGAGTTCGAGCGATAGAGAAGAGAGGCGCGAGAGAGTTTGGGTTTTGAGAGAAAGTTTCGAGCTTGAGGGTTTTGGGTTTTGAAAGAGAGAGGCGCGATTGGGTTCAGGGTTTTGAGAGAGAGAGAGTTTCAAGAGAGAGAGAGAGGGGCTTGTGCGATTGAGGTTTTGAGGCAATTGGGTTTTAGCGATTGGGGTTTGGAGCAGAGAGTTGAGAGTCACGGCGAGAGCGAAATTGTAGAACGAGATTGCAGGGCGAGATTGCAGAGCGAGATAGCAGGGTGAGAGAGCAAAGAGTCACAGCGAGAGCGAGATTGCGAGAATAATTTCGAAATTGGAAAGTAGATATTTTCAGAATTTTCAGGGGATTACATTTTTTATCCCTAAACACGAATGAGGTAAAGAGACAATGCACTACTCAATCAAGTTAAGAAGTGTTAGACACAACAACTGGCTTTTGACTTGATTGCCACAAGAAAATAAAAATTTTCACAAATGTCATTAAAATAAAAATAATGACCTATTTGTCATAAGTTGACCAGTCAATGCCAAGTCAGCAGATGACGTAGCACCACGTGAATCCTGAATCTACTGACTGGGCGCCACCTCAGAAAATTAAAGGCATCTTTTAAGACACCTTCATTTAATTTAATTTTTTTTTTGGGGAAATCCTTGGTAGTGCCAAGTCAGCAGATCTATAATTCACGTGGCGCCACATTATATGTTGACTAAGTGTTGACGGGTCAACTTATGACAAATAAGTCATTATTTCTATTTAAATAGCATTTGTAAAAAAGTTTTAATTTTTTGTGGCAATTAAGTCAAAAGCCCCGACAACTTCAGTTCAAAAAGGCCCAAAAAATATTGCATCATGAAAATGAATATTAGTCACGCAGAAAGATGGTCGAAGAAATTAAAAACGTACCTCCTCCTCTCCTATAATTAAACTCACAATTTCAAACATTATCATAACTACAAGTCTAGAGTGGGGTACGAACACATTTTCTCATCACAACTATAGTCAAAAATTAAAGAAAGCGATTGAGGGAAAAATCTTCTCTTCTTTTAAATGCCTCTCTCTCTCTCTCTCTCCCTCTTCTCTTCTCTCTACAGATCATCACAGATCCTTGTGTGTGCAACTTGGGCAATATGATGAAGAACTTTTTCTCTTCAATTTCGGTTGTGATAGTTTTTGGTAGTGTTTTGAGTTTGTGGGTATGGAAAGTGTGTGTTTGGATATGGTGGAAACCAAGAAAGCTTGAAAAGTTATTAAGAGAACAAGGATTTAAGGGTAATCCCCCTAAGTTTCTCTATGGAGATTTAAAGGAATTTCAAAGCGTAATGAAGAAAGCACAATCCAAGCCTATCGAGCTTACCCACAGAATCATACCGCGTGTTAGTCCGTTTGTTTTACAAACGGTGGAGAGACATGGTACGTCCCCTATTTTACTTATTTACTTATTATTTGCCTTTGTCTAGTCTTTTTTTTTTTTTTTTTTTTTTTTTTTTGGTATTCGATTTAGCTTAACCAAACATAATCGGTTTGATTCGATTTGGGTTGATTATAAAAAAATTATAACTTTCCTAATGCATATTTAAAAATTTTGAAAATAGTTTTTACTATAAAAAATAATTATATAATTTTTTATGAGAATGTTTATATCATAAAATAACCGTAGACACTAAAAATAAATATTAATAATTTTATTTTTAGAATTAGTGCGCTTCGGTTTAGATCGGCTTTCAAAGCCACAAACTACAATTAAAACCAAACCTATCAGATTATATTTTTTTCAAATCGAACTTATCAAAAATCAAATCAAACCGAACTAAATATAACGGTTTGATTTGGTTTTACGGGTTGAACCAATTCATTGACACCCCTATTTATAACTTAGGCTATGTTTGTAACCTTCTTAAAAATAAATAAATTAGTGATCTCTTAAGAAAAATTTAAATTCTGGTGTTTAACTGCTAAAAGAGCCCCCAGTTTCCCAAGCTCCTTTTGTTAGGATTTAATTTTTTTCATCATAATTTTCCTTTTCTGAGGGAAAATCAAATGAATTAGAAGGGAATGAGCTTCTTTTAAATATTTTCTCGTAGAAACACCTATGAGAAATTTCTCAAGATGTTCTTGAGAAAATTATTTAAACAAAATTTTCTCTAAAAAAGGAAAAAAAAAAATTCTGAGCTGCCCAAACACACTCCAAATACATGAAAAATCTGATGACCCATTTCTGATACTCATGTGATTTGGTTGCTTAATTTGTAGAGGAAGCTAATTTTTCTTCAACAATTGATGCCTGAAAAATAATGAATTAGATTAATGATTGAGAATCTGTATTTGCATATGCAGGGCCATTGTCTTATATTTGGTTTGGAGCAACTCCAAGAGTGAATATTATGGAACCAGAGCTCATTAGAGATGTCTTATCTAAGAAGTTTGGTCATTTCTCCAAGATTGAGCCAAACCCACTTACCAAGTCATTAATACAGGGATTAGTAGGCCATGAAGGAGAAAAATGGGCCAAACATAGAAGGATTATCAACCCTGCCTTCCATCTTGAGAAGCTCAAGGTTTATCATCTTTACCATGTTCTTTAATTTATTCAAATAGATCCACTAACACATCTAAAAACTACATGAAATTCATAATTCTATATTTATGTTATATCATGGAAATCAGGGAAAGCTTTATACACACACACGTATATAAATCTGATTGATGATTCTTATAAGTAGTCCCTTTATTGTTGGATATGCTGGTTGTAGATGATGGTGCCTGCAATGTATGCGAGTTGTGCCGAGTTAATTAACAAATGGGAGAAATTGGTCTTGAATGGATCATGTGAATTGGATGTATGGCCTGAATTCCGATACTTAACTGGAGATGTCATATCCCGAACTGCATTTGGTAGTTGCTATGAAGAAGGTCGACGAATATTCAAACTTCAAACTGAGCAAGCTGAGCTTGTTAGCCAAGTTTTTCAATCCATATACCTACCAGGTTTCAGGTACCAGAAAGATCTAACTTCTACATCTCCTTCGTGGGTCTAGAACGTTGAAAGTGAAAGTTGATTTATTTGCAACATTTTTTGTTAATTCTATAGGTTTTTGCCCACAAAAAGGAACAGAAGAATCAAAGAAATTGCCAGAGAAGTAAGGACTATACTATCTGATATGATAAATAAGAGGGAGAATGCTGTAAAAGATGGAGAAGCCCACAATGATGACTTGTTAGGCTTGTTATTGGATTCTAATTCTAAACAAATTCAAGAGCAAGACAGCTCGAAGAATTTTGGCATGACGATGGATGAGATCAAAGAAGAATGCAAGTTATTCTACCTCGCAGGACAGGAAACTACTTCAACTTTACTTGTATGGACAATGATTTTATTAGGTATGCATCAAGAATGGCAAGTTTGTGCGAGAGAAGAGGTTCTACAAGTATTTGGAGAAAGTAAACCAAATTTTGAAGAACTACACCGCTTAAGAATTGTGAGTAATCTTGCCTGTTTATCCCTCAAGTACTATTTATTTGTGTTAGCGGCTCAACTATGCATATCATGTGAATATAAATATTAAAACTCATGACCTCCCTTGCATGATGACATGTGGACTAAATTTATAATGAAGAGGGAAGACATGATTGATAAATGAGAGAAATAAACAAATGTTTACGAGGAAGTTTGAACGCAAGACCTTTAGAATAACAAGACTGATAATATGTTGAAAACACGTTTGGCTTAAAAACTAAGCTTTCTAACAAGTTGCTCACTTACGTAGATTGCAAATTCTCATAAAATTCATTACTCTTTGATACAGGTGACTATGATTTTGTATGAGGTTCTTCGACTATACCCACCTGCTTTAGGGCTTACAAGATATAATTACAAGGAAATGAAACTAGGAAAGATCACTCTACCACCGGGAGTACAAATTGCAATACCAACGCTTTTAGTTCACCATGATCATGAATTGTGGGGAAAAGATGCCGAAGAATTTAATCCAGAGAGATTTTCTGAAGGAATTTCAAAGGCGACAAAGAATCAACTCTCATTCTTTCCATTTGGTTGGGGTCCCCGAATATGCATCGGTCAGAACTTTGCCATTATAGAGGCAAAGATGGCAATAGCCTTGATTCTGCAACATTTCTCTTTTGAGCTTTCACCTACTTATGTCCATGCTCCTTATACTGTTCTAAGTATACAACCTCAATATGGTGCTCAGATCATCTTACATAAGCTTTGATGCTTTCAAAATCTCCTTTACTCTTATTTATATCGAATCATGAGTTGTTAAATCCAATAATGTGATTATATTTCTTTGTGATCTTAGAATGGAATTAGTTGGAAGTAGACAAGGCCTTAATATTGCCTTTAATGTAGTAGTTGTTATTTAATTATGAAAGCTTTTTGTTAATTTCTTCAAGCTATCATAGTAATCTCTCACTCTGTCATCAGCTCTTAAATAGGGCAACATATATTTAGTGTCATTGTTTCTTAAATTTGTTTCTTCAAGCTTTTTGTTAATTAATTCAACTAATTCTAAACCATATATATAGTCTTCTTTTTAATTAAGTCATCTAAAAGAGAGGAGAAAGATTCTTTTAAGATTGTCAATGAAACTGATGGACCTGAAATTATTCTTTTTTTTTTATTAAGAAAATTATATGTTCTAAAGGATTTAAAATTAAAAAACAAGATTAAATACATATATTAATTGTTATTGGTAAAAAATAGAAATAAAAGATGAAGGACAGTGGAAACTAAAAAAAAATAATGCTAATCATAGAATTGAAGTGGGTTAAGTTGAATAGGAAAAGTGTTTTTTGAAATATTGTATGACAAATGCATCCTATTGCAGTTGATAAAAAAAAAAAAAAAAAACTTAAAACACCATTTTAAGCAAGTAATGCTTAATGGAGCAAAAAATATGTTAATAAAGTAATTATAACATAAATGTGAAAGTTAATTAGATAGTGTTATATATATATATATATATATATATATATATATATATAATACTTTTGAGTAGTCGCGACGTGCTTGCTTTTTGCTATTTTTTCTAACATTGTCCTAAGCAATCTTATTATTATATTTTATATTAAAAATTAATTTCAATGTTATAAGAGGTAACAAAAAAAAATTAGCTCTTCATCTACTTTCTATCATTTTCAATGTTTCCTATGTTTTTTTTCCTTGATGTTTTTCACTTTGAGGGATAACTATTAATAGAGTAACAATAAGGCTACAACTAGTCTCTACCTCCAGCCACTCAAACTAGTTAATGTTGGCAATGATGGTTATATAATTCATTGAAAAATATTTTGGTCATTTAGAAAGACACTTTTAGAGAAATTCATTTGATAATAATCACTGTAAAATTTACATTTGGACCAAAAAAAAAAAAAAAAACCCTTCTTTACCACCTCATTTGTAATTTCAAATAATAAGACATTTTTACTTATTTTTCTGTAAGAAATTAATAATGATATTAGTAAAAAAGTATAACATAAACTTTATATTTTGAATGAATCATGAAAACGATACACAAATGTATACAAGCATACCTAGCCTACTGAATTATACGGTACTTGACAACTAAGTTTACTGAAAATCCATTGAAAGAAAATGTAAAAAAATGGCATTTATAGTAGATGTTGGCCTAAGCGGTTCATTATTTAGCACCCTCCTAAGTATATTTTGATGCTAACAAACAAAATCTTTTTCGATGCTAACGAGCTTCAATCAAGAGTACATCTTAGCACCTCAAGAAAGCAAAAAGCTAAAGAACGATTCGATCAAAGAATTCAAGATCACAGCTTACGATCAACGTTTCGATCAAGGAATTCAAGGTCACATCATACGATCAAGGACTTCAAGATCACATCATAAGGTCAACGTTCACGACATTCAACTCAAATGCGAAGCTACCAATGAAGATCTCGAAAAGATGAGTTGGATTTGAAATTTATGAGAAGAACACATAAAGAATGTAAGATATCTTTCATCATTCTTTATTGCTCAAACGTTTTTCAAAACCACGCACAAATCACTTGCATATATCTTTCAAACTCATGCATAATTCTTGCATGTTTTAATCCATATATTTGAAACGATTTAATTTCTTAATCATTTTAAAGTATTTGATTTGATCCAAAATTTCTCGAGATTTTAATCGCATTTATCGAGTTTTAATCAAAAGTCAAAAACTATTTTTAAGAGTCTTTCAGGACGCTAATGATTTAGCAGCGCTCTCCTGAACTTGATAAGTCAAGACGCTAGTGACTCATTAGGACGCCGATAACGTTCAAGATTGAAATGCTTATTCATTAGGATGCTTACTTACTTGTTAGTAGCGGTCTCACTAAAGTCAACTTGTGAACTTAACAAGACGTTGATTCAGTATCAACTTACTGAAAGATTTCTAAAATTTTAAATGTTTTAAAAGTTTAAGGCGCTGATAGTTGTTAGTTGGAAAAACTATCAGGACATAGTCTGGATAGGAGCGCCCTCATTTTATAACCAACTGAATAACTTTCAAGACGCTAATTGTCCTTCAGCGTACTTAGTATTGTTTTCAAAAATAGTTTAAAGTCAAAACACTCATTTGTAAGTAACGCCCTCATGTACTAACATATTTTTAAAACCAAGTAGGACGCTAACTGTGTATTAGCGCCCTCATGATTTAGTCGATTTTATCGCAAAACAAGTCAGGACGCTTACGTCTAAGCAGCGCACTCACTTCATTGTTCAGAAGGACGCTTATGGTTCAGGAGAGCCCTCAAGAAATAAAACGACAAAGTTGATATTATGCGTCAGAACGCTAATTCAACGTTGTCACTATTATGAATTTTTTAGAACAGATCTTTGCACAGAATCTTTTTTAGATTTATCAGAGATTTTCTCTGATGCATGAATCAAGTTTCCTGAAATTTTCCTTATTCATGTAATCTAAAAAGAACCAGAATGTTAGTGAAAATCGCAGTTGTCATGTTCGTGTAACATTCTAGCTGTTGTGAGTAAACGTTCACTTTGAATTTGAATTTCAAATATCCAACAGTTATTTTCACTAAGTTCACTAAGACTATAAACACCAACACTTTGTATCAAACAAACCGCCGATAATTTTTATTGTGCCAAAAACTTTTGTATGTTAGTCGTCTTTCAATCTTACTCACAAAAGTTTTCAACTGTTCTAGTTTTTCAAAGTACTTTCACTGATACTTTACTTGTTTAAAAGATTTTCATACTAAGCTTAAATTATATTCTTTCTTAAAAAATCTATTTGAATTATCTAGAACTGGTTTCTACTCAAATTCTCAGCACAGATTTATTCTTAACATCAATCTTGCTGATCAAGGAATTTGAGAGATAGTTCATAAAAATACAGTCATATCTAATTTTGTATCTTAGAACTGTATCAAACTATAACAATAGTTATATATACTACTGAATACTAAAGTAGAAGTTTTCATATCCAATGTGTTTTATCTATTTTTGAAAACCTTTTGTGTTTACGTTGTTACACTTGTCCTGTGATTTCAACTTCAATGTTTGTTCATACTAAAGAGTTTTCGAAGAAGCATATCATCATTGTTTTACACGACACATCATTCAAGCTTTTCAAAACTGCACTTGAACAATACCGAACATTGAAAAGTATAAGGACTGTAAGTGTACTTTTCTTAGCATTACGTACCTAAATTTACATATCTTTGTAATGCTATATATGACCTGAATTGTAAAGTGTTCTACTCAATTAGAACCACATTCTTTATTCTGTAATTGGTGTGTTTCGAAATGAAACAACCAAGTCAAGTGAATGTAGTTCACTTGATGATTCCAAGGTTGGAATCAGACCAAGGTTCATCCTCACCTGGAAGTAGGATAACGGTTCTTTCTCAGCCCGAAAAAAGGAAATGTGATTCATCCTTAGCCCGCAAAAGGATAGGTTTGCCTTGAACTTGTAAAAGGGCGTGTGTAACGGTTTGGTTCTCATTCGTAAGAGAATCAGTTACTGGATTAAGAAAATCTTAATCGAAAGATTAGGTAGTGGACATAGGCGCGACCGAACCACTATAAATATATTTGTCTTCTATTTTCTTATCTTTTCTTGGTTGTGTCATGTTATGTTCATCCATCTATCTTTCACCTAATCATGTATTTATCTAATACGTTAAAAAGCTTCATAGAAATAATATTTGACCATTAAACTCAATTCACCCCCCTCTTGGGTTCAACCAACAGTAGATATTAATAGAAATATTTTCACCATTTCGTCTTTAAATTGTATATTTTCATTGTTCCACCTTCGAATTGTATTGAATCATATACCTACCTATATTTCATGACAATTTAATGATGTACTAAAGGTGATTTTTGTATTACCAATTGGTTTGGTGGGGTGGTAGGAAGACGAATTTCAGGGTGAACTTTCAACTTCACCGTGCTGATGGTGAGGTGACACAACTTTTGCTAAAGACGGAGCCCTTGTGTGGTGGTTACATGTAGGGATGCTCATACGCCATTGAGATGAATATTCCAACTTCAAACGAGCATACTAAGCTTATTCGTCAGGTTTTTCGTTCTGTTTACATCCCTGGTTTCAGGTATTTATTTCTTTGTTATTCTAGCTACGATAAGTCAAGCTTTTAGATGAATTGGTCATTGGAGCGCTCGCATTACATTATATAGTTTCCATAGTCCATACTAATAATATTGATTCGCTTTTACAGAATTTATTTACAAAAAGGAGCAAAAGAATGAAGGAGATCATTCAAAGAAAAACAAGAGATATATTAAAGGATATGACAGAGAAGAGGGAGAAGCCAATGGTGTGTCAAGCTAATGGTTTGTGCTTTGAGGCATGATGGCGCGGTGCGAGTTTGAGTCCCAGCTTTGCTATATTTTCAAACGTATCACGAGTGCACAGGAGAATACTTTCTGATGTGGTGGCGGGTTTGCGGTGGAGTCCCGGGTGCGGGTTCAAGTCCATGGGTCGTCTAGTGCTTGCGGTGTCGGGTGATCTGGTAGAGGTTCGTTGGTGTGGTATAGTTGGTTTCGAAGGGGCCGAATTTCCACGGGAGGGTTGGGTTTAGAGAATAAATTGTTTCTTCTCAAAAAAAAAAAAAAGATAGAGAAGAGGAAGAAGGGTGTAAAAATAAAAGTTCAAAATGATGATTTGTTGGGCCTTTTAATAGATTCTAATTTTAAAGAAGTTTGAAAGCATGGAAACTGCGAAAACGTTGGAATGAGCATCGAAGAGATACTAATTTGCATGATTTCACACATACAACAAATCAAATATTGAAATCTTAAAGAAAGGAGAAAATTTACAAGATGCCATTGCACTGAAAACCCGTAGATTTTTTGCTCTCCTTAACCTATAGAGAATGACCGAGTGTATTTCTTAAGAGGTACAAAACCGCATTCTATTAAATTATTAAAAATTGGTTGATGTAAATACGATATATAGTTAATAAGTAGGACCCAACTATGTATAGCAAACGAATATAAACATTATATAACACTGCCCGTCACGTGTATGATAACACACTGACTAGATTTATAAAAGGAGGAAGACATATTGATAAATGAGAGAAACAAGGAAATATGTTTGCAAAGAAACTTGTACATCGGGCGTCCAAAATAACAAAGTGTTGGGTACCATGTTATGAACTTTAGCCCTAATTAAAGATATTTTATCTATTTTACTTAGAGGAAAAAAGATAAGATTATAGTAATAAGAAAAGGAATACTAGATTGCAGAATATCAGTAACCCTAAAGACATTTGTTTGCTTCAACAAAGCAACATGTTGGTAGTACTGTAACGAAGTTGGGCCAAACTTTTAAACTTTTCTAAACTCCTTTTTCTCATTAAAAGTAAGGGGTTTTTTTATGGTAACTTTGTAAATGCTAAATTAATTGATCATGTGGGAATTTCTAACATTTCTAATTTAACACACAAATTAATATGATTCTACAAAATTTTGGTAGTACACAAATTTTGGTTTTACTATCTCTTTTTTTGTAGACTTGATAGGTTTTTGCTCTCAACTAGTCTCAGATGTAAACTTCTGCAAAGATAACTGTGATTCTGGTTACCCATGTTTGAACTGCAATAAATCACAAATTACAATTCCGATTGAAAACTGACCAAACAAAAGATACATGCACAAGAAAGAAACAAACTCACTAAATTTGAGCTCAATCCGACTATAGATCACCAAGATCCAACTCCGTGATGAAGAGCTTGTAGAAGGATTCTTCCTTCTCCTTCTCTTTCTCTTTCTCCTCTTTCTTTCTCTTCTCCTTTCTTTTTCTCTTCTTCTTTCAAGAACGTGGGAGACAAGTGATTTTATTTGCAATTCAAAGTGGTTTTTCTTTTCTTTTCTTTTTCAAAGTGGTGGTTAATCTACTAAGCTCTTTTTTTTAATCTAAGTGGTTGAACCACTAAATTATTTTTTTAAATAAAATAAAATAAAATTAATTGATTTTTCTTGTCCACACAATTGCATACAATTTCATGCCAATACATACAAATGTATGCATTTTCCCCATAAATGAAGAAATAAGTACACTAATACGTATACAACCACGTGGAGTTGGGTAATGACATCGACAATACGTAGGATAAAATCTTGGGTCGTTACAAACTCACATAGACATAATGCATAGGAACCCAATTTAGCAAAAATAAATTTCTTTCATTAATTTTATAGAATTTAGGTACAAATCTAGGCATCATGAAGACTGCAATAGTTTTCAAGTTTTCGAGCTTGGACTTTTTAATCATGTTTCTTGCATACTTTGATTGGTTTAAGAATGTATCATTGTTCATTTGCTTGATTTGCAAACTAAGGAAGTAGTTCAATTCTCCCATCATACTCCTTTCAAACTCACTTGTCATGATAGAAGAGAATTCATCATTCAAGATCTTCTTTGATGCTCCAAAGATAATGTTATCAACATAGATTTGTACCAATAGCATATCATTATCTTTGTGCTTTATGAACAAGGTTGGATCTAAAATTCCTTGCTTAAACTCATGTTCTAATAGAAAAGTGTTAAGCCTGTCATACCATGCTTTAGGAGCCCGTTTTAGTATATATAAGGCTTTGCGAAGGTTATAGACATGATTTGGTTTGTGACAATCTTCAAAACCAGGTCGTTGTTTCACATATACCTCTTTATTAATAAATTCATTAAGGAATGCACTTTTAACATTCATTTGGTATAATGGAAACTCCTTGTACCAAGCATAGGCTAATAGCATCCAAATTTCCTCTAGTCTTGCTGCGAGGGAAAAGGCCTTTTCATAGTCTATACCTTATTCTTGATTATAGCCTTGAGCAACTAATATATCCTTGTTCCTTACTATGACCCCATTTTCAACTTTCTTATTCCTAAACACCCGTTTGGTTCCTATTGCACCTTGATATTCAGGTTTAGGCACAAGATCCCACACTTTGTTTCTAGTAAAGTGTCATAGTTCCTCTTTCATGGCAAGGATCCAATTCTCATCCTTCAGTGCATCCTCAACCTTAGATAGTTCTATTTGAGATACAAAGGCTACATGCCCTTAATCTTCGTTGAGAGAAGCTCAAGTGGTTACTCCTTGGGTTGGATCACCTATGATTTGCTCTGTATGGTGTCCTACAAGTAACCTAGAATTCTTAGGAGTTTCTACAACAGGTTGATCATTGGTTTCATCTCTAAGTTCTTGATCCTTAGATTGCTTGGGGATATCCTCATCATTGTCATCTATTCTAACTCTTTCTATACCCATTTCTAAAGCTATTCTAGGACCGGCTTCATCAAATCTAACATGGATAAACTCTTCTATTGTTTTGGAAGACTTATTGAAGACCCTATAAGCTCTACTATGAGATGAATAGCTTAAAAAGATGCATGTATCAGATTTTAGATCAAACTTGTGTAAGTTGTCTTTCCCATTCAAGATATATATACAATTTGCGCCCAAAGACTCTCAAGTGATCAATGTTAGGAGTTCTACCTTTCCAAAGCTCATAAGGTTTTTTGTTCAACTTTCTCCTAATCATAGTTCAATTCATGATATAGCATGTCGTATTGATAACTTCAGCCCAAAAAAATTTAGCTACGTCATGTTCACACAACACGATTTTACACAACTCTTAAAGGGTTTGGTTTTTCTTTTCAACAACTTCATTTTGTTGAGGAGTTTCGGGGGGTGTATCCTCATTTGCTACAAAATCCTCAAGGTTTTTGTTTACAAACTCTCCACCCCGATCACTTCTAATGATAGTGATCTTGTAGCCCTTTTCATTTTCAACACAAGAGCAATATTTGACAAACACGTCATATAATATATCTAGTGTAATCATCAACAATCACAAGGCAACGTGATTTACCACCTAGACTTTGTATATGTGTGGGTCCTAACAAATCCATGTGGATAAGTTCTAGAGCTCTTGAGATAAACTTTTTTTCTTGTTCTTGAAAGAAGATTTTGTATGTTTGCCCAATTGACATGGCTTGCACGCTCTATCTTTCAAGTACACTCCCTTGGGAATGCCTCGTGCAAGGTCAAACTTGGCAAGTTTAAATATGTTATCCATGCCTACATGAGCTAATCTTTTATGTCATAACCATGCATCATCATGTTGAATAACACTCAAACTAACAACATTTTGTTCACCAATTTCATGCAAGTTTGTAAAATATACATTCTTCTTTCTAAATGTAATGAATGCAACAGTATCATTTACATGCTTCACTGCACACCTATATTCTTCAAATGAAATGATATAGCCTTTGTCACACAATTGGCTTATGCTCAAGAAGTTATGTTTCAAGCCTTCTACATATAAAACATAAAAAATGGAATGAAATTTGTTACCCACAATGCCAACGCCGATGATCCTTCCCTTGCCGATTTAGCTGAATGTGACAATTCTACCCTTTTTGCTGACTAGGCTCAAAAATTTTGATCAATCACTGGTCATATGCCTAGAACAGTTGTTATTGAGGTACCAAATCTCACTTTGTGGTCCATCCTACACTACATAGAACATCTTTGACTTTGGTACCCAAGTAGCCTGGGGTCCTACAAGGTTAGCATCATTTAAAACATCCTTTTCAACCCATGCAAGTTTACCCTTGTTCTTGGATTTGAATGAACACCTAAGGAAAGTATGCCCTTTCCTATTACAATAATGGCAAGTGGGTCTCTTGGTCAACAAAAAATTACAGCTCTTTTATTTTGACCTTTGGGTGTAACCTAAACCAGCCCTAGCGAAAGCACACCATATGACAATATTAAAATCAGATTCATCATATACATAATAACAATCATCAAATTCATTAGGAGTAGAGTCTTTTGCCTCGATTTTTGCCATTAGGTAAACAACCATTTTTTCTTCACCAGAGTCCGATTTGCTTTCGCTTGAGCTAGAATCATCTCAAGTAGCCTGTAGGACTTTCTTGTCCTTCATTTTAGAATTGAAGTTCTTCTTCTTGTTGTTTGGACATTCACTCTTCATATGGCCGGGATTGTTGCATCCAAAGCAAATTAACTCGCTCGGTTTAGCTTCAAATTTCTTTCACTTATGAAATTTCAAACTTGAACTGGTCTTTCCTTTCTTTCGTTAGTAGTCGGCTTAGTCTCCTAGTCAATATGCCCGCTTCATCACCGGTTGCTTCGCCTTCTGATAATGTTGTTTTTGTTTCATCATTTGCATTCAATGCCAAGTCTTTTTTCATCTTGTTCACCTCCTTTGGTTCAATCTCTTTTTTGTTTCTTAGCTCGATTTCATGCACCATGAGTGATCCACAAAATTCATTGAAGGTGTATTGCTCTAATTTCTTTGCCTCCTCAATTTCTATAACTTTCGAATCTCATTCCTTAGGCAAACCTCTAAGGAATTTTCCAATTGTTTTGGCTTAAGGATAGACTTCACCAAGGTTTATTCATCTCATTAATGATTTTGGTGAATCTTGTAACAACATCGGAAATGTCTTTATCTTCCTTCATTCTAAAGATTTCATATGCTTCTTCAAGCATACAAAGTTTTGTCTCCTTCACTTGTTCAGTTCTTTCATGAGTTACTTCCAACTTATCCCAAATTTCCTTCGTCATATTGCAAGCACTAACTTTATTAAAATTCACTCGTCGATAAGCTACAAAAGAGTATATCGATGGCTTGATCATTCAATTGTTCTCTTTTTTTCTCATTTGGAAATCATTCTAGCCTTTCCTTAGGCAATATTACTCTATTTTCTATCTTGGTGGGTGTTGATGTAACGACTCTCACCCGGTTTCATTTTGATGATTACAAACAATATACCTGTGATCACTAATCTCTTTGATGTAGTTGTTTCAGTGCTAACTAGCTATATTAGATGAATTCAACTATTCTGTCAAAGCATGTGGATGGAACAGCAATGCACGAAGATTCAAGAGCTTCATGTTTGTAATCCTTAGTTTAGAATCTTAGTGTTGTAGAATAACTCTTACTCGTTCCAACCACAATATGATTTGCATTTTTTTGAAAATCATGCATATAAGCTATCATATTCATGCACGTACACTATTACTATATTGATCATGCATGCACACACACAATCATGATTATTATGCAATCATATAGTTAAGATCGTTTATCATGCACATATATATATATATATATATATATATATATATATGATTGATTATCATGCACATATATATATATGATTGATTATCATGCACTTGTATTACCAACTTTGCATGGTTTCAGCGTTTTACGTGCATCATATTGATCATTTTAATCATCTATTTTAATTGATTGTTTTACACATGTTTATTTTCGCAAATGGTGTTTCAATCTTGTCAAAAATGTTTTCAAAGTTGGTTTATGTGTTTGACAATGTCTTAAACTCATTTTAATCGAAAAATCGGGTTTCTATTACTTCAATGTGAAGGAACGCGCTCCTCACTCAAGGAACGCACTCCTGAGCTTTTTCCAGAGAATCAGATTGTGCTCCTATGATTTTTCTCGAGAGTTTTCTAATCAAGGAATAAGGAGCACGCTCCTCTTAATAAGAACGCGCTCCTGTAGTCAAAGGAAAAATAAAAATGTTTATAGAGTCAGTGGTTCTTGATGAAGAACCTCGCTCTTATGCCCAACGAACATATTAAGGAACGCGCTCCTCTTATAAGGAACGTGTTCCTTGATTGGAGGGAAATATGAAAATTTCATATTTCAAAGAAAATGCGTGCTCCTTCATTGAGGAACGCATTTTTGTTCCTCTGTCTGGTATTTTTCTATAGATACTACACTTGCTCATTTGAAGAGCAACTTTTGCAAAATTTTAGAACTTGTGCCGTTTTTCATGCTATCTCTTCTATAAGTCCAAAACAAGTTATTGAGTGATTTTAAACATCTTTAAAAGTAAAAGTTCACTTACATTTGTATCTTTGATTCATACTTCCATATAGTTTGCCTAATCCTTGAAACTTTTTGAGACACTTGTGTGTTTCTCTTGAGCAATCGATCAAGACGTTTTTGAGTGAGTTCTTCACATCTTGTTGATTATTGATCATCTTTGAATGAGGAATCTCTCAACCATCATCACACTTGAAGAATTTCTGAGCTTCATTCTTACTTAAGTTGTGTAAAATCTCTTCGTTAGTCAACAGGGACTAATATTGTTGAGAGTGTTTTAGAACACCTCCCTCTATCATTTGTAATCTTGATGTATTGTTGACTTGTTAGTCAACAGGGACTATACCATATTGTTGTACAGCTCGTAGCCACACCCATAAGTTGGTTACAGTGCTACTTTCTAACCAAGCCCTTGTGTTGGTTAGTGTGTGCGGTTTTCTAGCCAAGCCCTTGTGTCAGCTAGTGTCTGTGGCTTATAGTCAAGCCTCTATGTTGACTAATGTGTACGGCTTCTAGTCACGTCCGTAAGTTGACTAGCCAATAGTGTATTGGGAAATCCTAATCATGGGTGATCGGGTAGTGGACGTAGGTTCAAGGAGAACTGAACCACTATAAATCGTTGTGTCCATTTATTTTTCCTACACTTGATTATTGTGATTGTTACTTACTACACATATATTCTGTTTAAATTAATTAACCAAAAGGTAACATGAAAATTCGCAAAGTCCAATTCACCCCCCCTCCCCTCCCTCTTGGACTATAATAATAGGCCAACAGTGGGATGTTCATATCCATTCACTACAACTTCCCACATTTCCACATCTTGTGCTATTAGATAGAAACGCATCCTTATTTTCCAATAGAGATAATTTTTGCTTTTGAACAAAGGTGGCCAGTTGATAAGTTGAGTTTTAGTAGTTAGTTTGCATCTTAATTTGATAGAATTTTAGGTTCATTTGATTAGTTTTTAGGTGTTTTTGCATGATTAATATACTTAGTTGTTTTAGATGCATTTAGGCTTTATCCTAGGTTTTTATAGGTTTTTATCATGAATAAATGACATTTGTTAATATCATAGAAGTCATATACTTTGAATACATTTCATTTTAGTTTAATATTTTGATTCATTGCATGGTTTTTACACTTATTTATACTTTGTTTTGTAGGGAAATAAAGAGCTCAAAAGTGGGTTGAAACAAGGTTCAAATGGTGTTCAAAAGAAGTCAAGAACATGTGCGAAAAGTGTGCAAATCGGCTAAGTCCACAAACAACCACCAGGGAAACTCGAGATTGGGCGCCGCGGCGTCCAGAATGGGCGTCGTGGTGTCCAGAATGGGCATCGTGGTGCCCAGATGCAGAAGAAGAGTGATGGTGAAGATAGTGTGTGGGCGCCGTGGCGTTGGTGTTCACAGAATTGTGGGAGCTGCATTTTTTGTCAAATTTTTATACCCATTTTGGTCTTTTGATCCACTTAAGTATATAACTCATTTTAGGGTTTGATTAGGGGAGGCTCACTCATTTCTATTACATTTTAGAGGATAGCAATTAGGTTTAGAGAAAGAGGAGAGAAAAATGAACAAGAGAAGAGACAAGAAGAAAGAGTTGCAGGTTTGAAGCTTGAAGAAGAAGGGGATTTCTCACCTGAGAAGGGGTTTCTCTACTTATTCTTTCAATTAGAACTTGTTTCAATGATTTCCTATTTGAATCTCTATCTTGTATCCATGGATTGGTTTATGAACTAAATAGATAATCTAGGGTTTTGATTGATCTGTGTTTAGTCTTATGGAATGATTATTATACATGTGTTATTGAATAACTTCTAGGTTTATTTATGATTCTCCATGCTTAATTCTTTCAATTTGTTGGTCACTTGTTGAATGATTTTGGATTTGGTTTCTTACACACGAGAGAGGTATTATCGAATTGGAGCAAGAAATTTGTAACCTAGGTTAGTAGTATCGAGTCAAGAAACCTAGAACACATTTGAAATCATTTAAGATGAATCATAGATCTTAATGCGCTCTTAATCTATTGGTTGGTGCTCGAGAGAGGGAATCAATAACTAATAAATTTGACTCGTATAATTAGCCCAAAATCCCATTTAAGGCCCGGTTAAGGATAGATGTTCAAATTGATGCTCGAGAGAGGTATGTGCATGGGTCAGGATTCATGATTTATAAATTCCAGAAATTAATTCATTATCATAATTATTAGAGATTATAAGATATTGTTAACCTATACGGTTCATCACTTAGCTCGTCCCTAAATATACTGTGATAGTATATTTTGATGATTACAAACAAAGTATTTTTTGGTGCTAACTAGCGTTTATCAAGATTTCATCAAAGCACCTGAGGAAAGCAAAAAGCCAAGGAACAACTCGATCAAGGAACACAAAGATCACATCCAACGGTCAAGTTTGTTTCAACCAATGAGCATGAACGATCACATCATGATTTCAAGATCACTTCACTTGAACGATTAGATCAAGCTTTAAGTCTATATCTCTCGATCAACGTTCAAGACATTCAACTCCGCGCAAAGCTCTTATTGAAGATCTCATAATGAAGAGTTGGATTTAACGGTTATGAGAAATGAGAAATACACAAAGTGTTTAAGGTATATCTTTCTCTAATCGACATTGCTCAAACATTTTCCAAAACCGTGCACAAATCACTTGCATACTTGCATGTTTTACAGTATTTCAAATGATTTAATTTTCTATATTTAATTTGAAATCTATCGAGTTTTTATTCGCATTTATTGAATATTTAATCGCGAGTCAAAATTGTTCTCAAAGAATCTTTCAGGACGCTAATGATTTTGCAGTGCTCTCCTGAACTTGTTAAGTTAGGACGCTGATGACTCATTGGGACGCAGATAACATTCTAGGTTAAATTGAACTGATTTATTCGGACGCTAACTTGTATAGTAGCGACCTCTTTTATTAGTCAACCTCTAAAGTTGTCAGGAAGTTGACTCAGCATCAACTCACTAAAAGATGCCTTAAGTTATTCAAAAAATGTATCTCTGAGGACGCTGATAGTTATAAGTTGAATAATCTATCAGGACGCTACCTGGATAGGAGCACCCTCACCTTTTGGGAATCAACTTAGTAACTTTCAGGACATTGATTGTCCTTCAGCATGCTTGTGTTTGGTTTCAAATATTCTTAACTAGTAGAACGCTTACATTGTTGTAGCGCCCTCATATTATGTCTTATGTTTTAAACTTTTAGGACGCTTACTTGGATAGTAGCGCCCTCATACATTGAATTGTTTTAAAACATAGCAGGACACTAACTGTGCAGTAGCGCCCTTAGGTTTTAGTTGTTTAAGTGTCAAAGTAAGTCAGGACGCTTACAAGTTAGTAGCGCCCTTACTTAAGTGTTCAGCAGAACGCTTATACGTAATGAGCGCCCTTAAGGAACAAAACGACATTGTTGATATTATGTGTTAGGACACTGATTAAGGAATCAGGACGCTAGTTCAACAACCGTCACTGTTCGAATAAGTACATTACATAAATTTACTTTTTCTGAACGGACCTTTGCACAGAGTCCTTTTCAGACCTATCAAAGATTGTCTCTGATACATGAAATAAGTTTTTCTAAAACTTTCCTTTTTCATGAAATCTAAAAAGAACTAGAATGTTAGTGAAAATTGCAGTTGCCATTTTCATATAATATTCTAGTCGTTGTGTGTAAACGTTCATATTATTTAAACTTTAAATGTCTAACGATTATGTCCCACTAAGTCTATAAGTATCAGCACTTAGGATCAAACAACTTGTCAATCTGTGTATTGTGCCAAAACATTTTGAAAAAAACTTTTTGAAAATTAGTCTGTGTCAAAATGTTTTTCATTATCTAAACTTTCAAAGTATTTTTCACTAATACCTTTACGTATTAAAATGATTTTCATACTGAGCTTATTTTTCATTCTATCTTTGAAAATTTATTTTATCTGGTATCAACTCAAATTCTCAGCACAGATTCATACTCGGTTTCATTCTTGCTGAAGATAGAATTTGAGAAATAGTTCAAGATATACAGTTGTACTTGATTTCATATCTTAAGTATTGTATTGAACTATATCAGTAGTTGCGTTAACTACTGATCACAGAACCAGAAGTTTTCATACTTATATTGTATATCTATTTTGAAAATTGTTTGTGTCTATAATTTACACTAGTCCTTCATTTTTCTAAATAAATGTTTATTTTGTATCATATTATTTTCGAAGAAGCACTGATTTTCATATCATATCATTCATGTTTTTTGAAACTGCACTTGAGCAATACCGAACATTGAAAGGTAAAGGACTGTAGGTGTATTTCATCCTAACATTACCTATTTCATATTTCATATCTTTATAATGTTATGTACTGAGCTTAATTGTAAAGTGTTCTACTACATGAAAACCAATCAACATTATTGTGTTGTAATGCTGGTGTGTTTCTGGATTGAAACAACTAGGACAAGTGAATGTAGTTCACTTAATGATTTTAGGATTGAAATCATGTTAAGGTTATCTCTGAACCTGTAAAAGAGAAAAAAAGTTAATCCTCACCTGCAAGTAGGAAACCGGTTCATCCTAATCCCGTAAAAGGATAAGTGCATCCTTAACCTGTAAAAGGATAGGTTATCTCTTAACCTATAAAAGAGAAATGGTTGTTCCTCATCCTGTAAAAGGATCACGGTTCTTCCTTATCCCGTAAAAGGAAAACGGTTCTTCCTTATCTCGTAAAAGGAACATGGGTTTCTCCTCATCCCAGAAAAAGGAAATTTGGTTCATCCTTAGCCCGTGAAGGTTTGCCTTTAACCTGAAAAAGGGCAGTTGTAACGGTTTGGTTCTCACCCGTAAGAGAATCCGTTAGTGGATTGAGAAAATCCTAATCGAAAGATTAGGTAGTGGACCTAGGCTCGGCCGAACCACTATAAATTTGTGTGTCTCACGGTTGCAATTTAGTTTGTGTTCTAGTTTTGCATCCAATTCCAATACACTTATGTATATCACTAAGTTATTGGAAGTGATTTTTAAAATTGACCATCTCACCCAATTTACGCCCTCTTGGGTGGACCAACAGATACAACATAGTAAGATCTAAACTTTAGAATTATAAATCCATTGATTTCTCTCCAATTTCCATTTAATTTGCATTGTTTCGTTTGATTTTGTTTATTTTACATATTTGCAATTAAATCATCTTTTTTTATCACCTAGATAAAACCACTAATCATTGTAGTTTTTGGCATTTTTATTAGTAAAATTACCTTCCCTGTGGATACGATAACCCGACTCACCTCGATATTATAACTTAACAATTCGTGCACTTGCAAATAACAAATATTCACGATCACCAGTTGATAAATTGACCTTCATCAAACACACCCTTAGAACCATTGTTTCCTACCATAACTCAAAGAAATTGTTAGATAACTTTGAGACGAAAAGTTGCTCTAATATCACTTGTTAGCCCAGATTATAGTCCAAGAGGGGGGTGAATTGAACTTTACAGATTTTTGATTTAAAATTTTCTCAAATTTAAAACAAATGCAAGACAAAAATAAAATGTAGGAAAGTAAATGATGAACACCAAGATTTAGAATGGTTCGGGTTGCCCAAGCCTACATCCACTACTTAATCTCCCCGATCAAAATTTTTCCAAAATCCACTAACATTGATCCAACTTATGAGTGTGGATCCAACTGTTACAAACATCGTTCTCTGGATCGAGAAATTTCCCCTATTGACTAACGAGTCAATCAATAATACAACAATTGAAATTACAATAAAATGGAATGTTCTTATCAAACAACTCTAAAAAATGCTTACAACTGAAAACTGAACACATTCCTATACGATGTTCAGCCGCAAGTGATGAAGATGAAGTACAAGCTGAAAAATGGAAGGCTCATTTGATCTTTGATTTGAAGATGATGAAAATGAAGCTTGAAATAAAAAATGAACTTCTTAAAATCTCAGAAATCTCAAAATGGATTTTCTCTCTAGAGTGAAAGGTTGAAAGCACAGGAATTTCTCAATAAATGAAGTGAACTTGTAAAACACTCAAAAGTTTTCTCTCAAAACCAATTCAAAAATGAAATAAAGAGAAACTTGATCCTTGCAAGAATTTGGAGAATTCAATGATCGCTCAAATTCAAAACTTTTCAAAAAGTTGCTCAAAATGAGCTAAGTTATGTATTTGTAAGAGCATTAAAATGAGCATTTTCAAAATCACATTCCCATCGAAAAATAGGAAACGTGTTTGGATAAAGTGGAAACGCATTCCACATGAAAATGTTAGAAAATCAACATTTTGGACAAAAAGTAGGAAACGCATTACAGGTCATGGAAACATGTTTCTATTCAAAATGTTATCTCAAAGAACCCCATGATGAATATCTTGATGATTACAAACCATATTATGTCAAACTAATCTTTATCTTGCGTGTGCTAGTCAAAGATCAGGAAAAACACTCCAAGATAAATCACTTCAAAAGGAACAATGAAACTTTGATCAAGCTAAGAACAATCAAGCACTAAGCCACAAGTTCTCCAAATGTAATGTGTTGCTTAGATTGTATTTTAGATTGTAGAACCTTACTCTCCGAATACTCAACATGATTTGATCCCATTCCTCAAATCTTATCAAAACTATTTTTAAGTTTTCCCAAAATCCTCAAAAGTTTTGATCTTTATCAAAATTGTGTTAGATCGATCAATCTCAAGTTTTCAAATGAATTATAAGTGTTTAAATGATCTTCACACGTATCTGATTTGATCCAACATGTTTTGTTTCAATGAAGTTTTCAAAAGAAATGAATTTGAGAATTTATCTGTTAAGTAGGACACTCAGCGTGCCTCTGGATGCTCAAGCTAATGGCCACTTTGTTATCTCAAGATAAACCCATGAAAGAATGTTTTGATGATTTCAAATCACTCAATCTTATGATCTAATTATATTGTTGAAGTGTTTTAGCAAATTAGTTGGAAGAATGGCAAGTTTCAATCAAGTTCATACCAAGTCAAGTTATCAAGTTCAAGGTTAAAAAGAGTTAAATATTAGATTGTAAAACCATTACTCGAAATCTCTTTTCAACAAAACAATATTTATTCTCGAAGACATTGAAATTCAAAGAAAAATGATTTCTATTGATGTTGTTCGAAGGTTTTTAAATCTTTTTTTTGAACCATTTGAACAATTCTCTGAACTTTTGATTTGATCCAAAAGGCATAAGTATTGATTTGATTACTCGTGTTTTTGGAAAATCAAATTTCAAAGAAAAAATGTTTTCAGTGTCTTTTTGGACGCTGATGGTCAATCAGAACGCTAATGCAGTGGCTAGTTACTTAATCGAGCCAACACTAAAAGACGTTAATAGACCATCAGGGCGCTAATGATTTCTGGGTTCAAATGTTTATCATTTATGTCAGGACGCTGATCGAGTATGAGCGCCCTCATTGAATGAACCTGAAAACCAGAAGCTGCACATCAGGATGCTAATTATGCATTAGTGCCCTCATTTGAAAAAGTGAAATTTCTAGTTTTAAGCTGGTCAGGATGCTGACAAAGCATTAACGTCCTCCCAGAGCAAGTCAGTGAAAATTGAATTTTCAGAACAGTTTATTTCAGGACTTTGACGCTCTATCAGGACGATGATGAAACACTGTCAGAAAATTGAAAAAGAAACTGTCACCTGACCACTGACATTTCAATCGCACGATCAAAGGATCTCTGACTATTTCTATTTTTATGCAAACTGAATTCAACCAGAACACTTTCACAAAAACTGAACTAACCATTTTTATGAAAGATTAAGATTGTTTTGACTCAACGTTTTAAATTCATTTTGAATTTGAACACAATGGTCGTGGTACATAATCTGCTCTATAAAGAAAAGAACTTTTGATCTGAGCAAAAAAAATTTGAATGTTAGTCAATCCTTCAATTTCAAATTCTATCAGTTTGGAAAATTTTAATTTTCTTTACAAAAAAGTTTTTCATCGAGTACTTATCTTATACATCTTATCTTTGAAAAACTTAGTGAAAGAAAAAAACACTTTTACTCGATCTTCTCAGCTGATTCAAACTTATATTTTCAATGTTGAAAGAAGTGTTTATCAAGTAAAAGGTTCATAAGATTCAGTGTACTTAATTATATATCATTTATCTGAATCGAGTTGTAACTGCAATTGTGAAAGTTGCAGAAAGTTATCCCTATAAGTTAGGAAGCTAGTGGTTTTCTCACACCTGTGAAGTTGAGAGTTTAGGTCGTCTTGCACCTGTGAAGCCAAGAGTGTAGGAAGTCTCACACTTGTGAAGTTGAGAGTATAGGTAGTTTTGCACCTGTGAAGTCAAGAATGTAGGTAGATCTCAAGCCTGTAAGTTGAGTGTAATGGTGATTCTCAAGCCCGTGAAATTGAGAAAGTGTAACGGTTCGGTCTTTACCCGTAAGAAGATCCATTAGTGAGGTTTGAAATCCTTATTGAGGAGGTTAGGTAATAGATGTAGGCATATCGCTGAACCCCTCTTGGACATTCTTGGGCCAACACACTTAACTTAAGTCCATCAGGTCAAGTGTTGCAGGATGCTCCTACAAGAGTAGGACGCTCAAGCAAGCTAAGAAAATTCTTGAAATTTTCTAAGCAGCTTCTGCAAGACGCTCAAGATTTAGTAGCGCCCTCCTCGATTGTCTGATAAAATTCTATCTTTCAATCCATAAGCAGCAGGACGCTCACGTACATCCTTAGCACTTTGAAAATATGTTGCAGTAGCGCTCTCACCCTTCAGCAGGACGCTCATGGACTATGTCAGACAACGGACACTGTTGATGATTTTCTGAGAAAAGTTGATCTTTTTTATATATTTCCTTTTTCATGAATATTCTTTTTTATTAGAATGTTATATCATAACTTTGACCACCATTTTCGTGAAAGATTTTAGTCATTCAATTTGTATCTCTGATCCTATCTCACAACGGCTCCAAAAAATTCAAATGTTTGAATATTGCACTATGCTTCATTATAAAATCATTTTGTTTTTTCGCTTTTCAAACATACATTAGATAAGTTTTTGAAACTACGCTTTTAACTCTTTGAAAGTTGGTCTGAATACTTTCTGAAAAGATTTTGTATTGTTATTACTATTATCTTTGAGAGAAATTATATTTGGAAAAATTGTGCTTCAATCTATATTTTTGATGTCTTCCAAAGAAACTGATTTTTACTTTACTCTTCTCAGCTGATTTCAAATTCTATGCTTTAGCTGAGTATTTGGTTGTGTAAAGGTTCATATCAGTATTGTAATACTTTGAGATTGTCTTTGAAGAAGAAATCTCACATTTTCAAGTGTTCTTGTAAAAGGCCATATTGGTTGTAATTGTATCCTAGTGTTAGGATAGTGCATAGGTTGATTCTCGCCTATAAGTGGAATAGGTTATATTGACTCACACCCGAAAGTTGAGTAGGTTAGGTAGGCTCACACCGGCAAATTGAACAAGTTAGGTTGTCTCACACCTGGAAGTTGAGAAATGTAAAGGTTGTCTCACACCTGTGAAGTTGAGAAGTTGTAATAGGTTTGTTCCTCACCTGTGAAGTATGAAGAGGACTCACCAGTGGAGCTCTAGAAATCCTAATCGGGGAGATTAGGTAGTGGATGTAGGCGCGGTCAAACCACTATAAATCATTGTGTACTTTATTATTTTCATTTACCTGTCTTTGCACTATTATCAGTTATAATATTCAAAAGGTGCATAACCTACCAATTAGTCCAATTCACCCCCTCTTGGACTCATTTCTGAGCCAACACAAAATCCATCATTCTACTAGAAAAACTGGAAACGAGTTTCAGGCTGTGGAAACGCGTGTCTGCCCTTTGAGTGAAAAATCACTCATTCTGGAAAGAAAACAGGAAACGCATTTCTCTTTTAGAAACGTCATTTCTGCCTGTCAAAGTGAAAAATCACTTTCGAGCGGCAGGAACGCGTTTTTCCCTATGGGAGCGTATTTCTGATTGCACAAAACATAGAAAAATTGATTTTCTTCAAAAATTTTAAGTTCAAAACATGATTTCTTGAAAACTTAGGTTTAAACACATTTGAGATTGATAAATTTGAAAAAATTTCAAGTTAAAACATTTTAGACTAAAAGTCAAAGTTTTGACTTTTCTGGACAACGGTTGATGATAAGTTGACATTTAGATGTGTTTTAGAGTATTTTTTACATGAGTTTTAGGTTAGTTTATTCATATATTTGATGTGTTTATCTTAGTTTGGTCTATTTGTTAGTTTAGCCAACTTTTGATATATATTGTTTTATTTCGGTGTTTAGTTTTATAAGTTGGTTTAGTTGATCTTATAAGTGTTTTAATCATTTGTTTTGATTTGTTTTGTAAGTGTTTAGATGTATTTGAAGTCAACTTGGATGATTGAAACATGATACATGAAGATACATGAAGAAAACAAGTCAAAAACACCAAAATACGTTCTGGGCGCCGCGGCGCTATCGGGGAAATCAATATGCGCATGTTTTGTATTTCGGCCATAACTTTCTCAATTTAACTCTGAATTTTGGCATGGTTTGTTTCTACTTCTTCCTTACTTGAAATACTACATGATGAGAGAGGGTTTTGAGGAGGATACAAAGTGGAGGAAAATAGGAAAAATGAAGAGGAAGAAAGCGGAGGTGCAATAGAATTAGATACTTTCTAATTTTGGTGCGAACTTTCCTAGTTCGACTTGGAGTTTCGTATTGCAACTTCCTATGGACTTGTGGTTCTATAAATACTATTGTTTAGGGTTTTCAAAGCATCATAGAAGAGAGAATAGAGAAAAGATCAAGGAAGTCGGCTAGGGTTTTCACAAAGAGGAAGGAGATCAAATTCAAGTTTCATCCTAATTTGATTTTTTTTATCCATGTTTTCATTGTTATTTCATGCTTATATGTCTTTATTCATAAACTAAATCCTCTTTTTATAGGTGTAGATCAATCCAAACTAGAAACTATGCCATATGTTTAACTTTTGATTATTCATTAATACGAGTTGTTAGTTTATTTATGTTTTTCTAAGCTTAATGCTATCGATCTCTTGATCACGGATTAATTGATCCAAGACTTGGAAGGCGGCACTCGATAGAGGGTGGAACATGAAAAACATGACATGAAACAACCATAGAATCGATAGATTTGTGAGGTTTTATGAAGTCTTAGAGAAAATCATAGATCTTAATGAGTTTTGGGTTTTTGGGTTTTATCGATAGATCAAACTTAATTTCTTAAAAATATGCTCTAATGCGGCACTCGATAAAGGGTATTAGAAATCTCAGGATTTTTGGCTTATAAATTATAACTCAAATTGATGAATATCGCATATTTGTAGGCATAGTTGATAGTGAGGAGATATTGAACCTCTAGACTTTTTCCACATTGATTTTCATCCAAATTCTTTTAATTTGTTGTTTAATTATATCTCTTGCGTAATTATTGTTTTAAGTTTAATAATCACTCAACTTTGGTTTTCTAAATAAAATTAGAGTTAGGAACTAAATAACTAGTGTAACTAAACAATCCTTGAGGACAATAACACGATCTTCATCGGATATCATAATTTGACACCATACAGTTGTGGTTTTCATGTAACAAGTTTTTGGCTCCGTTGCCGGGGATTGTATTTAGTTTACACTATTATTGTGTTTTCAAGCTTTCATTTTAATTTAGATTTTATTTGTTATTTTCTGGATTTACTGTCTTTTCTTTCTTATATGTGTTGCAAGTTTATGTGGCGATCAAATAGCTTTGATTTGAAGGGTTTTGACCCCAAAATTGAGAGGACACTTGGAAGATTAAAGAGAGAAAGAAGAGTAGAGGTTGAGGCAATGGCAGACAACCAAAACCAACTTACTTTGAGGAATTACTTCAAACCGGTGATCAACGAAAATTACTCGAGCATAGTTCGCATTCTTATCAATGCGAACAATTTTGAGTTGAAGTTGACCCTAATTTCTATGGTTCAGCAACATCAGTTTGGAGGATCCCCTCTTGAAGATCTAACTATTCACATCACCACTTTCTTGGAGATGTGTGATACGGTTAAGATGAATGGTGTCACTGAAGACACCATAAGACTGAGATTGTTCCCTTTCTCTCTAAGGGACAAGGCACAAGCTTGGTTGCAATCCTTGCAACCTAATAACATAGCAACGTGGAAGGCTATGGTACAGAAGTTTCTTCAGAAGTTCTTTCCTCGGGCCAAAACCGCCAAACTACGAGCTGAGATTGGGCAATTCAAGCAACAAGAGTTAGAATCTTTGTATGAGGTTTGGGAGAGATTCAAGGAATTATTGAGGAAGTGTCCTCAACATGGTTTTTAAGATTGGTTGCAACTTCAACTTTTCTATAATAGGATGACATTCTCGACAAGAATTTTGGTTGATGTGGCAGCCGGTGGATCACTTTTGACTAAGACGCCTACCGAGGCATTAAACATGTTGGAGGATATGGCTACTAACACATATGATGTTCCAGGTGCAAGATCCATGGTAAAGAAGGTAGTCGGTCTACATGAAGTGGACCCATTTACATCTCTTTCAACACAAAATGTCAAGCATCGCCAACCAACTTGTTGTACTTACCACTCAAAGTGCAAAACCTTCTATTGAGAACACGGCGGCTTTACACATGAGCTATTCGGGAAATGAGGCACATGAGGAGCAAGTTCAATATATAAACAACTGGGAGTACAAGTACATAAGCAATCAAGGGATACCAAACCAATACCATCCGGGTATTAGAAATCATGAGAACTTCTCCTATGCCAACACAAGGAATACATTGCAACCACCACCGGGAATCCACAATAATGTGCAAGGAAAGAAGCCATCTACCGACGAGTTGTTGAATTCATTCATAATGGAGACAAGGGCTTCTATAAAGAATCTTGAAGTGCAAATGGGACAGCTAGCATCACAAATGAGTATCCAACAACAAGGCTCGCTACCAAGTAACATCGAGGTGAATCCTAAAGAGCAATGCCACGCCATCACTTTGAGAAGTGGGAAGGAAGTAAAGGGGGTTGATTCCATGAGCCCAAAAGTTGTATCACCACCACACCAAAGTGAAGGACAAGAAGAGCCACGTAATGAAAGGATAGGTCACAAGAGGAGGAGAAGTCACTAGATAGGCCTTATAGGCCCGGTTCCATTACTTTTCCTGATAATCCTCCCATTCTAAAACCTTATCTTCCCTTTCCTCAAAGATTTCAAAATAAGAAGCTTGATGAGCAATTCGCCAAGTTTCTTAACATTTTCAAAAAGATTCACATTAACATCTTTTTTGCAGATGCATTGGAGCAAATGTCAAACTACGTCAAGTTTATGAAGAATGTGATGATAAAGAAGAGGAAGCTAGAAGACTTCGAGACGGTAAAGCTTACGGAAGAATGTAGTGCCATCTTACAGAAAAAGCTACCACAAAAGCTAAAAGATTCAGGGAGTTTCAATATACCTTGCACCATTGGGCCTTAAAATTTTAATAATGTTTTATTTGATTTAGGTGCAAGCATTAACTTGATGCCTTTGTCCATTTTCAGGAAATTGGGGCTTGGCGAGGTGAAGCCAACTACAATATCTTTGCAACTAGCAGATCGATCACTTACATATCCTCAGGGTATCATTGAGGATGTGCTAGTGAAGGTGGACAAGTTTATATTCCCTGTGGATTTTATAGTGTTGGACATGGGGGAGGATGGAGACATTCCCGTGATAATTGGGAAACCATTCTTTGCTACCGGGAGAGCATTGACAGGCGTGGAGCTTGGTGAGCTCACCTTGAGGGTTAATGAAGACAAAGTGATGTTTAACATCTACAATACACCCAAAGCTCCCGAGAAGAAGAATCGTGCCACCGGATTGATGTTGTGGGGATAATTGATGAGTGTGCTACCAAAGCTTATGAGAAGCCTACACCGAAAGATGCCTTGGAGCACTATGTGGACAAAGTAAAAAATTTAGATGACTCCCCTCCCTTTGTATGGAAGGTCTTATATTTGATGCCTCATGTTGAAGAAGAAAAGTTGTTGCGTACTATGTTTGAGCATAAGTGGATAGATGAATCTCTTTCTCGAGTCAAGAAAAAACGGCTAAAGCATTTTAAGGGCCTAGATGAAAGGAATGTGAAGGCCATGCTTCTTGATGGTCCACCGTGATGAGAAGATGATGAAAGTTGAACCGAGGACTTTAAACCAAGCGCTTATTGGGAGGCAACCCATCAGTTACTTTTATGCTTTATGTTTTTAGTTAGTTATTTAATTATTTTGTACCTACCTTTGCCAATGACATATCTTTTGCTATCTTTTTCCGATCAAGTTTAAGGGTCCTTGTGCGAGCTATATGGAGAGGATGGAACACTTATGTGGAGACTTCAAACCTTTCGGTTTAAAGGGGTTTTCTCAACTTCTTTTTCTTTTAATTACATCCATCCTCTGGTTATGTTTGTATTTTTGTGCATTGAGGACAATGCTTGTTTTAAGTTTTGGGGGAGATTTTTTATTTTTGACTTGTCATGGTGAATGGTGAAGGTTAGGATTATCTTATTCTCTTACAAAATTTTGATTTGATTCTATCTTATTGAAAAATTTTGAATGACCAATGATAGGAGAACATTCATATGATCATGACTGTAGGAAAATGTATAGAGTAAACTACTTAGTCTGTGTGCTTGATTCAACTTTGAACTTGGTTTTGTTAGAAATTCTCTACATGTCTAGTATGGTTAATTTTGTGGAATCATGACTTGTTTGAAATGGATTTGTGCAAGTTATATATATTAGATCTCTATGAATCCTAGAATAAGTTTAATTATCACTTGAGGCGAAATCCTAGAGAACATGCCATGAGGAAAATGATTTAGGCCATGTTTGGATAAGTTTGAGCCATATAGCCTACGTTATCCATGTTTATATCCTTAGTCACTCATTTTGAGCTTTATGATCTTTTCTTTGTTACCTATGCATTAGATAACATGAGCCTTCTATGTTTAAATTTTATGTTTTCAACCTACGCACTTTACACACTTTGATTTTGTTGGAGTGTTATCTTTTTGGAATGTTGAAAAAAGGGGAATGAAAAAAATAAAAAATAAAAATAAAAAAGATGAAAAGAATGTGATGAAGAAGAGTATATTGGGAGATTGCAAAGTTTATATGAAAAAAAAAAAAAAAAAGAAGAAAAGGATGTTATGCCAATATGTTGAAAAGAAATAAGTTTGGGGGTGTAGCATTCTATGGAAAACAATCAAACAACAAAAGAATGGGGAGTAAATGAAGAAATTGAATATTTAAAGTGGATATGTATGTTGAAATTGAGTTTGTGGTTCTAAATGTAATGTTGTGGATGTTTGTAATTGATCAAAGTGTTTAAAGTGTTTTGAGCTAATTTTTTTCAATTTTCCCTACCTTTGAACCTTGGCATAACATTACAACCTATGAAAGACCTATTGATTTTAAATGGCATGTGATCTACATTAGTGGAGAGCGGTATGAAAGATTTGCCTATGGGATTCACTATATATATACCTGTATGAGATCACTTACACTTTATACTTGTTTGCATTTGTCTATGAATTGCATGAATAGTTTTATGAGATTAACTATATGATGGTTTGTTTGAGAGTGGAAGATGAGGCTAGGTGAGAGGTTGGATTGAAACTCCAGACAACTCAAACATTCTTGAAACTCCCGATGATGAGTATTGTCTTTGTAATGTGATCATAGAGGCCATAGTAATGATATTGACACTATTTTTCGAATCAAATCATTATTTTGTTTGAGCATGAGATTATAGTTTTGTTTTTCTTTTGCTTGGGACGATCAAAGTCCTAAGTTGAGGGATATTTGATAAGTTGACATTTAGATGTGTTTTAGATGAGTTTTAGGTTAGTTTATTCATATATTTGACGTGTTTATCTTAGTTTGGTCTATTTGTTAGTTTAGCCAACTTTTGATAGATATTGCTTTATTTCGGTGTTTAATTTTATAAGTTAGTTTAGTTGATCTTATAAGTGTTTTAATCATTTGTTTTGATTTGTTTTGTAAGTGTTTAGATGTATTTGAAGTCAACTTGGATGATGGAAACATGATACATGAAGATACTTGAAGAAAACAAGTCAAAAACACCAAAATACCTTCCGGGCGCCGCGGCGCTCTCAGGAAAATCAATATGCGCATGTTTTGTATTTCGGTCATAACTTTCTCAATTTAATTCCGAATTGGACGTGGTTTGTTTCCTAATTTGATTTTTTTTATCCATGCTTTCATTGTTATTTCATGTTTTTATGTCTTTATTCATGAACTAAATCTTCTTTCTAGAGGTGTAGATCAATCCAAACTAGAAACTATGCCATATGTTTAACTTTTGATTATTCATTAATAAGAGATGTTAGTTTATTTATGTTTTCCTAATCTTAATGCTATTGATCTCTTGATCACGGATTGATTGATCTAAGACTTAGAAGGCGGCACTCGATAGAGGGTGGAACATGAAAAACATGACATGAAACAACCATAGACTTTTTTGGCTTATAAATTATAAGTCAAATTGATGAATATCGCATATTTCAAGGCATAGTTGATAGTGATGAGATATTAAACCTCTAGACTTTTTCCACATTGATTTTCATCCAAATTCTCTTAATTTGTTGTTTAATTATATCTCTTGCTTAATTACTGTTTTAAGTTTAATAATCATTGAACTTTGGTTTTCTAAATAAAATTAGAGTTAGGAACTAAATAACTAGTGTAACTAAACAATCATTGACGACGATAACCCGATCTTCATCGGATATTATAACTTGACACCGTACACTTACGGTTTGCATGTAACAGTTGACTTTGAAAACAATGTTAATTAAAAAACATTAAAAGTGCATGCATGACTATGGCTGACTTACATAGAAAAAATTCTACACCACTAAAGAGATCTAAGCAATTACAAATGAAAATATGTCTTGAATCCTCTTTGCTATTATCATCTTCATGCTTTGACTTTGACTTTCAAGTTGACTTTAAGGATTTGATCAAGTTAGAGCTGTAAAAACTTAGTCAAAGTGATTAGTCACAATTGGGATGAGGGGTGTCAATAGTTTGGCCAAAACAGCGAAACCGAACCAATCGATACATTTGATTCAGTTCGGCTTTTCACATATTCGGTTCGGGTTGCGGGTTGAGAATTAAAAAATCGTGCCAACTCGAATCGAACCAACCAATGTTAATTTATATTAAATATGTTAATATGTTCTTGTTACATAATTAGAAAAAAAGTTTTCGTTTGTAAAATTATATAATTTTGTTATATTATAATCTTTAGATTTAAAATAAATATTGTTATAGGTTAAAAGACTAAATCAATTAATCCAAACTGAACCAAACCAACTTTGTTCAGTTCGGGTTGGACAAGTGTTCTATTCGATTTCGATTTGAGTACTAAATCAACCCAAACCGAATTAATGACACCTCCAATTTAAATGTTATTTGTAATTATCAAAATACATAAGGACGAGGGTCTTTGCACCAACATGTTGTGAGGTAAGGATGCGAATATTCTAAAGTTTTCAGCATTGTTTAATGTAATTTGCGTCTTTATTACATTGTCATATTTGTACAAAGCCTGACCAAAAATATCATATTTGTTTTGTTTTTAATCATTGACCATACCTCAAGCTCAATGGAAGGCCATTGGATTAATTCTAATCTTCTTGAATTTGAAGGACAAGAGGTAGATTGGCTGCCCTAACATTACGACAAGAGCGGCCCATTGATTACGTTAATTAAATAGAGGAAGATAAGCTGCAAAGTCATCTTGGAAATATAACAACAAAACCTAATAAGATGACATGATGCGGCTGCCACATAAACAAACATACAGTAAAAAGCTCAAAAAATGCTAAGGAAAACCACACAGCACAGAACAGACAAAAAGATCAGGAAAAAAAGTAACTATCCCACGTTCATCTATTAATGAATTCTCCGTTTTTTCCTCCTGCTCAAACAAAATTGCTATTAATCTTGAAGAGAAATGCTTTTACGATCAAAACATTATACCCAAAACTATACCTGACGTGGTGAATGATAATTAAAAAAAAAATTCTTTTTTTTTTATGATATAATGTATTGTCATATTAGTTTAAATATAAATTTAAATATGTATCTTAAATCGTTTTAACACTATAATCTGCATTCCAAGTTAACTTCCAATTTACCAAACCGTAGCAATGACTTCCTCAAAATTGTCAAAAAAAAAAGAAGGCCGGAGGAAATCAGATTTCTTTTATCATCTTATTATTAATAATTATCATAAAAATCTTTTTGCTGCTTTCAGTCCGGGCCTTTTGCTCCCATTAATTCCCATCTCAAAACACATCTAGCATTATTTCAATTGCTCAAATTACAGTAGGAAAATCATTCTCATGTAATTTTAATGTCGTTAAGCCTTTTATTGATCAAAATGGAAGAAGGAAGGATTCATGTAGCCGACTCATGTAGCTCAAAAAAAACTTAGTTGAGTTGAATTGAATTAAGGTAAATCATTCTCATCTGAAGTCATTTTTTCCCAAATCAATTGAAGTCATTAGAACCCAACTTCTTCTGCCTAACACAAGCCTAAATGAAAGCAGAGGTGCGTTCTCATAATAACAAGTAAAGAGGAATAACAAAAAGTAAGAAACCCAACTTTATGCGACTCAACAGTGTACCACATCAACTCACCTTTCCATTTCCAGAAATTTTCTTCTAAAACCCAAATATAATTACCACAACTGTTATATATAACACTAAGCATACCGGAGAAGAAAGAAAAGAAAAGGAAGAGGCACTCCATATGGGGCATGCTTACAACACAACCAGTGTCATATATGCTCGAATCTCAATCAATCTGCAGTATATTTACTAGCTTTACACCCTCCTCAATAGCAAACATCATAAGAAAGGTGTTGCTCGTAAGACTAAGCTCTGGAGGTCGACCCCTCTAACTGAAGGTTCACGTTTTTTAAATGTAAATTTATGACAAGAAAATAGACCGTAAGATACAAGATCTGCAAGTCTCTCAATCACATTAAGACAACCCTTGTTTGAGAAAAAATAATAATAATAATGTAAAATTAACCCATACAAAAGCTAAATTTGACAACGGATTTACATTGTTTTGATGGTTATCGTAGTATTGCCTCATTGGCTTTCAATCAAATTTCCATATGGGATTTTATATGATGTATAAACTTATACAAAAGAAAGTAGACACTAACTGCTTTGACATGAAGACACTGTTCTTGTAAAGACACATCACGTGTTGTATTCTTTATCCCCTCACCTTAACATATAAATGAAAGAATATGTGGATATTACCAAAAAAAAAAACAGAATGAAGGGGGCAACTTGAGCAGACAATAAACGCAAAGGTGATGCATTACCACTACAAAACAGGTACTGATATGGACACTGGCACAGAAACATCTCCTGCAAAGCTTGAAGCATGATTTGTTGTTGTTGAATTGCCTGTAATTGCATATCCTACACCCCATGCCCCCATAGGCAAGGCTGAAGTTTCACACCTTTGGCAAACTCTAGCAAGTGATGCTGCTTTCCTTCTTGCCCGCTTTGTGCCTGTATACAGAAGACTCTGAAGCAAGCTCGCCAATGCTGGAGCTCTCACTATCCTTTCAGTAGCAGCGGCTCCACCACTACGACACAACTCAAGCAATGCTGCAACAGCATTCTCCTTTCCCCTTGGGGTTCCTCGCCGCATCATCCCAATCAATCCAGCTACCGCCATTTCCTCATTTCCTACTGCTTCAGCCCCAATTGGCTGCCGAACAAGCAAAGCTAATGCTCCTGCCGCTTCCTCTGCCACTCCTTCAGTTCCCAAAGCAACCACCAATGCGGTTATTGCCCCTGATTCAATCATTCTCTTGCAATTGTCCGAATGCGTTGACAGATTAAACAGCGCTGTCACAGCATCCTTCTTTCCTCTTGGGCTTCCCTCCTTCAACAATCTCGCCAAAGCTACGACTGCACCTTCCTCTTTGGAAATTCTCCTCTTGTAATCATGAACAGCAGAAAGGCTGAAAAGGGTAGCTGCAGCATTTTCTCTTGCCTCTGTTGTTAGCCCAAATCTTAGAACCTTCACAATTGACCCCAAACATCCTTCTTCTTCCATGATTCGACTCTTATTCTTGTCGTAGATTGATAAATTGAGGATGGCAGTCACTGAGTTCTCTTGTGCAACATGGTTTTCCGATGAAAGTAGCTTGTGAAGAAGTGGGATTGCACCGGCTTCAGCAATGAAAGCACGGTTCTCTCTCCCAGTTTTTGCTAGCAAACGCAATTCACGAGCTGCTACCGCCTTTGCTCCCTGTGATCCATTAGACAACTGTTGAATAAGAAGCTCAGCTGTGGCCTTGTTGGCTTCCATTGCAGCCTTAGTGGATGCAGCCACAGCAACAATATCAGGGGTTGTATCTGCTGTAATCTCCTGTGCATCAAAGGGTATTCCATGAGCAGTGCACCACTGCAAAATCAAACTTCGGAGAGCACGATTTGGAACGAGTCGGGTATGAGCTAGCATCTGCCCTGTTTTGGGGCAGCTGCAATGCCCTTCTTCCAACCACCGGGATATCGAAGCCCGGTCATACGTCTGTCCAGTAGATACAATCACCGGGTCTTGCATCAAATCCAACGATATTGGGCAAATAAAGTCCTTTGGAATTGTAAGGAAGGTCTCGGCAATCTCTTGAGAAATCAGACCTTTTCTTGGTTTCCTGCGGTTTGTAAACCCTAAATCTTCTTCTTCCTCTTCAAACCCAAAAAGCAAGAATCTGCAGTATCTAGTAAGTGCAACAAATCCATTTAGCACAGATACAGTTGGCTCCACATCCCCTTCATGATCATAAATCTGTTCCTCAAGAAACTCAATCTCCGCCCTACAACTCTTCGCATTACGAATCCCTAATCTATCCGTAAAAACCCCCCGAAGCTCCGCCCCATCAGGAACTCTTCCATCCTCGAATTCATCAAGAAACGAGAAAAGCTTAAGTCTGAAAGACTCGTCTCTTTGATCAATGAACAACTTGGCTCTTCTCGATTGCTTCCGCAGAAGCTCAACTTGCTCCCTAACATCCTGACTCAGATCAAGCTCTTCCACCGGAAAAACATCGAGAAGCGTCGAAATCTCCTGATTGAGGTCATGAAAATGGCCTGAAATCGAAGAATTCTGAAGCAGAAGCCATAACTGACTACAATACGAGCAGTAATCAAGAAGAATCTTGGATCGGTACATGATAAGGTAAAGCTCTTTAAAACAGAGGATCGCGGACGAAGGAAGTCGTCGATTGCCAGAGTCTTTAAGGTATTCAAACAGAACCATAAAGATCTCGATCTTCCGGATCAATGATCTGGAGTTCCGGTGCTGCAAACTGAAAGAATGGCCAGAAAACGTAGATATCAATTCGGCACACACGGCAGCTAGGGTTTGAACGAGAGTGTTCTCGCTGAGATGAACCGGAGCCAAAAACGCCTCCAACGAAGGCGATCTTCTACGTCTTAAAGACGAGAAAATCGCAGCAGAAGCCATGAAAAAAACAAAACGAGTTACGAGATCAAGAAATCTAAAATTAGGGCTTCAAAAGCTGCAATTTCTCAGATCTGAACGAAGAAATACACCGATTCTCCCAATCTATCAAGATCTTCACACTCTTTACAAACCTTACAAAATCTAAGTCTCAGATTCTTAAGAAATACACAAGATTTTTTCCTTAGATCTGTAAAAGCATATAGATTTGACGAAAGTGGAAAAATCTATGATACAACAACAATCAATCTCTCAGAGCTTCTGTTTTTTTTTTTTTTTTCTTGCTGTTGTTGATCTTTGAATCTTCTTCGAACGTTAAGAGCGATTGAAAATTGTTCGGAATCCCTTATAAATTCGAGCAATCTTTAGATCGATTCCGCGTTCCAGAACTAAGGAGGATCTTTGATTTTCTTTTTCTCAACTGATTTTTCTCTCTATCTCTTAGTTTCTCACTCTAGAAATTTCGTGGCAGCCTACATGAAAACGACCGCCATTTTGACGATATAAGCTCTCTCTCTCTCTCATGTGTGTGCAGTGCGTGAAGCGCCAACAAAACTGAGATGTGTGATGCCCAAAATAACCTAAGATTTCTTTTTTATTGCCCATTTTGTCCTAGCTTTTTATCTATCTCTAGCTTTTTGAGTTTTGACCTCACTGACCTCACTGATACGTGATTGACTTTCTTTTTCTTGTTTTTGTTTGCGTAAGATTTACCATTTACTCCTCTTCTTCCACAGCAACAGTACTTACAGCTTTTCCCCACCTTTTTGTAATAGGTATGTTCAGAGTCAACTCAGCCGAGTCCTGTAATTTGTTAAAAATATTTTACAAAAATATTTTCGAATATATATGAGAATGTTTTAAAAAAAAAATCTTTAATTATGTTATTTTATTTTATTTTTTGGAATGTAATGCAGTAAGTACTCCTACATTTATAATTACTATTTGCTATATAATTAAAATAATGATCAAATAAATAAAGATAATTGGCTTAATAATATTATACATTTTCATTTCTTCATGTGGTGTCAATATTATAAATTTTCCTAATATAAATTCTTATATTTTTAAATAATATATCCTCCACTCAAATTTATGAAATGTCCTTGTATTTTTATCAGTATTGCATGAAAGCTGAATATTTTAGTATGTAACTTAGCAATTGGTTTAACCTTGGCCATCTTCATTTCAAACTAAAAACAACACAGTCCTTCAACGGGATAAGAAACTTGAGAGGATCGACGAATTGGATTCAAGATTTGAGGTGACTGAAATCTTCCTTACTTATACTAGCCACTTCGAGTATCAAAAATTAGAAACTCTTTACATATTCTTTAATTGAACGTGGTACTTAATCTCCGTCAGTTGTGAATCCAAAGCCAGCCTTGAATCTTGTTCTTTTTCTATAATTAATTTTGTTATTATTTTAAGACTTTTGGAAAAGAAAAGAAAAAGGTCAAACACTTGTGAGAATCTTATTTGTAAAATAAAAAAAGAAAAAATAAAGAAAAAAAGAAAATGGAGAGAGAAGATAAAAGTTTAAAAAAGGAATAGTAATAATGAGAAAAGGGTAGAAAAAAAAAGTAAAAGTTGATGAATGTGAGAATGATATGGTTACTTTTCTTAATGTAACAAAGAAGGGGGTAATATCAAATTAAAAAATAAATAGTGTTAATAATTACCTCAGGACTATTATAACCTGCCTTAATTACAGTAATCTTTAACTCTATCCACATTAAAATATGCTATCATCATTTAACTACTATTACCTATATTATAAAATAATTAAAGCTGCTATTGTCTATTTAGTTTCTCATTTCCATTCATTATATTGTCAAATTTTCTCATTGTTATAATATTAACTTTAATAAATGTTTTTGTTTATTTATATATGTTGTAAGAGGGATCATAATATTTTATATATTTGTACTATTTATAAAGCTAAAACTCTTTAATGATGATGTGCTACATTTATCATAAATTCTAATAATATCTACTATTTTTAATATAAAAATGTCATAAATTTATATTAAAAAATTTATTTATAGGTAATTTGATAATAAGATGCTTTTTTCTATAATACTTATTTTAAGAATTATTCTTTTTTACTATTTTCAGCCTCTTTTTTATTTAATTTTTCTTTTAGTAACTATATATATATATATATATATATATATATATATATTTGTAATTTTTAAATCCTTTTATTCTCGTGCAGTACACGTGCCCATGGACTAATTTAGCTAATCATATGTCTTTATGTTTATCTTTTTATACGACAATCAGTCAATTAAATAGTTGACTGACTTGCAATTATGATGCGGATACTTAAGTTTTATTTAGCCTTTGAGAGTCGTTTTCTTTTATTTTCTCCATGATTAGAATTAGTATACATTACTTTCCAATGTAAAGCTTTTATGTAGTGCCTTCTTTATGTAATTCAATGTATGTACCTTTTTCTTATAAGAAAATTCTTTTTGAGTAGGAAATATATATACATCCGATGCATATTTTATTTGACATTGCTTCTACTTATAGTTTATATTTGATGCCTAAAGTACTTGATTATGATTAGTAACCACTTATGCTCTCAAAATAAATAAATAAATAAATACCTGCTTTATGAAAAATTGTAGACAGAAGTAAAGCAATAAAGCAATTTTATCTCCAAAATAAACTTGCTCATTGTGTTTTTTTTGGAAATATTCAATTATAATAATTCCTATTTTAGTAATTAATGACTAAACTTGTTCTTTGCACTTAATATATAGAATTTTATCGTTTGATATATAAAAGGGTATAATTAGAAAATAAATATGCTAGCTAAATGCCAATCAAATCCATTTATTTAATGACAATAATATATATAATCTCAATAATCATATGTGATGTGAATTTAATTAAAGTAATACACATTTGTATGCGGCTGAGCGTGTGAAAGCATTCTCACTATTAATAAGATTACACATAAATGATTGACCACATGTACAAAAAAAAAATTATAAAAATAAAAACTAAAACCCCCTTAAACCCAAAACAGTATAGCTACATCATCATGCCTCTAATACTCAAAAACCCTCTCTTTTAAATTTGGTAATAATTAAGCACCAAGGGCATTTGAGTCATTTAACACAGGAATCCGATCTCTAGGGTTTCTTCTTTGCCTTTCTTTATAGGGCACAAACGGCAACCTACGTAACTTTAGAATCACGCTCATGTCTAGCGGGACCCACTCTAAATAATTGCAGCCGTTATGATTACGCCACGTACACAACTAAGCTAAAAGGATGACGTCTTCTATAAGGCAAGGCTAAAAAAATATAAAAATATATATATATATATTTTTCAAAAAAGAAAAAAGAAAAGAAATTAATGAAAGGCCGTGTGGGATTCGTGCCGCTTTCAATTACTCTTAAGTCAAAATGCATTTTCTCTATTTTCTTTATTATTTCTTTTTTTTTATCTCGATTGCGTCGTCACGCTTGCTGTCTGGTTCAGATGCTCTCTTAAAGGGCGTTGACTTTATTCTGTGGAGATAGTAAGGGTCAGCCACGTCATCATTATGAGAGATGAGCGATGATATATAGATGCATGATGAGTGGAACGGAATCCAATGTGTGTGTAAATGAAAGTACCTTTCGAAGGAGGGAAGGCTTGCGTGGCGCAGAAACGAAGGACGGTTGAAAACATGTGTTGCTCGACGATTCCCTGCTCCTGCCGACTTTTCTTGCCACGTACCGCATTTTTGACTGATAAGCCCTGACCTTAATTCAAAGAACTAAAAAATAAAATCGAGTTGTTTGAATGTTATTGGACTAGGGGGTGCCGTCCTATGGTATTTCATGCATGTCCCAATCATTCAGCGCCAGCATGTTGTAAGGACAGAGTAAAGCCATGGAAATTGAAATTACCTTACTAATTACTACAAATTAAATTTTATTATTAATTTATTAATACAACACATTTTTAAAAAAAATTATAAATTTAATGTGAAACATTGCCATTTCAGATTTTAGCAATAACATTTTTTATAATATTATTAAGGCAATTTGACTTTTGACAGCTTAATTTGGAGAGTAAAATTCGAGCGCCACAAATTTATGAACAGACTCAACTTAATAAAATATTTTTATGAGCCCGTTTAAGTCGACCTAACAAAATTTAACTTAATTCGAAAGCTTAGCTCAAAAGTCAATTTGGTTCGTATTCCCAATTCAAAATTTTATTTAAAATATTTATATATTTTATAATTTTAAATTTATTTATATATTTTTAAAAATAGGTTCAAAAATGTAAAAATTTATTTAATTTATTATGATATATTCAAATTGTAATCATAAATTAAACCATCAGAATTTTTTAACATTATAAATGATATTATTTTTACTTTATGATTTGTGTATTTTAATTTATTTTAAATATAATTTTTTAAAGTACCAAAACGTTTAATTTACTATGTTTAATCTAGCCCATGAATCAACTTTACGGAATTAGCTCATAGGTTTAATTCGCAAGTTCGGTATAGAAACTTGACTCGTATATTAATTAGATCATATTTGGACCTTAATTTCAAATATAAGTTCGGTTCAACTCGATCTATGAATAACATAAGACTTGACTCCGCTCATATATCCTTAAAGTTCGATTGGATTGAGTCGGACCAGTCTAAATGGGTTGAATTGCCATATAATTTAAAATAATTATAATAACAATAACAAAAATAAGTTATAAAGGTGTCATCAGTACTTGTAGCGCTGAAACAAAACCAAACCAACTACTTGGCAAAAATCAAAGTTTGGGTTAATTGATTAACATATTTAACACATAACAATATAACAATATATACAGAGGTGTCATGAGTGTTTAGTAATGATCATTGCTAGTTTATTTAGTTTAACTCACTTTTTTTTTTTTTTTTTTCTAACAATTGTCTCTTTATTAATTGAGTTCATTAGTTTATGTTGTATATGAATGGAAGATTTCATGGTTCCTTAAGCCCTTTGGATCAAGGGGATTTATGTGCAATACACACGCAATCTCGTTGCAGTTCCATTAATCCAAAGGGCTCGAGAGCTTGTCTTCCTGTCATGTTTGGCTCCTTGAATACATTTAGCTCTATTCATATATGTGTATCTATATATATACCAATATTTATTTTATTACTTATAGATTATATCTTCAATAATATCATAATATATCAAACAATGCAAAGGTTAAAAAAAAGCTAATTCTCAAAAGTTAGGGATATTATCATCGGTTAGTAAAAAAAAAAAAAGGCCCTATCAATAAGTTATAACTCAGTTAATTAAAGAACTATGTATAAGTTATATCTTGAGTTTAAGTCTGAACGTGCGCTCCTCATTTGTCCACCCTTTTTAGGAAGGGCAACCTACATGTTTATATCATATTCGAATTCGAGAAGATTAATCTTGCTTAAAGATAAAGATGTAGTCGGATCGGATTGAGTTTGGACTAAAAATTCACCTGATCCAACCTCCCCTAACTCACCCGACCGACTTGATTCTTTATTTACCTGATCTGACTCAAAATGGTTGAATTTGATTAAGATAGGTCGGATTGGTCGAATTTTTTTTATCCAAAGAAAAAAAGACACCCCCTGTATGCCAAAAATCTGATAATAATAATAATAATAAAAAGGCCCGCTATGGTACATTTTATAGATCTATTCGCATCAACAAGTAACCCACTGGTACAGGATGCCACGTAACATACTAATTCGAGTTTTGACTCCAAGCGAGCAATCATTTCTTACTCACCCTTTATGCCCCAACAAACGCCAATTAATTTACAAACAGAAATGAGAATAGTTAAGATGACAAAAGAAAACCGAACTCAAATAAAATTAAAGCATATGCGAACAGTAAACGCGTTTCAAGACCGCACTGTTTAACGTCCGCAGGCTAGCTTTCTTAAGGAGTTCAAGTCGTTCCACGTTGTCAACGCGCTTACTTAACCGTCTTTGACTAAGTATGTACCTGATGTAGGGTGCCGTATGCTCCCTATCCAATTTCTCCAATCTGGACCCGCACTTGTCGACCAATGTGAACTTGACTCCCCTGCTCATATGTTTCATACGTACCCCTTTTTTAACATGTAGTATAGAGATCTTAACGGGCGAGGGACATATTTTTCCGTTACATTTTTTTGACCTTATATTTAGAGTTATTAAATTATCTTGAATCATTCATTAATTATCTTAAATCATTCAATTAATACGTGATTCAAAATAATTTAATAACTTTTAAATATAATATTAAAAAAATATATTAAAAGGGTATGTTATTTAAACATTTCTCTTTAATATTTTACTTTTTATTTATTATTATTTTTTTTTTATACTTACACCATTAATATTTGATTTTAAAAGCTAATAGTTTATTATTAGTCAATTAGATATATAGAAGACATTTAGATGCATTTGTAAGAAATATTGACTTATTAACATTAAATATCAATAGCAGAGGTAAAAGAAGACTTAACATAATATGGATAAAAATAATTATGAAAGATTTAAGATCTTATAATTTAATGTCTAACTTAGCCTTTAATAGAGTTGAGTGAAGGAACGAATTTATAAAGTCAATGCTTAATTAAGTTGAATTGAGATAATCTTTTATTAATTATTGAGTTCCACCCATTGAGTTATGGAATATATTATTGTATATGTTTTTATCATAATATACGAAATAAATATATTAGTTTTTTTATTTTTTTTATAATAATGCAAATACTTTAACAGGTAATTGGGTAGATTCTAAAAAATCCAAAATTAATCTTTCAAATTTTATACTTATCTTTTATTTTTAAGATTAATTATAAAGTTAATATTGGTAATTTAATTAATTAAACTCAATTCACTTCCCTTTGTGGCTAATTATACTTTGGATATTATTATTACCAGTTTATAGACATTGCAAACGAATTAAAGGAGCTGAAAGTTAACCAAAAAGAATAAAAGGCAAAAAGAGTTAAAAGTTATAAAATAAATAAATAAAAGGACTGAAAGCTATTAAAAAAAAGAATAAAAGGAGGTTAAAAGTTACCAAAAAATATAAATAAAAGAGGCTGAATATTACCAAAAAAGTAAAAGAAAGCTGAAAATGGTAAACAAAAATAATTCTTATATTTACCAGTATTACAAAAGAAATCTTTTAGTAAATTTTTACAAAATTACCTATAAATATATATATTTTTAATATAAATTTATTTAAATATTTTATATTAAAAATAGTAAGTAATTTAAGAATATATAATAAAAGTGGCACACGATAAGTTAAAAAGTTTTATTTTTATAAATACTATAGATTAGACTTGTTATTTTTTATTTTACTTTTTTTTTTTCAATTCTTATATTTTATTTGTTTCTATTGTACGCGTTCTCACTCTTTATGCATATTGCATATATAGAAAGATTAATATATATTTTTTAATTAAAAGTAAAATTAGTTATACACTCTCATTCATTACTTCCGTTAGGCGCAAAGCTCGTTGAGATTTTTTTTTTGAAGATATGAAATCAGCAATAAAACAAATTAATTAAAGAGTAGGAAAAGAAAGAAAGAAAGAAAGAAAAAGAGGAATCCATTAGCTTTTGGAATCAAAGGGTAAGGTACTTTGAATCCATCCAAGCTAGCTTTCAACCTATAACTATAACTATAAATATATACAACAGAGCTTCAACAATTTCAACTTGTTCATATCAGCTAGTAATGGATATCCAGCCATTTTCTGGCATCTGCTTTTGAATTTCTCGACCCTTGAGCTGTCGCATTGACTAAAACCACTTTGTATATCTGCTGCAGCCACAACCCACAATTCAGTGTGGGCCCAGTTAAGCATGGGCATCCCACATCCATCTCCTTTTCATTTTCACATACTGTATGCTTTTCAACACACTTTTTTTTTTTTTTTTAAATGAAATTAGGTTATGGAAATGTATAGCGGTATATAATTTATAAGTCTTTGGTGAGAGTTATTAGTGAGACGTGATTTATATCCTTTTTAATAAAATAGATTAAGTATTAAGTATTAACAACTCTTTGGGAAGAGTTACCAGTGACTGTTAATTTCTCCAAGAAACAAGAAAATCACATATAGAAGACATGAGAATTCTCTTTCATTTCATTGCATCTAGAATGTACAGTTTACATCTATTTATACTCTTTGCCAAAAAAAAAAAAAAAACATATATTTATATTCGATTTTCAGTAGGGGTGTAAGCAACCCGACCAACCTGACCACACTTGACCATTTCAGGTCGGGTTTGAGCTAAATATCGGTTGGTTGGGTCTTTTTTTAGGTGACCTGACCAGGTCTGGTTGAGTTGCGGGTTTGGCCTAAAAAGGTCGGGTTTAACCCGACCCCGACCCGACCTTTAATAATTAAACCTTAAGCCTCATGTGCCGTTTCTCTCTCTCTCCTCCTCTTTTCTCTTCTCTCTCTTTCTTCTCTTCTTCTTCTTCTTCTTCTTCTCTCTAGTTGCAACCCCCACCCCCGCCTGTAACACCTCGTGTGTATGAGTCAAACAATTATGTTGACTAATACATACTGTCAGACATATTTATACGTATATATGTATGTACATAACCTTTAGGTGTACAATAAGTGTATTGATGTGTATGTAGGCCTAAGGATAATAAATAAATAAATATGATAAAAATGGGACGGTGTGCACATGGTGGGTGCATGTATGCAACAAATGTCTCATTTATTTACCATCCACCTAGCAAGTGAATTAACACATGCCTTGCAAGTAATATGTCACATGTGTATTGCCCATATGCATCCACTTTGCAAGTGAAATGAGACATGTCTTGGCCATTGCAACCACTTGTGAGGGGAATGAACATGTGCAAGTGGTCTTGACGTGCTAGCAATATCAAATAACTTGTTAGATTGAGTAATTGAAGTGAAAATGTTGAGAATTAGAGAGAGTTGCTGAAACGTTCAAGTGAAGAAAAAACTTATTTGTAGTATTTTACATCAAGTGTTAGATCTCCTTGATCCATGATTGGATCGAGCCAAAAATTTTACAGATTGTCCATATTTAATATAGTTTCATCTTCAACCGTAGAGATCTTGATCAGAGTTGGATCTTAAGAGTTCTAACCTTCTAAGTACAACTAGTCGGAAAAATAGGTTGTTTTCAGTTCAGATCAAAGTACTGGCTCTCTCAAATCCACCATTAGATTGTACTGAAACTTGGTCAGGTAGTTCTTAGCTTCTTATTTCACATTCTAGACGGTGGAGATTTGGAGATGTTTAATTGTTTCTTATGTTATGAGATATGAACCACTGAAGTCAACTAATTGTAACAGAGAAGGAGAAAATAACTGTTTAAAGTTGTCTTTATCAAGGAGACATGTCTCCTTGATTCACCATTAGATTTGGACAGTAGATTTATATCTTGATGATATTCAATCTTAACGGTTGATTTTATTATTACAGTTCCCTACTAGTAGTATGATACATCTGAACTGATCATGTTGATACTTAAACCTGCTCACTTTTCTACATGATCTTGACGAATTCTTTGTAAATGACTCAAATGTACAATCTTGGCTTAGACCTTCCAAAATTTTATGCACGCCATAAATGTGATTTAAATGGTTTTTTAGAACTGAGGTATGAGGTTAATTAGTTAAATTACATGCTAGGACTATTAGGTGTAGTACAATTAACCTAGACTTGGAAACTTTTGTCTAGGGTTGCTTGTAATACTAGCATGCAACTTATGTTGTTTTAATGATAAAGTTGGGTTGGATTGTGATTAATTGACTAAGTTATGTGGCTGGAATTCATGATTAATGTGTGCAATGTTAAATTGCAATGAGTTAATGGTGAGAATTAAGTATGGACAGCAAACAAGTGAAGTGTTTGTGCTGTTTTAGTTAGTGAAAATTGACTAAGTGTTGGGTGTGCTGTGGACTTAGTGAAAATCCTGTAAAGGTGAGTATTTCTAACTTGGTTATTATGTGTGACATTGTATTAGATAAACTCTGTTTTGATGAAATTAAGCGTGTTTGATTGCTCTATGTTTCCATGTTTTGCATTGTTTGGTTAATGCATGAAACCTTTTGATTTGAAAATCGAACATACTTAGACTTACCGAAGTAAGGAAAGTATGTGATCATTTCCAAGAGGGAAGTTGTGGACTAGACCTCGGAACATACTTACCCTTACCCGTTGTAAGGAAAATATATGATCAGTTCCAGGAGGGAAGTTTTTTGACTAGACCTTGAAATGATCAAGGGGATGGTTTGTAAGATGGGTTCTTCCTATTAGTATGCATCATAAGGATACAAATTCATTTACATTCCTGAGCGTGAGGATTTTATCTTTATGCATTGTATGATATGCATAAAGTGGCGAAAAAAATGTATTTGATTCATGTATTGATATTTACATTGAATTGCACATGAGTTTATAATGATGTATTCAATGCCATGATTTATGTAGATGCATATATAAATCCAATGCTAGATTATTCACTGAGCTTGCTGTAGCTCACCCTATTTCCTCTTTTATTACAGGTGTAGATCACAAGAGCAAGGGCAAGGCTCCAGATAATTGATTGAGCTTGCTTCTTTGCTATGTGAGTATGATGTTGTGTATTTCAGGGAGATGGGTACAAACTTCTATTTTTGGTATATGTATATATAACACCAAACAAATGTTTAATAGTTAATCTGATGTATAAATGAATGGTTCTTGATGATGTATATAAATTTTGGGAGACTGAGATGTGTATAAGTCTTGTGGGAATGAAATGAGAAAAATGATGATGGTTTATATATGTTAATGGTTCTATTAAAAAATTTCGAGTGATTTGTATATGGTCTTAAAGGACGGAGGCTGAAAGAGTATCGTATCCGTCTAGGGATGGCGTATATGGTATTCTGTGCCGGTCATGATATCACTCTACTGAGGGGGGAGTGACACCGCCCCCCTCTCTCTCTTTTTTTTCTCTCTTCTTTTTTCTTTTCTTCTTCTCTTTTTTTTCTCTCTCTCTTCTATTCTCTTCTTATTCTTTTTCTCTCTCTCTAGTCCCCAAGATTGCAACCCCTACTCCCGCCCTTCTCTCTCTAACCCATCTTCAGACTTTCACCCATCTTTTTTTTCCTCCCATTTTCTTTTTCTCAAATAATTTTGTTAAGTATAAAAAAACAAAAAAGAAAAAAAAACCAAAATAATGGGTCGAGCCCATAAATTGGGGCCGAACCCAATTGACCCGATCTGACCTTCCTTCGGTTGAGTTAGGCCCCCTCAAAACAAGAGGTCGAGTGGGTTAATGGGCTAAAACCCAACCCGAACCGACCCGATTTCACCCCTAAAATCAGAATAACACATAACTACTTAGGAACAGCTTAACAGACTAACATCTCTAGTGTAACTACCTTAACAAAGCTACAAAACAACCTTAACATTCTAATTTGACTTCTAACTGTCATAGCTACACATGATTAATTATATTCCCTAACATCCCCCCTCAAACACAAGGTGGAAGAAACATAACAACATGAGTTTGAAAGAAAACCACAACAACAACCAGTCGACTGAAACAAACAGACACACTGTCAAGAAACCAGAGAAGAGCAGCTACTGCTACAAACCAATAGACTAAGAAGAGGGAGGAGTAGTAATAGTCATTTGGGTTCTCAGTTGAAAAAACAAGGATTAAAGAGGCATAGTCAATATATCAACAACTTGATCAGTGGCAAGAACATGTTGAACATGTAATTGCTTAGCTAGAACTTTCTCCTTAACAAAATATAAATCAAGCTCAATATGCCTAGTCTTAGCATGAAGTACAAAATTAGCAGAAAGAGTTACCATACTAAAATTATCACACCAGATAATTAAAGCTCTAGATTGAGCAACTTGAAGCTCTCTAAGCAATGACTGTAACCATAATATTTCTGAAGAAGCATTGGCCAAGCAGCAGTACTCGACCTTAATACTAGAATGAGAAACAATGTTTCTTGAAACACCAAGAACTAGATTATTGCCCAAGTATACACAAAAACCAAAAATAGATCTTCTATCTTCAGGCTCACTTCCCCAATTTGCATTAGAAAACCACGTAAGATTCAAATGAGAAGACGCTGACAAGTGAAGACCATAGTCCATTGTACCCTTAAGATACCTCAATATTTGTTTCATCGCCTTCCAATGAGTATGGAGATTGCATAAATTGACACACATTGTTGACACTAAAGGAAATTTATGTTGTAATAATTGTAACATGTTGAAGTGCCCCTACCACACTTCTATATTCAACCACATTACCTGTGACGCCCCAAAAATTATTTCATCTAGCTCATAACCAATTGCACTTTGCCCAAACTCTATGCGTTGCCTTGTTATGTTTGGTGTTTATTTGATGGTTGTTTAATGTTTGTATAGTTGATGCTTGATAATGTATATAAATACGTGTATCATAAATTGTATATGGGTCATGTTAAATTAAATTATAATGCATATGTTATTATTTATGCATGGGCCCATTAAACCATGAATTGATATGAGTTAGGATTGATTGAATAAAAGGATAAATGAGAATGAAAATTTGGTGTATTAAATGGATTGGCTCGCGGCCTATCATGCAGTTGTCGACTGTTTCGCGAAGAGAATCATTTTTCAGATCCCCGGACACCCAGTGTTTACACTACAGGGTAGAGCTTCAGACCAGACAGTCACAAGGGGTAGATTTGTGACTGATGGAGATAGGGAGATTTTGGCTGGGTTAGTGCCTGATGAGGAAGAGACTAGTGAGGTGATACTTGAGGATATTGCCATTGTTAGGGACTTTTCAGATGTGTTCCCTGCAGATCTTCCAGGATTACCACCGAAGCGAGAGATCGATTTCATTATTGAACTAGTTCCTGGCACGAAGCCTATCTCCATGGCACCATATAGAATGGCGCCAACCGAGTTGAGAGAGTTGCAGAAACAACTCGAGGAGTTATTGGCTAAGGGCTTTATTTGCCCGAGCGTGTCACCCTGGGGAGCTCCAGTTCTTTTTGTGAAAAAGAAAGATGGGAGCTTGCGGTTGTGCATCGACAATCGCAAATTGAACAGGGTGACCATCAAGAACAAATATCCTCTCCCAAGGATTGATGACTTGTTTGATCAGTTGAGGGGAGCGAGGTATTTTTTGAAGATTGATTTGTGCTCCGGGTATCATCAGCTGAGGATCAGGGAGGAGGATGTGCCTAAGACAGCATTCAGAACCCGCTATGGACATTATGAGTTCCTTGTGATGCCATTTGGTGTGACTAATGCACCGGCGATGTTCATGGACCTGATGCAGAGGGTCTTTAGGCAGTATCTGGATAAGTTTGTCATCGTCTTCATTGATGACATATTGGTGTATTCCAAGACTCAGGCTGAGCATGAAGAACACCTTAGAGTGACCTTGCAAACTCTGAGAGAGCATAGGCTATATGCAAAGCTGACAAGTGCGAGTTTTGGATCACCGAAGTGAAGTTCTTAGGTCATGTGGTGAGTTCTGAGGGGATTTCAGTTGATCCGTCTAAGTTTGAAGCCATTATCAGTTGGCCTAGGCCTACCACAGTGACCGAGATCATAAGCTTTCTTGGGTTAGCTGGTTACTATAAGAGATTCGTTCAGGGATTCTCCAAGATAGCTACGCCTATGACTAGGCTCACCCAGAAAGATGTGTCCTTTGTATGGACTGAGGAGTGTGAGAATGCCTTTTTATAGCTGAAGAAAAAATTGACATCTACGCCAGTGTTGATTTTGCCAGAGCCTGATCAGGAGTTGGTTATCTATACTGATGCCTCTCGTATCGGCTTGGGTTGCGTGTTGATGCAGAAGGATAGGGTCATTGCTTATGCATCGAGGCAGTTGAAGGTGCATGAAAAGAACTACCTTGTTCATGACTTAGAACTGGCCGCAGTGGTTTTTGCTTTGAAGATTTGGAGGCATTATCTCTATGGTGAGAGATTCATTTTGTATTCTGACCATAAGAGCCTCAAGTACTTGTTCTCTCAGAAGGAATTGAACATGAGGCAGAGAAGGTGGTTAGAGCTCCTCAAAGACTATGATTTTACATTGGAATACCACCCAGGTAAAGCCAATGTAGTGGCTGATGCGTTGAGCAGGAAGCGGGTAGAGACAGTTATGGTAGCACGCCAGATGTGTGACGCCCCGAAAATTATTTCATCTAGCCCATAACCCAATTGCATTTTTGCCCAAACTCTATGTGTTGTCTTGATATGTTTGGTGTTTGTTTGATGATTGTTTAATGTTTGTATAGTTGATGCTTGATAATGTATATAAATATATGTATCATAAATTGTATATGAGTCATGTTAAATTAAAGTATAATGCATATGTTATGATTTATGCATGGGCTCATTAAACCATGAATTGATATGGGTTAGGATTGATTGAATAAAAGGATAAATGAAATTGAAAATTTGGTGTATTAAATGGATTGGACATTTAAAATACATGTGGTTGGTATGGGTAGTATGATACCAACACATGTGAAGGTTGGTGCATGAAAGTGGACAAGTGTCCAATGCCCACTTCTCTTCTTCAAGGAAGTGCTAGAATGAGTGGAGGGAATCAAGGAGAGAATTAAGGAGAGAATTAAGGAGGGAATCAAGGAAGTGCTAGAAAGAGGTGAGTGGAGAGAAAGAAAAGAAGAGAAAGGAAAGAAGAAGAGAAGGAAGGAGAGAGTTGCAGGAGGAAGATCCCTACGACGTTTCCATCAAAGAGGTGGATCTTTGGAATATACGGTCAGATTGAGCTCAAATTTTATCAGCACGTTCGTAGCTTATGGTTCTTCATTATGGTCGGTGGAGATCTTGATCAGAGGTTTCGTCTAAGAGATCTAACCTCTCAAACAAAGCTGGTCGGAAAGTCTGGATTTCTCGCACCGTTTCGCCCAAACTTATAGATCTCCTATATCTACCGTTAGATGGCTACCAAATTTGGTTGGTTATGTGGTTTAAAACTGATATTTCTACATTCTGAACGGTGGAGATCTTAATTAGAGGATTTTTCTAAGAGATATAACCTCTCAAACGAAGCTGGTCGGAATTTCTGGGTTTCTCGTGCCGTTTCGGTAAAACTTGTAGATCTCCTCATTCTACCGTTGGATGGATATCAAATTTGGGTATGTAGTTTATAACAGATATTTATGTATTATGAACGGTAGAGATGTTTATACGTTTAGTATTCTGTGTGATATAGCCATCTGAGTTTGGGTATTTGCAGCAGGAAAGGAGAAACTGTCTGATTAGATACTTGTTCATCAAAGATACATATCTTTTCGGTCCACCGTTGGATTGGGCTGATATTTGGACAGAAGGTTTGTTTCTTCACATACTTCAATATGTACGGTTGATTTTGTGATTACATATTTCTATTGGTAGATTAATACATCTGAACAGAATATTAAATGAAGAATTGGTAAGGTGCTTGTATTGGACCTAAATTTAGAATATGAACTTAGACATTTCCAAATAGCTTGCATGTCAACTATGATGACCTAGTTGCCATTGTTGATGAACCCATGATGCAAAATCAGTAATATACATGGCTGAACATGGTGGCCTAGTGTAAATCGACAATATGGCCTAAGTATGGAAAATTTCATATTTTAGGGCTTTTGATGCTTTTGGCCTAGAATCATTGAATTGATGCAACTTATGTTTAATTAAGCATGATTAGAGTTGATTATGCTATTGATTTGGTGGTTGTGACCATATCATGGGTTAGGCCTACTTGAGACCAAGTGACCCAATTTGGGCATGTTTATGCCTAAAAGAATTGAAAATCAGTATTTTTGATTAATAGAATGGTTTATGTATGAGAACTATGCATTAGAGGCCTAAGTCATGTGATTTGAGTTGAATGATGGGATTAGATGGGATTTAGGCCTATTGTTTATATGTGGGCTGATTTAGGGTTGATGTGTAATGTCTATGTGATTGAGCATAGAAATTGATGTATGTTTCAGGATCTTGATTGGGTTGATTCGGTTTGGTGGTCGTGTGTGGTTAAATACTCTCGCGAGACTTGGTTGTGAGTAGACTTCATTTATGATTATATCTTTTATGTCATCATATCACTTATATATATTGTATTTTGAAAGCATGAATGTGTTCTAATGTTTTGAATGATGCATTGATTTGAGAAAACCTTATGACTTTGGTTGGAGCATCTATCTGGCTAATAGGGGGACTTAACCTTGTCATAAGAGGGTTTTAGGAAAGGAAATGATTGGGATCAACGGCACGGTGAAATAGACGTGTACTAGTAACCCAAATAAACATGATTGGGATCAACGGCACGGTGAAATAGACGTGTACTAGTAACCCAAGGCATGTGGAATGTGGATCCAAATTGATAAACTTTTACTTGCATCGAACTTACTATAAATGCTTGATATCTATATGTTATGAGCTTTTAATCATGCTACACATTGACATGCATACATGGTTTTTATTGATGAGTATTGATAGCATATTTGAATTCTATTCACTGGGCATCGTTGGCTCACCCTCATTTTCCTCTTTCAGGTCCTTCTGTCCCGAATAAGGGCAAAGGAGTAGTCATATCTTGAGGGCCTTGCCTGCGAGAGAATCCAAGGCCTCGATGTGAGTTGAGAGGCATTTTGATTGAATTGTGTTTAAATTATGAAGTACTATATTTTGGATTATGTAATTATAACACTTACCACATTGTAGTATGGGTGAGTTGGGACTTGTTAGATAGACTATGTGGGCATATGACGATTTTATTTGTACCCACAATTTTGGACTTTATGAGTATGTCAATTTTAATGGACTGTAGGGATTATGATTATTATTTATGGTTCATTTTTTTTTATGGATTATCTCTTGTCTTGGATGATTAATACGGTGGGTAGTTTTGTTTAATACCTTTTGATATCATATCGTTGTTTGGGACAAGGCTTGTAGGGTCTCAACCACCTCACGGGAGTTGAGGAGTGGTCGGAGATGCCTACGCCGGGCGTCCCGCCCCGGCATTCCGCACGCCATTCCCTGCGGGGTTGGTGGTCCGGGGCGCGGGGTCGCCACAAGATGTCTCATGAGTGGAGACTACTTGAGGCGGCTACGGTTATGAGTATATGTGCTACCCCTTCAGATCAGATTGTGATATGTGCTCAAATGAGAGCTTAGCCTACACAAGTCCAGGAGGTAATTGACCAACAGAGACTTGACGTTGATTATGGGATGTACAAGTCTTGGGCTGAGAGCAGTGATTTTACTGATTGGCACTTGTCATTTGATGGTGCCTTGAGATTTAGGGGACGTTTATGGGTTCCCGCAGATCCACGACTTAGACAGAGTGTTCTCCAAGAGGCTCACAGATCTCATTATGCTATTCATCCTGGCGGAACCAAGATGTATCATGATATGAAAAGAATGTATTGGTGGCTCGACATGAAGAGAGAGATAGCTCAGTTCATTCAGAGGTGTGAGATCTGTCAAAGAGTCAAAGCTGAGCATTAGAGGCCTGGAGGGCAGATGCAACCGCTTGCCATTCCTGAGTGGAAATGGGAGCACGTCACTATGGACTTTGTTGTGGGATTACCCAACAGCCCGAGGAGACATAATGTTGTTTGGGTTATTATTGATCGCCTGACCAAGTCCGCTCACTTTCTACCGGTGAACACTAGGGATTCTATGGACAAGTTGAGCAGACTCTATATGCGGGAGATAGTCAGATTACATGGAGTGCCAGTTTCAATTGTGTCAGATAGGGATCCGAGGTTTACATCGGTATTCTGGCAAGGGTTGCAGAGGCAGCTCGGCACTAGACTAGATCTCAGTTCCGCTTTTTACCCCCAGACGGATGGCCAGTCTGAGAGGTTGATATCGATTTTAGAGGATATGCTTCGAGCTTGTGTCCTTGAGTCCAGTGGTAACTGGGAGGAGTACATACATCTGTGTGAGTTCGCGTACAACAACAACTATCAGTCCAGTATTGGCATGGCTCCTTTTGAGGCATTGTATGGTCGACCCTGTAGATCTCCGATCTGTTGGAAAGAGGTAGAGGATGTTGCGGTGATGGGACCAGAGTTTGTACAAGAACACACAAAGAAGATTAAGAGGATCAAGCATAATATGAAAGTAGCCCAAGACAGGCAGAAAAGTTACATTGATGTCAAGCGGAAGACCGTAGAGTTCGAGGTGGGTGACCAAGTTTTATTGAAGGTCTCACCTCAGAAGGGCCAAACTAGATTTGGGATAAAAGGCAAGCTCGCTCCGAGATTTATTGGGCCGTTCGAGGTTTTAGAACGAATTGGCCCCGTCGCTTACCCATTAGCCTTGCCACCTCAGTTAGCAGCAGTCTACAATGTTTTTCATGTGTCAATGCTGAGAGTGTACAAGAGTGATTTTGATCACGTCTTGGACTGGAGGAACATTGAACTGAGGCAAGATGGGACTTATGATGAGGAACCTATTCAGATACTTGACCGGAAGGTCCAGAGGTTACGTAACCGCGAGATTCCGATGGTTAAGGTGAGATGGCAGTTCCATGGTGAGGAGCAGGTTACTTGGGAGTGTGAGGACTACATGATGGAGCACTTTGCCGAGTTCATGGGCTTAGGTATTTCTTAACCTTAAAACTTCGAGGACGAAGTTCATTCTAAGGTGGGTGTGATGTGACGCCCCGAAAATTATTTCATCTAGCCCATAACCCAATTGCACTTTGCCCAAACTCTATGAGTTGTCTTGTTATGTTTGGTGTTTGTTTGATGGTTGTTTAATGTTTGTATAGTTGATGCTTGATAATGTATATAAATATGTGTATCATAAATTGTATACGGGTCATGTTAAATTAAATTATAATGCATATGTTATTATTTATGCATGGGCCCATTAAACCATGAATTGATATGAGTTAGGATTGATTGAATAAAAGGATAAATGAGAATGAAAATTTGGTGTATTAAATGGATTGGACATTTAAAATACATGGAAGCATGAGATTGATTAAAGTACATGTGGTTGGTATGGGTAGTATGAGACCAACGCATGTGAAGGTTGGTGCATGAAAGTGGACAAGTGTCCCTTGCCCACTTCTCTTCTTCAAGGAAGTGCTAGAATGAGTGGAGAGAATCAAGGAGGGAATCAAGGAGGGAATCAAGGAGGGAATCAAGGAAGTGCTAGAAAGAGGTGAGTGGAGAGAAAGGAAAAAAACAAGAGAAAGAAAAGAAGAGAAAGGAAAGAAGAAGAGAAATGAGGGAGTTGCAGGAGGAAGATCTCTGCGATGTTTTCATCAAAGCGCTGGATCTTTGCGATATATGGTCAGATTGAGCTCAAACTTTGTCAGCAAGTTTGTAGCTTATGGTTATTTATTCTGGTAGGTGGAGATCTTGATCAGAGGTTTCGTCTAAGAGATCTAACCTCTCAAACAAAGCTAGTCGGAGAGTCTGGATTTCTCGCGCCGTTTTACTGAAACTACTAGATCTCTCTAATCTACCGTGGATGGATATAAAATTTGGATATGTAGTGTAAAACTAATATATCTGCATTCGGAACGGTGGAGATCTTGATTAGAGGTTTCTTTTGAGAGATCTAACCTCTCAAACAAAGCTGGTAGGAAAGTCTGGATTTCTCGTGCCATTTCGCTCAAACTTTTAGATCTCCTCAATCTACCGTTGGATGGATATCAAATTTGGGTATGTAGTTTATAACTGATATTTCTGTATTCTGAACGGTGAAGATGTTTATGAGTTTAGTATTTTATGTGATATAGTCATCTCAATTTGAGTATTTGCAGCAGGAAAGGAGAAATTGTCTAATTAGAGACTTGTTCATCAAATATACTTATCTTTTCGGTCCACCGTTGGATTGGGCTGATATTTGGACAGAAGGTTTGTTTCTTCACATAATTCAATTTGTACGGTTGATTTTGTGATTACATATTTTTGTTGGTAGATTGATACATCTGAACAGAATATTAAATGAAGAATTGGTAGGGTTGCTTGTATTAGACCTAAATTTAGAACATGAACTTAGACCTTTCCAAATAGCTTGCATGTCAACTATGTTGACCTAGTTGCCATTGTTGATGAACCCATGATGCAAAATCAGTGATATACATGGCTGAACATGGTGACCTAGTGTAAATCGGCAATATGGCCTAAGTATGAAAAATTGATAAGCTTTTACTTGCATCGAACTTATTATAAATGCTTGATATCTATATGTTATGAGCTTTTAATCATGCTACACATTGACATGCATACATGATATTTATTGATGAGTATTGATAGCATATTTGAATTCTATTCACTGGGCACCGTTGGCTCACCCTCATTTTCCTCTTTCAGGTCCTTCTGTCCCGAATAAGGGCAAAGGAGTAGTCATATTTTGAGGGCCTTGCCTGCGAGAGAATCCAAGGCCTCGATGTGAGTTGAGAGACATTTTGATTGAACTGTGTTTTAAATTATGAAGTATTATATTTTGGATTATGTAATTATAACACTTACCACATTGTAGTATGGGTGAGTTGGGACTTGTTAGATAGACCATGTGGGCATATGACGGTTTTTATTTGTACCCACAATTTTGGACTTTATGTGTATGTCAATTTTAATGGACTATAGGGATTATGATTTTATTTGTGGTTCATTTTTATGGATTATCTCTTGTTTTTGATGATTAATACGGTGGGTAGTTTTGTTTAGTACCTTTTGATATTATGTCGTTGTTTGAGATAAGGCTCGTAGGGTCTCAACCACCTCACGGGAGTTGAGGAGTGGTCGGAAATGCCTACGCCGGGCGTCCCAGTATAAATGAGGTCTTTTTGTCACTCCCTGACCGCAGCCAGAACGCGGGCGCACCACCGCAGTGGAGAACGCCAACCCCGTATCTCACAATATTGTCATATCGCCATGTAGCAACCCAATCGCAGCTGGTCTACATCGAAACGATTATTTGTCTGCCACTATTCATGAATAGTGCAGGGCCTCCCTAGGAATCGAACTCAAGACCTCCCTTAAGGAGTTAGATTTCGCATTCCTAGTAACCACTGAGCCAATTGAGATACGGGGCTGGCGTTCTCCACTGCGGTGGTGCGCCCGCGTTCTGGCTGCGGTCAGGGTGTGACATTACCAATAGGATCCCCACAAGATGAAGATAAAGGATACCCAGTAACCATTGGAGTAGGAAAAGGATTAACATTATCCATGTCTGTCATTTTCAATAGATTCATAATATACTTTTTCTGAGATAAATGCAAACCATCATTGGAATGTTGAACCTCTACGCCTAAGAAATAATGAAGTTTCCCCAAATTTTTCAATGCAAACATCGAGTGAAGATGCACAATAAGAGATTCAACCTCAATAGTGTCACTACTAGTAACTATTATATCAACATAGATCAAAACCAACCCATATGAAGTAGAAGAAAGTCTCATAAAAAGTGATTGATCTGCCTTTGAAGAAACATAGCCCAATTGAAGCAAACATTGCCTAAGTTTATCAAACCAGGCCCTTGGAGCTTGCTTGAGACCATACAAGGCTTTTTTAAGCTTGCACACCATGTTAGATCCTTGCTCAAACCCAAACCCAGGAGGTTGCTCCATAAAAATTTCCTCTTGAAGCTTTCCATTAAGGAAAACATTATTAACATCAAGTTGTCTTAAAACCCAATTTCTTGCTAAAGAAATTGTGAGAACCACTCGAATTGATGCCAGTTTAACCACTGGACTAAAGGTTTCAGTATAATCAAAACCAGCTTGTTGAAGATAAACTTTCACCTCTAACCTTGCTTTGGACCTATTGATAGAACCATCCAAATTTTTCTTTAACTTGAAGACCCACTTACAGCCAACAATTTTCCTGTAAGGTGGTGATGGAACTAGAACCCATGTATCATTTTTAATGAGAGCATGATACTCTTTATTCATTGCAGATCTCCACTTATCACGACTCAAAGCTTCGACCACATTTGAGGGTTCATAAAGATTAAGATCAGACAAATAAGCTTTAGGCTTAAAAATACCATTTTTTGCTCTTGTCACCATAAGATGGACATTCTGACATGACATGGGAAGAGGATTTAAAGAGTTTAAATCAGATTCAACAACAACAGACAATGACATATTAGGTTCAACAGTAGCTGAACCAAACAATGGTGTATCAGGTTTAGGGGAAAGCGCATCAGGAGTAGCAGAGGAAGTAGGACACTCATGACTGGAAATAGTTGGTAAAGGAGAAACAGATTGAACAACGGGCATGTCAACAAGTGGAATAGTAGGAACCGAAGTTTCTATAATAGTAGACTGGGAAGGTGTATCAGGTTTATTTGCAAAGCGGAATTTGACCTCATTAAATACTACATGCCTTGATATGTAAATCTTTCCATTAGAGGCTAGGCACTTGTAACCCGTATGTGTAGGACAATAACCAAAAAATGTACAAGGAGAAGATCAAAATTAAAGTTTGTGATCATTATAAGGACGAAGATAGGGAAAACATTGACAACAAAACACCTTTAGAAAGGAGTAATCCGGTGGGGATTGAAACAAAATATCCATAGGAGACTTAAAACCAGGAATAGCTAAAGGTAAACGATTAATAAGATACACAACACAAACAAATGCATCAGACCAATATTGCAAAGACATAGAAGCTTGAGCTAAAAAAGTAAGTACAAGTTCTACAACATGTCTATGCTTACGATCAACTACACCATTTTGTTATGAGGTATATGGACAAGACCTTCGAAATTCAATACCAAAAAAATAAAGTACCCCCCCCCCCCCCCCCGCCCACAATCAGATTAAAATGATTTAATTTTTGCTTCAAACTTAAGTTCAACTTGTTTCCTAAAGTGAAGAAATGACTGAACTGTCTCAAATTTAGACTTCAAGAAATATATCCAAGTGAATCTTGAATAAACATCAACAAATGACACATAATACTTGAATCCCAAAGAAGTAGATATTGGAGCTGGGCCCCAAACATTAGATTGAATGAATTGTAAAAGAGTAGTATAAGTGGTAGATGATGAAACAAATGGCAACTTGTGACTTTTGCCAATTTGATAGGCTGAACAAATGTGAGGCACTTTATTGAATTGAAAATGAATCTTACATCTCGACAATACATGACTTACAATTTTAATAGATGGATGTCCTAGCTTCTTGTGCCAAATATCAACATTACGTGTAGTATGAGATGTGTAACAAGACATATTGACATGTACAGAAGGATTACGGATTACAATAAGGTAAGAACACACTTGTCGACTGATTATTAGTCAATGTAACTAGAGCTGATGAGGACTGAGGATGAAGCATAAAGAGATTGAACTTGTAGAGACCCTCCCTAAGTGTCCCTTCCAGAAGAATTTCCTTGGTTGTTACATCCTTCACAAGACAATAGATGGATGAAATTCAAAGAAGACATTGTTGTCTTTAGCAAATTGAGAAATAAAGATAAGGTTTTTGGTAATTAAAGGTACATGAAGTAAATTATTAAGAATCAAATATCTAGAATTAGATTTAGAAGCCAAAGTAGAAGAGCCAAAATGAGAGATACATAAACCTGTACCATTTTCCATGTGGACCTGGCTTGAATTAAGATATTCTAATCCAAAATGAGAGATTATTGAGATCATTGGTCAGGTGATTTGTGGCACTAGAATCAGGATACCACAAATTGTCATTCACCACATCAGGGGTAACCACCATAACAAGAATAACCTTAGCTGAATTACCAGAACCAGAAGAAGATACTCCACCACTCTGATTATTGTTATTAGAGTTGTTATTAAAACTAGCAAACGAGAGATCAAAATGATAATAACACTTTTGAACAGTGTGACCAGTCTTTCCACATAGCTAACATTGCACTTTTCTTGGATTCCACTTGCTTTTGCCTCTCCCTCGACCACCATTCTGTTGAGAACTTGATCCTCGACCATAGGTTTGATTTTAAAAATTACCTTAAGTATTTGGTGCTTTTTTGGCCAGATTAGTAGCCATAGTAGCCTCAACAGTAGAAACATTATGATTTATTCGACTTTCAGATGCAAGAAGAAGAGATGTAGCAACCTTCAAAGCATAAGACTCATCGTGAGAGGTAATAACAACAATAATCGACTCATATTCACTTCCTAATCCTGTCAATATTAAGAGAACATGATCAACCTCTGAGACAGGGTGACCTGATGCAGCCAACACATCACGCAACGATTTCATCTTCATAATGTACTCACGCATAGACAATGCTCCCTTCTTCTGAGTCTGCAACTGATACTTGTAATGCATTATCTTAGCATTCGTTTGAGAAGAAACCAATTGATGTGTTGTATTCCAGATCTCGAATGCAATATCACAACCAACCAATTGTGAAAGAAAACCAGGACTCACAGACGACAATAACCAAGAAACAAGAAGTTGATCTTGTCGATTGTAGGCAAGAAAAATAGGATTAATCAACAATTCATCAATATTTGATCGAATCATCTCTGGTGGAATAACTGGAGTTCCATTAATAAAATGATCTAATCCATATCCTTTGATTACAACTGTAATTTGATGCTCCAAAGTAAGAAATTATTCTCATCCAATATCACTGAAATGAGTTGACTTAATGGATTGACGATCTGAATTGTAGTAATAGAAGAGGACGATGAAGATCCATTTCCATTCACCACTGCAATAGGTGTGGTAGGATTCACCGGCAAGGAAGAAGACATCTCAAGATCAGCGTTAGCAGTACTCTTTGATACCATGCTAGTTTCTCTAAGAAACAAGAAAATCACAGATAGAAGACATGAGAATTATCTTTCATTTCATTGTATCTAGAATGTACAATTTACATATATTTATGCTCGAATACAGAGTAACACAGAACAACTTAGGAACAGCTTAACGGACTAACATCTCTAGTGTAACTACCTTAACAAAGTTACAAAACAACCTTAACAATCTGATTTGACTTCTAACTTCTATAACTGTCATAGCTGCCTATGACTGATTCTATTCCCTAACAGTGACACATGACACATATCCTTTATGGTTTTCATTGATCTTTTCAATTTCTTTACTTTTGTTTTTCTTTTATTGAGCAAATAAAGAATAAAAAAACTGAAGGGACACGAGATGATTGTGTTTTAAAATGTGTTTCACCTTACTCTTTTATTAACAAAGGCAACAACAAAGTACGTACCACTTTTTCTTCTCTCCCCCATTAGGGTTTCCAATCTCTTCACCCACCATTCTCTTTTATCTACCGCTCCTTCTTTGCTACCTCTTCCTTCTCTGTCGTCGTTTGTTGTCCGCTAGAGTTGACGATGCTTATGGTTTTTTGTTTTGTTTTTGTTGTGAGAGCCCCACCCTCTTGTTGTCAGATATATCCATTGTTGTCGATTTTAACTGTTGTTGTGGAGCCCTTAAGCTCACTACCGGTCATTGAAACCTAACTTAATGTTGTGTCAGCAAGTAAATGTCTTTATATCTGAAGGCTAGTTGTACACTGACATGAAATTTGTTGAAATGAAATTATATCTTTGACAAAATATATATATTATAAAAGATATATAAAATATACTTTTAATTAGTGGATACTTCTTGTGCTTATATTTTTAAAATTTTTTGTAGTTATTTTTATTTTATTCTCTAAATTTATATCGATATAAAGATATGTTGAGCAAAAGACCTATCCATGCATGCCTAGCGTAACATTGCATACTTATTATTAAAATAAATGACAACCACATACGTTTAACATTTCTCCTTTAATTTAGGAGTTAGGATGTTTCGTAGTAAGAAGGTCATTGGATTGCATTGATTTATTTGGCGGTGAGATCATGAAGTCACCGAAGTATACCCAACGCATGTATGCAAAACTAATTCAATTTTTTCATTTTCTAGTCTTTATAGGTGTTGAAAAACTTTCCTTTCTTAAACTAATAGATATATATGCCAGCACTACCAACTTCATTGTCATGTTTGAATCAGTGTTTTATTCATTTACGTTTGAGAAATCATATGTCAAAACCCTCGCCTGCACTTAATTCACTGCGTAGGGGATTTCCAACCGACATGTTTTGACTAATTATCATCCACATGTTATGGAGTAATTAAATTCTATAGATGGCCCATGTGCCAATTAAATGCCGCCTTGAATATAAAATACTACAAGTAATCTAAATACTAATTAGTACTTAATTGTTTAATTGTTTAATATTATATATATTTTTTTTATTTCACCCACTTAGGTGGTGTCTTTTAATTTATTTATATTCGACTTGAGTTAGACTATAAAGGTATAAAGGCCTCACAGCAAATGATAACTTCTACAAGAAGAGTTTTAAACTCACAACCTCATTTAAAAAAATGAATGCCAAGCCATCCAAATCAAGCAAATATTGATTTAATAGTATATCTACATTGTTCTTAATTCTTTTCTTTGCTTCACTCATCCTCTCTCTCTCTTTTGCAGGAAAACAGGCTAACTGACGCCTACTAAAACAACGAGAAGCATCAGCAAGAAGCAAACTAGAAATTCTAAGGACAGGAAAGGAAGAATACTCCTCTCATTTATCTAAATTCCTATTTTAAATGAAAAGAAAAAGAGCTATTTCCGGTACTTTCTATTTCTTTCTTTACTACCATTGAAAGCATCAATAGCCTTTGATGTAATTGCAGTAGTGAGGCCAATCAATGCTTGGCTTGGTAGTAAAGGCATCTTCTCTTAACCTCACAGTTAAGAATTCAATTCTCCTTTGTTGGAGATGACACAGCAACACAGGAAGCTCAAGCATCTAATTTAAACTCTTCACGTGTCATGCGTAGTAGTGGTTATGATCCAGTGCAACACAAAACACAGAAGTACTTGCAATGGCCTATGTGATTGAAGTTACAATGGTAACATGGTGATCAACTTAAGCTGAAATGATATTGTGACACTAAGCGCCTTGTTCATATTATGCTATATATTAGTTACAGTTAGTAGTTACTATTTTCTATTATACATGTTGGAAAAATGGTGAATGAGAAGCTAACACCATTAAAACTTTGTAACGGCTGAAAGGTTTAAATTTTTAATTTGAATTTAAGTTTTGAAACAACCAATTTAATTGAGTTTTAAATTTGAATTTAAATTAGAAAAAACCGTTATACATTTTTATTGAATTTAAATTAGTAAAGTTCGCAAGGTTATTGTGCTCTTATTGAAGGATATTAAGAGTGCCAACTCCTCTACTACTATAAAAGAAGGTGCCTCTTTTACTTTTTTACACACTAATTCTCAGAGCTCTCATTTGTTTATGAAATTCTCTTCTTCTCTTTAGTTGGTCTTTCTAATTTTAAGGTGTGGTGATAGTTTTTTGTCAAGCTTAGTTTGTCCAAACAGTGACGAGGTATTAGTCAGCTACTCTTTTAGCGTTGTATTCTAAGAAACAAACATCGATCATCCTCTTGCACCAACGTAAGAGGCGAATATGCTTTAAAAATATTATGTGATACATAGGCCTCGGTTCCATCTTGTTCCATCTCTACTATGTTGTAATTTGGTTTATTTTAAACTCATACTGTTGTTTTTTTTATAAATTTTATAAGCATATTGATATTTGAATATTAGTTGTTTCATTTAATATTATTTTAGCTCTTATTTGTTTGTCTTTAAATTATTACTAACAACATAAAACATATTTTTAAGGACAAACAAATTGCTAAAATTTATATTAACTAATTTTTTTTACCCGACAAATAATATTTTGCGTATATACATATTATTTTTTGTGAAAATAATATTTTGCACATATTATTTTGAAAAAAATATTCTTGTAGATATTTTTTTCATCGGAAATAGTATTTTTCTTAGATATATTATTTTGAAAACAATAATATTCTGAATAGTTTTTCACTTTTTTTTTGCGGAAAATAATATTTTGCTAGATTTCTTATTAAAAAATATTATTTTTTCAAAAATAATATTGCAGGATTCTTTATTAAAAAAATATTATTCTTTGTAAAAATAATATTTTAATCACCAAGCTCATTAGCGAGGATTTTTCGTTGGTTGCACCAATTCTGCTGGATTAACCTAATCAATGTTGGCCCAATATTATAGTCAAAGAGGAGAGTGAATTGGATTTAACAGATTTTTGCGTTACCTTTCAAATAATATAATTAAATAGATAAAATGCGCAATACGTAACAATCAAAATAAACAAATGCAGAAAAGATAATTAAACACATAGATTTAGAGTGGTTTGGTTCTCCTAAAACCTACGTCCACTACCCAATCATTACGATCCAGATTTCTCAATACACTATTGGCTAGTCAACTTATGATTGTGACTAGAAGCCGTTTACACTAACCAACGTAAGGGCTTGGTTAGAAAGCCACACACGCCAACCTACCCAAGGGCTCGGTTAGAAACATACACAAGGTCTCGGTTAGAAAGCCACACACTAACCAATACAAGGGCTTGGTTGGAAAGCCACACTCTAGCCTCTACAAGGGCTTGGCTAGAAATTCACACGATAACTAATTTACGGGCGTGGTTACGAGTCGTACAATATATGGTATAAATCCCAAGTCGACATACATGTCAACGATACATTGAGATTATAAAAGATGTAGATAAATGTTTTACAACACTCTCAACAATATTAAGCTTACAATTTTGAATGAGTAAACACCACTATTCCAACAATGATATGTTTAAGGCACAAGAATCAATATATAATGACGATCAAAACTATTGGTCTACCCAAGAGGGGGGTGAATTGGGTGAGATGGTCAATTTTAAATTTCTCTTCCAATAACTTAGCGATATACATGAGTGTATTGGAATTGAACGCCTAAATAGAAACTTAGACTAAAATGCAAACGTGAGACACACAAGATTTCTAGTGGTTCAGCCAAGCCCACGTCCACTACCTAATCTCCCAATTAGGATTTTCTCAATCCACTAACTGATTCTCTTACGGATGAGAACCAAACCGTTACAACTGCCCTTTTACAGGTTAAAGGCAAACCTATCCTTTCACGGGCTATGGATGAACCAAATTTCCTTTTATAGGATAAGAAAAAACCCATGTTCCTTTTATAGGATAAGGAAGAACCGTTTTTCTTTGACGGGATAAGGAAGAACCGTGATCCTTTTACGGGATAAGGAACAACCGTGATCTTTTTACCGGATAAGGAACAATCGTTTCTCTTTTACATGTTAAGAGATAACCTATCCTTTTACAGGATTAGGATGAATCGATTCTCTTTTACAAGTTAAGAGATAACCTATCATGATTTCAATCCTAAAACCATTAAGTGAACTACATTCACTTGTTCTGGTTGTTTCAGTCCAGAAACACACCAGCATTACATCAAAATAATGTTGGTTCTAACTTAGTAGAACACTTTACAATTAAGCTCAGTACATAACATTACAAAGATATGAAATATGAATACGTAATGCTAAGATGAAATACACTTACAGTCCTTTACCTTTCAATGTTCGGTATTGCTCAAGTGCATGTTTCGAAAAACATGAATGATATGTAAATCAATTAAGTGCTTCTTCGAAAACGTAATGATACCAAATAAACATTGACTTGAAATGAAGGACTAGCGTAAATCAAAGATTGTAACAACCTACTCGCATATGACGTCATGATGATGTAGAATGCCCAACTCTAGGTCTCGTGTATGTATGAGACGTGTATAATACTTGTATTTGTGTGTATATGAAATATTTTTGAATGTATTTTAGGGCTATTGGTACCCTAGGAGGCTAGTCGTATCATAAAATGCCCAATACTTAGTGAAATTTGAAATTTGGGTGCAAGAAGCGTGCTTCCAAGGAGGATAAGCGCTTTTCTAGGTGGGCTCGAAATTTAAAAAAAAAAAAGTTCGGGCTATTTGTGCATGTTTTGAAACACATGTCTCACCCATTTGCAACCACTTAGAACTATTTTGAACACGTTTTAGATGTCACGACTCCCCTGGCGTAGGCTGACGTCATGACCGACACAATGTACTGTACACTGCACACCCCTATATACAGTATACAATACACTGTCAGCCTCAACAGACATACATAATATTTTTCAAAAATTTTGACAGCATATCCCATAAATTGGACATCTCACATTTTTCTTGATATACGATAGTCAACCACAATATTTATCCATTCATCTATCCATTCCGTTCATTCATTTATCAACCCATTTCATCCACCATTTAATCATGTAATCATATTAATCATCGTCAAGTATTTCACAAACCAAAATATTTAACTAAAATCCATTACGTACAACCCATCTAGATGATATTATATATATAGTGTGTGATAATTAAACATATCAAAATAATACATGTATAAACCATTCCTCCAAGCATACATACATACACAAGATAGGGATCAGGGTCACGTGTCAATCACTCTCTAGCTTTCCCTTTTCCCTTTGACTCTGTACCTGAAATATTAGAGGCAATGGAGTGAGCATACAACAAGCTCAGTGAATATATCTCTTGATATGACAATTATATGCATTTAGGAAAACATGACATTTGAAATCATTCAAAACATTTATTTAACACATATGCATCATTCAACAAAGATATCATACATGCCACCAATATAAATTTTATGTTTGTTCAATAAAACAATGCATCCTTTTCAACGAAATTCATAATCTCCCTCGTTCTAGTAATGGAGCGGGTATGAACTCCTTATTATGCATCGATAAGGAGCCTACGCTCGGACCTCCCATTACCCAATTCACAATCATTTCAAGGATTCTAAAATCCTCTTTTGGACAGTCTTACTGACAATGAGGTTACGCATAACACTCATCCGAGACTAATTCCTAACGAAATGATATTATATGCGATCTGCCTTCGCATGTCTCGCATATTCCAATGCCAAAATCCTTTATGAATGATTAATAAAACACAATGCATTTATATACATAACATGCCTACATTTAAACATTTCATGTAAATACAATGTCATACAAGAACCAAAATCAAGAAATATACTCACAGTACAGGACTTTCCAAACCTAAGTCCTACTACCATCGCCATGATCCAAATCCACTTTAATCAAATCCAAATTTTTCTGTTTCATCCTGTCACATTCATTCCATATAATATACATCAATTTCATATATCCCTATTCGTTTCACCAATCAATATTAACTTTCCAATTCACATGTCTAATTTTCATGAGGACAACCCAAATATTTTACACAATCATATAAAATATTTCTACGGTGAAGAACAACAAAAATTGGCTCTCCAACCACGTTTTCATTAATTTTCATATTCACCATATTTACTGAATTCATTCAGACAATTTCTAAAAATATTAATCGATATCTAAAAATCACAATCTTGGTATCGAAACGTCTGGAATTCAGTTCTCTACGACTCTATGGTCTCAAACCAGAATTTCACTGAATTCCAATTCCATTTTATTTATTGAAAATAATCACAATACTGTTAATTGAAAACATGTATAATTTTACTAAAATTGTCAAACGATCTCAAAAAATCATGAAATTAGTATCGATGGACTCACAACAGTCCATTCTACCATTCTAAAGCCTTAAACTAGAGTTCCATCAGGTTTTAATATGATTCAAAAGGTCTCCAATATCAAATCTAACTTCCAACAACCATAAAAATTTTAAATGAACAAATAAATAAAATCTAGCCACATATTCAGGGCTTCAATAGTCTAGGAAGTGTTTTTCAACCATTCTAACAAATTTTCATTCAAGTCGGGTCAAAACCCCAATTTCGAAAACACCGTAAATCGGCTCCCATAGCAAAAATTACTTTGAGAAAATCGTTACATCTAACTTAAATATCAATTTTACGAAGGAATAAAGTAAAAATCACTTACTGCGAATCCCGATTTGGTGCGAATCCCGCGTTCTTCCCTTTTCTCCTCCTTTTTCTTCTTCGTTTCTTCTTTTTTTTTGTTGTAAAACGTTGGAGAAAGAGAGATTAGAAAGGAGAGGATGAGGATAAGTGTAAAAAAACTTAATTTCATGCTCCTCATGAAACTTAGTTAACTAACTCCCCATCTTAATTTAATTCATTAAATCATTTAATCATCAATTCATTTCATATATTTAATTAACCAACCCATTCAACTAATAAAACTTATATTAGACTTGTTGGCTTGCTGGCATGAACTAGTTAATTTGCTGGATTGAAGAGAAATCAAGAATGAGCTAGAAAGTTGCAGAGAAAACGTTGAGGAGAAGAAGAATAGAGAGGTTGTGGTAAGAGCTTCAAAAGCAAAGGTGAGATCTGTGGTTTTTGGATGCAAAATTGGCATATTTGAACTCCTCTCTTCGTCTTGTTCAACATATATAACATGCAATGATTTTCCATGGCTAGATTTGAATATGGAGAATGGGGCTTTTGTGCTGGAATTAAGTAAATTGCTAGTTGAAACCATTGGAGAACAATTCTTTGTTCATTGGTGAGTAAATTGAGGTTAATTTCACTGATTTTACATGGCTGAAATGCTATTTTAGACCTTGCTGGGTAAAGGTTTTGGAACCCATTTTCAGTGACTGATTTGAGGTCTTTTATGGTATTTAATGGCTGGAAACTAATCTTAGATATGTTGTGATTATGAATTACAGAAATTGGAATACAGAATTTATGAGATTCTGGATTTGGTGAAGTAGACAAGTATGCTACATGTGCTAGAAATTTAGAGTATTTGGGGAATGCATAGGTAAATTGCTTAATGATGAATTTTGATTAATTTGATGATCAAATGATTAATTCGATTAACTGTTATGTGGCTGGAATTCCATAAAAGTGAACTGAAATGTGTAATTGCAGAGAGTTCATCATGAATTGAGTATTGAAAATGGACAACAAACAAGTGTTGGTGTTGTGCTGTAAGAATTGGTGATTTGGGTAAGTATTGTGGACTTAGGCAAAAAATCTGTATTGTGAGTATTTCTCACCTTAATTCTCCATATATAGCATTGTATATATATGAAATTGAATTGTTGAATGATATGCTCCTATTATATATGTGCATTGTATTTATAATCATGAGCACGAATTTTATGCATTGGAATGGCCTTAGGTGTTTAGGATTAAATACCTTGGTGTTGGATTTCTTTCTACTTACTTGTTCTTCGGAAAAATGTGCCGCTGGATTACTTGGATTGGTACTCCGTGGAAAGGACTTTACGAATCACCGAGGAATGTAAGGGTAGAAGGATTAGTTGGGTAACATGCTAGTCTGAACCCATGGCGCAATAAGGGAAGTGTAGGCAATGTTATCCTGATGTGACATCCTGTTGAAGCTTTTCTACATATCTTTTATGAAAATGATGCATAATTATATCTTTAGTTTAGAAACATGTATCATATATTTCGTTGATGCATTTAAATTTATCAATGTTATTTCAAGTATCATACATGTTTTGCATAAATGCATATGTGGAGATTATTGTGAAAAATATTCACCGAGCTAGTTGAGCTCATCCCATTTTCCCCTACTTTAAGGTCAGAAAGGAAAGGGCAAGGCTTAAAGTGTGTGGCCTTATTTTTCTTCTTTTGAATGTAAGTTTGATTTGTAAAAATGGGAACTTGGGACTAGTTTCTAATTGTTCTATTCCTTTATTTTTGTATAAAACTATCACAGATACTATTGTATATAAAACATAGTTAGTGGTGGATGTTTGGACTGTATATGATAAACAGAGGAATGATGGACTTATATTTTGAAGTTCCATGTTGACTTTAAGGGAAATTTAATCTTATGATAGTTTTATGAATCATATGACATTATGTTCTGGATGATGATGTATTATGTATTTGGTTCAATTATCTTGATCATATACAGATTATGTATTTGAGTTTATTTGGTACTTTCCGCGTAGAGGCTTATTAGTGCCTCAGATTTTGTCGGGTTGTGACATTATATGAGGTACTATGCCGGTCGTGATGTCACCCGGGAAGGGGTCGCAACAATATTGGTATAAGAGACTGAAGTTTAGAATACCTATGTTTAGGTTGTAACAACTTTAAGAAAGATAAAAACCTTATAATGTTATGTTTGATTGTATGGGTATTGTATGGATAGTTAGATTATGATTAATGTTATCCATTGTATGCTGCCCTGCTTGATGCATTCCTTTTTGCCCATTGAAATTTTAGTTTACTGAAGAAGGGCAAAATCAGGGTTAGCAATGGACCTTAGTGATCAAGATAGGCTTAAGAGACCGGAGGAAATGTTTTCTAGCTAGCACCAGCAAAATTTTCAAATTCTTGAGATGATTACCAAGCTGCAACAAGACAAGTCACGTGTTGATGCACCTGCTGTGCAAAAGTCCATTCTGAAAAAGTAGACTGATGTAGTGTACTTATTCGAATAGTCACAGTTGTTGAATTAGCATCCTGATTCCGTAATTATTATCCTGACGCATGTTATCAACTCTGTCGTTTTGTTCCTTGAGGGCGCTCATCACATATAAGCGTCCTACTGAACAATGAAGTAAGGGCACTACTGAATTATAAGCATCCTGACTTAATTTAACACTTAAACGATTTAACCCTGAGGGCGCTAATGCACAGTTAGCGTCCTGCTATGTTTTAAAATAATTATGCGCATGAGGGCGCTACTTTCAGAGTGAGTGTCCTATCGGTTAAAACATAAAACACAATATGAGGGCGCTTCAACACTGTAAGCGTCCTACCACATATTAAAACATTTGAAACCAAAAACAAGTACGCTGTAGGACAATCAATGTTCTGAAAGTTATTAAGTTGATTCCTAAAGGTGAGGGCGCTCCTATCCAGATAGTGTCCTGATAGTTTATTCAAATTATAATTATCAGCGTTCTCAAAGATAGAATCTTTGAAGAATTTAGAAATCTTTCAGTAAGCTGATACTGAATCAACATCCTGATAACTTCAGAGGTTGACTAAAGGGAGGCCGGTACTTTACAAGTGAGAGTCCTGATTAATTTGTTCAATTCGACCTTGAATGTTAGCAACGTCCTAATGAATCATCAGCGTTATGACTTAACAAGTTCAGGAGAGCGCTGCTGAAACATTAGCGTCCTGAAAGACTTTTGAAAAATAGTTTTGACTCGCGATTAAAAATATTATAAAAACGAATAAAAACTCGGTAAATTTTAATTATATATAGAAAATTAAATCATTAAAATACCATAAAACATATGATCAAAATATGCAAGTGGTTTGTACATGTTTTTGGAAAACGTTTGAGCAATGTTGATTAGAGAAAGATATACCTTAAATACAGTGTATTTCCCATTTTCTCATAATCTTTAAATCCAACTCTTAATTATGAGATCTTCAATGAAACAGTTTTGACTCGCGATTAAAAATATTATAAAAACGAATAAAAACTTGGTAAATTTCAAATTAAATATAGAAAATTAAATCATTTGAAATACCATAAAACATATGATCAAAATATGCAAGTATGCAAGTGGTTTGTACATGGTTTTGGAAAACGTTTGAGCAATGTTGATTAGAGAAAGATATACCTTAAATACAGTGTATTTCCCATTTTCTCATAATCTTTAAATCAAACTCTTCATTATGAGATCTTCAATGAATTTCGGAGTTGAATGTCTTGAACGTTGATCGATAGATGTAGACTTGAAGCTTGATCAAATCGTTTGAGTGGTGATCTTGAAATCATGATGTGATTGTGGAGGTTCTTTTGATTGAAACGATCTTCAACGTCGGATATGACCTTGAGTTCCTTGATCGAGTCGTTCCTTGGTTTTTTGCTTTTCCTGAGGTGCTTGGGTGAAATCTTGATTAAGGCTTATTAGCACCAAAAAGTACTTTGTTTGTAATCATCAAAATATACTTCATCACAGTATGTTTAGGGACGTGCTAAATGATGAACCACTTAGATTAACAATCTCTCCCTTTTTAATGATAGCAAACAAATCAAAAAATTAAGCACATTAAGCAAAAATATCAACGTTGAATTCTTTTTGTAGCACCCGTGCCTTTAGGTGACGTCATTTTGACCCATAGTGTACTCGTATACGTAAATGTATATGTATTTTGATGCTCGAAGCATGTAAGTTCGAGTGTCTTTGCATGATTTTAGGTCATAAAGAGTGCGCATGAAATTTTGAAACCATCGGAGACCCGTTCGACGTCAAAACATGTCAAAAACGGTGTTTTGGATCCAGTGGAGCTTGCTCCATGAAGGAAGAAATTTCTGTCACAAATTACATCAATGGTTTGATCTCCTAGATCCGTGGTACGATTGAGCTGAAACTTTTCAGCTCATTCTTATATCATAGATCTTCATTATGAACGGTGAAGATCTTGATCGAAGTTACCTACTATGAGTTATAAGACTCCAAACACTGTTTCACGGATTTTCGGATTTTATTATGCAGTTTTGATCAAACAGTTAGATCTCGCAATCCCACCTTTGGATTGAGTTGAAAGTTTACCAGAATGTTGGTAACTTACTCATGCAACTTTTGAACGGTTAAGATGTTATATTGGTTGGTATGTTGCAGGAAGTTGATTATCTAATTGAAAGTATTGCAACAGGAAAACTGGTTTTTTGATAGTTTTTGACAACTTTTAGTTGTGGGCCCAAGCTTGTCTATTTAAGCAACCAAAACGTAATTTTAGGCTTATTTGCTCATTTCTTAGCCAGAAAAGAGAGAAAGGAGCTGGAGAGGAGAAAAAAACAGGAAACCTAGGGTTGGTGGATTTTGCTCAAAATCCCTAAGGTTTGCATGTTTTCCCTCATTGTTCTTCCTTCAATCTCTTTGGTTCATGCATACTAGTGTTGTTTTGATGCATGCATTGTATGAAACCCAGATTTGAAGGGGTAGTGGAATCAAATGTTGTCCAAATGCTTTACATGTTTGATATGTGGGTTTAGAGTGTGTTGGGAACCCTCTAAAGGCAAAAACCCCCATTTTTAACAAGAAATTGGCAAGGTTTAGTACAAATGACCTAGTCTTGGTTCATTGACCTAGACTTTGACTTAAGCTTTGCATGTCATCTATGATGGACTGATCAGTATTAGGGACTGATTCATGTATTTAGCTTGAGATTTTAATGGTGAAATCATATGGTTTAGTGTAAATGGTTATTGTTTGGTTCATGGCCTTAGGCTTTTCCAAAAGTCATGCATGTTAACTATGTTGTTCTAGGAGGCATTGTGCATGAAACCATGTTGTTAGATCAGTAAATTTTGTGGCTAAGTATGGTGGCCTAGTGTAAAAATTAGCAATATGGCCTATGTAAGAAAAATTTCAGATTTGGGGCTTTTGATGCTCTTGATAGAAAATCTGAAAAATTATGCAATGTAGGTTTTTTTTGGGCATGATTAGGGTTGTTGATGATAGAATTCAGTGAGTTCTCATAATGGACACCCTAAGGTTGACTAATTTTGATCTAGGCTAAGTATTTGACATTTTTCATGTACTTTGGCAATTTTGCCAAAATTGGGAGTTTTCACCCAAAGCAAGTCAATTTATGAAATTGACTTGGGGATTGTTTAATTGGACCCAAATTGAGTAGAATCATGGGTTTAAAATGTTAGAACATATGTTTGATATGACTTAGTTCATTTTGACCTTATGTTTTATATTGGCCTAATTGAGGATTTTGACCAAGACTTAGTCAATTGATAAAATTGACTTGATGTATAGTCTAATTGACCCTAATTATAATTGAATTTCATGTATATTAGTGGTTGGGTCATGGGATCACCCTATTACATTCAATTTAGGTCAATCTTAGTTTAATTGAGTCTAAATGATCAAGTTGGGTAATATGAAAATTGGCTCAAGGGGGTAATCGATTTAGAATCTAATTGACTTTAGATTGGGTTTGAACATGGGGTTTTGACACACTTTATGACTGATTTTCAGTTGTGTGAACCATGTTATTTCCAGGTCTTGTGATTGATCTTGAACCCGTTTAGTCAATTGGAGAGTTTTGGCGATTGGATTGGCTAGACTTAGCCAATCAAGTGTGAGTGTTCCTTTACTTTTGGATTATTTATATGTGGCATTGTATTATAGAAATGTTTTAAATGCTTATCTATTATGGTATGCATGTTGTAATGTTTTCCATGAAATATATTTGAACATAATTCATTAGGATGACAATTCGGGTTGAGGCTCCTAGTTGGAATTCCCTTCTTGGGAATTCTTGTAAGTCTAGCGGCGATCCCAGTTGTGTACCCTGCAGAGGGTTTTATGGCTTGTGTATGGGTAGGTTAGTTTGAACTAATCCTACATGCTGCACAACCCCAGAAACCCTAATAGAATACGAGTATTGTGTGTGTGTTCGGGCGTTGTGTGTCGCGCACCAGGCCTTGAAACCCCCATACTCAGGAGGTGTTAGGTTTGCATAAGCATGACTACAAATGTTATGCATCGTCTTATGTATGACTTGATGCATTATGTTAGCATGTATGTAATCTATTTCGTCATCATGATATTTCAACTGTTTTATGATCTTACCATGTTTTATAAATGCACGTATATGCCACTTGTAAATAACATTCACTGAGCTGGCTGTAGCTCACACCTCACCATCTTCTTTCAGGATCTGATAGAAAAGGAAAAGGGAAGGCTTGACTGCGGTTGTCCTTTGTTTTTGTTTCATGTAGGTGTTGTACATTTAGTTTTGTATTTTGATAATTATGTACATGATAACACCTAGTAATTGTATATTTAACACATAGTTGGGATGTGTTGGGTTTTGTATCATTTTGAAGACTCTGGAATTTTATATTTTGTAATTTGGAGAAGTAATATTTTATTTCATTATGATCATGTTAGTTGGTTGTTAACGATGTACTTTTATTTCTTTTTGGGGATTTGTATATGTATTTTAGGCTGACGGGACGTTGGGTGTACCGACAGAGGGTATACTCGGAGGTTCCCTTGCCGGTCATGACGTCACATATAGTGGGTCGTGACACTTTTCCCCATCTATTTCTCTTGTTTTCTTATATTTCTTCTCCCCCTTTGATATTATCAAAAAGGTTAAGAAAAGAAACTATGATCTCCCCTTGTGACGTAGTAGAGTAGCGAAGCTCCCCCTTACATGGAGACTCCCCCTTACTTTGTGCATTCACCCTCAAGATGATTTATGACAACGTGTCATAGTTAAGTACGTGAGAATGCGTAAGGTCTGCTATATTGTTAGTCACGTGAGAAACAGATCTTATCTTTAAGCACAGTGAGAAATAGTTTGACTTATTCATAGGCTATAATATTTGAAATAATAGCGTAGCCGAGAATCGTAGTCATAGGGAATGAGACAAAATTGCCGAAAAATGAATTCATAGAGATTTTTTTATCGTGGGCAATTATTCTCTTGGTGCTTGACATACGTATAAATTTGATAATTAATCCAAGTCAAACACATAGTATGCTTTAAAATTTGTAAATAATCAAGTGTAAGCATACTCATAGCATAAGCAAAATAATTTATGATTAAGCAAGGCGTAGCTGTTATGATTCTAACAGGATGCAAAGTATATAGTTTGAAGTACATGACATCTATTAGACATAAAAAATCACAAGCAATCGATGCATACAAAATTTATGATATAAGAGCAACATCAATGGCGTGTGAAATGGAAAATTATAAACTTTCCATAGTTTAGACATGTGAAGATATTTATGATGAATATCAAAGTCTAAACATGCTGAATATATGCTAAATTTCATAGATATCATTCAAGCAACAACATACATTCATTTTCCTAAACTAGGCAAATAATTTCAATTTAAAGCATGGCCTAGAATGTTTGATTCACTGATTCTAATGAGAAAACATTTGGAAGGGTATGTACTCATTAGAAATCAGATATCCATGAGTTTGATGCTATGATGATATGGTATGAAGCAGATGCATCAAAGTCAATAAATCATTGAAAAGACAATGCCAAAAGATAATGGTCATTAGTGTAGGCAATATTGTTTTCAAGATATAGGCGTATGAAATGGAGTTGTGTACATGGCCTATAATCAATTGCATAAACATGAATCATGCATATATATGATTTTCTAAATTTAGAGCAAACATGATCATGATATGAACTATCATAGGTAGAAATAAATTGTTAAAGCACAACCTAGCTATTGAGAGTTGTTGGCCCAGATATGTCCAAGAGGGTGGTGAATTGGATACTAAGACAATTTAAAAACAATTACAATGGCAAAAATTAAAGTGCAGAATGTAAACAAATATGCACAGTCGATTTATAATGGTTCGGCTACTTGCCTACCTCCACTACCTAACCTTCTCAGTTAGGATTTTGAACCTTATCACTAAGGGATTCTCTTACGGGTGAGAATCAAACCGTTACACCTTTTCTCAACTTGCAGGTGTGAGAACAACCGTTACACTGCTTAGCTTATAAGCGTGAGACCAACCTATGCTTTCTCAACTTACGGGTGTGAGAACTACCGTTTCTCAACTTACGGGTATGAGAAGACTTGACCTTGTTGAATAAAGAAAATCAACTCAGTAGTTTATCCAACTACTGTTACAACCTTGATACAGTATACAAGATATGAAATTGAGTACAACTGTATCCTATGAGCTATCTGTCAAATTTCTCTTTCAGCAAGAATGATATAAGTAAAAACAGTGTTGAACGATTTGAGTGAAAACAGTTGAAACTTTCAAATAGATTTTCAGATAAAGATAGAATGTTAGCTCAGTATGAAAATCATTTGAATATGTAAAGTCTCAAAGTAAACTCTTTGAAAACAAAGCGACTTAAACGTTTTCTTGACCAGATGAAAATTCGACTAACTTTCAAAAAGTGTTTTAGCTCAAAGAATTTTCGGTGGTCTTAACAAATTGTTAAGTGTCTGTATTTATAGACTTATAGAGATGAAATTGTTTTTCATTTGAATTTGAATTTCAAATATGAACGTTTACTCACAACAGCTAGAATATCTCTTACACGAAAATGGCAACTGCACATTTCATGAATGTTATGATTTTCTCCAGATACACGAATAAGAAAAGTTTTAGAAGACGTGGTTCGTGAATCAAATAATATCTCTTACAAATATAGAAAATTGATTTTGTACGAAAAATTGTTCTGAAAAGATGGCAAAAAGGACGTACATGTCAGAACAGTAAAAATATCATTTTTGTCGTTTTGTTCCTTTGAGGGCGCTCATAGAACATCAGCGTCCTACTGAACAATGAAGTGAGGGCGCTACTAAATAATAAGCGTCCTGACTTGCTTTGACAATTAAATGACTTAATTCATGATGCCGCTACTTCGCAGTGAGCGTCCTGCTTTATTTTAAAAGCTTTAGACACACGAGGGCGCTAATCAAGAGTAAGCTTCCTAAATAGTTTTAAAACAATGTTAAGTGCACTGACGAACGGTAAGCGTCCTGAAAGTTATTTAAGTTGATTCTAAAGATGGGGGCGCTCTTACACAAGTAGCGTCCTGATAATTTATTCAACTTATAACTTATCAACGTCCTTAAAGATAGAAATCACTTAAAGACAAAAAGAACTTTCAGCGAGCTGAAACTAAGTCAGCGTCCTGACATTCTCAAAGGTTGATAAAAGAAAGGTCGCTACAAAGAAGTAAGCGTCCTTATTAATCAGTTCAATTCAACCTTGAGCTACCTAATATTTTATCAGCGTCCTGACTCATCAAGTCCAGGAGGGTGCTGCTAAAACATTAGCACCCTGAAAGACTTTTACAAAAATGGTTTTTGATTTCTCGATTAAAGCTCGATAAAACATCATTATTTTTCTTAATTAAATCAAATACTTTAGAAATCATAAGGTACGATTAAAATGTTACGATCAAAATATGTAAACGATAAAATTTTGTTGAGAGTAAGTTGATCAATAGACTTTACATTCTAAGTACAGATAAACTGAGAATTTTACTTTGTGATGTTCAATAGGCTTGTGAGCACAGTTCCTTGATCTTGATTCTTGATAAATTTGAAACACTTGACAAGATCATTAGATACACAAACTGAAGATATTTGGAATCATCAAAACATTCATATCACGGGGTTCATTGAGATAACAAAGTAACATGCAATCAGATATCACATAGGATAAGCATGTAAAGTTGTAATACCCTATAAGATGCAAAATGAGCATAAATAATCATGATATTATATAAGATGTAAGATAAGTATATAATCATGATATTTATCAGACAGTCACAGATATGCATATCGGATACTAAAGATAGATGTGACTTGTCATAAGAAAGATATCACAAACTAATCAAAGCATTAGTCATAGTAAGATTTCTTCATGATTCAGTTTATCAGGAAATATGAACAAGATAACGTTAGTATGATGACAGATAATCATGTTCGTGAAAGCAACATAGTTATGCATTAGAGATAGACAAAGATAATTTTGCAAACATAGAAGCAGGCAAAATAAGAATTCAATATACAACCATACAAGCAAAATCAATTAAGATGAAGAGCAATAGCCAAGATGTGAAGAGTAAACAAAGTATGTTAGAAAGCAAAAAAGGGCAAACACATACACATCAGATAACATGAGAAACAGTTGAAAAGAACTTCTGTTAAACCATTTGAAAGAAGTATTATAGAAGAGTTTTGGACAACATTCCAAGAGATAGATTAACAACAGAAATTTGAAAAGTTTGGCTAGAAATGACTGGGCTTGCAGAGAGGTTTCTAGACATTCCTAGAAGATTCTGAAGTAGAATCTTCGAAGCGGGGACATCCATTGTAACGCCAGTACCTTAGGATGACGTCATTTTGACCCATAGAGTACCCGTATACGTGTATGTATATATATATATATGATGCTCGACGGGTGTTGGTTTAAGTGTCTTTGCATGATTTTACGTTGTTTAGAGTGTGCGTGAAGTTTTGGAATGATCGGAGACCCGTTCGATGTCGAGACATGTCAAAAATGATGTTTTGGATCAAAAGAGCTCGCTCCATGGAGGAAGAAATTTTTGTCACCAATTACATCACTGGATTGATCTCATAGATCCGTGGTCCGATTGAGCTAAAATTGTCAGCTTATTCTTCTTTGACAAATCTTCATTATGAACGGTGAAAATTTTGATCGGAGTTGTCTACTGTGAGGTATAAGACTCCAAACACTGTTTCTCGAATTTGAAGATTTCTTGCGAATCCCACCATTGGATTGAGCTGAAAGTTTACCAGAAGGTTGGTAACTGACTTATAAAACTTTTGAACAGTTAAGATGTTAAATTGGTGAGTCATTTGCAAGAACTTGATTATCTAAATGCAAGTAATTGCAGCAGGAAAACTGTTTCTTTTATTTAAGTGTGGGCCCAAAATGCCACTTAACCTCTATATAAGCCATTGAGACGTGATTTCTCTCACTTTTCACTTTTAAAAGAGGCTAAGGAGCTTGGAGAAGAGGAAAGGAAATAGGAGAAAAGGAAGGAAAAAGTTGGGGTTTTGGGTGCATTCTTGCTCAAGAATCCCCAAGGTAATCATTTCTTCCTCATTTTTTCTCATTTTTCTTCCTTCTATCACTTTCATTCATGCATGCAAGCTTGCTTTTGACCTAATAGGTGTTTTTCACTCATGAATCCCGAAATTTAAGGAGGGTGGTGGAAAATACAATTTTGGAATTAGGTCTTGCATTTGAGATATGTTAATCTAGAGGATGTTGGGAGTCCATAAATGGTGAAACCCCCAATTTCTAACAAGAAATTGGTAGGGTTATAAGTATTTGACCTAAACTAGGATTTTGGATTTAGGGTTTCCTATTAAATTTGCATGTGATTTATGTTGAATACATGGGTAAATGTGGATGTATAGTAGTCCAATTTACTGATTTTGATTAGTGGATAACCCTAGTGTAATGTAATTTTGGCCTAGGCCACGTAATTTGGGAAATTTCAATGAATTTGGGGATTTGCCCAAATTTGGGGATTTTGACTTAGACTTAGTCAATTGAGGAAATTGACTTGATAAATAGTCTAATTGACCCTAATTATGATTGAAGTATAATTGACAAGGTTAAATACTTGTAAATCAATCGACTAAGCACATGATTGAGACATTAAAAATAATACATGTAAAACGATGAAACCATGCAAAGTTGGTAAAATGAATGCATGTTCATCGCTGATAAGTATATGCATGATAAACAATTTCAACTATGTGATCGAATAGTTATCATACTAATTTGTGTGCATGCATGATTAATAATATAATAATGTATATGCATGAATATGATAAATTATATGCATGATTTTCGAAAAGATGCAAATCATATTGTGGTTGGAAGATGTAAATGTTACTCTACGAAGTTCTTGAATCTTTGTGCAATGTTGTTCCTTCCACATGCTTTGACAGACTAGTTGAATCCATCTGATATAGCTAGTTAGCACTGAAACAACTACGTTAAAGAGATTAGAGATCACAAGTATTTTGTTTGTAATCATCAAAATAAAATCGGATGTGAATAGTTACATCAACAGTCAATACTAGTCGAGTCTTATCTTAAGTAATGCTAAACAATGAGCAGGAGATAACTTAGCTGCTTTGGAAGAGTGGTTCTTAAGTAAGACTTTACATAGTGCATGCGACTCCACCACTCACTCAACTTGGAGACCCACTAGTTGATTAGATCAAGAATTTGGATTGGAGGTCTTTTGACTATGTTGTGAATAAAATGAATATTGTCGTAACCTAAGCGTCAAAACCTTTCATGGCTCAAGTGCCAACTTCTGCTATTGTACTGGCAACGTATCCTGTTAATCATGGAGAAAAATTAGAGAAATTCAGTGGATTAAATTTCAAGATGTGGCAACAAAAGATATTATTTTATCTGACCACCTTGAATCTCGCAAGATTCTTGAATGAAGATGCACCGAAGCTCAAAGAATATGATGAACTCAATATCCAAGTCGTCATTGTCATTGATGCTTAGAAGCATTCTGATTTCCTATGACGAAACTATGTGATGAATGGTTTCATTGATTCCCTATACAATGTGTACAGTGAAAAAGAGACGACAAAGGAACTATGAGAGTCTCTAGACCAAAAGTATAAAACTGAGGATGATGGGTTCAAGAAATTTGTGGTAGTTTGCTTCTTAGATTATAAAAAGCCCGACTTCAAAACATTAATCAGTCAAGTCCAAGAGATACAAGTGACCTTGCACGAGATTCATGCTGAGGGGATGATATTAAGTGAAACCTTCCAAATAGCTATTATTATTGAGAAGTTACCCAATGCATCGAAGGATTTAAAAAACTACCTTAAGCATAGGGGGAAATATATGAGCATTGAAGATCTAATTTTTAGACTTCGTATTGAAGAAGACAGTAGAAGATCTGAGAAAAAAAGGGCTTAATGTTGGCCCAGATGTGTCCGAGAGGGGGAGGGGTTAGCAGATTTTAACCTTTATTTAAAAAATTTGAAGTAATGAAAGCATATTAAACTAAGTATGGTAAATCAAACACAGTAACAGTAGTGAATACAAGACACACAAGATTTAGAGTGGTTCGGTGTCGCCTACATCCACTACCTAACCTCCTCAGTTAAGATTTTTCCAAACTCCACTAAGGATCTTCTTACGGGTGAACACCAAACCGTTACACCTTCTCAATTTATGGGCTTGAGAATAACCTTTCTCAACTTCCGGGTGTGAGAACAACCGTTACAACTCGAGCAACACTTGCTCTAAACCAGTGACTAACCAGTCACCAATACCAAGGTACAAGATGAGATTTGATTCCCTTTACTTAGAATCAAAGTGATACTTACAAAGCTTTGGATTGAACCTTCTATTACCACATATTCAACAAAATATGTATGATGAAATGCAGTTGAAAACAGGTTCAAAAAGCATTTTTCTTCTTCAATGGATTTTTGAAAAGATATAAATGAAGATCAATTAATCCAAAAGATTAATGTATTTCAAATTGATCGAGAGTTTAAAGCAGCGAGTAGAAGTATAACTTTCAAGAGTATTTGCATAAGTGAAAATTGCTTAATGATTTGAGAATAGATTATCAGTTTTCTCGTTGATTTGTATCTATCTTATGTTCTAAGACAACATATATATATATATATATATATATATATATAGAGAGAGAGAGAGATAGCAATGGCGTAATGGACTTGAACTTTTCAAATATAATTTTGGCACACAAAGCTATTTCAAACAACAAACACATTCTTTCTCAAAAAAGATTGATTCAGTCTGTGCAATTGCGACTACAACACCTAAATCTCCTAATCATTTATGAAAATAGAATGTTCTGATAAAGTATTAGAACTCTCTGAAAAGATTTTAAAAGTTATGAAAAAGATTTTGATTAGTTCTGAAAGTGTATCAGAAAAAGTGCAAATAGCATCTTTATGATAATGTTGAATTAGCGTCCTGATTTGTCAATCAACGTCCTGTCGCCTAAAGCCAACTTTGTCGATTTGTTCCTTGAGGGCGCTTATAGACTATAAGCATCCTGCTGAACTGTGAAGTGAGGGCGCTACAGGAAAGTAAGCATCCTAACTTACTTAACGTTTAAAATCAAGTAAAGTTTTGAGGGCGCTATTTAAGGATAAGAGTCCTAACTTGTTTTTGAAACACTTAAAATTACAAGGGGGCTACTAATGACGTTAGCGTCCTAACATTCAAAGCATGAAAACATAAGGGCGTTACTAAGGACGTAAGCGTCCTGACTTTTAAAACTTTTAAAACGACTGAAAACATAAAGGCGCTACTGGACCGTCATCGTCCTGATGTTTAAAAACGATCAGCAAGCTGATGTTCAATCAACGTCCTGATAAGTTCCTTGGTTGATTTAATGAGGGCTCTACTAACAAAGTAAGCATCTTGATAGATATGAACTTTTCAACCTTGAACATTATCGGCGTCTTAATTTATCATCAGCGTCCTGACTTACCAAGTCCAGGAGGGTGCTGCTGAGACATCAGCTTCATGATAAACACATCAGCGTCCTGATGGACACTATAAAATAGTTTTGATATTTTTCAACTTTTAAAGCTCAGTAAAATAGGATTAAAATCTCGGTATGTTTGAATCAAATCTATTATAGAAATTTCATTATAAGAGATCAAAAAATACTTTGAAATCAAATCAACTAAACCATGCAATCATGCATATTGCTGAATCACATGATAGAAGAGGTTTTACAACCTAACACAATCCAATAGCACACAAATATGATTTCGAATGATCATGGTCTTCAAATTGATCTTGATAGCTCTTTCACCATGCATTATCGATTCTTCGGGTGAGCTTTCGTGTGAGATTAGATGTGCAATGCCTATAGTATTATCATAATTAGAATGTGGTTTGCAATCATCAAAATATATTCTTATAAGGGACATATTCTCGTAAGGGATATGAGGATAATTGGTTCAACACTTAATGTTATGGCCAAGGCAAATGTCGCTACCCCCTAACTAGGTGACACTACGACCAACACAGAACCCTAGATATTACCACTCAAGGACAAAACCTGAGGCCTTGCTCAGCCTCTACCTAGTACACAACCAATATCCTGTACAATACATTCCAACCTGTATACGACAATGTATAATTGAACCCTAAATTTTTCCAAAATTATCAAACATGATTTCAAGATTCAAGAACATCCATATATGGTTCTCACAAATATATATACCTATATAGACAAGTATCCATCTCCCAAGAAGGTCAGATACATCTTATCATTTAAATATATATTTACAACCCTTCTATGTGATATATATATTTATATATTTAAAGTGTAATAGTTATATACATGTCAAAATATACAAAAGAACAAAATAATAACAAAAGTCCCAGTCCCATCCACACATACATCCAAAGAAGAAGACTTAACTCAGCGACCTAAGCCTTGCATTTTCTTTTTGGATCTGAACCTAAGAAAATAAGGAAAATGGGATGAACTTTAACCAACTCAATGAGATACTCTCACAATTATATCTATATATGCATTTATAAAAGCATGTATGCTATAAAAAAATAATTTACAAATACAAATGCATCATTCAATTTACCATACATGGAACAAACTATAACATTAAACCATGCATAAATTTTCCATAAAACATGGAATCGCCTCCTTTGAGGTCCATTTCAAACAATTTTACCTATACTTTCCCCTATTTTGCGCTATAGGGAATGACTAGTAAAGAAGTATGTTATCTCAAGAGGAACCCCATAAAAGAATGTTTCCATGATTCCACATCACTCAATCTTATGATTTAATGATGTTGTTGAAGTGTTTCAACAAATCAGTTTGAAGAAAGTCAAGTTTCAATCAGTCAAGCTCATGCCAAATCAAGTTCTCAAGATCAAGGTAAAAAAGAGTTAAATATTAGATTGTATACAAGTTCTTTTTTTTTTTTTTTTTTTTTTTTTTTTTTTTTCAGAAAATACATATATACAAGTTCTTTTTCAAAAGTATTTTCAATTTTGAAGAAAATTGATTTCTACCAATTTCACTCAAAGATTTCTCAATTGTTTTCTGAGCCATTTGAACAATTTTTTGAACGTTTGATTTGATCCAAAAAGCTTAAGTATTGATTTGATTAATCGTGTTTTTGGAAAATCAAATTTCAAAGAATTTTTTTGTAGTGTCTTTCAAAATGCTGATGGTCAACCAGGATGCTAATGCAGTGGCTAGTCACTTAATATTGAGCCAATACTGTAGGAGGTTGATAGACCATCAAGGTGTTGATGGTTTTTGGGCTCAAAAGTTTATCATTCACGGCAGAACGCTGATCAAGTATGAGGACCCTCATTGAATAAACCTAAAAACCAGCAGTTGTACGTCAAGACGCTAAAAAAGCATTAGCGCCCTCATCTAAAAACTTAAGTTTCTGGTACTCAAGCTCGTTAGGACACTAACGCAGCAATAGCGCCTTCCCAGAGCAAGTCAGTGAAAATCAAAATTTCAGAACTCTGTGTTTCAGGACGCTGACACTCTATCAAGACCCTGATAGATGGTCAGAAAAACTGAAAAGGAAATTGTCACCTGTCAATTGACTTTTCAGTCGCATGATCAGAGGATCTCTAACTATTTCTATTCTCATACAAACTGAATTTAACCAGAACATTTTCACAGAAACTAAACTTACCATTTTTTTGAAAGAATTAATCTGTTTGACACAACGTTCAAATTCATCTTTTGAAATACTTTTCAAATTTCAAAAGTTGCAGATTTGGCACAAACATTTCTATAAGTATCTGATTCAAGCTCAATTGCGACAACCTTTTAGAAAAATCTATGAAACTAAAACTTTTGAAAGTTAGTCGACTTCAACTTTACAAAAATACTATTTTTGATAAACGATTTCTTTTAACAAGTAATTTTTCCTTTTGTGCTTATCTTATATCTTATCTTCTGAAAAATCAGTGAAAGAAAGGATATTGATTTTACTTGAATTTTTAGTTACATTCAAATTCATATCTTATTGCTGAAAAGAAGTTTTTCTCGAGTGAAGGGTTGCAGGATTCAGTGTAATAAATTGTATATCTTTTATCTGAAGTTGTAACTGCAATTATAAAAGTTGCAGGAAGTTATCCTTGTAAGATGTGATAGTCAGTTGTTGTTCATATCCGTGAGTTTAAGTATAGGTTGTCTTGCACCTGTAAGCCAAGAGTGTAGGTAGTCTTGCACTTGTGAAGCCAAGAGTGTAGGTAGGTCTCACACCTGTAAGCTGAGAGTTGTAAGGTAATTCTCACAACCGTGAAGCTGAGAAGATTGTAACGGTTTGGTCCTCACCTGTAAGAGGATTGTTTAGTGAAGTTGGAAATCCTAACTGAGGAGGTTAAGTAATAAAGGTAGGCATATCCCTGTACCACGATAAATCATATGTGCAATATTTATTTTTCGCACTGTCTACTTGTTGTTTCACTGCAAATTTTACTTAAAATTTTAACTGACTACAATGTCCAATTCACCACCCCCCTCTCGAACACTCCTAGGCCAACAAAGTATCCCTTACCAACAATTCTACCCTTACGGTCAATGCAAAAGGAATGTCCAAGCCACGGAACACCAATTCAGGTAGAATCGGCAGAACTTTTCCCCGAAGAACAAGTAATAAAATAGTAATTTTACGTTCCTAAGCATTTAATCCAAAATGCCTAAGGCATCCCAAATGTCCAAAATCATTTTTATGAACACAAATACCATGCACATATATCATAAATGCATGCAATTTGACAATTCAAGTTCATATATATAAATCACATACTCACTTTCTAAATTGATTCAAAACATAAGTGTGAAACATGTGTTGAAACAAAACAGACAATCATCATTCAAAAGTGTTGAAAGAAACACTAAACCCCTTGATTTAATTCACAGTGATATATGTGATTTAAAATTTGTACGAACAAGGAGAGGCAATAATTATTTTATTACTTTTGTCGATGATAGCACAAAATAGTATTATGTGCATCTACTAAAAAACAAGGACAAAGATATAGAGAAATTCATTCTCTATAAAAATGAAGTTAAGAATCAACTTAATAGCAAGATTAAGATGCTAAGAAGTGATCAAGGTCGTGAGTATGAATCACCTTTTGGTGAAATCTGTGCACAACATGGAATTATACATGAAAGCTCAACATCTTATTCGCCTTAGTCGAATGGTGTTGAGCGGAAAAATTGTACCTGGAAGAAAATGACGAATACAATGTTAATAAGTTCTGGGTTGCCTTAAAACATTGGGGAGAAGCTATTTTGTCAGCTAATTACCTTTTAAATAAGGTACCTTGGAAAAAGAAAAGATAAGACCCCCATATGTGTTATGGAAAGGAATGAAACTTTTGTATAAATTCTTACAAATGTGGAGATGTCTTGCCAAAGTGGTTGTATCTCCACCTAAGAAAGTGAAAAAAAGGTCAAAAAACTATTGATTGCATTTTCATTGATTATGCACAGAATAGTAATGCTTATCGATTTCTTGTGCACTAGTCTAAAACTCCAAACATACACAAAAATTCAATAATGAAATCTAAAAATGCATCATTCTTTGAACATGTATTCCCTTGTAAATCCAAGGAAGTGTCAAGTTCGTCAAAACAAATGCTAGAGACTATTATTGAAAATAGTCAGGACCAAGAGCAAGTTAATAAATCTATGACAAACCACAATGTAGCAAGTAGTGAAACCGGGTCCGGTTAGGTCGGGTTTGGGCCTTGTCATCCACCCGACCTGGTGAAGTCGGTGGCATCGAAAAGTATCTGATGCCATCCGACCTCCATTTTCTTGGGAGACCAACCCGACTGACCTAGGGTCAGATCGGTCGAGTTCGTCGGGTTGGGCGGCCCATTAGGCCTAAGATGCAATATTTTTTATTTTCTATCTTAACAGACAACCCATTAGCCCATTCATATTAGAAAAAAACTATTATTGGGCCTTAAATTAGCTCAACTTTCACATTACAATTTTATAAAACAAAACTAAAACACCCTGTTAAAATATTAAGGCAAATTACCGAACGTACCTCTAACTTCTTGAGGAAGTTGGAGACTTTGAACTCATTAAAACCCTAGATTGATAAACTTGGGGACTCAAATGAATCTTAAATTGAGGTGTTTAGAACCTTAGACTACCAAATTTTAGTCCCAAATATCATTCATGAAGTATTTGGAACCTGAAAACGACAAAAAAGAACGAAATCGGGAAAATCTGGGCAAGGGAGGAACCCCCCAAGAACCCCCCAACTGGAGGAACGCATTCCTCAGTAGGGCGAACGCGTTCCAGCAGAGAGGAAAGCATTCTTGCAAGAAAGTTTCAAGTATTTTGCTTGGTTTGGTCTCGGGAGTGGTGGAACGCATTCCAACAGTAGAGGAACGTGTTCCAAGATGAAAAATCTATAAAAGCCCAATTTTCTCCCATTTTGAACTTTTCTACTTTTACCAAAAGAAAGAGAGTGCAAGAGGGCCGTTCTTGGGTGCTCCAAGGTTCAAGTGAGTTCAAAGGGTGTTTTGGAGCATCCAAACACCAAAACTAAGATATTAAAGGTATAATCTCTCCCTTTCTTTGGTTTATTGTTTTGATTTTGGGTTTTCTTGGAGAACAAGTTATCTTGCTAATGGTGAAATTTTGAGTTTAAATGGGTTTCTTGGGTCTTTAATAGAGTTTTTTTTTTAATGATTCTTTGATGATTTAAACATGGTTTTGAGCAAAAATAGAAAAATTTATGGTGATTTTTGGGATTTTGAGAAGTTGCTTGTTCCTCAAGCAACCATGTGGGTTTTGATGTAATTTTAAGATTTGAGTTCTCTTTTGAGCTTCTCTTTGGAGGTTTCATTTTGTTAGATGAAATCATGCTAAGGGAACTTGATTTCATGATTGACGGAGGTTATAGTTGAATTTTTCCGGAAATGGGTTCTTGGCTATCTACAAGGGTGGGAGACCAAATCCTTGAGATATGTGTTAAACCAAGAACACTCATGACCCATATGAGAGATATTTTGATGATTATAAACCACATTCCACATCATATTAACTATTGATGCAGATGTATCAATTACATGTAAAGATATTTGTTGGAGCTTTCTTAAGATCAATCTTTGGGCAATTCTCAATTACATGTAAAGATATTTGTTGGAGCTTTCTTAAGATCAATCTTTGGGCAATTCTCAAGCAATGCATGTTATTTCAATTATCTTTAGTTTGCTTAGTATCTTGTTAGGCTTGTAGAACTTCACTTGGATATGATTTAGCAAATTTCATCTCATTCCTCAAAGTTTTCAAAATGATTTTTTTCATACTCATAAACGTTTGACTTCATCCATCGAATTTCAATTTGATTTTAATTGATCTTTCAAAATGCTCAATTTGATTAAAAAATGCTTTTGAATGATCTTTAGAATGTTTTAATTTGATCCAAAATGAGTTTGATCCAATAAGATTTCAAAAGTCAAAAGAATTTCAAATTCTCAGTTTCGAGCAGGGCGATCAAGGCGCTTTAGGACACTCATGTAGTGACCAGTCACTTAAAATATCAGGCTAGTATTGCAGGACGTGTTGCGTTAAATTCTATATTCGCAAGTATACGAATAGTCAAGTTATAATAAATCCGAGGTAAGTCAGGTTATTGTATCCACATGGATTATTTCACTCACCAAATACCGTTTTTACTAATATTCAATTTTATCTAGTGAATCAAACTATAGAGATTTAAATAAATTAAAAATCAAAAGTAACTAATTTAAACTAAATGACTTATGAGAAAAAGCAATAAATGCGAAAATCTAGAGAATCAACTTCACCTAACCTTTCAATTATGTAATCTAGACATATTTATTACCAAATCAAATTCCTAGTCTTTAAGTCAAAATCCTCTCGTCTCTAATTCCCTCTCTCCAGTGCCGAATTAGAACGTGTCATTAAGATTAGGATTCGAACTCTCGATAAAACCCTTTTTCCTAACAACCCATTAAAATTTGTGATTTTCCTACAACTTCATGAACCCTTGTAAACCTCTCGATTCTACAATGATTTCATGTCATAATCCCCTAGTTCCAACCTAGAAAACCCTCTCTAGAGTGTCGCCGTCCAAGTCTAGAATCAATCGATTTGTGGCCAAGAAACCGAAAGCATTACGATCATGAGATTATGAATAAACTAAGGAAATTTCATTGATAATAAATAAAATCTAATATTAAACCATAATATCCACGTTAGGATCCGTATCCTCTCTTGAACAATAAATTAGTTCATACTTTGGGTAATCAAAACACAAAGCACGGAGAAAAACTGTAAAAACTAAACATGAATAGTAAACTAGAAATATTGGAACTTGAATCTTCTCTTGTTTCCAAGTTGAATCCTCGCCTTCCTCTCATTCCAGCCGTCTTGTTCTATTCTCCCATGTGTTCCCCTCAAAAAGCCCTAAAATCTCATATATTATATGACCCCCTCCTCTTCAAAATCGAAATTAGAAAGTCTAAAAACAAATTGAAAAATCAGATAGGGATGCTCGGCGCAGCGAGTAGAGCCGCGGAGCCCCAATAGACATTTACAGCGCCGCGGGCTACTCGCGGCGCTGCGTTAAGATTGTTCAGGGGCCGCGAGTGGCGCCGCGGCGCCCAGTGTGACGCCCCGAAAATTATTTCATCTAGCCAATAACCCAATTGCATTTTGCCCAAACTCTATGTGTTGCCTTGATATGTTTGGTGTTTGTTTGATGGTTGTTTAATGTTTGTATAGTTGATGCTTGATAATGTATATAAATATGTGTATCATAAATTGTATATGGGTCATGTTAAATTAAAGTATAATGCATATGTTATTATTTATGCATGAGCCCATTAAACCATTAATTGATATGGGTTAGGATTGATTGAATAAAAGGATAAATGAGAATGAAAATTTGGTGTATTAAATGGATTGAACATTTAAAATACATGGAAGCATGAGATTAGTTAAAGTACATGTGGTTGGTATGGGTAGTATGAGACCAACACATGTGAAGGTTGGTGCATGAAAGTGGACAAGTGTCCCACGCCCACTTTTAGAATCCAAGAATGTGCTAGAAAATAAGGTGAGTGGAGGAGAGAATCGAAGAATGTGCTAGAAAATAAGGATTCTTGCTAGAAAATAAGGTGAGTGGAGGAGAGAATCCAAGAATGTGCTAGAAAATGAGGTGAGTGGAGGAGAGAAACCAAGGATGTGCTAGAAAGTGAGGTGAGTGGAGGAGGGAATCAAGGAAGTGCTAGAAAGAGGTGAGTGGAGAGAAAGGAAAGAAGAAGAGAAAGAAAAGAAGAGAAAGGAAAGAAGAAGAGAAAGAAGGAGAGAGTTGCAGGAGGAAGATCCCCGCGACATTTTCATCAAAGAGGTGGATCTTGCGAATACCTGGTCAGATTGAGCTCAAAATTTGTCAGCAAGTTCGTAGCCTATGGTTATTCATTCTGGACGGTGAAGATCTTGATCAGAGGTTTCTTCTAAGAGATCTAACCTCTCAAACAAAACTGGTCGGAAAGTCTAGAATTCTCGCGCCGTTCCGCTCAAACTTCTAGATCTCCTTAATCTACCGTTGGATGGATATAAAATCTGGGTACGTAGTGTACAACTGATATTCTGAATTCTGAACGGTGTAGATCTTGATTAAAGGTTTCTTTTGAGAGATCTAACGTCTCAAACAAAGCTGGTCGGAGATTCTGGATTTCTCGTGGCGTTTCGCTCAAACTTGCAGATCTTCTAAATGTACCGTTGGATGGATATCAAATTTGGGTATGTAGTTTATAACTGATATGTATATATTATGACCGGTGGAGATGTTTATAAGTTTAGTATTTTGTGTGATATAGTCATCTGAGTTTGAGTATTTGCAGCAGGAAAGGAGAAATTGTCTGATTAGAGACTTGTTCATCAAAGATACATATCTTTTCGGTCCACCGTTGGATTGGGCTGATATTTGGACAGAAGGTTTGTTTCTTCACATACGTCAATCTGTACGGTTGATTTTGTGATTACATATTTCTGTTGGTATATTGATACATCTGAACTGAATAGTAAATGAAGAACTGGTGGGGTTGCTTGTATTAGACCTAAATTTAGAATATGAACTTAGACCTTTCCAAATAGCTTGCATGTCAACTATGTTGACCTAGTTGCCATTATTGATGAACCCATGATGCAAAATCAGTGATATACATGGCTGAACATGGTGACCTAGTGTAAATCGACAATATGGCCTAAGTATGGAAAATTTCATATTTTAGGGCTTTTGATGCTTTTGGCCTAGAATCATTGAATTGATGCAACTTATGTTTAATTAAGCATGATTAGGGTTGATTATGCTACTGATTTGGTGGTTGTGACCATATCATGGGTTAGGCCTACTTGTGATCAAGTGACCCAATTTGGGCATGTTTATGCCTAAAGGAATTGAAAATCAGTATTTTTGATTAATAGAATGGTTTATGTATGAGAACTATGCATTAGAGGCCTAAGTCATGTGATTTGAGTTGAATGATGGGATTAGATGAGATTTAGGCCTATTGTTTATATGTGGGCTGATTTAGGGTTGATGTGTAATGTCTATGTGATTGAGCATAGAAATTGATGTATGGTAGGATATTGATGAATGTTTCAGGATCTTGATTTGGGTTGATTCGGTTTGGTGATCGTGTGTGGTTAAGTACTCTCGCGAGGCTTGGTTGTGAGTAGACTTCATTTATGATTATATCTTTTATGTCATCATATCACTTATATATTGTATGTTGAAAGCATGAATGTGTTCTAATGTTTTGAATGATGCATTGATTTGAGAAAACCTTATGACTTTGGTTGGGCCCATCTATCTGGCTAATAGGGGGACTTAACCTTGTCATAGGAGGGTTTTAGAAAAGGAAGAGATTGGGGTCAACGGTACGGTGAAATAGACGTGCACTAGTAACCCAAAATAAACATGATTGGGATCAACGGTACGGTGAAATAGACGTGCACTAGTAACCCAATGCATGTGGAATGTGGATCCAAATTGATAAGCTTTTACTTGCATCGAACTTATTATAAATGCTTGATATTTATATGTTATGAGCTTTTAATCATGCTTCACATTGACATGCATACATGATATTTATTGATGAGTATTGATAGCATATTTGAATTATATTCACTGGGCACCGTTGGCTCACCCTCATTTTCCTCTTTCAGGTCCTTCTGTCCCGAATAAGGGCAAAGGAGTAGTTATATCTTGAGGGCCTTGCCTGCGAGAGAATCCAAAGCCTCGATGTGAGTTGAGAGGCATTTTGATTGAATTGTGTTTTAAATTATGAAGTATTATATTTTGGATTATGTAATTATAATACTTACCACATTGTAGTATGGGTGAGTTGGGACTTGTTGGATAGACCATGTGGGCATATGACGGTTTTTATTTGTACCCACAATTTTGGACTTTATGTGTATGTCAATTTTAATGGACTGTAGGGATTATGATTTTATTTATGGATCATTTTTATGGACTATCTCTTGTCTTGGATGATTAATACGATGGGTAATTTTGTTTAGTACCTTTTGATATTATGTCGTTGTTTGAGATAAGGCTCGTAGGGTCTCAACCACCTCACGGGAGTTGAGGAGTGGTCGGAGATGCCTACGCCGGGTGTCCCGTCTCGGAATTCCGCACGCCATTCTCTGAGGGGTTGGTGGTCCGGGGTGCGGGGCCGCCACACCCAGTGCCTTAACTGTTGCGCGATTCATGGACTTAGCCAATTTTGCCACTTTTCTCCTTGGGCTCTTCATGCTTCTCTTTTGCCACTTCTTGTACATGTTCCTTTCATCCAAATCTATGACTAATGCATCCAAACACCTACAAAACAAAGCAAAGTAAGTTAATAATTCACTAAAGCATAGATTAAATCAAATTATAAACTGATGAACTAAAATAATGAATAAAAACCAAATTAATCCTAAGCTAACAAATGTATTAAAACTAACATAAACCTATCAAACTAATGCATGAACTATCCTAAAATACACTTAAAACATACTCTAAAACCGATCTAAATATGCAACTATCAGAACGCTCAAATTTTTGGGAAATTTCTAGGCAAGTCCTATCAAGACGCTCATAGAGGTATAACGCCCTCTTGAATTGACTGAGTTTAAATCAATTCTTGGTTTGTCATTCTTCAGGACGCTCATGGAGCAATAGGATGCTCATAGTCAACTTGAGTCTTCTGGGTTTCAACACAATAGCGCGCTCATAGAGTTATAGGATGCTCAAGAGCATGTGTCAGAAAAAGCTGTTCTTTTTTACATGCGAACTATCACACTTCTGATGCATTGCTATTCTTGTGTAAACTCTTTTTGACAGAGATTTTTCAACGTCTTTGTTAACTCCATTTTGGTGAAAAAACTTATTCGTTGCTTTGAATTTCAAACAAAGTGAGTAGGGTTTTTGGGAGATTGAAATCTCAAACACACCTTTATATATGCAACATAAGAGCCGTTGTTTCAATACACACAAAAATACAAAGAAAATTCTTTTGCGCCAAAAGTCTTTAAGAGTTAGTCGATTTTTGTTCTTTGGAAAAAGATCGAAAAAACTTTTGATATTCTCTGATCTTGACAAGTTTCCTAGATTTGTTGTTCATCACATTCAAACTTTTCAAGAAATCCAAAGGAAGCTAAGAGCAACTTCACTCTTCAACTAAGCACGATTTCTATCAATTTGCTGAATACGTCTTAGTGAAGTTTGTTGGCATGTTAACCCTCACCCTTGTATGTTTTGATGATTCCAAACAACATTTTTTGTATACTAATCACTTTGACTAAGGTGTTTTATTACTTAAATGATCAAATCTCAAAAGGGAACCAAAAAGTCAAAGTCAAAGCTTGAAGTGGATCAAAGCACGAAGAACATTATTGAAAATCTCTTTGTACTTGCTTAGATTCAATAGGGTTGTAGAATGCATTCCATTTGTGTCAACCAAAGTCATGTATATGTTTAAAATGATTTTGAAAATCATACTTGTTTTGAAAAGTCAATAGTTTTCATAAAAGTTAAAATTTGATTGTTTGACTAAAATGATTTTGATTTATGTGTTGAACTCAAAAGTATTTCAATTACAATGTTTTAAAGTCCATTTAATTGTATTTAACATTGGTTTATCATGAAAACATGTTTTGATCACAAAATTATCAAAGAAAAACATATTTTAAGTTTATGTGAAAGCAGAAACGCGAACGCGTTTCCTCTTTGAGAAACGCGTTTCCTGTTTGTATTTAGTGAAAATCTCACTAAGTGAAGCAGAAACACATTCTTGGTTAAGAAATGCGTTTCTTCCAGAAAGTCCAGAATAATGCTCTTTGGAATCATACACAGAAACGTGTTTCCTTTGAGAGAAACGTGTTTCCTCCTTTTTGGACATTTCTGAAAAATACACAGAAACACGTTTCCTTCTTAAGAAACATGTTTCCTCATTTTGGGGCATTTCTGGAAAATGCACAGAAACACGTTTCACTCAACATAAATGTGTTTCCATGAAAAAAATAGAGAGCTGTTGTCATGTGTATTTTGAATCGAAACGAGGTTCTGTGTACATAACCAAGGTTCTTACTTTTTCGGAAATATTTTTCTATAAATAATTTCCTTAGCTCATTGTGAGCAACCTTTTGCAAAATCTTTGAAAGAAAAAAATTTGTGCTAAAATTAGTTTTCCACGTCTTTCAAAAGGAAAACAAGTTTCAAATGAGTGTTTGTATAGATTTTGATTTTCCATCTTTGTGAAGAAAAGCTTTCAAGTTCTCCAAGTTGTTCAAGTACTTCATCCAAGCTTTTCAAGTTGGTTTTTCAAGTCTACAAATCACTTTGAAGAAATCTTTTGTGCATTTAATCTTCACTTCCGAGAAGACATCTTTCAAGGGATTTCAAGTGATCAAGAAAAAGGTTTATGATTGTGCACTTCATCTTCATCATTTCTCAATCAAAATCCAAGAGTTCCTTCCTTCATCACAACTTGTGCATTATCTTACATACTTTGGTTGTATATCATTTGGAAGGTATTCATTCTTATTTGTATTTCATTTGAGAGTTGTTTGGTATAGGACAATCTCTCTTTATCTTTGTAAACACACTTGTATTTGAATTGGCTGGTTAGCCAATTAGGAAGACTCCTAGCAGGAGGTCGGTGTTTGTAACAGTCCGCTTCACACCCGAAAGTTGAATCAAAGTTAGGTAGGATCCATACCCTCAAGTTGGATCATAGTTAGGTAGGAACCACACCTGCAAGTTGTAACGATTTGATTCTCACTCGTAAGTTGAATCAAAGTTAGTGGATGTTTGGGGAATCTTGATCGGGGAGGTCAAGTAGTGGAGGTAGGCTTTGAGAAGCCGAACCACTCTAAATCACTGTGTCCATTGCTTATTGTCCTTAAACTTTCATTATTGTTTATCTTTGCCATTAAGTGTTAAGTAAGGATTCACGAAAATATACTAATTCCAATTCACCACCCCCTTTTGGACTATAATTTGGGCTAACAAAGTTCATTATGCTCTGTAAGTATTTTCTTAATTGATTCTTAGTAAGAGGATCAATTTCATTATATTGAAATTGGTTTGTAAAGTGAAGGTCAGTCACCGAGGAGGAGCTTGGTTAAGCTCATTTGAAAAGGTTGTTCTCATACCCATGAAGCTGAGAAAGGTGTAAAGGTTTGATCCTCACCTGTGAAGAGGTATCAATAGTGGAGTTTGATAAATCCTAATCGGGGAGATTAGGTAGTGGATGTAGGCAAGGGCCGAACCACTCTAAATCTCTTGTGTTTGTATTTTTATTTTCACAGCATTTTATTCATGTTATTATTTAATTTTGAAAGGTGAAACTTACAAATTTGTCCAATTTACCCCCCACTTGGACACTTATCTGTGCCAACAATATGTTGAATAAATAGAGACCAAGAGTCCTGTTATACCCAAAAATGAACCAAACTCCAAGTTACGAACAACGTTGTCCCAGAACAGAGACAGTGCCTTGGCCAAGGTTGAGGGCCCAAAGACTTTGGCCATGACCAAGTGAACAAGACCCTCGACCTTTTCCCTCGTCGTCCAAGGCTGAGGGCTTAATGCCCTAGGTCAAAGCCAAGGGCACAACACCGCTGGCAATGGCTGAGGGCCTAAGGACTTCGACCAAAGCCAAGTGAACAAGACCATCGGCCAAGGCCGAGGGCCTAATGCCTTCGGTCAAGGCTGAGAGCACAATACCCCCGGCCAAAGCCAAGGGCCCAATGCCCTCGACCAAGGTCGAGGGCACAACACCCTTGGCCATGACTAAGGGCTCAATGCCCTTGGTCAAGGCCTAGGAAACAACGCCATCAACCATGGTCGAGGTCACAATGCCTTGGCCTTGACCGAGGACACTTCCTCGGCCACAACCGAGGGAACCTCCTCAGCCACGTCTAAAGGCACACCCTCGGACACAACCAGGGGCTTCATCCATTCCCAAACTTAATCCACAGAGACCGTAACCCGATCAAACCATGCACGGATCCCGATACACCAAAACCACTGTCCAAATCCTGATAAGGAAAGGGAGCCAATCACTCACATGATGGAGAACAACATTAAATGCATAAACCATCCCCCCCCCACAATTATAAAAAAAAGGGTTCATTCTACAAAAATAGGTATGCTTTGAAACCTTGAATTCTCTACATATTTTTATTCTCCTATTTCATTGTCTCACTTAGGCATCAAAGTGTTTTTGGTGACCAAGCGTCACTACCCTTGCAGGTCCAGAGCATAGCAGTCTCTTACAAAATTTTGGAGAATCAAACAATTTTCTTATTCAGTCAACCAAGATCGATTCGCGGTCCAACGCAAGAGATTTTTGGTTGAAACTAGTCCTTTTGATGATCTTGGGTATATGAAAACACATAAACCCCAAGTGAGATGTTAGAGAATCCATGAATGACACCTAAATACCCTGTCTTTACAAATGGGCATGGAAAATCATTATTAAAGTATGTTAAATAATGGATTCTTGTTAAAATGGTAGTGAAGAATTGAAATGTCTATGGAAGTTAAATTGGTCCTTGTTTATGGAAACCCTATTGTTGGTATTGGGTGATGAGGTATGGACCTAGAATCAAGGTTATGGAACTTGAATCACCCGGATTAACCATCATTAGGATACTAATAACCAAATCCTCGAATGAGAGTGAGGGTTCATAAATGATTAAGGACGGGTAAAATGAAATTGATAAGTGTAATTGTGTTTGGTTCTATTCCATGATTGAAATGGACTAAGGCAAGTTATATGAATGCTAAGAAGCAAGGAAATGACCAAGTGAGGTGAAGGTTCCCAAGTCGAGGAACTAAGATAGGAACGGTATCACTGTGAGTAGATTCGATTCTCCCATCATATGCATAACATCATAGCTATAACATAGATTTATCTCATACTTCATATTTATTTATACATGTTGTAACATTCTAGCATGAGACATTGGTTTTGGGAATTATGATCATGTATGCGAATGATGATAGTATGTCATATTGAAGTAATGATTTAGATGCATGAGCATTGTTAAATTATTTGCTTATGGAATATCTTGGTTCAATATTCATGTTTTTATAATTCTCTTGGATATCTTGTAATTCATTTTGCTACCATGCTACTTAAATAAATATCTATGTGTTTGAATGCCTATGTTTATGCTTGTTGGATCTAGAAAGCATGCCTAGGGAACGATCATTATGCTTTCCATGTCTACACTTGTATAGTATGTTGAATGCTTTGAGTACGAATAACTTGAACATGTATAGTTGGATTGCACATTATGCCATGATAGTTTTGCATAACATACATCATTGCACAACTCATGGGTTGTTCATGTGGTTGGTTGAGGGGAGGTCAACAGATACAATATGCATAATGTATATTGTGAGGAGGGCCAATTTGGGTGTGGAGATGTCTTTAAAGAGAGAGACACTCTGGATTTGGATGTCTAGGAGAAATTCCATTGATGTGATAACCCTCACGATAGAGACGGTCTGGATTTTAACGTCTATTTGACTCCCATGGCAACCAACCACCGAAATCTAATACCCCGCAAAGCCATATAAATAGGCTTAATGAAAGTGTTTGTAGGTGTGATGAGGAAACCTTCACTTGACTAGGCGTATAAGCTTGTGTTATATGACTAGCATGTGAAATGCTTTTAAAATAATGAATTTTATTGTAAATGTCATGTAGTTTGATTATTCATCTATCTTCTAAACTTGAATATGTGGTAAAGTATAATATAATACCATGAGTGTTGATGTGTACATGATTTCGAATCCACTGGTGAGCATGTGATGGTAGATATGCGATATCATCTCACTAGGCTATTAGCTTACTCTACTCATTCATTTTTCAAGATTCAGTAGTGCCATTGACCAAGGCAAAGGTATTGCGTGTTGGTTTCTCTCCTGTTGTTGGTTCCATCATCCTTGTCCAGTGAGTATTGGATGGAGCGAGAAGCGCCAAGCATGGTTGACTTTATTAACTATATTTTTACTTAACTCTCATGCAAATTCCGCACTTTTGGTGACTATTATGTTGTTGCGTTATTTCTATGCCTTATGTTACTTGTTCATGGATTATTATATGTGGATTGAATGTCTTGTGAAAAATAGACGGTTACTAGTACTCTATTGGAAAGGGTACTAGGTCGGGCGACCTGACATTGTTTGTCTGGGAAAACTAGGGTCCTCACTAAAACATTTAATTTGTATTAAAAAAAACTTAATACAACTTTTAAAAAATATTTTTAATATTAAAAATTTTAATTCCAAGCCTTAAAATTTTGCACAATATCCATTACAAAATGTATTTACAAAAAATCATCACAATCCACAAAAAAATCATCCCAATCCATTAAAATTTTTAATTCCAAGCCTTACTACATTTTACCTAACCTGCAACAAATCACTATAAATATGAACATATAACGTAAGAGCCATATAAATTGACCTTTTTAATAAAAAAAAAAAAATCACTTGATTCAATCAACCTCCTTCAAAATCATATAAATCAACAATAATAATAATTTTTTAGAGTTTTGGGTATTACATTTTAACAACGGCTACAAAATCATCATAAATATGAACATATAACATAAATGCCATATAAATTGACTCTTTTTAATAAAAAAAAAATCACCTGATTGACTCAACTTGTTGCAAAATCATATAAATCAACAAATAAACTAATTCTTTCGAGTTTTGGGTATTACATTTTACTCAGCCTGTTCCAAAATCGTGATTATGAACATTTGACAAAAGAGCAATATAAATTGACTCTTAATCAAATAATCACCTATAATGACAATTATATAAAATCTGATGGATTCCTGGATAAAACCCTATAATCCAAAAAAAAAAGAAGAACCTGCAATGACTATCATATAAACTTTTAATCAAAATAACAAACAAACTAAATTATTCATAATACAAATATAAAATTGAAGGTCAAAACTCCACACAAATAAAGTATTTTCCCAATTCTTCATAGTTTATAGTAAATGAAAATACAAGTTCCATGCAAATGGCAAAAGACTATTAAAAAAAAAAACAATTTCTAGCTCTAAAGTCTTAACCATTTGTAAGTTCCAAGAATATTCTCCCTCAGGTGATAGCTTCAAAAGAAAAAAGAAAAAAACATTACAACCATAATATAAATGACATATAAACAAATATAAATATTGAATAAAAAATAAATAACTTACACCAATAATCTCATTCAATACTAAGGGTCATAGACTATTAACTCTTCGTCCACGCTAAAAAGATCTATAAAGACAACAAATAGATCACATTAAACAATTATATACAAAAGATAATTTACAAAAGAATTAAAAATAAATATGTAATCATTTCTTAATATAGTACCTTGTTTATTAATTTCATCGATTATTAGTTAATGTCAAATGGAAGTGGTGAAGATCGAAGCCAATTTTGTCTACATATAAGGGCTTTTACTGTTTTCGGTTCAATGAAGCACGATATGGATCGAGTAGTTGCTCACCCATGCTGAAAGCTAACTCTGAAGAAACAGTAGATATTGGAACTGTCAACATATGTTTAGCTACTTGCGGAAAAGTCTTTAATCTATTAGAGTTGACCTTTTACCAATTCAAGACATCAAAAGAGTCATCTCCTTTCTCAAAATTCTCCAATAGATAGGAGTTCACTTCTGTCTTTTTCTTATTATCTTATTCTTTAATGAATCACGATATGGATCAAGTAGCCGCTCACCTGTACTGAAAAGCCGACTCTGAAGTAGCAATAGATATTGGAACTGCCAACACATGTTTAGTTACTTGCGAAAGAGTCATAAATCTATTAGGGTTGACCTTCCAACAATTCAAAATATCACATGAGATCTCCTTTCTCACAATTTTCTAACACATAAGAGCCCACTTCTGTCTTGTTTTTATTACCATCTTCTTTATTTAACTGTCTAGTAAGTTTTTCAATGGTAAAACTCCTTCCACTTACTCTACTTTAACACGCTGTTAAGATTGGCCTATATTATCATTTTCATCACCACAATTAACACTTTTATACACATAAAAAAACTTCCTCAATATGGTTTCCACCTTCTTTATCAATAATTCTCCAAGTTCATTCTCATACATTTGTTTTCAACAAACAGACAAGGCTTTCATTGCATACCTTGAATCTAGAACAATAACAACATACAACAACATGCAAATTAGTTTTTTCTGTGTTCCCCCATTACTTGTCATATTTTGATTTTATTTTATATGCAAAATCAATAAACAAGAGATCATGTGAAGCAGAGTGTTTTGCAATCAACCCATAAATAAAATAAATCTCTGGAAAATATCTATTAGAGGTCACAAATAAAAATCTAGAAAATTTCAAAGTGATATCATAAAAGTATTTGAAAAAACACAAGAAAACCTTAGCTTTTGCCCAATCCACAAAAGAAGGATAATCTTCTTCATTAAAGTCTCAACTTTCTTGTTCTTATAACATTTCAAAAGCCTTTTGAAACTTTGAAGCAGTTTCCAACATCAGGTATGTAAAGTTCCACCTTGTTGACATATCATAGCATACAAGACGATTTTGTAATCTAAGCATCTGGTAGGAAGCTTTTCTTTTTCTGTTCATGTTTAAAAATTTTGTAATCTTGCAGGGGAGGACCTCACGTAAAACACAATATTTTGAATCCTAGTGATGGATTTGTCATAAATTTTTAAACCATCATTTACCACCAAATTGAGAATGTGTGCACAACACCTAACATGCAAAAACTCACCATCTAATACCAATCCATCCCATTTTTTATTTTCTTGGCCAAGTAAGACCCTGCATTATCATTTGAACTTGCATTGTCCACTGTAATTGTGAAGACTCGGTCTATACCTCAATCAAACAAACATTTCTTAATCATTTTACCAATAACTTCTCCCTTATGGCTTTCAACTTGACAGAAATTTAAAATTCTTTTCTACAATTTTCACTCATTATCGATATAATTAGCACTAAGGACCATGTAATTTAGATTTTGTTCAGATTTCCAACAATTTGATGTAAGACTTGCTTGTTGACCAGTCTTAATAAAAAAGGTTTAAGCTTTTTCTTTTCTTTGAGATAAAATTTCATGCAATCCTTTGTCACTGTGATTCGTGATGGAAAAATTAATCTAGGTTCCATTCCTTGACTATATTTACGAAATCCTTCATTTTCAACTAATCTAAAGGGCAATTTATCTATAATTATCATCCTAATAATCAATTCTCTACAACGCTCAACACTGTGAGTAGTGAGTACTAAACTAGTGCTACTTTTACTAGATCCTTCTACGCTCTTACTTTGAAAAGACAAAATGTTTTGACCACGAGGGGGACCTTATATGGGTGCTTCTGACATGTTGCAATGTGATTTCTTATATTATTAGTCCCATGACGCTTTGGATGACAAACATAAGTAGAACTACAATATTTACATTCAACCCTAGGATTTTCAAGATCACTCTCTGGTCGATTAAAATGATTCCAAACATTTGAAGTAGGCTTAGCAGCTTTTCTTTTACATGGATTAGGTGGTCGAGATCATGAAGGTGTAGTCATAAGAGAAGTTCCTTCTGGTTGATTATTCTCATTTCAATTTGGCACATCCATTCCAGGAATAAATTTTTTTCAATTGTATTTCGTGCAAGAGTTGACATCTAACAAGTAAAATAATTAACAAACAATTACTGTCCTAAATAAATAAACAAGCAATTCAAATTTAAAAAATAAACTAGTAAAAACACACAACCAAGTAATTAAAAGATTAAAAACATAAAGATTTTCAAAGATAGAAGAATAAATATTCAAATGTACTCTACTCATTCAAAAAATTCCAACTTGAACAAATTATTAAAATAAATAATTAAGCAAAATCATGAACAATGTAAGATATGAAATATATTATATATATATATATATTAGTACATGTGTACGTGCGTTGTATTGTGTCACACGTGAAATTCATAGTTTTTTTCTAATTCAGTCAAAATATGCATGTAAAATTCAAATCAAGTACATTTGACGATAAGTTTATGCTACAAATAAATATTACCTTTTTCATCTTACCCAGGAAAAAGAGGTCCCAACCCTTTTTCATCTTACCTCATCACCTTTTTTTAAGAAATAGGTGATTAATAAAGAGAGAAATATGGTGATTCACGAGTGGTGAAGAATCAAAGAACGACTTAACATGAGGTTCTCCAAAATCGAACTTAGTTCCCAATTTTTGGAGATAACAGGTGAGTAGAAATGTGGGACAGTGGATGAAGAGCAGGTTCTGTAAATGGGGGAAGAAATTTTAGAAATAAAAACTGAAACGTTTAGATCAAAATAAGATTTGGTAGTTTTAAAGTTTAATTACAATAATGCCCTTTAAAGATAATTGTGGAGAAACAGTTTCATTCAATTATGGGGGAGATGCACAGGTTTAAAAACTGAGAAGGTGGAGTTTTTTTCTTGTAAATTAAGATAACATTGAAATTCTGAACTTTCTAAATTGCCCCTTCTATTTATGTATAACTGCAAGGAAAAATAATTTTTTTAAAATTAAAAAAAGGATATTTTCAAAAAAAAGGCCACACGATGAGGACCTAAAAAATGATCTATTATATGTATAAACATTTCAGATCAAACAAACTTAATTTCTTTTAATATTTTTAACAATTTCAGCACTGGAAATATTCCAAGAACCTCTCCCTAACCTCTCCAATGAAGTAATTAAAAAATATCAAATAGCAATCAAAGAAAAAAAATTCAACTAATTAGAAAATAAAATTACCTTCAATCTTTTTTGAACACCAAATCAAATGATTTCAATGGTCTGATTTGTTCCAACTAGAATATAATCTGTCGAAGCCACGGTAATAAAGCCAATGAGATTTTAGAGGTGAATGATAATTATTATAAAATAAAAAATAGAAAAAAATAGAGGCTTTGATCACCTGATGATGTTGGAGTTTATCGAAAGTCCGAGACTGAATGCTAGAGACGTTGTTGCGTCGTGATGACAGTCGCCAAATTTGGAAGAAAAAGAGGGAACAAAGGCTGCATTGGTCGCCAAAACAAACTCAAAAGAGAAGAAAAAAAGGAGGAAGAAAAGAAGAGTGTAGCGAAGACTGCTGGCCACTGGAAATATGAGGAGAGGGGAAAAAAAAAAGACAAACAAAAGAGGAAGAAGGAGAAGAGAAGATGGGGGTTGCGATTATGAGGGATTAGGGTTGCAACGGTTTCTTGTTGGAGAAGAAGAAGAGAAACTCCATAGGGGAAATGCAAATGGGTGTTGTTCGCCCAAATTATAGTCCAAGAGGAGGGGGGTGAATTGGATTTTACAGATTTCTTATTTTAAACCTTTCTCAAATTAAAACAAATGCAAGATAAAAATAAAGTGCAGGAAAGTAAATGATGAACGCCAAGATTTAGAGTGTTTCAGCTTGCCCAAGCCTACATCAACTACTTGATCTCCCCGATCAAGATTTTTTTAAATCCACTAACCTTGATCCAACATACGGGTGTGGAACAAATTATTACATTCGCCATTGTCCAGACTGAAAAACTTTCCCGATTGACTAATAAGCTAATCAACAATATAACAATTGATAGTACAATGAAAAGGAGAGTGTTCTTACCAAACAACTCTAAAAAATGCTTACAATTGAAAATCAAATACCTTTTAGTCAAGATTTAGCCACAAGTGATGAAGATCAAGTGCAAGTTGAAAGTATGGAAGGCTTATTCTGTCACACCCTAGGTTGCACAGCGTGCCCCCTACCCAGGTGTGGGCGCACCCCCTCGGGGAGAACGCCAGCCATTATGGATCCATAATATTGTCCCATCCCGGTACAACCACCGAGATGGGACAATATTATGGGTCCATAATGGCTGGGGTACGCTCTGTAGGAGGTACTCATCACCCTGGGTAGGGGGCACTGCGTGCAACCCAGGCGTAACAAAAAGGCCTTATGTATCCCTTAAGGAGTCTGATTTCGCATTCCTAGTAACCACTGAGCCAATGGTTCAGTGGCTACTCAGAATGCAAAATCAGACTCCTTAAGGGAGGTCTCGAGTTCAATTCTGGGGGAGGCCCTGCACTATTCATGAGTGAATAGTGGGGACAAATGATCTCGGTGACCGGCGTCCTTGTGTGGCGTGGCTGGCCGAGATGGGACAATATTATGGGTCCATAATGGCTGGGGTACGCTCTGTAGGAGGTACTCATCACCCTGGGTAGGGGGCACTGCGTGCAACCCAGGCGTGACACATTCGATCTTTGAATTCAAGAAGATGAAAATGAAGCTTGAAGTCAAAGATGAACTTCTTCAAATCTCATAAATCTCAAAATGGGATTTTCTCTCAAGAGTGAAAGGTTGAAATGCACAAGAGATTTCTCAAGAATGAAGTGAACTTGTAAAACACTCAAGAGCTTTCTCTCAAGACAACATTTCAAAAATAAATTTTAGAAAAATTTGATCTTGCAAGAATTGGAGAATTTTTTCAAAGAATTCAAAGGTTGCTCAAGTTTCAAGAGTTTTCAAAAAGTTGCTCCATATGAGTTAAGTGATCAATTCATACTTCTAGCTTTGTAAGAGCTATAAAATGATCATTTTCAAAATCACAATTTTTTCATCAAAAAGTAGGAAATACGTTTGAAAAAAGTGGAAAAGTGTTCTGCATGAAAAGATAAAAAAATCAACATTCTGGACAAAAGTAGGAGATATGTTTTAAGCATGGAAACGTGTTTCTGTGCTAAACATCACATTCTGCCAGAAAAAACAAGAAACGCATTTCTACTGAAGGAAAGTGAAAAATCACTCATTTTGGCCCAAAAAAGAGGAAATGCGTTTCTACTTTCCAAAGTGAAAAATCACTTTCGAGCAACAGGAGCACATTTCTAATTGCATAGAACATATACAAAAACTTATTTTCCTAAAAAAAAATTCAAAGTCCAAAACATGATTTATTAAAGACTTAAGTTTAAATACATTTGAAGTGGATTGATTTGAAAGAATTTGAAATTTAAACACGTGTTAAAACATTTTTAGACTTAAAGTCAAAGTTTTGACTTTTCTAGAAAACGATTGATTTTGAAAACTTATGAATTTTAAAAAATATTTTAAATGCATGCATGATTTTGGTTGATCATCTTTATGCTTTGATTCTAAGTTGACTTTAAGAGTTTGATCAAATTAAACTGAAACAACTTAATTAGTCAAAGTGATTATTCATAGTGGGATTGTTGTTTGCAATCATTAAAATACGTAAGGGTGAGGGTCATTAGACTAACAAATGTCATGCTTTAGGGTTTAGAAAATGAAAGGTACAAAAAAGAGAACAAAAAAAACTAAAATAAAAAACGTTAAAATGGGGGAGGGTGGTGTCAAATTCAAATAGGTCGGGTCGGGTTTTAACCGAACACGAGACCTGACCCGATTTGATCGGGTCACTTTGCCAACAAAATTTTTCCAATGTTACTTAAGAAAGGTTTAGTTCAGTTCCTTATTCTTAAGTGTCAACCACCAAATCCAATCTTCTTCCCGAAATCCAAATGCCTATTGCGAATTTCATCAGAATTAAGGTTCAATGAAGAAGAGAGCAACAAAGGAGTCGACCCTAATAATATAATAAACAAACAAGCCGAATGATCAATGGCTTTCGCAAAAAAAAACCCTCTTTCTCTCTACTACATACAGTTGTTTCATAAAAAGTGACCCAACCAACCCGATTATCACTTCGAACTGACCTGACCCGACTTGAAATGGTCGGGTTTGGTCGGGTCGGATCAGTCGGGTTGCTTACACCCCTGGATGTAGCAAAAGAGTAAGAACAGAAAAATTGTTTGGACCAAATTTGTTAAGTTACTTGCTTGAAAGTAAACCTCAAACATTCAAAAAGGCAGTAAGCTCTTCTGAAGGACTTTTGTGGAAAGAGGCCATTAAGAGCGAATTTGATTCCATCATGCAAAATCATACATGGGAATCGATGGATCTTCCTCTTAGATGTAAACCACTAGGTTTTAAATGGATTTTCGAGAGAAAAATGAAAGCAGATGGATCAATTGATAAATACAATGCGAGACTTGTATTTAAAGGTTATTATAGACAACGAGAAGGTCTAGACTCTTTTATACTTATTCTTTTGTGAAGAGAATAAATTCCATTAAGATGGTACTTGGAATCGCAGCTTTGTGAAATTTTGAAGCACATCAAATAGATGTGAAAACCACCTTTCTAAATAGAGATTCGGAAAAAGAAATCTACATGAATCAACCTGAGGGTTTTTCCTCGTTAGGGCAAGAAAATAAAGTCTATAAATTGGTGAAGTCTATGTATGACTTAAAACAAGCACCAAAACAATGACATGAAAATTTTGATTGTACAATGATGGCTGACAGATTTAGAATCAACGAATGTGACAAATGTATTTGTGTCAAAGACACTGACAATGGTTATGTCATTTTCTCTCTTTACATTGATGACATGCTCATTACTGGTAGTGATGAAAAGATGATCAAATCTACCCAGAACAATGAATTCAAGATTTGACATGAAATATATGGACCTAACCAATGTTATTTTGGAAATAAAAATCTCAAGAACATTGAATGGACTTATTTTAAGTCAGTCACATTATGTTGATAATATTCTTAGGAAATTTAGCAAAGATGATTGTGGTGTGCTAAAACACAAAGATATAAGTATGCATCTTTCCAAGAATAAAGGTGAGAGCGTCTCTCAAGCAGAGTACTCCAAAATAATAGGAAGTCTAATGTACTTAGTGAGTTGTATAAGACCTGACATAACTTATGCAGTTAGCAAGCTAAGTAGATATACGAGTAATCTTGAAGTTGACCATTGGCAAGCAATTGTAAGAATACCGAGGTACTTACGATTTACTCATAACTATGGACTGCACTATACAAGATATCTTATTGTCCTTGAAAGTTACAGTGATGCAAACTAGATATCTGATATAAACAACTCGGGGTCTACTAGTGGATATTTGTTCATATTAGGAAGTGCAATTGTATCATGGAAATCTTTGAAGCTGACAATTATTGTCAGATCCACAATATAATCTGAATCTATCACATTAGACAAATGTGGGCAAGAAGCAGAATGGCTACGCCAATTCTTAGAGGATATTCCAAGGTGGCCAAAGCCTGTGCCAGCAATATGCATACATTGTGATAGTCAATCTGCTATTGGCAAGACACATAACAACATTACAAATCCACTAACAAAAGGGTTAAATGGAGAGTTAGTTGAGAAATCGTCAAGGGGAATGAGACTAAAGTCCATGAGAGAATAAGTCGATACAATAAAAACTCAACCTAGTTGATTGGGGATCCCAAGATCTAGGTTCAAAGGGACAACCTTATTGTAAAGATTGTGTTGGATCACTGTGAAGATTACCCTTGTCCATTTCTATGATGAAAAAAGTGATACCCGTAAGGAAAATGATAAGCTAGACTTTTAATGATTCTTATGTGTCAGGAATGCAAGCGGAGTAATGTCGGTTACTCTTAATTAAGAAATCATCTATGTAATTGAGAAATGGAGCCATTTCAAAGGGAAGTTCTAAAGGGCTTAATTCCTTAAATTTTTTTGTAGAACTAGGGAGATGTTCATGGAGAAAACGAACATAGCTATGAGAACTAAGTTGTGTCAGGAAAGATTTTTGTGTGGAGTATGTCATCGCTTACAAAAATGGCAGAACAGTTCAAAGACATCACGTCTACTGATCAACTAGTAAAGTAAACATACTTTCACAAGAGAAGGTTCAAAGGGTAATACCTACCCATCTTATGCAGGTTTCAACCATTAAATTTTATCACCAAGTCTAGTGTATGTCATTACAATGTCTGTTGTTATATTTAATTTTCATTCATGTGGGGAATTGTTGGAAAATGGTGAATGAGAAATTAGCACCATTAAAACTTTGTAACCAGGTCTAGTGTTTGTCATTACAGTGTCTGTTGTTATAATCAATTTCCATTCATGTGGGGAATTGTTGGAAAATGGTGAATGAGAAATTAACACCATTAAAACTTTGTAACGACTAAACGGTTTAAATTTATAATTTAAATTTAAATTTTGAAACGACCAATTTAATTGCATTTTAAATTTGAATTTAAATTAAAAAAACCATTATACAATTTAATTGAATTCAAACTCTTGACGTTCACAATGTTAATGTGCTCTTAATGAAGGACATGAAGAGCACCAACCCCTCAACCAGTATAAAAAGAGGTACCCCCCACTTTTCTACACACCAATTCTTGGAGCTTTCATTTGCTTCTAAAATTTTCTTCTTTTCTCAAGTTGGGTTTTCTGATTTTGAGGTGTGGTGATAATTTTTTGCCAAACTTAGTTTGCTTGAATAATGATGACGTGCTAGAGCTACTCATCTTTTACTAATCAGATTTGATCTTTGTCTCTACCATTAGCTTCTCTTCTTTTGTCTTGATTATTCAAGTTTTATGTAGATCTCTCTAGGTTGTTTTAGATTTTACACTTAAGTAAGGTGTTATACCATTAACGGTAACTCAACACCCATGGCTTGCTTTGAGCTATTTATGAGCTCTAGACAAAGCCTTTAAGCCCCTTTTTGGGTCCTTAAGTTCACTTTATCAATGTCTTCATAAGCTTGTGTTATTGCATATAGGGTTTGGTCTCTTCCCCGCACATGGAGTCTTCCTTTGACCCTGTCCCAAAGAGTTAGTATGAGAAAAGAAAGGAAAAGGCTAAGGCTACAATAGCCAATGAGATGACCTTGCACACGAGAGACTTAACTAACTACTCCATGTAACTCAAAAGCATGATAGGTTACACTGCATGCCCTCTTAAGTGAGGTGTTCAAATTGGTCATGCTGGAGGGAAAATCTATGGGGTGAGTTACCGAAAACAACTAGCCAGTAAGCAAAGGGGGTCTTGGAATTGGAAATGTTTCCAACAGAAACATCGCCCTAGAGTTGAAGTGGATTTGGAGATTTCTGTCAGATAGGGGTTCTTTATGGTCACAAACATCATAAGCATACATGGAGACACGGTGGTCGGCTAGGTGGCTGCTAGTGGTTTTAGACTAACGTATAAAAGCCCATGGAAGTTCATATTTTTGTTGTATCTAGGATTTTCACCATTCATTTCAGCTACAATTGGTAATGGTCTTACTTTCAGATTCTGGGAAGACTGTTGGCTAGGGGATACTAGCCTCTCAACCTTATACCTTTGCGTTTATCACTTATCATCACTCCATAATCGTCCAATAGCAGTTTTTCATTCTTAAAATTCTATTTCCTCTTCTCGTTGGGATCTCCATTTGTCTAGACCTCCCCCTCCCAGAGTTCTTGTTGAGATTGATGGCATCCTGTCTAGGTTAGAACTCTATCCCAAAATCATGACCACTTCGTTTGGACTTTGGAAACTTCAAGTAAATTCTCTTGCAAATCATACTTTGAAGCCCTTATTAATGATATTTCTATTCATGATTTTATTTATGCATCACATATTTGGTATTTGCACATCCCTTCTAAGGTGAAGGTTTTTGGGTGTTACTTGTTCACAAAAAGATCTACACAGGAGATATGCTACAAAGGCGCTTTCCTTTCACATGTTTGTTCCGTCTTGTTGTTTCCTATGCATGCAGAATGAGGAGACTCAAGATCATTTGTTTTTCACTTGTCCAGTAGCTAGGCAGATGTGGTGTAAGTGGTTCCTTTTTTCGAAAGGAAAAGTTCGTAGCCCTAAGACTTGTGAGGAAGGGTTGACAGGCCTTCTTTATAGTTCATCTTCTCAGATGGAGAAAGAAGTTGGTTTAATTGTGGCAAGAGCAACCATTTGATCCTTATGGATTGAACGAAATAGAAGAATCTTCCAAGATGGAGAAAAAAGTTGGTTTAATTGTGGCAAGAGCAACCATTTGGTCCTTATGGATTGAACGAAATAGAAGAATCTTCCAAGATGCGTTTAAAAAAAGATTTCAGATTATGGGATGGAATTAAAATGTTAGCATGTACTTGGGTAACAACTTCCCCTTTTGCAAATGGGTATTCCATTTTGCAATAGTGGGGGCATTGGGCAGCCTGCTGTAACTAGTTGAGTCGGTGTAAGTTAGAGCACTACTCGTTCTCTGTCTTAGGTTCTAATTATTTAGTTCATACATATATACATATATATAATACAGATATTGTTTCTCTCTCAAAAAACAGTTTGCTAGCCATAGGTAGAAAGCATTTATCACAATTGGATGAGATGACTCTTCCCCAAGATGTTAGACCTTTTGAGAAGATGAAATATTGTGATAGTCTCACTTTGGAAAAGAATGAGTTCCAAGCTACTTTATAAATAGATATTAAACTTGACCTTGCCAAATCACTTTGAACCAAGATCTATGGCAAAGCCTATCAACTATTTATTGAATATCAGTATCATCTCAACCATGTAACATGAGATTGAAATACCACATTGGATTAACAAAAAACACACATTGAAATGGAAAGTACTCAAAAATAGAAAAAAAATCTATTTTTTTATTGATTAATAAAAGTTATAAATAAAATAAGAGCTCGAATGTCAACCTCGGAACAAAACTCAAGGATCAAGCAATAACATTGCTCTTTAGAGCCAAAATGTTGCTTAATGACCCAAATTTAGAGAACATAATTTTCAACAACACTAATCTCTCTTTTTTTCATTCCCTTTAGTAGTTGCTGAAAACAAAGGGCCCTAGTTCGATTAAAAAATTATACCAACCTTTCCAAGTGAAGTTGGAAGCTGAGCTTTCTTAACTAGTTCTTTTTGGTGAGCTTTGCCTTAACATCATCTATTTTTTCAAAAGGTTGCAATGGTTTTAAACCATTTGACATTAGCTTGGACAAATTCTAACTTCACCTTTAGGATCACAATCTTTAAGGCTTGTAGGTCGATGGTTTGATGAAGTGGTTCTTCTCTTATATATGAGTTTTTGAGCTTGGCCTCAATTGTGCATGCTTGTCGCGACACACTATCTGTGACGTCATGATCGGCACAGAACCTCGTGTATATCCTCCCTCGATACACCCGACATCCCGTCAACCTTCTAATAACAAACCATAATCCTCAAACTTATATCAAGACATATGGACATAATCAAATCATTAATGTAAAAACATACACAAATGGCAACCAATTTTTTTTTTCTAAGTCCACAATGTCAAATATACAAAATAATACTTAACCATGATTACAACCCATCTAAGTGTTAAGTATAAATATTAAGTGTTATATAGTACAATTTATCAAAATAAATGCAAAAAAGTACGAGCACCTACGTCACAAAATGTCGGGAAATGCCTCATAACTAAGCATTTCCCTTCCCCTTCCTATCCAAACCTGAAAGGATAAGAGTGAGGGGTGAGCTACAGCAAGTTCAGTGAATTTTCTCTACAAGTGGCAACATATATATGCATTTAAGTAAAACAATTCAAGATCATTAAAGCAGTTTCAATATCATAGATATAATCAAGGTTACATACATGCTCAATATAATGCATCATGTCATATCAAGACAATGCATATCATTTCTGACATGCTCATGCAATCCTAGACACCTCCTAGGTAAGAATCAATACAAGGGTCTGAGTGCGCGACACCCATCGCCCAATCGACCTCTTACCCGTATTCTATTAGAATTTTTAGGATTGTATGAACCATAGGGTTCGCCCACCAAGACAAATACTATGCCTAGGAGAATCTTAACATACACAACCCATAAAAATCCTCTGCCAGGTCCACAATTAGGGATCATCACTAGACTCACGAGATTCCCTGAAAAAAATCCCAGCTAAGAAACTCAACCCAGCAACCCTATTAGACTATGCTCAAATACAATTCATTGAACATTTAAGTCATGCATACTATATTAGGTAAGCATTTAAAATCATTCTATACTACAATGTCACATACAGAAGACAACAAATAAGAAAACACTCATTCTTGATTGGCTAGACCTAGCCAATCCAATCTGATCCAATAAAGCACTAGGATGACCACAATCACCTCAAGCATTTCAAATCCCAAATTGGCCTACTTGGGTTACTCAAATCAATTCAAATCCCTACATGAAACATGATTTATACACATTACTGAAAATCAGCCCATAAGTGTGCTAAACAACCATGTTTAAGCCCAATTTCATAGCCAATTAAGTTCCTCAACTGATTATACCCATGAGTCAATTTCCATATTGCCCAATTCAATCATTTAATACCAATTTAAACTATACATAACCCAAATTGAATGCAATAGGTTGATCCTCCTTGATCCAAATACTATAATACATGACATTCAATTATATTAAGGGTCAATTTGACTAACTATCAAGTCAATTTCATCAATTGACTAAGTCAAAGTCAAAATCCCCAAATTACATGAAAATCATTGAATCACATGAAAATTGCCAAATTACATGGCCTAGGCCAAAATTACTCCACTATAGGGTTTTCATTAATCAAAATCAGTAAATTACAGTGTCATACCACCAAATTTACCCCTGCATTCCATACAAATCACATGCATTTTGAAATAGGAAACCCTAGGTCAAAATCTTAGTTTAGGTCAAATCCATGAAACCCCACCAATTTCTTGTTAGAAATTGGGGGTTTTACCATTTATAGACTCCCAACACACTCTAGATTAACATATCTCAATTCTAAGACCTAAGTCCAACATTGGTTATCCACCACCCTCCTTAAATTTTGGAATTTATGGGTGAAAAACACTCATTAGGTGTTGATTAAGGTTAGGGAAGGTCATTAGTATAAAATGGCCTAAACAAGTAAACCCTAGGTCAAGGACCCTTAAAATCCAGGATTCATAGAAATCCTAGGTCGAAAATCAGTTTGCATGCATGAAGGAAAGTGATAGAAGGAAGAAAAATGAGAAAGAATGAGGGAGATTTGATTACCTTGGGTGATTTTTGTGCAAAAAACCCTAACTTCTCTTCCTTTTCTCCTTTCCCCTTCTTTTTCTCCTATCCAAGCTCCTTAAACTCTTTTCTAAGTGAATAAAAAAAAATGAGTTAGTTGCTTTTATAGAAAAAATTTGGGCCCACATGAAAAAAATACACTTAAATAAAAGGAATAGTTTTCCTGCTACAATTACTTGCAATTAGATAATTAATTTCTTGCAAACGACTCACCAATTTAACATTTTAACTCTTCAAAACTTTTATGAGTCAGTTACTAACATTCTGGTAAAATTTCACCTCAATCCAACGGTGGAATTGCAAGATCCAACCATTTTATCAAAACTACGCAAGAAAATTTGCAAATCCGATAAACAATGTTTAGAGTCTTATAACTCACAGTAGACAACTCCAATCAAGATCTTCACCGCTCATAATGAAGATCTATCATAGGAGATTAAGCTGACAAACTTTCAGCCCAATCGGACCATGGACCTAGGAGATCAACTAATTTATGTAATCGGTGACAGAAATTTCTTCTTCCATGGAGTGAGCTCCACTGATCCAAAACACCGTTTTCAACATGTTTCGACGCCAAACGGGTCTCCAATCATTCCGAGACTTTATGCACACATTAAACAACTTAAAAGCATGCAATGACACTTGAACCATAATGCGTCGGGCATCAAATACATATACAGGTACTCTACGAGTCCAAATGACGTCATCCTAAGGTACGGACGTTACAATTCTCTCCAACTTAAGCGATTTTGTCCACAAAATAAAAGCAAGAGAACTAACCTCAGTTGGTAAAAAAATCGGGGAACTGCTCCCTTATCTGGTTCTCACGCTCCCAGGTTTGCTCTTCACTATCGTGAAATTGTTATTTGACTCGTACAAGCGGGATATCTTTATTCCTCAGTTTCTGAACCAGACGAGCCACAATCTGAATAGGCAACTCCGCATAAGTCTTATCCCCCCCCAACTTGCAGATGACTCACATCAAACACATGAGCTGGATCGGGATAAGACTCCTTCGATGGATCCTCATTAAACTTCCTCAGCATACATGGAACACATCATGAACACCCTCGAGCTGAGAAGGTAGAGCCAACCTATACGTTACCTGTCCAATCCTCTCAACAATCTGGAATGGCCCAATGAACCTAGGGGCAAGTTTTCCTCTGACGCCGAACCTCCTTTGACCCTTCCATGGTGAGACCGTAAGCAAAACTAGGTCTCCCGTGGCAAACTCTAACGCCTTATGCCGGTTATCTTAATAACTCTTTTGCCTGTCCTGAACCGAATCAGCTTTACTTTCTCAGTCTGCTCAACAACTGCATCAGGGCCCCATAACTGCGTATATCCCACCTCATACCAACAAGCTAGTGATCCATAGGGTCTTCCATACAAAGCCTCATGCTGTGCGATACCGATGCTTGTCTGATAACTGTTGTTGTAAGCAAACTCACACAAGGGCAAATGCTCACCCCAACCACCACCGAACTCTAAAATGCAAGACTTAAGCATATCCTCCAGCATCTGTATCACTCTCTCGGTCTGACCCTCCGTCTGAGGGTGAAACGTTGTACTGAGTTAGAGACAAGTCCCAAATCGAGTCTGCAAAGCTTGCCAAAACCTCGATATAAATCTTGGATTTCGATCCGACACGAAAGACAAGGGCACTCCATGCAATCTCACGATCTCTCTCACCTATAATCTGCTCAGTCTATCCACATAGTCTTTGACGCTCATAGGAAGAAAGTGTGCACTCTTGGTCAATCTATCGACCACAACCCAAACGACATCAAATCTACCCTGAGACCTCGGTAATCCCATGATGAATCCATCGTGATGTGCTCTCATTTCCACTCAGGTATGGGTAATGGCTGCATCTGACCTCCAGGCTTCCGGTGCTCAACCTTAACATGCTGGCACACCTCACATCTCTGCATGTACTCAGCAATACTTTTTTTCATCCCATGCCACCACACAAACCTCTTCATGTCGTGATACATCTTGGTAGCCCCTAGATGAACAGTATACTGAGACCTGTGAGCCTCTTGAAGTATCTCAGCACGCAACTCAGCATCATATGGGATCCACAATCTCCCTCTATACCGCAAGACATCATTTGACCCTCTTTGCCAATCGGCTCGGTCAGCACTAACTACAAATCTACAGTACATGTCATAATCTGGACAATGCTCCTGCAGATCTTTAACTCTTTGAATATGGGCATCGACAAGTTGCTCGTGCATCTGAGCACATATCTCAGTACATGGCACGTCCAAGAGTATACTCATCATCGTCACTTTCTCAAGTAACTGCCACTGCTGGGCCATTTGAAAAATAACCGCCCGAGTCTCTGCTCGCCTACGGCTCAAAGCGTCAGCCGCAACATTGGCTTTGCCAGAATGATACTCCAAAGAGAAATCATAATCCTTAAGTAACTCGAGCCATCTCCTCTGCCGCATATTTAGCTCCTTCTAATCAAAGAGATACCTCAAACTCTTATGATCAGAAGACAAAGTAAACCTCTCACCATTCAGGTAGTGCCTTCATAGCTTCAATGCAAACACAATAGCTGCCAACTCCAAATCATGCACAGGGTAGTTGTGTTCATGCACCTTAAGCTATCTAGATACATATGCAAACACTCAACCCTCTTGTATCAGCACACATCCCATACCTAAGAGTGATGCATCCGTGTAAATCACCAACTCTTTCCTAGGCTTCGGAAGAATCAACACTGGAGCTGTAGTCAACCTATGTTTCAACTTACTAAAAGCTTTCTCACAGACATCCGACCATGTGAAAGTCACGTTCCTCTGAGTCAGCTTAGTCAATGGTGCGGCTATGGTGGAAAAGTCATTCACAAACTTCCTGTAATAGCCAGCCAAACCAAGAAAGCTGTGAATCTTTGTCACTGTGGTAGGTCTCGGCCAACCAATGATCGCATGTACCTTAGCAGAATAAACTGAGATACCCTCTCCACTAACCACATAACCCAAGAATTTCACCTCGGTCATCCAGAAGTCACACTTGCTCAGCTTGGCATACAGCCTATGCACCAACAAATTCTACAACATAACTCTGAGATGACGCTCATGATCCTCTCTAGTCTTAGAATAGACTAGGATATCATCGATGAAGACTATAATGATTTGGTCAAGTTACGGTCTAAATACTCTCTACATCATATCAAGGAATATAGGTGATGCATTAGTTAACCCGAAGGGCATCACCAAGAACTCCTAATGTCCATACATCGTCCGAAAAGCAGTTTTCAGAACCTCCTCATCTCTAATCCTCAACTGATGGTACCCATACCTCAAGTCAATCTTCAAAAAGAACTTGGTCCCAATCAGTTAGTCAAACAGATCATTGATACGTGGAAGAGGATACTTGTTCTTCACAGTCATCTTATTCAGCTGACGGTAGTCTATACACAATCGAAGACTCTCATCCTTCTTCTTGACGAACAACACAGGTGCTCCCCAAGGTGACATACTAGGGGAAATAAATCCCTTGCCCATCAGCTCATCAAGCTAGGCTTTGAGTTCATTCAACTCTTTCGGTGCCATACGATACAGTGGAATGGAAATAGGTTTTGTCCCTAGCATCAGCTCAATGATAAAGTCTACCTCTCGCTTAGGCGGTAAGCCAATCAACTCATCAAGAAAAACCTCTGGGTACTCACAAACTACAAGAATGTCTACTAACTGTACCCCCTGTCCCACATCATCCACTGGGCTCAAACTAGCCATCGTAGCAACCTCATCTAAGTGGCTAATCTACCCTGGGTAGGTGGTCTCGATGCAGTCCTGCCTCAAAAAACAAAGACTGGTTGTCCGGGTATCTGGAAGACAACCCTCTTGCCGAAGCAATCAATGTGAGCGTGATACGCTGCCAGCCAATCCATACCTAAAATGGCATCGAACTCAAGGAAATCTAAGACTCTAAGGTCAATAGACATCTCGTGGTCCTCGAATCTCACAATGCATTCCACACATACCATGTTAGGGTAAATCTTCTCACCAGCTGTCGTACTCAAAATCAACGGTGTACTAGTCCTAACAGGAGATAGTCTCAATCTATCTACCACACTACCAAAAATAAAGGACAAAATAGAACCAGCATCAATCAAAACATACATCAAGGAATCACAAATACTAATTGTACCTTTGATCAATTGCTTATTGGCCACTGGATCTGCCTATGTGACTGCTCGGGCCTGCTCCCTAGTAGCAACTGGCATCAAACTGAACTATGTAACAGACATCCTCAGTGGACACTCGTTCCTCTTGTGCCCTGGAGCTCCACAACCAAAGCAAACTATCAATCTCTGTGCCCTAGGCGCTAAAGATGCAGCCTACGACCCTGCCACGGCTGTCTGTTGTCCACTATGCCTGACTGTACTCTACTATTATTGGGGCTTACCTGAAGTCCGCACACTCTGGCCTGGAACTGGTGGCGCAACTAATACTGGGGTGGAGGCTACAGATGCCTCGTACCTGCTACCACCATATCTCTTCCTCTTATTCTTCTGGTTCTTCCTATCACCGAAATACTGACCCTACCGGCTGAGTCTGTACTAAAGGAGTTGTATGTGTCTGAACCGTGACTGATGTCCTCATCCATGAGTGGGCCTCTACAGTCTCAAAGTCAACGGCCTACATCATCGCCTGAGCGTAAGTCTGTACACCAGCAAGTGCCAAACCCTGATGGATACAGTCACGAAACCCATCCCGTAACCTCTGCATGCGTAGGTGATCAGTCGGCACCATCTCTGGAGAAAATAGTGTCAATCGGTTAAACTCCTACTCGTACTCCCTCACTAATCGACTACCCTGGGTCAGGTGCATGGACTCTGTTCTCCTCTGATCTCGTTCTGACCCCGGGTAGAACTCTTCATAGAAAAGTTTTTTAAACCTGCTCCATGTCTGGATCTCATCGACCGTGCGATCCAATCTCAGCCACTAATCGTCAGCCTTCTCGACGAGCTTAAATCCGGCCAACCTCACTTTGTCAGCTTTTGAAGCCCACATGTCACCGAAAATGGTCTCCATCCTCCTGAGCCATCTCTCAGCTATCTCAATGCAAAGGCCTACAACAAACTCTGCTGGGCCTATGTTCTTAAAGGCCTTCATGACCTTCTCGTACCTCTCAGACTCAGACCTCTGACGTTGTGGATCAGCCTGTATCTCGGCTTGAACCTCGTCCTGAAATGGAACTGGTTCGGCCCTATCTCCTACAACCATGCCCATACTGTTGTGTTCCCCCTTAACTAGAACACCCTACGGTGGCTGCCTGTTGCCCTGGACCTGGGCAAGTAGGGTTAATATCTGAGTCTGTCGCTGCTGAATCTGAGTCTAAGCAGCCTGCTGAGCAGCTAACAAGGCCTCAATCTGCCTAAAGCACTCATCCGGGTCCATGGTTGGTTATGCATTTCCTTTCTTGTAAATCTAAAATTCACAAATAAGGAAAAGTCTATCAGAAACACAAACCATGAGAGTTGTTATCCCTAAGATAACTACCATAATCATACCCATAAAAACAATCATAATAACTCATAAGTCTTTTATTCTTTTTTAAGGATTTTAAACCTAAAACATGGACGCTCTAATACCAAAGTTGTCAAACTTTGGTCATTACTGGCACTCACGCGTGTTGACGACTGTGACCTATCATGTCACGTGGCACATGAGTGTACCTCAGAGAAAGTTTTATGGCCAGCCTCTCAACTGGACCAACCACACTGGTGGCAAGCCAATGTGGACATGTCAGGGTAAGAGCCGGTGGTTCGCCACCCTCACATCGTGAGAACCCCTGATCATGATCCGAATCCGCCCTCTACAAACCTGGCTCTGATACCAAATTGTCACGACCCACTATCTGTGACGTCATTGTCATCTCAATGAACCCCATGATATGAAGGTTTTGATGATTCCAAATATCCCCAGTTGGTCTGTCTAATGATCTTGTCAAGTGTTTTAGATTTATCAAGAATCAAGATCAAGGAACTAAGATCACAAGCCTATTGAACAGAAAAATGAAGTTCCAAGTCTGTCAGTACTTAGATTGTAAGATCTATCAATCAACTTACTCTCAGCAAGATTTTTATCATTTGCATGTTTGGATCGTAACATTTTAAACGTACCTTATGATTTCTAAAGTATTTTATTTGATTAAAAGAAACATAATGTTTTATCGTGTTTTAATCGAGAAATCAAAAACCAATTTTGTAAAGACTTTCAGGACGCTAATGTTTTAGCAGCTCTCTCTTGTACTTGATGAATCAAGACGCTGATAAAATGTTAAGACGCTCAAGGTTGAATTGATCTGATTAATAAGGACGCTTACTTGTTAGTAGTGACCTTTCTCTTATCAACCTTTGAGAATGTCAGGACGCTGACTTAGTTTTAGCTCGCTGAAAGATCTTTTAATTTTTAAGTGCTTTTTATCTTTAAGGACGCTGATAAGTTATAAGTTGAATGAATTATCAGGACGCTACTTGTGTAGGAGCGCCCTCATCCTTAGAATCAGCTTAAGTAACTTTCAGGACGCTCACCGTCCGTCAGCACGCTTAAACATTATTTTAAAACTGCTTTTAATAGTTCAAGACGCTTACTCTTGAGTAGCGCCCTCATATGTTTTGCGTTTTAAAACCAAGCAGGACGCTTACTGCAAAGTAGCGCCCTCATGCTTTAAGTCGTTTAATTTTCAAAGCAAGTCAGGACGCTTACTACTTAGTAGCGCCCTCACTTCATTGTTCAGTAAGACGCTGATATTCTATGAGCACCCTCAAAGGAACAAAATGACAGAAATGATATTTTTGTTGTTCTGACATGTACGTCCTTTTAGCCAACTTTTCAGAACAACTTTTCATACAAAATTAATTTTCTGTATTTGTAAGAGATATTCTCTGATTCACTAACCACGTCTTCTAAAACTTTCCTTATTCGTGTATATTGAGAGAAATAGAATATTTATGAACTGTGCAGTTGCCATTTTCGTGGTATATTCTAGTTGTTGTGAGGAAACGTTCATATTTGAAATTCAAATTCAAATGAACAACAACTTCATCTTTACATGTCTATAAATACAGACACTTAACAATTTGTTAAGCACCGAAAATTCTCTAACCTAAAACACTTAAAACGTATAAGTCGATATGTTTTCAAAGTAGTTTTCTTTGAGACTTTACGTATTCAAAAGATTTTCATACTGAGCTAACATTCTATCTTTATCTGAAAATCTATTTGATGTTTTGAACTGTTTTCACTCAAATTGTTCAGAACTATTTTAACTTATATCATTCTTGTTGAAAGAGTAATTTGAGAAATAGTTCATAGGATACCGTTGTGTTCAATTTCATATCATGTATACTGTATCAAGGTTGTAACAGTAGTTAGATAAACTACTGAGTTGATATTTTATATTCAACAAAGTCAGGTATTCTCACACCCGTAAGTTGAGAAACTGTAGTTCTCACACATTTAAGTTGAGATAGGTTGGTCTCACACCTGTAAGCTGAGCAGTGTAACGGTTGTTCTCATACCCGCAAGTTGAGAAAAGGTGTAACTGTTTGATTCTCACCCTGTAAGAGAATCCCTTAGTGAAAATCCTAACTGAGGAGGTTAGGTAGTAGATGTAGGCAAGTAGCCAAACCACTATAAATTGACTGTTCATATTTGTTTATTTTCTGCACTGTATCTTTGCCATTGTTATTATTTTCTAAATCATCTAAGTGTTCAATTCACCCCCCTCTTGGACATATCTGGGCCAACAGTCATGACCGGAAAGGAACCCCGGGTATGTCATCCCTCGATATACCCGACATCCCGTCAGTCTTCTAATAACAAACATAATCCCCAAACTTATATCAAGACATAAGGACATGATCAAATCATTAACGTAAAAACATACACAAATGACAACCAAATTTTTTTTTTTTTCTAAGTCGACAATGTCAAATATACAAAATAACACTTAACCATGATTACAACCCATCTAAGTGTTAAGTATAAATATTAGGTGTTACATAGTACAATTTATCAAAATAAATGCAAAAAAGTATGAACACCTACGTCAAAATGTCGGGAAATGCCTCGCAGCTAAGCCTTTCCCTTCCCCTTCCTATCTGAACCTGAAAGGATAAGAGTGAGGGGTGAGCTACAGCAAGCTCAGTGAATTTTCTCTACAAGTGGCAACATATATATGCATTTAAGTAAAACAATTCAAGATCATTAAAGCAGTTTAAATATCATGGATATAATCAAGGTTACATACATGCTCAATATAATGCATCATGTCATATCAAAACAATCCATATCATTTATGACATGCTCATGCAATCCTAAACACCTCCTAGGCAAGAATCAATACAAGGGTCTGTGTGCGCGACACCCATCACCCGATCGACCTCTTACCCCTATTCTATTAGAATTCTAGGATTGTATGAACCATAAGGTTCGGCCACCAAGACAAATACTATGCCTAGACGAATCCTAACATACACTACCCATAAAAATCCTCTGCCAGGTCCACAATTAGGGATCATCACTAGACTCACGAGATTCCCCTAAAAAAATCTCAGCTAAGAGACTCAACCCAATTGCAACCCTATTAGTCTATGCTCAAATACATTTCATTGAACATTTAAGTCATGCATACTATATTAGGTAAGCATTTAAAATCATTTTATACTACAATGTCACATATAGAAGACAACAAGTAAGGAAGCACTCACTCTTGATTGGCTAGACCTAGCCAATCCAATCCGATCCAATAAAGCACTAGGATGACCACAATCACCTCAAGCATTTCAAATCCCAAATTGGCCTACTTGGGTTACTCAAATCAATTCAAATCCCTACATGAAACATGATTTATACACATTACTAAAAATTAGTCCATAAGTGTGCTAAACAACCATGTTTAAGCCCAATTTTATAGCCAATTAAGTTCCTAAAATGATTATACCCATGAGTCAATTTCCATATTGCCCAATTCAATCATTTAATACCAATTTAAACTATACATAACCCAAATTGAATGCAATAGGTTGATCCTCCTTGATCCAAATACTGTAATACGTGACATTCAATTATATTAAGGGTCAATTTCATCAATTAACTAAGTCAAAGTCAAAATCCGCAAATTACATGGAAATCACTGAATCACATGAAAATTGCCAAATTACATGGCCTAGGCCAAAATTACTCCACAATAGCGTTTCCATTAATCAAAATCAATAAATTACAGTGTCATACCACCACATTTACCCATGCATTCCATACAAATCACATGCATTTTGAAATAGGAAACCCAAGGTCAAAATCTTAGTTTAGGTCAAATCCATGAAACCCTACCAATTTCTTGTTAGAAATTGGGGGTTTTACCATTTATAGACTCCCAACACACTCTAGATTATCTTATCTCAATTTCAAGACCTAAGTCCAACATTGGTTATCCACCACCCTCTTTAAATCTTGGTATTTATGGGTGAAAAACACTCATTAGGTGTTGATTAAGGTTGGGAAAGGTCATTAGCATTAAAAAAAAACATAAAATGGCCTAAACAAATAAACCCTAAGTCAAGGACCCTTAAAATCTGGGATTCATAGAAACCCTAGGTCAAAAATCAATTTGCATGCATGAAGGAAAGTGATAGAAGGAAGAAAAATAAGAAAGAATGAGGGAGATTTGATTACCTTGGGTGATTTTTGGGCAAAAACCCTACCTTCTCTCCCTTTTCTCCTTTCCCCTTCTTTTTCTCCTCTCCAAGCTCTTTAAACTCTTTTCTAAGTGAAAATGAGCAAGTGAGCTAAAAAACACGAGTTGGTTGCTTTTATAGAAAAATGTTGGGCCCACATGAAAAAAATGCACGTAAATAAAATGAACAGTTTTCCTACTACAATTACTTGCACTTAGATAATTAATTTCTTGCAAACGACTCACCAATTTAACATCTTAACTATTTAAAACTTTTATGAGTCAGTTACCAACATTCTGGTAAAATTTCACCTCAATCCAACAGTGGAATTGAAAGATCCAACCATTTCATCAAAACTGCGCAAAAAAATTTGCAAATCCGAGAAACAGTGTTTGGAGTCTTATACCCCACAGTAGACAACTTCGATCAAAATCTTCACCGTTCATAATGAAGATCTATCATTGGAGAATAAGCAGAAAAGTTTCAGCCCAATCGGACTACGATATTGGAGATCAACTAATTTATGTAATCGGTGACAAAAAACATTTCCTCCATTGAGCGAGCTCCACTTATCCAAAACACTGTTTTCGACATTTTTCGACGTCGAACGGGTCTCCGATCATTTCGAGACTTTACGCACACATTAAACAACTTAAAAGCATGCAAAGACACTTGAACCAACACGCGTCGAGCATCAAATACATATACGCATACGTATACGGGTCAAAATGACGTCATCCTAAGGTACTGGCGTTACAATGTTGGCTCATCTCCTTGCTTCTCGCCCAAGTCTTGGGTGACAACTCCAACTCTTCTTGGTTCTTATTAAAGATGAATCTTTACCTTCTTGCAAAGATATGTAAATATTGTTGTCCTACTCTTATTTTGAATTTAGGTCTCACATTTGCATGTAGATAATATATGAATTTAAGGTTGTTAGACACCCAAGAGGGGGTTGAATTAGGTGTAATGGCCGGTTTTAAAAAATTTTAAGTTCTTAATGGAAATTCTTAATTAAATTAAGTTATATACCCAAAATAATTCAAAGTGCATAAAGTAATGTGCTGAAAATAAAATGCAATGTACACAAGAAGTTTTATGTGGTTGGAAAATCTTTTCCTACTCCACGCCTAGAGAGGCCTTCTCTAGGATTCCACCATACTTGGGTTCACTTCAAGGGTGTGAACCAAACCGTTACAATGTCTTTTTCAAGGTTCAAGACAAACCTATCCTTTTACGGGCTAAGGAGAAACTTATAACTTTCTTTTGCGGTATAAGGAATAATCGAATATCCTTTTCAAGGGCTAAGGATAAACCACTTGACCCTTTTCAAGATAAAGGGTGAAACTTGTTTACTTAAGTGGTTTTCAACTTAGTTAGTGTTTTGATGCTAACAAACAATATAACAAAAAGTGCTAATGTTTCTACTTAGTATATTTCTGGACCTAAAGTGGAAAAGAATCAATACAAGATCAAAGTACTTCAAGTACCTCAAGCAAAGGATCAAAGTAAAAGATCAACCATATTCAAAGCTTGAACAACTTGAAGGAAAGAAGAAACAAGAGGTTGAGAGGTCTATGTGTCTAGAATTAAGATGTAACCTTTTTGCCTTTCATTTTGCTCAATTTTTTTTTTTAAATTCATTCATGTATTAATTTTTCTTTAAAAATGATTTTTAAGTGTTTAAACATGTTTGTTTTATGTTCTTAAACTATTTCAAACTTGTTTGAATCATATTTGCATTTGTTTTAATCAAAATCACATTTCTAAAATTTTTGTCAAAACGTGTTGGTTTAAAGTCTTCAAGCTCAATTTGTTTTGAACTTGGACTTGTTTTCTTTGTTTGAAATGATTTCACTGTGTTTTAATCATCATTTGCCCAAATAATTTCATAAAGTTAGATTTTTGAAAAATCAAGAAAACACAAAACGTTTATGGCAAACTAGCTTAAAACCACTCGAATGCAACCCACGTGTTTGCTAGCCTTCTCAAATGGGTTTGGAAATGGTTCCAAAGCCAACAGAGTGAGCTTTCCATGAATTTTAAGGTATAATATGTCTATATTTGGTATAGGATAGGTCGGGTAACCAAACAAAAAATTCTTAGATCGAGCAGGACGCTCGTAGTCGTGGAAGACGCTCATGCGATAGGAGAACGCTCATGAGATAGGAAGACACTCATGAAATGTCTGAAAATTTCTGGGCAATGCTGCGGGACGCTCACCCACCTACAAGACACTCATGAGAAGTTTGAACTTTCTAGGTGTGATCCCAACGGTCAAAAACTTGATTTTTAAGCCCCCAACGGTTAGTTTCTTGTGTCAAACAGCTAGTGCTCATTTCTAAACTATAAATACATGCACATAGGCCATTTTTAACACAAGAGAGACAACCATGTGATTCTAGGGAGTGTTTTTTAAAATCAAATCATTTTCCCATTTCAAAATCCCTAGACCTTAAAGATGTTGATTTGAAGATTGGATTTCAAGCTTTCTCTTTGTGCATCATTGAAAGCTTTTTCAAAATCATTCTCTCGAGCAAATATGGTTGCAAAAAAAGTATAATATCATTGTTAAGTGTCTCTTCACATTGAGCTTAAATTTTCATATCTTGTATTTGGTACTTGTATTTTTTAGCTTCATTTGTAATTGTTCTATTCACTTAGAACAAACATTTTAATCTTTGTACTTAGAGTTTTGGTTTGTTTCAAGATTGAAACAACCAAGTCAAGTGAATTTGATTCACTTGAGATTCCAAGGTTGGAATCAAAATTAGTGTCACCCTTTATCTTGAAAAGGGTCAAGTGGTTCATCCTTAGCACGTGAAAAGGATATTCGGTTCTTCTTTATCCCACAAAAGGAACAAGTGGTTCATCCTTAGCCCTCAAAAAGGATACTCGATTTTTTCTTATCCCGCAAAAGAAAGTTGTAGGTTCATCTTTAGCCCGTAAAAGGATAGGTTTGTCTTAAACCTTGAAAAAGACATTGCAACAGTTTTATTCACACCCTTGAAGTGAATCATGGTATAATGAAATCCTATAGAAGGTTTCACTAGGCGTGGAGTAGGAAAAGGTATTTCGAACCACATAAAAATCCTTGTGTGCATTTGTATTTAATTTTCCCACTATTTATTTATGCACTTCGATTATTTAAACATTCATTTGCATTTATCCAAGGATTTCCACAAAATAACTTAGAAATTGTTAAAACAGGCCATAACACCCAATTCACCCTCCTCGTGGGTGTCCAACAAAACTACCTTTGAATTCCACCCTAGGAATCTTAAGTGAATCAAATTCACTTGACTTGATTGTTTCAATCTTGAAACAAACCAAAACTCTAATTACAAATATTACAATGATGAAATTGGTTCTATAAGAATTGAACACTTACAATGAAGCCCATACAAATTAAATACAAGATGTGAAATATTGTAGCTCAAGAGAGAGAGAGCTCACTTACAACCTTTACCTTTCTTAGATTCACAATTGCTCAAGTGAGAACTTTGAAAAGCATGAATGAGAGCTTGAAAACAGTTGAAAATGCACTTCAAAAACTTTTTCACCGATCAATCACAGTTTTCGGATACTTTGAAAATGAGAAGAGAAATATTTTAAGAATAAGGTTCATTCTCTCATTTTGAAATCTCAAAGAAAACCAGAAAACCCAGAAGACCTAGAGAGTGTGATTGAATCTTTTTGTTTTTCTCTCTCTGAGGTGTAATGTTGCTAGGGCAGGTGTATAAATAGATTGAGAACAGTTACTAGCCGTTACACTTAGAAATATGGTCGTTAGAGTGCTCAAAAATTTAAAATTTTCAATCGTTGGGATTTTGCAAACCTCAAAAAGCATGCTTCTCTGATGGACAGAAACCCAGATTTTTGTCTGTTCATAGGGAGCACGCTTCTCTTCCTAAGGAGAGCGCTTCTCACGCATCTCCTCTCAAGGAGCATGCTTCTCTGCTCACAACAGAGGTACCATATTCAGCCAGTCAAACATGAGCTTGCTCCTAAGCATAGGGAGCGCACTTCTCTAACATGATTTTTCGAAAAACATTTAGTTTTTGAAGATTTTCACTTGAAAATGATTTGGAACATGAAAACAAAGTTTGCAAACATTTTGAACACTCATAGAAGCAAGTATAAAGATGTTTTGCTTTTAAAAGACACGAACAACCAACAATGTGGAAGAACTTTTGCAAATAGAAAACTTGTGAAATCATTTGCATGCATGATTTGAAAAAGATAGAGCAAAAGAAAATAAAAGAAAGTACATCATAATTCTAGACTTACAACACTCTCTAATTCTCAAGTCCACTCTTCTTCGAATCTTCAAGATTTGTAGATGATGTCCATCCTTTGAAGAGTCTTTGGTCTTGATTTGAGCTTGAAGTCCTCTTTGATCTTGTATTCCTTCTTTTTTTTCTTGAGGTAATGAAATACACTTTTGCACCAAATGGTATATTGTTTGTTAGCATCAAAACACTTAGGAGAACTCCAAGTGGAGAACCACTTAGGCCAACAAATGGGAAAAAATTTTGGGTCTCCCAACACCTTATATTACACACATATGGTGTGCATGACCTAGTGTTATCCCCCTAATAGGTGACAATAGATTTTGTAGGGTGGCCAATAAAAACACCAAAGGAACTAAGCATGAAGGAGCTAATTAGAAAGAATGTGCAACATGCCCAAGAACCCAAGTAGCGGACCATGAAACAAACTTTGATGGCATGCTTCGACGCCAGGCAGACTTGGTTAAAGTGTACGTGATGCACAAATGGGCTTGACATGTGCAAATTTCATGGGTGACCCATTAAAGAGAAGTTATTGTCAATTTGTTAACTTCCAAGCATATGGATAGGTGGAGAACAACTACCAATTTGTTAAGAGGTGGTTTCATTTGCTTCGTCCTAGCACCAAGAAAGAGAAAGGTAGTTAGAGAACTACCTTATCAAATGGCCACATATGATGATTTGATTATAGTAGTTATGTTGTGTTGTTGATCCAAATGCAATACAGAAAATGTCCCGAGTGATAGAGGACAGGTGTCATGTGGTTGTAATTACCCAACCTAATGGATGGGTTATAACTCCAACATGGTTGGGAAACACGAAGAAAAGTTGTTATATTCTCGATTTTGGAAATGAATAGAGAGTTTAGTTGGTGTCAAATTCATGGTGATTTGCTAAAACTTAAAGAATTCTAGTGCATCACAAAGTTAATAGCTACTTAGCTTAAACGTTTTGCTATTGGACTGCTAACGTCATACCTCGCCCTAAATCGCCATAAATTTAATAACAACTTTAACGCTAACAACAGCGTGCCCTTAACATGGCATGAGCTTCTCTCTCTACAGTAGCCTTCGATCTAGTGTTCACGCTTTGATTCTACTCTATAAGACATCGGGGCCCACAACATGTTTTTTTGTGTGGTATAGCTCCGAACTTCAGTGTCAGCAACTTCATTCCTTCTGGGAATAAATTTTTGTGCAACAAAAGCGTAGTGCAAAAGGGCCATTTCATTTATTAAAAAATAATACAAAGTTTTAAATCATTAAGCTAGACTTGGCATCAAAATATGAGGACATGCTCTCCTCAAAACAGAAGTAGCCAATGTTGCCTAACTACACAGTCAAGGCTTGATAGACAAAAAGGCAAGACCCAACATGAGTTGGGTAAGGCGGTGGCCCACTAAACAAGTCCACTCGAATCCATCTCAAGCTCCTTTAAAATGTTAACAACGGGGTGAGCTGTCGCTTAGCAAGTTAAGCAGGTATTCCGAGGTTTATTTTAGTCGATAAAGAAAACAATACAACATTGATAATGTAGACAATCCAAATCATAACATGGTAATGCAATACAAAATAAGGTACAACATGACTAATAACATCAATTAAAATCAATCGACAAGATTTTGATTGCTACTAGACTTCATAAGTCGATAGCCGTATTAAATATGGATTCAAGTCCGTCAATAGAATCACAGTTGCTACTAGACTCCACAAGTCGAGCGCCAAAAATATCTTGTTGCGGCTTTACTTAGGATATTGTACTTGAGTCAGATAATAGGGTGCATGCATCACATAGAGATTATTGCCATCTCACAAGTCTGGTATCATTATAAATACTTTGTCTAGAGGTCTTCGTGCTCTCGTCATATATATCTTATACTTATGGAAATAGAACAAGTCAAGAATGAGAGTGGCAGTCCTTATAGAGAAACATAAATTGGGTAGACCTATGCATTTTTTCCCACCTTAAAGCTCCCACGATCGCGATTAATCTCTAATCATCCAAATCCCTCCAAGATTGTTTGAGGATGAATCTAAGGGTCGTTGTCCCTATTTATGGTTGTTTTATGGCCCAAGACGTCTTCCCCTAAGACTTCTTGTACACAAGATGTCTCAGGCATAAGTATCTTGGAAGAGTGCTTCGGAGACGTTTTGGCCCAAGACGTCTTGTTTGGCCAAGACGTTCCTCGGGGCTATTTTATTTATAGTTTGGTTTTTGTGATGAGTTTGCATGATATAAGGTTGAGTGAACACCTTATTTAAGTGTCCTTGGTCTAGTCTAAGAAAATCTTCTTGTTCCATGTCAAGTTTTATGGATATCTAATATGGTAATTATGCATTAATTTATTATATGTTAGTACCTGAGGTATCACAGCAAATTAACCTAAGAGTAGTAATATTGCATTGTTATCGCTCGCAGGCAGACCAATACTCAATCTAAGATCAGCGATATTGCTCAAGTGTTGCATTGCTAACTGAGTGCTACTCAACATAAGAGTAGTGATATCACTTTGCAACTTTGCCCCACTAATTAACTAAGTAGAGTGACTGTTGCTTGAGTTAAGTTTCAAGAAACATTTAGCCTCATTTAGACCTTGTGATAATTGTTATCAGACCATTTTAGTATAATAGTTGGTGGAACAAATCAAGCGTTGATACAAGTGTTGTTGGACAATGTAGCACAATTAGGGAAAGCAATTGGACAACTTTGTGAGTGTGGAACTACTGATGACCCACCCTTGTTGGAAAGGACTAAGGCTATGACAAGAAGATCACAAAAATATAGCAAGCAGTTGCACAAATGATAACGTTGTGCCATCGAAAGTTAATGGGTAGATAAGTCGCAAACTATGGCACAAAAATTGATGTTCTAAAGAAAGAGGTCAACAATGCTCCAAATTCCTCATAACTTGCCAAAAACAAAGGTTTCCAAACCCAAAACATTTGTTGGATCTCGAAATGCCAGAGTTGGAGAATTTCTTTTATAATACGAATTAGTATATATGTCATCACTCTTCATACTCCAAAGGATCAAAAAGTTTGTTTAACCACAATGTATCTTAATGTTAACACCAAACTTTGGTGGGGCATAAGTGTGGCTGACAATGCCTCTACTTGGAAAGTAAGACGTGAGACCTGAGACATCTCGGAAAAGGAATTGAAGGATCAATGCCTCTTACTAATGCATCATTGCTTGCTCACGAGGCCTTAAGAAGGTTGAAGCAAATTGACACAATGTGAGAATATGTAAAATAACTATCATCATTGATGTTTGACATTATGAATATGTAGAGGAACACAGATTGTTCAACTTTATGTAAAGGTTGCGGTCATGGACACATGCTGAACTTAGGAGATAGGCAATTGAGGATTTACCTTTTGCCATGGCTGCAATAGATGGCTTGGTGGAGTTTAAAACCAATTCTTCATCCTTTACTCAAGGCAACAAGCACAAATCTAAGAATAAGAAACTGCTCAAGGATGGATCAAAGAGGGAAGCTTTAGTAGCAAGAAAGATGACAAGAAACAATTCAAAACTGATAGACAACCCAACAATGTTATTGGTTGTTTCATCTATAAAGGATCTTACCGTCCTTGTGACTGACTAAAAAAATAAAAAACTTGTAGCCTTGATGGTTGAGGACCAAAGTCCATGTGAGGAAGCTTCGATGAATCTATTGAAATTGTTGAATGTTATTCAACAAGAGAAAGTGGCCCTAAATAATAGATTAATTGATGTATATGGAGGCTCTCATAAACAACCATTTGATGATGAGATGGTGGACTTGGGAGCTACTCTTTCATTTCTTATTATACACCAAGTTGAGAAATTTGGATTGATGCTATCAAGAAACACTAGTAAAATGAATGCAGTAAATTTAGAAGCGAAACTAATTTAAAGTATTGCTTCAAATATGAACATTTGAATTTGTGGATTGACAAGGGAAAGTCAATTTTATGCAAAGAGCTTTGTATGAATTTGATGTCACCTTAGGAAACAATTTCCTTCATGTAGAGAATGTAGCATAAATATCTTCACTGCGAGGTTTGTTCATAGTGATCAAGACCTTACCATGTTTTGCAGTAGCAAAAAAGGTGAATCAAAGTAAGCAATGAGTTGCTGCACAACCCACGCTATCAACGATATAAATAAAGGATAGATTGTGTAAGTGCCAAAATACTTGTTTGGCTACATTGATGGAGATCAAATAAGGGCAGATGTTAGACGGTTCAAAACCAATAATTGAGGTACTAGAGGAGCTCATTGATGTCATGCCCCTTGAGTTTCCTAAGAAGTTGCTGCTAAGACAAAACATTAACCATGCAATTGAATTAGTTATTGGTGCTTGTAAGTGAAGAAACTGATGTGGTTGGTAGTTAAGAGTTTGTTTTTGTTTGAGAGCCGTCAGATGACAGATGTAAAGTTGGTTAGGTTGTCTTAAGTTAGCCAATGGAGGCTTCACACGTGTAGAGGAGGAGCGTCTGAGGAGCGTATGTAACTGCTTATATATATAACAAATTTCTCTGTTTCTGGTTTAAAGAGTCTGAGAGTTTATCTTCTTCTTTTTTTTCTTCCTCTATTTTTTGTTTCTCCGTTTCCTTGTTCTTCTGTGTTGTTTATGAATCTTTAAGCTCGTTCATGGTATCAGAGCCATCAAGACGAAAGTCGTGGCATTTGCAAATCTATTTTCAAACTCTTCCAGCTCTTCTCTATTTATCAAGCTAGACAAAAATAATTTCCTTTTGTGGAAATCGCAGGTGATTCTTGTTGTACTCGGTTATGGACTCAAAGGAATCTTGTTAGGTTATAAGGAACAACCTGATTCTCTTCTTGCAAATGGTGAAACTAATCCAGCATTTACTGTGGATAAGAAACGATCAATTATTGCTTAGTTGGCTACGCTCCTTGATGATAGAAGGAATTCTAGGTGTTTTAGTTCACTCCAATACCTCATCTAATGTATGGAAAGATTTGGAACAAAACTTTGCAAATCAATCCAAAACAAAAGTTCTCCAACTAAAAGCTTAGTTGCAGAAAACTTGCAAGGGAAACATGTCCATCTTAGATTTTTGTGATAAAATGAGGCTCATTGCAGATGAATTAATATTTTTTGGTCAACACGTGGATGATCAAGGTCTAGTTATAGCTATTTTGTAGGGGTTAGGAACTGAGTATGACTCAGTCGTGGTAAATGTTACGTCAAGGAAAGACATCTTGACAATGGAAGAAGTGCAGGCTCTTCTTATGAGCCATGAAAACATAATTGAAAGGTTGAATAGAGAACAAGAAGTTTCTCTTAAAGCTTCTGCAAATATGTTGGTGAATACGAATGACAAGAAGTCATCAAATCAAGGATAAAACACCGATGTTAAAACTAATGGTCGTGGATCTCATTATCAACAAGGAGGAAGATCTGGAGGTCATCGAGGTGGATACCGTGGTGGCCGTCGATATGGAAACAAAGTGGTGTGTCAAGTGTGCTACAAATCGAGACACTCTGCCTTTGTATGCTATTTTTGCTTTGATAGGAATTATCAAGTTTCTTCACCATTTCAAGGATATGGAAGAGGTGGTGGTGGCCAAGGTTCTTCTGCTCCTCCAACAACATATGTTACTACTCAAGATCTCGGAGCTGATGCTACGTTGTATGCAAAGTAGTGGTGCAACGCATAATATGACATTGGATTTCAGTAATTTGTCTCTTGCATCTGAATATACTAGACTAGATCGTGTGGCAATCGTGTGGCAATAGGTCATGGCAATACCTTACAAATATCACATATTGGTTCTTTTATGTTGCAAACTGACTCCTCTCCTTTCTTTTTAAACTCTACATTGCACGTATCTGAAATAAAGAAAAACCTCATTAGTGTGTCCAAATTGACAAGAGATAATGTTGTTTTTGAGAAATTTCATGCTGACAGTTGTTTTGTCAAGGACAAGGTTACAAAGAAAACACTTATCCAAGGGAGCCTTAAAGATGGACTCTATGTCTTGGGGATGCCATCTTCAACCATTGTTGTTATGCCTTCCAGTCGACTGGGTTCATTACCTGTTTTTTATAGTTCGACTGTTACTACTTGTGTTTTTTTATCCTTCTGTAATTTCTGATACTAAGTGTGATGCATTGAAATGTTTTGTTTCGAACAATTCTTTATCATCTGTTACAATGTTTTCTAATGGAAATAAAGGTTTCTCTCCACCTACTGCTTTGTTTGCTACTAATGTGAACTTGTGGCATCATAAATTGGGACATCCAATGGCTAGAACAATCTTTAATATACTACACAAGTGTCAAGTACAATTTTCCCATAAGGATTTGAGTTTTTGTGCTTCATACCAAAAAGGTTAGAGTCACTATCTACCTTTCCCTTCCTATGTTACTAAAACTACTCAGCCTCTCAAATTGATTCATACTAATATATGGGGACCAGCCCCTATTCCTTCAAAGCCTGGATATTGATATTATATCCATTTTGTTGATGATTTCACAAGTTTTAATTGGACTTATCCATTAACATTGAAATCTCAGGCATTGTCTACATTTATTATTTTCAAGAAGCTAGTGGAAAAGCAATCGGACAAACCTATTAAGAGTTTTCAGTCTAACAGGGGAAGGGAGTACAGGCCCTTCCAAAACTATTTGGTTGATCTTGGTGTTCATTTCCAGCACCCGTGTCCACACACGGATCAACAAAATGGTAGAGTTGAGTGTAAGCATCGCCACATCGTTGAGACAAGGCTGACATTGCTTGCACATGCACAAATGCCTCATGATTTTTGGTGGGATGTTTTCCATACTGCTACCTTTTTAATCAATCGATTGCCTACTCCAACAATTGGTAATATCTCCTTTTATCATAATTTGTTTGGATATGTACCTGATTATAAGTTTCTCCAATCTTTTGGATGTGCTTGTTTCCCTCATCTTAGACCTTACAATTCTAACAAATTGTAGCTAAGATCAAAATTGTGTGTGTTTGTTGGCTCCACAAGTGATCACAAAGGGTATCTATGCTTGCATCCATCCGAAAGATTGTATGTGTCACGAAATGTTGTTTTTTATGAGCATCATTTTCCATTTGCTCATGGTTTTTCCTTCTAAGGTTGCTACTGCTGTGTCATCTTCTAGTGTTGTTCCAACACCTATTAGCTCATTTACTTCACTGACACCAAAAAGTATGTCATCAGCTTCTCCAGATCTAGTCACTACTGATACATCTTCATCTTCTCCAAATTCTGCTTGAACACCTACTGTTGTTGATCTTGCTGCTGTTGTTTCAACACATGTTGTTGATGATACAGTCATTCCAGCTGCTCTTGTGGCTTCCTGTTCACGACAGACCACTAATACTCATGCTCCTATTCCTAGCCATCCCATGGTTACTCGTGCCAAGGCTGGAATATTCAAGCCCAAAGTTTTCTCATCTACTAAGCATCCATTGCTACCTATTGATACTTCTGAACCTAAAACTATCAATTAAGTTCTTGCTTCTTCACATTGGTATAAGGCAATGACAGAAGAATATGATGCCTTGCTGAAAAATAGAACATGGGATTTAGCTCCCTATCAATCTCATATGAATCTTGTGGGAAATAAATGGGTGTTTAAGACCAAACTTAATGTTGATGGTGGTGTTCAATGATACAAGGCAAGACTAGTAGTAAAGAGATTTCATAAAAATCCTGGTATCGATTATTCCATGGCATTTAGTCCAGTTGTCAAACCTACAACTGTGTGAACAATGATTGTTATTGTTATTACTCAGGGTTAGCCTATATGACAACTTGACGTCAATAATACTTTTTTAAATGGCTCATTGCCTGAAGTAGTGTTCGTGGTTTAACCGAAAGGATTTGTGGATTCCAACAATCCTACTCATGTTTGTAAGTTGAATAAGGCTTTGTATGACCTTAAACAAACACCTTGTGCATGGTTTGATAAACTACGAGGCACGTTAGCTTCTTGGGGCTTTAGACATTCTCGATCATATAACTCTCTCTTTATTCTTCACTCTGCTACTTCTGTGACTTACTTGCTAGTTTATGTTGATGACATCCTCCTAACTAGGAGTGATAGTGGTCTCATAAGTCGTTTGGTTAGAAATTTGGACTCAGTTTTTGCCTTGAAAGATTTAGGAGAAATTCATCATTTCTTAGGCATTGAAGTATCTCGTAATGGTTCTAGTATGCATCTTTCCCAATCGAAGTACATATGTGATCTTCTTGTGAGGACTAAAATGGATGGTGCTAAGCCTTGCTCGTCACTAGCTTGTGCTTCTACTAAACTCTCTCTATCAGTTGGTGATCCTTTCGATGATCATTTTCTCTATCATAACACAATTGGTGTTCTGCAATATCTATCTATTACAAGACCCGACATTGCCTTTATCGTCAACAAATTGAGCCAATTTTTACATGTTCCAACAACACTCCATTGGCAGGTTGGCAAACGATTACTAAGATTCCTTAAAGGAACCATATCTGATGGTCTAATTTTCACAGTTGGTTCTCATTTTCTCATTGAACCATTCTCCGACATAGACTAGGCTAGTTGTGTCGATAATCGGCATTCAATGGGTGGATTTGTTGTGTTTCTTGGTTCTAATTTGGTGCCCTAGCCATCTAAGAAACAACATGTCGTTGCACGTTCAAGTACAAAAAGTGAGTATCGGTCGTTGGCTAACACAACTGTTGAACTCTCTTGGTTACAATAACTGCTCAAAGAACTACATGTACCACTGTCTCGGGTTCCTCTTATTTGGTGTTATAATGTCAGTGCAACTGCTCTTACTGCGAATCCAGTTCAACATGCGAGGACTAAACATATAGAAATCGATGCTCACTTTGTTCACAACAAAGTGTTGCAAAAGGAGCTGGAGATTTGTTTTGTGCCATCGATGGAACAGTTTGCTGATATCTTGACAAAAGTTCTTTTTACCTCTCGTTTTCTTCACTTGAAGTCCAAGCTCAAGGTGTGTCCCACCCCGTTTCGCTTAAGGGGGGATGTAAGTGAAGAAACTAGTGTCGTTGGTAGTTAAGAGTTTGTTTTAGTTTGAGAGCTGTCAAATGACAGATGTAAAGTTGTTTATCCAGGTTGTCTTAAGTTAGCAATGGAGGCTTGACACGTGTACAGGATAAGCATAAGAGGAGCGTCTATTAACTACCTATACATATAACAAATCTCTTTGTCTTTGGTTTAGAGAGTCTAAGAGTTTATCTTCTTCTTTGTTTTCTTCCTCTATTTTTTGTTTCCTTGTTTCCTTGTTCTTCTGTGTTTGTCCATGACTTTAAATTAGCTTGGAAGTTGAGGAATTCTAGTTATACTTAACCTTCCAAGGCTCCTCCATATGGTGCATCAATGCTACTCCAAAAGAAACAGGATGGTTTATTGCGGATGTACGTTGATTATATGCTTTGAACAAGTTAACTATGAAAACGAGTACCCAATTCTACTTGTGGGTGATTTATTCGTTTGGTTGGCAAGAGAGAAGTCCTTTACCAAAATGTGATCTTCATTCAAGTTATTATCAAGTTGCGAATTGGTCCAAAAGATAAACAAGTGATAATTATTGTTCGTTTGAGTTCTTGCATGAATATATTGATGACTTTGTGATAATCTATTTTGATGATATTATAATTTGGACATATGGCCAAATTAAGGGGATATAAATTACATGTGAATCCCACGCCAAACGTGGATAGCCTCTCTTTCACCAATAGTATGTGATACGTGAAAGTTGGTTAGAGCATGTAGCACTATTCAATTTTTAATTGAAAGAGAAGGTGAAAACCGGTGTAGTTCACCTGTAGTTCACCTGGTTAAAGACACATCCCCTTCTCTTATGAAGGCGGGGTTCGAGGTGGAGAGCTTGATCTCCATATTATTTTTCATATTAATAGTTGAAGCTATCCTTGTAGTGATGAAATCATCCTTAGCGTCTAGTATGTATGCAATTCAATGCAATATAAATTGACAAAAAAAAAAAAAAAACTAAAAGAGAAGGTGGGGGTTTTCGTTTTTGGTTTTTTATAAAGTATCCCTACACCCTTCGGTTATGGAACTAATCCTTATTCGAGACGGAAGTAAAATGTTAGACAGTCTAATAAGGGCACCTTCAAAAATTAAACCTGTAACTTTTATATAGGATGATTTTGGAACTCAGACTGCTTCCACCAAGTCAACCACTTATTGGTTGAAGTTGTGGGTTTTCATTTTGAATATTATCTAGATTAATGCCTCTCGTAATCGTTAAAATAAATAACAGTGCTACCATGTTAACCTAATGTTGACACGTGTACTAATTTCTAAATCTACATTAACCTTATAACAATTTATTTATGTCATGAATCTAAGTTTTTTATTCTTGACTTTTTAACAGTTTTTTTTATTATTATTATCGGTTTTTTGACGTTTAGAAGGTGTCTTTCTTTTCTTTGGACGAAACTAATTCTCTCTAACTCCGGTATTGCAGAGACGTTTTGGCTGTTCCTCCAAACTTTTTAACGATTACCAATCATGTTTTTTAAGATTTAGATTTAGATAAATATATATTTACCTAAATGATCTATTACTATTTTCTAACCTTTTCATATAGTACTCTCGTTAGTCCATTTTCTTCTAATCGAACCCTTCTCTTATTAATTTCTATCATCTTTCCTGATGGATCTATGGTTCTCATCTTCCTTTTTGAATTATTCTCTTCATCAAATCAAACCCAAATTACTCTTTTCTCCATTGTTCAAAAGAAAAACGTTTTATCTATCACACCATTTTTATCTTAACGCGCGCCTTACAAGAGTTGGTTATATGTATTATCTCATGAGAGTTTTTCTCTAAATTGAAGGAGATAAAATAAAATTGATATATTAAATACTTTATTTAAATTTTATTTTTAAAATAATTAAAATAAAAGCCCATGCATCGCACGGCTATTGAAAACTTGGTTTAAATTGTAATTAACCTTTCAACTTAAGATTAAAACAAAGTAAAAGAAACTACTATTATAAGTTTGACAAAAAAAAAGTATTTTGGGCGACCCATTTAATGAAAAATTAACAGAAGAAAAAAAAATGTAATAAATTCTATATAAGAACCCAAAAAAAAAAAATGGAACAAAATTAAAACCACTAATATTCTAACGGATATATCATATCCGAAATTGGCATCAGGGTGTACATAGGTTGGATTGAATTAGTTTGGGGCCAAAATCTAATCCAACCCAAATGATTCGGATTGATAAATTTCAAACCTAACCCAACCCAATTTATCCTCCAACCCAAACAAAACTGTTTGAGTTGGGTCGGTAGATCAGGTTGGACTTAGACCTACTTTTAATAACTTTGAATAATAATTCATCAAATAATTGTTACAAAATAAATTGTGACGATCCTTTTCTTTTACCCAATATTTACAATATGCTATTACAGTAACTTAGATTAGTGATTATGAAACTCATGCTCATGATGATGATCTAATTCTCTTATTAATTTACATCTTTTAAAGTTAATATGAATATAATTTGTCAAAGAGACTTACTTTTATATTGTTAAAAAGTGTTAATAGTTAAACATGAAAATTCTTATTGAACAGTTAAAAAAATATACATAAGAACCGATAAGGTGGAATAAGTAAAAGATACATAAGCACACGGTCAAGCCAAAAAGAACATTAAAAAAAAAATTAATTTTAAGTAATTATGGTTGTTAAGCTTTATATTAGTAAGCTCTTTTTTTTTCTTTTTTTTTTTAAAGAATAAAGCTCTAAATCATAAATATATAACTATAAAATTTATGACTTTAAAACTTATACTAATGTTCGATTGAAGTCGAATTATTTAATTTTTTATAGGTTAAACTCATGACCCAACTCAAACTGATCAGATTAAGTATATTAGAATTCAAACTACCTATCTAACCAAACTCAAACAAGGAGAATGCTGAGGGGAATGGGATGTTCGCCCCCTTGCCAACATTTAGAGACAAACTTTTGGGCTATACGGGACGAATGGATGATGGCGAGACGTCCGATGAGGATTGGACCTCAGATGATGAAGGAGAGATGGGGGCTGAGGAGTCCGAGTCCGAGTGTCCAGTCATTCACATATCCAAGGAGGAGAAGAGGCGCTTACGTCGCCCATGGAGACAGACACTTATTATCAAATTGTTGGGCAGAACAATTGGATTTTCATTCCTGTTACGTAAGATTAAGGCCTTATGGCGTCCGAAGGCTCCTATTGAATTAGTTGCTATTGATCAAGACTATTTTCTTGTCAAGTTTGCCTCCAAGGAGGATTATGAGTATGCAAAATTTGAGGGCCCATGGATGATCTTTGATCATTATCTAACAGTGCGGCAATGGCATCCTAATTTTGACCCGGGGCAGGAGAACATGGATAGATTGTTGGTGTGGGTGCGAATCCCTTGTCTCCCAATTGAATACTATGACTATGACTTCCTCATGAAAGTAGGGGCGCGTATTGGTCGTCCGGTGAAGATTGATGATGCAACAAGCACCGTCTCTAGGGGGAAGTTCGCGCGTATATGTGTGGAGGTAGATATAACCAAGCCACTTCTATCTAAATTCACTTTGCGACGTCGGGTTCGACGGATTGAATACGAGGGGATCCATTTAATTTGCTTTGATTGTGGATGTTATGGGCATCGGAAAGATGTGTGTCCAAAGAATGAGGGCCAAAAGACGCCTCATCACGGTGGACCGGCGGAAGTGCTGGCCGGAGATGTTAGAGATGTGGTCGGAGTTCAATCTAGGCCGGCTGAGCCTCCGGTGAATCAGGAAACAATCGAAAGTTATGGGCCATGGATGTTGGCTTCTAGAAGATCTCGTAGAGGTATGACCAAAACTGAAAATGGAAAAAGTGGGAGAGCTGGACGTGATCCTCGGGATATGCCACTGTTTGGTGCTAAACAAAATGCTAGTTTTCAGCAACATATTTCTCGGTTTGCGGCATTAGCGGTTGAGGATATTCCTGAGGAGAATATTGATAGTGATCAACGAGATCGGCCACAGCTTGATAAGGATACTGGCGTGCACATGGGCTCAGGGATATCACTTAATGAATATGTCAAGAGTAAAGGGAGAAGGCCCAATCTGCAAATAAATACTAAGGAAGTGGATAATGGCCCAAGCACTCAAGTGGCTGTAGAGACCAGCAATGCGGTTCGAATAAAGAAGAATGTACTGACTCGTGACATCACTTCTATCTCTTCTCAGTCCAAGCAAGCTGCCGCTGCGGAGGAACATATTGTGGTGCGTGGGTCCAATAGAGGTCAGCTGATTTCTCGATCGGTGGTCTCTCATCCCCAGCATCAGGTTGAGAACATGGAGGGTATTCATCCTACAATTAATTTGATACCAGAACATCATCAAGATCCTCCTATTGTGGTGGATTCTGGGCATGTTCCTGCTATTGGTAGGCGGGAACTTGGTGGAACAAAAGCTAATATGGTGGGGGTGCATAACGAAGCTCCTAGTGACAAGGATGAATCGCTTGGGAGGATGGATATTGTTGATGGAGGGTTCTCCTCTTAAAGCCGTGCTTGTTAATTTTTTGGTCTTCGGTAGGGGTGGGTAGCCTATTTTATCTTGTTTATGGATTTTATGATCTGGAATTGTCAAGGGGCGGCTTCGAAGGAGTTTCACCGTTCCCTGAAAGACCTGCTTAAGATGCATAAACCAGGCATATTGGGATTGTTAGAGCCCAAAGTGAGTGGATCTCAGGCAGATTTTCTCTGTAAAAAGCTGGGTTTTGATGAATGGGTCCGGGTAGAATCATTGGGTTTCAGTGGTGGTATTTGGGTGTTCTGGCATAGTTCTTGTCAAATAAATGTTATTGCTACTCATCCCCAGTTTATCCATATGAGGGTTCGGGATAGTAGTATGCATCAGTGGTTGTTATCTGTTGTTTATGGTAGTCCTACAGCCAGCTTGAAGAAGCTGTTATGGAGGGATCTTAATAAGAATGTTTTTGATATGAGTGAGCCTTGGATTATTGCGGGTGATTTTAATGCGGTGGTATGTTCCGAAGAAGTTAGTAGTGGGAATGCTGTGGCTCATCATGGCAGCTCTGGTTTTGGGGATTGGATTTTTGATCATGATTTGCTGGACATGGGATTCTCCGGACAAGCCTATACTTGGAGTAGGGGTATAGGGGATCAGTTTAAGGGAGCTCGCCTGGATCGAGTTTTATGTAATTTAGCTTGGAGGCATATGTTTGAGGACGCTAGAGTGCTTCACCTTCCTAAACATCACTCCGACCATGTTCCTATCTTGGTTCGTTTAAAGGGTTCAAGTGCCACTGTGAGGCCAGCGCAGTTTAAATTTCAGGCAGCTTGACTGACTCATCCGGGATTTTACAATGTCATTAAGGAGAATTGGAGTCGTGACCGATCTTTGGATACAAATAATCGGCATATAGCCTCGGTTCTTACTTCATGGAATAGTACCGAGTTTGGGAGTATTTCTAGGAGGAAGAAGAGGCTATGGGCGAGACTTGCAGGCATTCAACGTGTCTTATCTAAACACCCTACACACCGTATTCATCTTTTGGAGTCTAAGCTTAAGAAGGAGCTGGACCTTGTTCTGTATCAAGAAGAACTTTCGTGGTTTCAGAAATCTAGAGCCGACTGGATCCTTTCGGGTGACCGCAATACCAAGTTCTATCACGCTACTACAGTCATTCGTCGGAGCAGGAATGTCATTGAGAGGATAAAAGGTGCAGATGGAAATTGGGTTTCAGATTCAGCTCAGTTGAAGCATCTAATTCAAGATTTTTATACCAGGTTATTTTCAAAAGAACCTTGCGGGGATATGTCTGATTTTCCTAAAGGGGGCTTTCCAATTCTAGATAATGCTGTCATGGCAAGGATTCATCAGCCCTTTGAGATTGAAGAGATTCGTCAGGCTTTATTTGAGATGGCTCCTTTCAAAGCGCCAGGCCCGGATGGTATTCATGCAGGTTTTTATCAACGCCTCTGGCCTACAGTGGGGCCTTCTGTCTACAAGCTTGTTCAAGACTTTTGGGTGTCAGGAAAGCTTCCAGATGGGATCAATGATACTCTGTTGGTATTAGTACCGAAGGTTCAGCATCTGGAATTATTGACCCAGCTTAGACCTATAAGTCTTTGCAACGTGGGCTATAAAGTGATTACAAAAGCTATGACAAATAGGCTAAAGATGATCCTCCCTAGTCTTGTTTCTCCCAATCAAAGCAGCTTTGTTCCTGGTCGCCAAATTACAGATAATGTCATTGTGTATCAAGAAGTCCTTCATTCAATGAGAACTAAGAAGAGTGGTGTATCTCATATGGCAATTAAGATTGATCTTGAAAAGGCCTATGATCGATTATCTTGGGATTTTATTGAAGACTCGTTGAAGGAGATTGGTCTTGGTGATGGGTGGATCCGAAATGTGATGCATTGTGTCTCATCCTCTAGGATGTCGATTGTCTGGAATGGGGATCTTTTGGATTGTTTCTCTCCTGAGCGCGGAGTTCGGCAAGGGGATGCAATTTCGCCTTATCTTTTTGTTCTGTGTATTGAAAGATTGGGTCATTTGATTAATGGGGCAGTGGAGCGAAAGGATTGGAAACCCATACAGCTTTCTCGTATTGGTCCTTCTATCTCTCACCTTTTCTTTGCAGATGATATGGTTTTGTTTGCGGAAGCATCTACAGAGCAGATAAAGGTTATTATGAAGTGCCTGGATTTATTTTGTGCGTGCTCGGGCCAAAGAGTTAACTACCAGAAATCTCATATATTTGTATCTCACAATGTGGAGCTTGCGGTGGCTCAAGACATATCTACTATTTCAGGTATTCCCCTTACGGACAACTTGGGTCGGTATCTTGGTGCTCCCTCCATTCATGGGAGGGTCCGACCTGCTGACTTTCAGTACATCATTGAGAGAGTGACTACTCGATTGGAGGGGTGGAAGACAAAATTCTTGTCCTTTGCGGGTAGATTGGTTCTAGTTAAATCGGTGCTTAACTCTATTCTCATGTACATCATGCAGACTATGGTGTTACCAATAGGGGTGTGTAATACCATTGATAAATTAGTTCGACGTTTTCTATGGGGAGGGTCTACTGAGAAGCAGGGCGTCAACCTCATTAAGTGGGAAATCATCATCAAACCTATGGAGGATGGTGGTCTTGGCATTAAGAGTATGGCTTATATGAACTTGGCTCTTTTGGCCAAATTGGGATGGAGACTAATTACAGATAAGAAAAGCTTTTGGGCCAGAGTTGTTTCCATGAAGTATCTGCATCGGGATGCTACTATTGATAGGTTGCAGCCTAAGAATGGGGCTTCCAATGCGTGGCGGGGCATTGTTAAAGCCTCGCCTATTTTACGTAGCGGAGTGCGGGCTCTAGTTCGTAATGGTCAGGACACTCTTTTTTGGCTTGATACATGGGTAGGTGAGGTGGCCTTAATCAATATGAAAATGCGGGATTTGAGTTTGGTGGAGATGTATAGGCCTGTCTCAAGCTATTGGGTGAAGGGTTCAGGGTGGGACTGGAATGCTCTATCAGGTTTACTCCCTTTTGAGATTGAAAATAAACTTGCTGCTGTGCTCTTATGGGATGAGGAGGAGGTTGCAGATGGCATATGTTGGGGAGCTTCTAAGAGTGGCATATTAACGGTGTCCTCTGCTTATACTATTTCTATTGGAACTCTTATGGGAGATCCTACTTCCCTTTGGAGGATGATTTGGAAGCTTAAAGTTCCTCAAAGATGCAAGACTTTTTTATGGATGGTTGCGCATCGAAAGATCATGTGCAATGCTGAGCGGATGAAAAGGGGTTTCACCATGGCATCTGACTGTATTGAATGTGTGGGATGTAGCGAGGATGTTGATCATATTTTTCGAAATTGCTCTAGAGCCGTGCAATTATGGAAGCGTCTCTTGCAGCCAGTTGAGTATCATCTTCAGAGCCATTTGGATTTCCAAAGCTGGCTTGCTCATAATCTTGCTGGCGTTAATGATTGTAATGTTGACTATGACTGGGCTTCCTACTTTACAGTAGCAGTGTGAGCTCTTTGGAAATGGAGGAATGATTTAGCTTTTCGTAATCTTCGTTTTCACTTCGAGTATAACATGGCTTGGCTTAAAGGGAAAGTGGCTGAAATCATTCATGCTTTTCGAGCAAAAGCGGCGGTCCATGGTGCTGGTCTGATAGAAAGGGTGAAGATGGTAGGCTGGTGTGCTCCCAACCATGGTTGGACTAAGCTTAATACTGATGGATGTCTTAAGAATGCTTCATCGCGAGCAGGGGGTGGCGGTCTTCTCCGTGACTATCGTGGTATGTGGTTGAGGGGGTTTGTGGCTAATATTGGTTCTTGTACTGCAACTGAAGCTGAATTATGGGCTGTTGTTCATGGCTTACGTCTTGCTTGGGAGGAGGGCCATCGTTCTATAGTTTTCGAAACAGATTCGGCTATGGTGGCTGGTTGGTTAAAAGGCAACAGTATGCCGCAGCTTAGCCTTTCCAACTTGGTAAATGAGTGTAGAAGACTCCTTCAGAGAGATTGGATTGTTCAAGTTGAGCACATTTACAGAGAAGGTAATAGAGCAGCAGACTATTTGGCTACTGAGGCTTTGAAGTTCAATCGGGGAGTGTGTATCCTGTCTTCCCCTCCCCGTGGGTTATTCAATATTTTGAGGGAAGATGCAACTGGAGTTACCTGGCCTAGGAGAGTTCGAGATGTAGTGTGCTAGTTGTTCTTGCTGGGTGTTCCCCCTCTTTTCCTTTCCAAAAAAAATAAATTTAAAAGGTTCAGTCGGGATTGATCAAGTTGACGAACTCCCGTAGTTGGCATATTTATTTTGGAATTGTTTATTATTACAGCTAGCGCACTGACTTTGAAAACCGTCAAATAAACCATGCATTTACTGTCGAGTAACCCTCTCCACACTTGATCAGGATTGCCAATTTTATTTCTTCCTTTTCATAATGCACCGCAAAATAACTAATGAATAATCCGTGTTTTTGAGTGAGAAGGGAGTTCAAGAAATTAGAGACTTTTCCAGTCTTCTTTCAACCATTAAAGCTTCTTAAAACTGGCCTTAAAAAATATTTCCATAGAAAGAAAAAAAAAAAAAAAAAAAAAAAGAGCATATTGCCCATAGAATCATCACAACCTTGGCATTTTGCTATAACTGAAAACTCAGGATTATTGCAAACTCGGCTTCCTTGTGGTTGTATAATTTCCTCGAATCATGATAAAATTGTGTGATTTGAAGAAATCTGACAACTAATAAGGGGCTGTATTGCGTGGGTTCCATTGCACCTGCCTCACGTGTTATTGAATTTAAATCATTTCTGAGCAGAAACAAGGATGTTTTTTCAGCAGAATTGGACAGTCCAAATAGCCTTTTAATAATAATCCTTCTTTGCATTATTGCACATATAGAGATAGTTAAAGAAACCATCTTGATTAAGTTCATATTCGGTTTTATGATTTCCCCAAAAATGTAGTTTTGATCATCGATAATAGATCTTGCTGGAAAGAGCTTAAGGACAGGCTGGTTATTTTCTTGCTTCTTTTAAATGGACCAGCTACAACTTTCTGGTATCAAATGTCCATTCAATTCTATTCTATTCTATTCTAATAGTTGCTGCTGAGCTTTGCTAAGAATTGTATTTCTTTTCTTTTCTTTAAGATATTCCTTTCTTACTCATCAATCTCTAACAACTTATGAATACTAAACTTAGTTAACCCTACTAGCAACCTTTGAATAAATAAAATGGTAATGAAAATCATTATTTTTTACTACATAATTTTACTTTTTACGGCCGTCCATGAGATGACATGGTGTGTTAATAGAACGCAATACTTCAAGAGTTAGCCCCAACCAATTGATATACGAATGGGCATTTTCAATTTTGCTTCTTGGCTTGAGCGCTATCAGTAGATTGTTAAATTTAGGTGTAGTGGATTTCTTTTGCTAGGCTTATTGGACCACCATTCTAATCTAGCCGTGACCTCTAAAAGAATAAGCAAGAAAAATTGACTTACTATATTAGAACTCAAAACTCTCCTACAAACAAAGGTTCATAAAGTACACGTACCAGACAAGACCCGAGTATGCAGTCAAAATCCTAAACAATATCCACTCAGTCGCCCAATCCTACATTTTTGGCACCTTTGAGGATGAGAACTCCTTGTAGTGAACATATGCGTGTCTCAACGAGTAGTTGACTCAATAAAAACGGGCTAAGTCTCAAAGTCGTCCTTATATAAAAGTTTCAAGAGTTTGATTCTTAAAAGCGCTCTCGTTGAAAAAAGTCTATCATGCTACTCCCACCTGGGACTAATCCTATGCCCAAAGGATGTGGGGATATCTCAGGTAAACCAAAAAACAAAAAAAAGATCATGCGCATATCTCCGCAATAGGAAAACAAGTAGAGAGCAAATCCTACCCTAGAATTTGGTGTGGTATGTTAGCATTTACAATGCTTGATTAATTGGCCTAATTATTATTTCATGATCCCTGCACATTCCATGAAACATTTGAGGGGAGGATGCTATCCTTTCGAGTGGGTAAAAGATTAAGCACAGAGAGAGCATCAACCACAAGAATATCAATTCAAACCTGGACGGCACAGGCTGGAAACCGGCCATTATTTGCAAGGGAAATATTAGTTAAACTTGGACAACAGGGTCTAAGTACCAAATATATCATATACACTGGAAAACAGGGTTTTGAATCCAAATCTATTATATTCACAATTGCTCACTCAATTTCCCTGCCCTCCAACTTGAAGCATTTGATGTTCACAAAAGACTTAATATTTATTATTTATACAGTAAAAGAGACCAAAATGTAGATAGCTAATGTCTCATTAATGCACATCTTTCAATGAGATTTATTCTGACATGGAGAAGCAAGAAACAACTATGGTTGCCTAAATGATAACCTAATGCAAAAGTTGGAGTTCAGAGCTATGGCTTCCTTTATAGTATGTAGTAAACTGTAGCAATAAAGCTTCCAGCAGCACAACTCATAATCCCATTCAGTATTAACAGAAGAAAGACACATTGATGGAGAAGACACAATAAGGCTAATATGCAAACCTTTCGTGAAGAATGAAGATCACCTAAGGGGGTTCAAGTGGTCCATGCGTCCACCAAAATGTCGGCAAGCTGGAAATGGGCCAGTGGCTACAAAAATTCTTGTCATCTATTTCTGAATAGCATCGTATAAATAACAGCAACGGTAAGAGAGAGATGAATATACCTTGTTTTTTGGAGAAGAATTTCTTCTCTTCGTTCATGATATCCTACATCTGAGAGACACCCTAGAAGACCAAGTTGAAGCAGCACATATTTCCCTTTTCAGGAGAAACAATTGAAATGGCTTACTACTTAGTTCCACCTGATATGTCCTTAACCCTGTTCCTTCTTAGAGTTCAAAAGAATCCAATCCAAGAACATAGGGCCGAGATTAAGCCTTTTTCGAATGAGGTTTGGAAACTCCAATGTCATGGAAAGTGCAGTTTTTTGGAATAGGTTATTAAAGTCAAAAGCAAGAAAAAGCACCTCTACCTCTACCTGTGTAGGCTTAATTTGGTAAACAGATTCTAGTCAACAGACCATGTCCCCCGCCGCAATCTGAAATGGGTCCACCTATATGATTGGTAATTAAAAAATAATGGAGCATCGAAGCTTATGATTGAAATGGCTCTATATCATAACTTGATTTCCCACCCTTGCAATCCACAATCTTTGCCTTAGCTTATGGTATTGGGCCTCCCCCCTGCTTCCTTATTTCTGCCAGATCAATGGGAACTGGATCCGCCACTAGATTGAAAGGAACAAATGAGGATGCTGGAAGGTATACCAAGCAAGGAAACAAGTGATCAAACTATATCTAGTCCTAACCAAAAGTCATTTTCCTTGCCAGACAAACATTGTTGTTTTTGCCAATATTTTGTGTGTTCAACTGTTTTCTCCCTCATAAAGTAAAGTCAGGTAATATACTATATTTATCATCTAATGACCTATGCATTCTATTATCATTACCAATGGGACGATTTGTTGAAGAAGAAACAGCTTCTTTCCACTTTTGCTTTTCGAAGCTTTTCGAGGGCAGTTGCGGGAGCCTGCCTGTGTTGGCGATGCCCCTTTGCCAAGGAAGTTTGGAGTAGATGGTGTTATCACTTCCCAGTTATGGGTGAGGCGGATACAAAAGGTGACAATATAAATATTTTCCCTTTTGTGGATAGTGTTCAAGCCTTATGGAGAGAACACTAGAAGGTGGTTTGTTTGGCAGTATTATGGTCTTTGTGTAAAGAGAGGAATAGACACCTGTTCCATGACGAATTCTGTTCAGCAGTCAAAGTTTGGGAGAACTCTCATTTTTTAGCATCCTTTTGGGTGGCCAATTGTAATTTGTCAAATGGGTACCTTTTAGGAGATTGGCTTCGAGGGTGGAGCAAATTTGTAGAAGTATAGAAGTGTAGATGGGCGTTTTGTTGTACTTGGTGTACGGTTTTTGTATTTTTTTTTTCTCCTCTTTACACACATATATATACTATCTTTTAGTTTCTTTTAAAAAAAAAATTGAGCTATTTGTTCTCGTCTTCAGGCTTAGCGTCAATCTAGAGGTTCATCCGTGCAAAATTGCTAGTCCTAAAGTACTTGCACTGCAATATCTCCTCTTTCATAACATGGCTGCAAGCAGGAGTTCTTATGCACAACTAGAGCCTAATTTCCTGGTAGTCTTTTGAAGGCATGTTATTCTTCGCAATGTAGAATGCCCCGAAGAGCTGAATTGGTCGTCCAACTCCTCCAAACACGGGAGAGGGCAATACTCTTGGCCTGTTGTAACAACAAAAGACAGAACTCCATACGAAAGATCATTTACCTTCTTCCTAGAACAGGCATTGGTGCAATACCACAAGAGGTTCACAATTGTATTGAGCAACACATTGTAATTGATGCTAACCTCGACATACCATCATGCCCAAGCCATTTGCTTGGAAGCAAGCTACACTCATTGCTGGTCTCAACCTGCAAAAGTAGGAGCAAAAGGAAGCCATGTTTAGCCCTTGAGCTGGGTTAGGACTCCAGGTTCACATGTACATGAAGGGGGACCCTTTCCTTAGGATCCTTCCCAAGCAATATTGCTATAGCATGTAAGAAGGATTGAATGACCTTAAGAAGATACCTATATACCAAGTTTTTATCAGGAAGCAGGCCTAACACACTCAAGATACCTCAACCCACCATGATCCAGGTATATAAATGTGAGATAGTGAATGGTCTACTTATACCAAGATAAGACAATAGATTGCTGAAGTGGGCAACCTCACAGAAAAATTCAGAAGAACCAAATATTAGGTATGAAGTTTCTGATGAGCCTTCAAATCACAAACACTGGTAGAACCGCTCCTTGAAGTAATGATACTATCAACAAAGACTACAAGAACAACTTAAGTTAAAGCATAACGGACAAACATAATGATGAGAACATAAGAAACCATAGTTAGGCACCAGAACATGAAACTTCCCAAACCAAACATGTGATGATTGTTTCAAACCATAAATGGCATTTTGCTGACAAAATTCATATTATCTTCTCCAATAACAAAACCTTCTTGTTGATCCACATAGATATTTTCATGTCAAGTACAATGAAAGGAGGCACATTCTTTATATACAGCAGATATAAAGGCAAATCATAGTGAACAACAACAGATAAAAGGATCCTCACTAAGTTGAAATGGGTAATAGAAGAGAAGGTCTTAACATAATCCACAACACAAGTTTGTGTATAGTCTTGGCTACTAATCAAGCTTCCAGATTTCAAATGCCAATTGAACCATTTACAACATATTTAATAGCATACATCCATCTATGCCCCATACTTTCCAAAAGAAGCAGTTTGAAGTCTCAAATGAAAAAAAAAAAAAAAAAATAGCAGAGAGAAGCTAGAGATGGGTGCTAAGTGAAATATTTTGTACCTTTCCATCAAGCAATGAGCAGGTAAAATGAATAAAAAGGCATTAATATTTGCAGTTTCAATCTTACACGCTGTTTGAACCACATACAATGAAAGTAAAACAATATGGTTTGGAATGACATTCACGGTACAACTTGCCTTGTTGAGGATTATCAATAAATCTACACCAAACTAATGATAATGAATTTTGAAGGACCTATGTTGGAACCAAAGTCACTTGTACAGAAAATAGTACTAGAAGATGCAATAGAAACAACAGTAGGTGGAAAGAAATGAGCCAATGATCAATTTGTTGACCAAAAGACAAAAAAAAAAGGGGATACAGACTAAAATAATTGACATCGTTAAACAAATAACAATAGCAAATAGGAGAACAATGTTTATACCCTTTTTAATGTGAGAATGCTCTGAAATGTGCATCCAATAGAATGGGGAAACGATTCATCTTGGCTTAGACTAGGAAAAAAACAAATCTTACACATTCAGCCCCAAGGACAAAAGTGAAATATTGTTGATTAAGAATGAACAAAGAGAAAAGAAAAAAAAAAAAAAAGATTGATTTTTTTAAAACTGACAATGGCATACGATAATCAAATAGCAAAGGAGCAGGGTTCCTGCCCAATAAGACTTAAGGGCACGCATCCAATAAATGTTTGGTTTTATGTTCAATAATACCATTTTGACAAGAAGAAAAGGGTAGTTTGATGAAAAACGCAATGGTCAATACAAAATGATTGCATGCGTGACAGAATATATCCAAGGGCAATGCCAAAATGTAACATTTTGTTAAGAAACTTGGCTGATTTAGTTGCCACGTGGTTATTTTAGTTGTTTTGTTTAATAAACGTGACTGCTTAGTTTTTCCTATGCTATAGGAGTTTGTTATTTCTAGGCATGTGTGCCCTGTTTTCTAGATATTAGTTGCTAAGTTTTTGCTGAGTTGTTTTGACTTGGTCTATTAAGATAGTTCCAAATTGTGTAGAAAAATATCCTTATAAAGAAAAAGAAAATGCTATGGGCAATATAAATCAATATTTGAATCAAATGAACATGTCACTCAGGAAAAATCAACAAAGATTTCAAAAATAGTAGTAGTAGAGTACACCTATTTTAAAAGGATTGATAGTTGCATATTTAGATAGGTTTTAGAGCATGTTTTAGGTGTGTTTTAGGGCATTTCATGCATTAGTTTCATGTGTTTATGTTAGTTTTTATGCATTTGTTAGTTTAGGATTATTTGGGTTTTTATGCATTTATTTGGTTTATTAGTATATAATTTGATCCAGTTCATATTTTAGTGTGTTATTGATTTGATTTGCTTTGTTTTGTAGGTATTTAGATGTGTTAGTCATGGTTTTGGATGATGAAAACATGTACAAGAAGTTGCAAAGGAGAAGCATGAAGAACCCAAGTCAAAAGGTTTTAAATTGTGTTTTTTTCCCACTTTCTAATTCCAATTCCACACGACTTTGGGGCATATTATATATCAAAATTTAGGGTTTTTCGAGGGGAATACACTAGAGGAGAGAGAAAGACGGCTAGGAGCAAAGGAACACGAAGATGACGACTTGGAGACAAGGAGGATTCGACAAGTTCAATAGCAACTAGTTTGGTTTTGATGTTTGTTTTCTTGTTTCTCAACATGTTTTGGATTTCATTAGTCCAAAGTATGAACAACTAACTTGTTAGTCTAGAGAGAAGATGGATCCTATATTAGATTTTATGCAATAATATTAGTTTGTATTTATTGTCAATGATTTATTCATGATTTGTTTATATTTCTCTACACGTAATGTTATTTATCTCTTGGCCAAGGATCGATTGATCATAGACTTGGGGGGCGGCACTCGATAGAGAGTTCTCTAGGTTGGAACATGAGAAATATGACATGAGGTGGTCGTAGTATCGATAGGTATGCGATGCCTCATGAAGTTGTAGGAAAATCATAGAGCGTAATGCATTGCTATTATATGGATTTTTATCGATAGATCTAGATTCTATTTTGGTAATAGATTCTAAAGCGGCACTTGACAGAGAGTGTTAGAAACTGTAGGATTTTGACTTATAAACATGAATAATTATTTGATAATAACCATGATTAATATTGCATAATTGATAATTAGGTGAAATCCAATCTCTAGGTATTTTAATATTGATTTTTCTCCAAGAAATTTTGATACATTGCTATGTTATTCATTGCTTTAGTTTAAAAATTATTTCAGTTCATTGATCATTAAAAATCTGGTTTTCTAGATAAAATTAAGGCTAGGAACGATATAATTAGTGTAGTAAATCAATCCCTGAGGACGATACCCGATTCTCATCGGTTTTATAGTATAACTTGGCACCGTACACTTGCGGTTTGCACACATCAAGGACCCATATCTGTATGGATAAAATCAAATCCTTTTGATTATAAAAGGCAATAAAGAACCAAAATACTGAAGATAGTTGTCCAATTAACAAGCTTCAAACTCTAGGTTGTGTATATGACTCGCCTATGGAATCAAATGAGATAACTTCCTTATCAATGGATAACGCAGGCAACCGGGATACAGTAAGAGAACTGCAGTAGCACTTAACTACATATAGAAACAAGTTAAACAGAAGCCCAAACCCGAATAATATAAACAATTTTGTTCATGCCTACAACCAATCACTATCTTAAATAGAGATCCCAAAACACACAGTGAGTAAAGGTTATTGAACACCTAAGGCCTTAGTAAGTTGATTCAACTCAACTAAGCCTTTTCTCCACTATGTGGAGTCGGCTACATGAATTTGCTTCCTCCACTCAGCTTGATAAAGGGCTATGTTGACCTTAAATTATAAGTAATTATATCTTTCTTAATTATTTCTATCTATGTTATTTTAGGTCTTCATTTACCTCTGTCATTACCATGGATTGTTAATAGGTTACTCTTCCTAACTAACACATCTAAAAGTCTTTGATGTATATGTGCAAACCATCTTAATTAGTTTTCTCTCATTTTATCTTCAAGTAAGGCTACTCCTACCATTTCTCGAATGTGTTCATTTTTAAATCTATCTTTTAATGTTTTACCACATACCCATCTTAGCATACACATTTTTGTCAAAGATAAAAGTTCAAATTTGCCCTAAACTTCAGTGACTTATAATTAGAAATTGATTCAGCGAAGTCCAACTCGATATAGAGAATTTTAAAAAAAATTCAACACTGTAGAGAAGTGTAAAAAATTCTATTTAAATGTAGTAAAGATTCATCATTTATGTTTCTTTTAAATATACAAAAACAAACATAATTATATACTTAAAACTCATTAAATCATCAAAGATAATGGTTTTAAAGCAAAATTTATAATCTCCATATTACTAGATGCATATTGTAGGAGAAACAACTAACAAGCTCTTTATGACTTTCATGCTTAGCATATATAGGAGATATATATAGATTAATTATAAATAATTTTGTTTTAAATTAGAGTTTTATAAATCTTATTATGTTCCTTTAATGATTCTTTAGTTTTTATTCCTCACATATGAAACAATATTTTCTACCAAAGTTGAACTTAGCATTATGCTTTTTAACTTTGTTCTCGAAATGTAAAAAATACTATAGGATTTTATAGGTTTTACAAATTATTTAATTTACTTAACTTCAATGGAGTTTTTTTGTAATAATTAGAATCAGATTACATTTAATTCATAATTTGAAGATTGAGAAATTGAGTGATGCAGGGCTTGAATAGGGAAGACAATAAGCACACCTTTTCTAACTCGTTGATTTACAAGAATACCAAGGAAAGAGGAAAATAAGGCCAAAAATCTAAAATTCTATTAATCTCTATTCCAATAACGCATACAATGGCCTTACATCGGTAAAACCCACAACAATACTTCTAAACTGACTAGAATACTAAAAATAATATTTTTTTTCTAAAAATAGAAAAAATCCTAAAACCTATCTAGAAAGAAAGATATCTTGACATGTATATCGCGTAGCAACAAACATAATCAAAATCAGACACTTCTATATCGAGTTATACTAAAAAAAAAAACTTTCCTAAAATAGCAGATTTACTATTTTATTTACTGAAAATAGTAAATTTACTAAAAAAATTGTAAATTACCGAAAATAGTAAATTACAGAGAATAGTAAATTTACTAAAATTAATAAAGTATCCTAAAATAGGAAAACACTAATTTGAGATTTTCCACAAACTCAAAAACTCTTATCACATTGCATCATTGACAAATTCAATTAAATTTGGAGAATTATGTTGAATCTTCATTCTATGATTCCCGCTACACTGAGTTCACATGTTGTTCCAACATTTTGTTCCATTTAGTATAGCTACCTTAATAGTGGTTTTTATAAAATTTTCCTTTCAAATTCGAAAAGATGAGTCGATCACTGAATAATCCAGAAGCACGCCTCCATTTAATCTATCCTACTTTAACTTTATGATTTACATCCTTACTTATTTTTCCTTCTTAATGAATAATGGATGTCAAATACCTAAAATTTTCACTCTTTGATATCTCTTGGCTTTCAATCTTCTCTACCTCTTCATTTGTATTTCTACTTCCACTAAAATTGTTTTTAATGTATTCAATCTTAGTTCTACTAAATTCTAAAGCCTCTCTAAACCTCTAGCTTAGTATATACTCTAGATTTAGTTTCATCAATCAACATTATATCATCAAAAAAAACACCATGGAACATTTCTTGAATATGTTTAGTAAACTTTCTGACAGAACAAATTAAAGAGAAAATTAGGGATGTAAAGTCCTTATGAAAACAATAAGAATTTGGTAAGGTCAAGATTACCCATTCCAAGGGCACGTCATGAAGGCCTATCAGCTAGTACATTACAGTATGTGACTTTGAAGCAACAAAATTATGGAAGAGCAAAAAAATTACTAGTAATGAGAGATGGAACTTGTATCAATGAGATCCATGAGGAAGGAGATCTCACAACTAATAACAAAGTACCCAAATCTAATGAACCATATTAACATAGGATAGGCCATAAGAATAGGTAAAAGAAATTCAGTTGATGGAGAATTCAGTTCAGAAAATTTTTTTAAGAGTCAAAGAATATGCACCACTACTAGAGGGAACTTCTGTTTTTGAACCTCCAAAAATGTTTGATGTTGTTCCTAATCAGCACGAGTAGGCCTCCAAACTCACTCAACAACATGGCTCAATAAGTCTATCTTTACCACTAGTTTTTGACATTACTAACAAAATGTCTAAAATCTTAAATGACTAGTAACCCTTCTCTTAACTTTTGAGTTGGCAATCTTTCGTTTCATTCAAAATAAAAACTGGGAATAACCATCATGGAGTTTTTAGGAACGCTTTAAGACATAGTGCAATATATATATATATATATATATATATATATATATATATATATAGCCTTGGAAAAAGAAATAAGGATCCTATTAAATATTTATAATCCACAATTGGCAAAGTTGCAATGAAGTACACCTTGCAGGGATCAACAGTGAAACTCTACTAAACATCTCTGTATGTCAATTACCAGCAACACCTGCAACGTGCTAGGTCATGGCTCAACGATAATTGATTAATATTCAACATCCTACTTATCCTAAAGGGTGGAAGAAAGGTCCTCTACCTTAACGTATGGTCCAAAGGTTTTCCTAGATACAGTCCTTGGAAGTGCACCAGATAAAGGCTTAGGGAGCATTTAAGCAGTTGGGAGTTTTTAAGACAGCTAATCAATGGCATCAATGACTCACAGAGCAGCAAGAGAAAAAAAAAAACAAGACAAACATGTCAATGGAATATCCTAAGAGGTTGAGATCATCATAACGGGCATAAGCATACTTTAGTTTAGGGTGAACAAAGTTGATGCAGAAGACCATGCCAACAATGTTGTTTATTTGATATTCAGGTGATAAAAAGAACAAAATAAGAATAATAATAATGATAATAATAATAACACTAGCAAGCGATCCTATCTATGGTTTCTCAAATGAGATTCAAAAACAGTAACTAGAACACCAACATCATGCCTCTTATTAATTGTAGACAATACAGTAGGACAACCATATATAAAATAGTCCAAGGCTACCTGACTTGATCATTATTTTGAGCGTTGAATAGCAGACAAATTAGAACTTGGTGGTAATTTGTCCAATCTTTCAAAGGAATTACCAACTGATATAGAGGTTAGAGAAGTACGAAACCATTATGGTGTCCCCAATGTAAGGTGACTCGTATTAACTTATGTCAGTCTCCTACACAAATAAATAAACTTGTTCTACCCTTTCAAAAAATAAGAATAAAAATAAAAAAAAACTTGTTCAAAAATTATAATTTTTTCTAAATATAAGGACAAGAATAATTCTTTTCCACTTTACCACCTCTTATTGATTATCAAAATAATTACATAATGTCAAAGAACAAAAGGACCATTGGCACAATAAGAAATTCATTCATTAAGGCTAACAAATTCATCCTACATTGCTGGCCAGTGGTACAATTTACTTTATTAAAAAGACCAGACTGCTATAATTGACTTTGTAAACAGCAGGATCATCAATAGATGCAAGTAACATACCTGCACCAATAAAGCTGTGAAGAACTATCTCTTATGAACTGGAACGTGTTATCTTGGAGATTTAGAACAAAGACATTTCGCACAGGGAACAAGCTTCAGCAGAGAACGTGGCTTCCTTGTCCTGATTCTAAACCGTGAAAGCTGCAGACATAAACAACATCAACATGATAAAGGACTTATGATGATTTATGTCAACCAAATACTAACTGTTAATTTTAAGTATTCTAGCAAATCAAAAGTGCAATGCAAATGATTATCATCAAATTAGCTTTATCTTTCTAAACCTGCAGTAAGAATCAACTAGTCAATGGCTTTCAAACTCCTTGAATTTGAGAGAAGTCAGATAACAATCTAACTCCAGGAAGTAAAGGACAGCCACAGTGCATGAAGCTCTCGCATATCAAGGAAGGGTCGGACCACTTCTGGGTTTATTGTACACAATCTTACCTTGCAATGCAAGAGGCTGTTTCCAGGAAGTAATGAATAAAATACTTTAAAATAATTAAACAACAAAAGAAGACGCGGAAATGCTGTGGAAAAATTGGGGTTTTAAAGAGCTCAAAAGACCCATGGAATAGGGGAATTGTTTTCATATAGCATAGAATAGCAGATAATGACCTGATCCCCCTCCAAGTGGATATTTGGCTTTGTAAGCAGATAAAGGAAAGGACAAAAGAAAAGTGTAAGGATCATTTTGCTCCTTGCAGATGCACAGGAGAAAGAGATTGCAAAGTCATACTAAAAGAAAATTCAAATATTCAATAATGTGAAGGATTGGGTTGCATCGGAGACTAGAGGTAGAGTTAAAGCATTATGAGCCATGCGACCTTCCAATCCGGCTTGCACATATGAAGAGCAAACCTCTTGCACTCAAATCCTATGTCTCTCAGGAGCATGGGAGTGGAAATCACAGTGGAGATGGATCAAGTCCATTACTCATATTTCTAAAATAGAATGCAAGCTCATCTGATGAAAGCTGTTGGGAATTTATGACAGGGACATTATTTCCATTGTATATTGCTCTTTTAGTTAAAGTTATTGATAAAAGTAGGAGTTTTGATCACTTCTGTTACAAAATAAAACTCTAGGAAGTAAAAAAACATAACAAAATCTTATGATAATACAGCTACATGTGAATCAATTAAAATGGGATATTCCAAGCCTTACCTTCGCTCGAGTAATTCTAGATGTTTTCCAGCAAAGCAAGGGTCTCGATCTAGGTTCTAATCTCCTGGGAAGTTTAAGAACAATCAGATTCAGTTGGTTGAGTTGAAGAAACTATGCATCAAAAGAATTCATGCACAAGTATATATTCAGATTTATTAAAAAAAAAGTAGATGATAAATAGACAAATAAAATAGCAAAAAAATATTCTTCAAATGGTTCAAGAGAATCCAAACAGAGATATTTCTTGATTCTTTTTCATTTGGATCTACCTTATTACCTTTTTAGATGAGTGGCCAATTAGATTTTAGGTTAAAATTTTACCCTTTATTAGATAACACAAGGAAACCAATAAACAAGTGTATTCAACAGATCAACACATAAAATTAACTAGGTATCTGTTGCATTTTAAAGCCATCTTACTAATGAATAGGTCACTATGGGAAATCTTGTTTCTCTATTCAGTTCTTCAATCAAAAGCCATGTCTTCCACCATTTAACAGCCCATAAATCAGATCTTTAGAACTAAGTCTACAAGTTCCATCTAGCTGGGCTCATTACCAGCTTGTTTTGTTCATGATGAAAGCATCTTTTTTTTTTTTTTAATAACCGAGGGTATCCGGGAATCCAGTCCCGACTAATCCCTTGGGCCCCTGGTTGCTCAAGCGGGAGTCGCCCCCAATGACCAATGCTAGTGGAGAGTCGAACTCGTGACCTCGTTTCCTGAGACGAAGGCCCCAAGCCACTCAACCAACCAAACGTTGGTTGGTTGTGTCAGTAGAGCTATGATCTTAACTTTCTTAGTTTAGTCAACAGCCATGTCCCTACTGTGTTCATCTTGTGATGTGCTTTTCCCAGGGGGTCCACTCTCAGCTCCGGGAAATATAGCTAGGTTTACTTGTCCAATAAAATTTCCATCTAAATTTGATTAAATTCACAGAATCCATCAAGAAAGCACAAATACTGCATAAGTTTCTTGGCCCATTTGGTATGCAACTTTAAAACTCTTTTTGGTTTCTAAAATCGAGATTCTTTGTATATGTGTTTGGTTACACTGTACTCAAAAATTAACTGTTTTTGAGTTTCTGAAACTTAACTGCAAAAACAACATTTTAATATATGTTTATGAAAACAGTTATAAAATTTCAAAAGGGAACAAAAACTAAGTCTGAATGTGGGTTACCCAATTAGACCATTTAGACAACCACTCAAACTGCAGACCTTGAAAACCCATAAGAGCATCCAATAACTAAAGTTAAATGACAGCCTTCACCTACTAAATAACCTCCTCCCTCATGTTTCCTCTTTTATTGTCAAATATATGTCTGTAGCATCTATTCAATTGCACCGGGATATAGCAAAGGGGAGCAAGTACAGTATGCCTAAACCTCTTTGGATGGACACGACAAGCCTCCTACTCTGAGCAAACTGGACAAAGACCAAGGGTAAACCCACCAAAATGAGATAGATTAAGTCCAATAGCCAAACCTTGATGGAAAAAGAGGAAATGAAGGAGCAACTGACTAGATACACCCACAAAAAAAGAGAGATTAAAATCCAATAGCCAAACCATGATGGGAAAAGAGGAAATGAAGGAGCAACTGACTAGATACACTAGCTGAATTACATGGAAAGAAGAAGAAGAGAAGCAAAAAAAAAAAGAGGAAGAATGAACCCTTGGGTTTCAATAGAACTTCTTCCCCCATTATGAAACATAGTTCAATGCTAGATACAAGTTGACATGGTTGGCCCCGTTAGATTTGTAGCTTGAACAACATGATGTGAAGACTGCATTTTCACACTAGCTAGATGAGCACATAACACAGAATCAAAATCTTGTGAACCATAATCAAAGCAGATTACTCATGCAAGGTGGGGGCTTATATGCTGTTAAAAACTAAAGTAACATATATTATAAGTCCAGCTATCCAAAAATTCAGATTTTTAACTAATAAAAACATAAACGACTAGAAAGTTACCAAATATATCATGTCTTTCCCACTTCTCATTGTCTTCTAGCGAAATATGAGCTAGATGTTAATGCACATCGTAACTTTGTCAAAAGATTTTAAATTGTTAGCTTAAATTTTTTTATTGGCAACAAACTTAGTGATACAGTACAAGGAGCCTTTCCGGTACTACCATTGACAACTGAGATGCCCTCACCCTTACATTGCCCTCACACTAGCTCTTTGGGGTCCCAGTTGCTTCAAGAAGTTAAGGTTGCGTTTGGTACATGATTCAGATACAATTTTTTGTATTCGAAAATTTGAAGAAACAGAAAACGTGTTTGGTTGGTTGAAACCCGAAAATAGTTTCTTGAAATATACAAAGAAAACATATTGTTTTTAGGAAATGACAAAATATTGTTTTCTGAGTTTTTACTTTTGGGGTTTTATTATAGTTTCCGGATTACAAACCAAACACTAGCTAAAGTTTCATGAGGTGTTCCCCAAACATTGCACGGACATTCTTGATTCAAACTTAGTATTTGAGGTTTGAAAACACAGGGCAATAATTTGAAATGTTAGTGTGTTGGCTCTCTTCTCTTCAGTCTTGATAGAGAGAAGTAAGAGGGTGATCAAAGATTTCACTGTGGAGTATGGATGTGGGGCTAGAGCCTCTATGTGGCTGTCTCTTTCAAAGGATTTTCAATGCTGGTCCACATCTCAAATCCAGTGAGAGAGTGGCATATCTTGTTTTAGTTTTTCTCAAGTTTCCCCGGTATCTATGAGGCTAAGAGGACATATAGTCCTCTCTTTTTCTTTTTTTTTTGTCTTTTTTCAAATTTTATGAATTGAAGGTTGGTTTCAATATATATATAAAATGGTTGGCCAACTCCAAGGGAATGGGATACGGAGAATGTAGTAGCTTGCCTTGTTTGAAAGTGCTCTACTAATTATGTTTGTCCTCCCACCTACATACAAAACATTCCTTGTCAATCTCTTGTTGCTCATTCATGCATTGGATCCCTTATAGCCCTCTACAATTAGCAAACGAAGGGAAGGCTCAGGTAACTAGATGGAACTCTTCCCCATAGCCAAGAGTTTTAAAACCTCCATATTAGTGATATCTCACAACTTGGCAACCTTGTCTTTGCACAAATTACCTTAATCCCTAATGCAACCTAGAAGCAAGAAACAACTCGCAAGGAAAGGAAGCTTATTCAATCTAATTCATGCTAAGATAATGCTTTCCACCAACAGGAGACAAAGCATCAAAAGGTTATTCTTATCCACCTTAAGACTGATTAACCTTTCACTTGATCATTCTACTACAGACCCCAAGCAGAACAATGGAAAAGGAAAATATAAATGGATGTATCAGCATAATCCTGAACTTTTTAAAAACTAGCATGAATACTATCCATGAGAACAAAAACTACACTAGGTCTAATGCATTTACTACTCATCTCCGTTCCTCATTAAATTTCATCCTCCTAGGGAAATAATCTAGAACATCCCTATCAACACGATTGTCAGACCTACCTTAATGAAGTTAGTATTCTTGCATGACTCCTAGTGATAATATATTCATTTTCACGTCCAAGAATTTTCTTTAATTGATAAATGCTCCCTACTCATGGAAGTAATCTTCAATATCACTATGTTCTCTTGTCAAAAACTTTGCCAATTATCTTTAAAAACATACCCACCTATTGGTATGAAAACCTCATTTTTTCTAGCTTCTCTCAATCCATGAGAATCAAGAATAAAGGTGTTAGTGGATGCATAGACAACAAGCCATTATCCAGCAGTCCTTGCAAATCACATCACAAATACTTCCATAGAAACTCATCTAAATCCAACCTACATTTCCATCTCTATTTTTAACTTCGTCTTAACTACCCCTTCATTCCATAATTTCTCACTGTTTGGCTTTGTCAGAGTTAATAATAGTGCAGAACATCAAGGTCACACATTAATACGCGAGGCTTCAATTAAAGATTCATTTGCTGTCCACTATTTTTCCCTAGCATCCTTATCTTTTAAAATGATTTCACTGATACTCAATTTCAACATCTAATTGACTCTGCGATTGGTTACCCTACCGAAGAATTGTCTCGAGGTCCCAACATTGCAGTCTTGATTTCTATTTCTTCATCATACATGGTCCCAATGCACTAACATTGCAAGGTCCCTTCCAAACCTTCTCCTTCAAAGAGCCACATAAAATCCTCTTTCTTCATTGAGGTTCTATTTTTGCTGTCAAAAATTGCTTTCTGAAGTTGATGGTGGCTACCAATAATTGTTCTCTCCACCTCCTCCCACCTCCTCCTAGGTTCAAATATCAATATTATGGCTCTCAAAGACATGAATATAATAAATCATTTCAGGGTCTAGTGATCAAATCAAGATTTAAATCATTGAAAAATAAAATCCAAGACATAAATAGGAATCATACATTCACATACATATAAACACATTTATATTTATATAATTACCCATATATTCAGATTAGCCTTGGCAGAACAAAGAGTTGTTGTTGTGTGACCATGCGGTCACGGGCCAATTAACTTGAGGTCCGGATCAATTCACAAGCCAATGATTCAAAACCCCAATTTCGATCATTTAATGGTGAATTGAATCACAAATCCTGATCCGAATTGCATTTCCTAAGGGATAATTTGATAAAATGGATCCAATTTACATTTTAATTCCAATAAATTAGCAACTTATGCAAGTCTTTTCAAGTAAATAAGCATTTCCTCGGATAGGAACTATGGATCATGTAACTTGAATTGACACTAGCATCTAAACCAAGATTCTACAAGTAGGCTCTCTCCTCAATTGAAGTGTCAATCTGTTGAAAAAATCTGGCGAGGTTTTAATCCAATGAGTCTCAATCTGTTGAGAAAATCTGCCTTGGTTTAAATCTAATGAGACCATAGATCTCATTAACCAAACTCATTTTCTTTCAGAGAACCTATGTCCCAACCAATTCAGCCATTGTTTCAAATGGTCTTAACAATGGAGAGGCATTTTTTTGAGTGTGCAGTCAATAGAAAGATTTTTAGTATCAGTTCTTCATGCGACACTGATCTTCCAGGTTTGGTTGTGTCAGACTGTATTCTTTTGCCACCAACAAAACAGGAAATGCAAGTTAAAAGGTGAACAATACTGGTATTTGCTACTTACAAATTCTCCTGCTCAAGCTTTTCAGCAATCGAAATTGCTTTACGCCTAGACCATCCCGGTCGCTGTGTATCTGCCTGCTGGATTACATGTGCCAGTGATACCTTACCCCTCACTAGGCTTTGACTCAGTGGTTGCTCTCCAATTTTCCGTTGTTCTGGGAGAAAAGATAAGGTTCTTTTCTGATGAGAAGTTTCTCTCGTCAGAACACTTTCGAAGCATTTTCCCTTCAATGGCTTAGGGTTATCCACATGTTCAATACCGTCAGCCTCGCGAGGGGTGGCAGGTACTTCAATAATTTCACCTTTCCCTTTTTCAACAGAATCCGAGTGCACCAGTGCACCATGCGTGGAACTAACCCTTTTGAACACCTTCTCTTTCGAGATCCTTTGCAAGTCATCAGTGTATCCTGCTTTTACTATCCTGTTACTTGTTCCAGAATCCTGCTTGTGGATGATATGAGAAGAGTCACCCTCAGAAGTTGGTAATGTCTGTGGCACTTGATTCCCTCTTTTGAAATCTTTTCTAGATCCAGATCTAATCTCAATTGTAACAGGGGACCCCAGAATAGATTCAAATGCCTGTAAAATATGCCCCCTGAACTTCTCTGCCTTGGATTTGGTTATATTTGAGCTGAACACCAATTGAACAGTTGGCACTGCAAAATAGCAGTTCAAAGATCATTCGAAAATCATATAATCTTCATCTGAATTAGAAACAAGATCGCACAGAAAAGACCAGATTTATATCAGTAACATGGAAAAAGTACTAATCTCTGTAAAGAAATCAGAGAAGAAAACACCACATGCAAGCAAGGTTCGAAACTTCGACTTCGCCATACACTTCGACCTTTAAAAATCGGAATTAATTCGGGAAAATTCGAGAAGTCTTGGAGAATTATTGTAAAAATTCGCCAACTAACAGAAGTTTAAAGAATTTCTATATAGATGTTAAAATATGGATAATTACTATTAGAAATGATGAAAACAAACATAAATAGATACTTTTCACATATAAAAGTATAAATATAATGGTTTGAGACATGTGTTTTTACATTAACAATGTTTAACGCACATGATGTAAAAATTCGCTAAATTAGAGAAGTTCAGAAATTTTTTGTATATATGCTTAAATATCTAGATTTATTGTAGTATAAGCTAAAAACTAATATAAATAAACACTTTTAATACATAAAAATACCAATAAGTAATCTAACAAAATCAATCTTGTTAAGTGGGTTGATGAATTTGAAATGGTGGCTTTTGGTCTTAATTCCTTTTCTTTGTTTTGATATTTAATTTTGTGGTAGGTTGCTTCTCAACCATATACTTTGCTAGTTTGAATTTCATCATGCTTAATTTATTAGTTTATTATTTAAATTATTTTTTAAAATTTATATTGCTATGTTGGTTGATGAAGTTGAAAATAATATATAATTATTGATATTTTTTTTTGTTTTCTATTGATGAAATAACATTTTTTTACTTTTCTATCGAATTTTGTCGAATTTTTTGTCGAATTTATGCATTTTGTATTTTTTAATTGAAAAATAGAAATTTTATCGAAGTTTATTGAATTTTGTCAAATTTTTTGAACTTTATCGAATTATTTCAGCGAATTTTTGTATTTTTTATTTTACATCCACTTCGCACTTCGATGGTAAAAAAAAGGAAAATAATTCGTGGAAGTTCGCCGAATTTCGAGAAATTTTTTAACCATGCATGCAAGTACACAAGTATTCTGGGGTGCCATTCTCAAAGAAATGTGCTGCGCTTCATCTGGAAATAGTTATCATCCCTACTACAAGAGAACAATATATGCTCTGCTTTACGATTTCTATTGGTAAATATGACCAGTTAGACAACAATCTTCACTTCTGGATACATGTGTGAAGTCTATAATTTCATGTGCAATACATAATGATATTTACTGAAGGAAAGAAGAGACAATAGTCAAATTATAGACTGCATTAGCAAGGAACAAATATCAATGACTAATAAGACACTTAAAAAAGTTTAATAAAGACAGAATGCTATCCCATAGAAAGCTCGCAACCCCAAATTTTATACAGCTGCGAGTCGTGAGAAAATATGCCCAAAATCCATTCAAAACATAAGAAGATTACCATGATATGTAAATTAAGCTTCTTAAAGATGAAAACAGATGCTTTGAGGCTCTTTCTTGGAGATAGTTTTAATTCATGTGAAAAACTGATCGCCAGATTTCTCACCATCAGCAAGGCCTTGCCAAGTTCTTTGACATTATTTATGAAATTGGGCGCTGCCCCATTTGGTATGCAATTTAATAACAGTTTTCTGTTTTTAAATTCAAGATTCTTAGAAAACTTGTTTGGTTGAACTGTTTTCAGAAAATTCAAAAACTGTTTTTTAAATTAACTTTAAAATCTGGGAAGCAAACAAGAATATACAAAAATATGTTTTCCATGTTTTCTAAAAATGCACTCTAAAAACAACTTTTTAAAAACAGTTTTTAAATCAAATTCCAAATGGGCCCTTAGCTTCTTCAATTCCATTCTCAGGATATCATGAGTCATATAATACTATGTTGGTCACAGCTGGGCATGAGCAATTTATCATAATGCATGAATGCAAAAGAGACATTCAAAAGATTACCTGCTCCAAAAGTAACTGAAACTAGCTTTCCTTCTAGATGCATGAACTGTTTTAAGGCTTTATTTTGAATCTTGCCAAGCACAGCTGACCAAATTTCTTCAATTTCTTTCCGGTCCAGACCTGAAACATGCCAAACATTTGCCCAGGTTATGCCAGTTGTTTGTTGAGGACTCAGGCCAACATTCTTCTTTCCACCTATACTATTGACCTTACCGTCATCATAAGTAGCATCAGCAATTCCAGTATGGTGGTTGTCCATTCTAATACTTGTTGATGAACCTCTCTTGGTGTTGGACGTCTGTGCTTGCTCAAAATTACTTTTCCTAGCTATATCTCTCCCACTTATGTTATTTAGTACTGATGGACTATGATTAAAACTAGTTTCTGTAGAAGAACTAGGCAACATATACTGCTGATCAGGGGCAAGTTGAAGCAAAGCAGCAGTTAGCCATGTCAATTTGTCATTTGATGTTCTCAGTTGTTTCTCAGCCTCGGACAATGTTTTTAGAGCTTGCCGCAATTTTTCCATATCTTCCTTAGATACTGAAAATTTTAATATGTCAGTGGCAAGAAAGGAGCATAGCAGAAGAGCAGACCAAATCAGACATTGAAAACCAACAGAAATTATGCAGTGTAAAAGAAGGGTTATAAATTAACGTCCTATGGATGTAGAACTTCAGGGAAACTTAAAAAAAATAGCACGCTTACTTTTGGCTCAGTCAGGTGATAGGAAAGAATGAAATTTGCATCAGAAACAGAAGAAATTTGACAAATAAGTTCTACATTTACAATGCCTAGATTCAAACTTAGATGCAGATAGCATGCACATGAAAGACACAGTAAGCATCATACGTGTGAACCATAAGAGTTACTCATTAAATATTATTACAGTTGGCAAATGGTTTCTCACAAGTCACATCCAAAGATAGAGAGAAAAGGCAAGAAGAATTATAAATTCTTGAAAAAACAAAAAAGTATGCATTGGGAAATGATTAAGTTGCCTAGGGAAATACTAATGGAATACAAGTGGACCTTAATAGTTAAATGGAAGTCAGATGATACTATCAACAGATACAATGTAAGGGTAGTATAGCTAAGCTTTTACACAGAACTTTGCAATTGATTATCAAGAGAATAACTAGCACCAGTAAGTTGAAAAATATAAGCAGTTTGATTTCACATGGAGCAACTCTTGGATAACTGCTTCTACAACTAGATGAGAAGAATGCATTTTCACACAGAAACCAAGATGGATGTAGCAGTATAAATGAGACCAACTCCTAGTTTTTTTACTCTCAAGTTCAAATTTTCAACTCTCTCTGATTCTAACAACAATGTTCATCCTTAAAGAAATCCTTACATGGTTTTAAGAAATCACTGCGGGATAGATTTGCGAGATTTTTCGTATGCTATTGTAAACTATGGATACCAACAAAGTCAATCATATACCACAGTCTGTTCATTAACCATCATGAACAGAAAATGGCACATTGTGAAGATATGGTCACACCACTGATAGTATGTGTGGATAACATTGTATAGATAAGTGATGATAATGTTGAAATCAATGAATCATAAAGATATCTAAGTCAAGAGTTTGCCATCAAGGACTTCGGGTCCACTCCAATGTTTTTCTTCGAAATGAGGTAACCTGTTAATTGAAACAGGACTTGAGTTTTGAAGTCATATTAAAAGGATGCAGACCTGTAATAGCTAGAACAAGTATACAAATCACCCTCTATAACTGGAAGATTTTCTTCAACACATCATAAGATTCACCATATGGCCTATTGACAACAAATATAAATATTGCCAGTGTCAGCCACTCGGTTGTTTTGCATGTGTTATAATTCTTAACATTGAATAAGAAAGAAATATATACTGCGGTAGAAAGAGAAGAACAAAGAGAAATAGGTTTAACTAAAAATGTCAAATTGTTGACTCCTACCCATTTTTAATATCTAAATGTTCACCTAACATAGTGGAAGTGTGTTTGAATCAATGGATTCATGAGAAAATTGAAAAATAAGGAACTAGAAACTGAAATTTATTCTCAAAAAGAATGATAATTGATGATTGAATTGATAATTGAATTTTTAAACTTGTAATTTGAGCTCCTTATATAGATAACTCCATGGAAACAACAAAGAAACTTCCTAAAACACTTAAAAATAAGTTACCTAAGCTATTTATTAACAACTTTCTAATATTGTTAGAACTCTAGTTAGACACATTTAGACACTTTGTAATTACATCGAATAACAAAAAGGAATTTGGAAACCATCTAAACTACCACTAAAATACCAAAATAGAAACATTCCACTTGACTAGAAAGTGGAAAGAAACACTTTTTGCTTTTTTCTTTTTTTTCTTTTTTTGACAACTAAGTGGTATACGGGCTTCACCCAACTAATCCACTTAGGCCCCTGGTTGCTCGAACAGGAGACCCCCCCAGTGGCCAACGCGGGAATCGAACCAGGGATCCTATGCTTTCGCCGAAAGCCACGAGCCATTAGCCCAACCACGCGTTGGTCAAGAAACTAATAATTAAATAATGGAACCTCCCTAAATATGTCCTACATCAATCCCCCTTTCTTAAGAACAACACATCCTCAAGTTCACTTGAGAAAGAGAAACCCCTTCATCTTCACATTCAAAGTAAGGGGGAAACCTTGCAAAGTGTATCCCATTACAAGTGAATCCACCATGAATAAGATGCACCGATAAGCTTGAGTGCAAGAAGCTTCTCTCGTTTTTCTTCAACTACGCTCCTTTTATAGCATAATCATTCTACTAAAAGTAACCGATGTAATAAATCTTCAACATGCAAAACCACATTAAATTGTGAAAGATTCACAATGAGACCATATCCAATGGGGAATTTATAATAGGAGATATTGCAGATGGATTGGAAGGTTGAATAAGTATCAAACTATCAACTTCATCAAAAAAGTCAAAACAAGTTGCTAAATTTTGTTTTCCGAATGATTTTGAGTGAGAGAAAAGTTCTTGAGAGCATAAATAATAGTTTGGAGTAGGATGGTAGGGGGAAGCATGTAAATAAAGGAGTTGTTGAGGGATAATAAATTGCATTTGTTGTGAATGTTCGTGATTTTCAGCAGCTGACACATGTAGATTAGATGTTGAAAAAGAATCATCTATGGTTATGGAATTGTGTGGAAAATCTGGGAATGATGTAGTAGGGTTGTGGAGGCTTGAAGTTAGATTAAGAGGATGAGGGGAAGGGGAGGCTGCAAGATGGGAGGGTTAGGAGTGAGGTTGGAAGGTTGCAACATGGCTGAAACGTGCATACTCGCCTTCGAATAGCTCGGCTAAGTCTCACCCTTCCTTCTTCCCATAGTGCTTTTCATTGGTGGAAGAGGAAGCTTTGGGCCTTGCATAAGATGCGTGCAAAACAATATTCATGTCATTCTGAAAAAATGAGTAAGTGTTGGCCTTTCCTCAATAAGTGGAGTTCAAATCATGCAAACCAATCTTCATGTCATTCTAACAGAATGATTAAGCGTTGGCCTTTCCTCGATAAGTGGAGTCCATATCATGTCACGGACGACCAAGAAGCAAATGACAAGCTCGCATAGAAACCACATCACAAACTATTGTATCTTGACAGGCACCAACTTTAAAAGAGACAACACATTGGAGGTCCACCTTCTTTTGACAATTATCATCAACCCAACCAATATTGTACGACTTAGGATGAGGTTGAGAAAGGAGCTTGAGGGCATCAACCTGTTAGGAATTTGGGTTCTTCAATGAGAATTTCCAAATTCTACGCCAGGATTTCACTATTAGAAATATCAACAATAAGGGAAATACAAAAAATAGAGACGAATCACAATACAAGGATTTACGTAGAAAACTCCAAAACCGGAGAAGAACCACGGGTTGTCAAAGACAAATTCACTATGTGAAAAATTGTTACAATCACCTAGATATACCACTCAACCCAAAACCCCTTACGCCCAAGCTCTCTAATCTTTCAATTATTACACAAAGATAAGAGAATAAAATAGAAGCCAAAATACCTTCCTCACTAAAGGATTTCAAATGCTTCTCTTTGGTTGCTAAGAGTTGCTCCCATGGGTTGCTTGAATGAAAAATAAAGCATGGTATTTATAGGTGAAATGTGTTCGTTGAGGTGAACTAAGTCAATCACTCCAAGACAATTGTTTACTAACCATCCCATAACTTTTGCTCACAATTGTCTTCAATAATTGACTCCAATAAATGTCCACCACCAACTCTCCCACTAACTCCACCTAACACCACCACTAACTTCATAAAATAATTTTTAATTAGCCCAATAATTCAACAAATCTCCACCTTGGCCAATAAAAAATTATTTTATCCATTTCTTCAAGCTTTAGTCACACTACTTAGGAAAAGAATTCAACCACTTGTATTTTTCCCACAGCCACAATTCTCAAATTAGAGAATCAACATACTCCACCATAAAAAGTATATACACTTAGAATACTAAAATATTCTAAGAATTTCACACATCACCAAATAAGTTTGAAATTGAGAAGTTTGATGAGAGGAGTAATTTTGACTTGTGGCAAATTCAAGTCAAAGATTTATTAATCCAATATGGAGTATACAAGGCTTTGAAAGGCAAACCAACCACTGCTTTTAGCAAAAATTCTGAAAAATCTGGTATGAGTGACGAGATTTGGGATGAATTAGATTTGAGAGCTGCAAGCGGAATAAGGCTATGTTTGGCGAAGAATATTCTCACAAATGTGCGTAGAATATCAACAACCAAAGAACTTTGGGAAAAGCTTGACGAATTGTATGAAGCAAAAAGCATCTCAAATCGTGTGTACCTGAAAGAAAAATTCCATACACCACATATGCAAGAAGGTACAAAAATCTCAAATCATCTGAGTGTTCTCAACGGAATCGTCTTTGAATTGGAATCTATTGGAGTGACCATTGAAGATGAAGATAAAGCTTTACGGCTTATCTTGTCTCTTCCATCTTCCTTTGAGCACATGAAGCCTATCTTGATGGATGGGAAGGAGACAATGATCTTTTCAGAGGTCACTGGTACTCTCATTTCTGAAGAGAGAAGGCTCAACGGTGAAAAAAGAATTTCATCTAAAGAACCCACACTAGTTGCTGAAAGTGGAAAGAGGAAGAGGAACTCCATGAAGAAAGTTTATTGGACGTGTGGATAATTGGGGCACATAAAGAAATATTGTCAAAAAGGTGGAGCAAGTTCGGCTAGTAGTTCCAAGTCATTTTCCGAGGCTAACACTGTGTCCATTGAAGATTCCTCAAATTTTCTCTAAGATGGGATATGTACATCCTCATGACATGTTGCTAGTTGTCATGAAAGAGGATGTGTTAGTGTTAGTGGGTCCACAAATTTGCACATGAGCATTGGTTTGGCATTGATGCAAGGTGTGTGGTGGAATGATGTCGATGGCTGAAGAACTCTCAAGTAAGCCAAGCATGAGAGTTCCACCATAATTTTTAGCAAGATTTTCGACATGTGCTGATGTGAAATTCTTAGAATATTTTAGTATTCTAAGTGTGTATGCTTTTTATGGTGGAGTATGTTGATTCTCTGATTTGAGAATTGTGGTTGTGGAAAAAAAGGCAAGTGGTTGAATTCTCTTCAAAAGGAGTGTGACTAAAGGTTGAAGAAATGGATAAAATATTTTTTTATTGGCCAAGGTGGAGATTTGTTAAATTATTGGTCTATTAAAAATTATTTTATGAAGTTAGTGGTGGTGTTAGGTGGAGTTAGAAGGAGAGTTGGTGGTGGACATTTATTGGAGTCAATTGTGAGCAAAAGTCATGGGATGGTTAGTGAACAATTGTCTTAGAGTGATTGGCTTGGTTCACCTCAAAGAATACACTGTATTGTGATTCTTCACTATTTCTTGTATTTCCCTTATTGTTGATATTTCTAACAGTGACATCCTGGTGTAGAATTTGAAAATTGTCACTGAAGAACTCAAATTCCTAACAAGTTGAAATTGAGAAGTTTGATGGGAGGATTAATTTTGACTTGAATTTGCCACAAGCCAAAATTAATCCTCCCATCAAACTTCTCAATTTCAAGCTTAATTGTTAACATTTCTGTTCAGTGAACCTTTCTCTAATACTACTTGTTAGGAATTTGGGTTCCTCAATAATAAGGGAAATACAAGAAATAGAGAAGAATCACAATACAAGGATTTACGTGAAAAACTCCAAAACCGGAGAAGAACCACGGGCTGTCAAAGACAAATTCACTATGTGAAAAACTGTTACAATCACATAGACATACCATTCAACCCAAAACCCCTTACACGCAAGACACTCTCTAATCTTTCAATTATTACACAAAGATAAGAGAATCAAGAAGAAGCCAAAATACCTTCCTCACTTAAGGATTTCAAATGCTTCTCTTGGGTTGCTAAGAGTTGCTCCTATGGGTTGCTTGAATGAAAAATAAAGCATGGTATTTATAGGTGAAATGTATTCTTTGAGGTGAACCAAGCCAATCACTCCAAGACAATTTTTCACTAACCATCCCATGACTTTTGTTCACAATTGTCTTCAATAATTGACTCCAATAAATGTCCACCACCAACTCCCCTTCTAACTCCACCGAACACCACCACCAACTTCATAAAATATTTTTTAATTAGACCAATAATTCAACACAACCATGGTGGCAGAATAATGTTCTCATTACTATCACTATCAATGATGAATTGGCAGATCTTATCTTGCACTTTACAAAAAGTACGAAACAAGCTATGTTAACTAAAAGCCTCAGGTTGAGGTATAGATAACAAATTCCAAATAGCAAAGGCATGATGCTCAATTGCTCACCCTCATCGTCAACCATGATGATGAAAGTAACAGGCATGATGATGAAAGTAACAAGCTCTCAATCGAGGCTCTAATACCACTTAATGTAACAGCAACAATTTGAATCTATGGATTCAAAAGAAAATTGAAAAATAAGGAACTAGAAACTGAAATTTATCTCAAAGAGTTGGAGCTCCTTATATAGATAACTCTATGGAAACAACTTACAAAATTCTTAAAACACTTAAAAATAAGCTCCCTGAGCTATCTATAACATTATAGCAACTTTCTAATATTGTTAGAACTTTATTTAGACACTTTCTAATTACATTGAATAACAAAAACGAATTTAAAAACTATCTAAACTACTATTGTCCACTAATATACCAATATAAAAAAACATTCCACTTGACTAGAAAGTAGAAAGAAACAAATAACTAAATTATGGAACCTTCCTAAATTTTTCTATGTCCTACATCAGCACCTCAATGAATGGTGTGGTATAAATACTATTGCTTTTAGAGTTTTTCACCAATTTTGTCCATTTCCATCAAAACATGTTTATGCAGACTGCAGTCATCAATGAAGTCTACTTGGGTTCCTTTATATATCTAAGTGCAAAAAGATCACAAACACAAAATCACATACTCAAGTCAACAAAGCCTAGTCCATAAGGTCAGCTCGTATGAAACCTCTTCCTCCAATCCATTTATCAACGGCCAAATCTCCAATTACATTGCAATAAGTTATATCCTTCTTATTCTCTTAATGCATGTTAATTTAGGTCTTCTTTTTCCTTAAACATTACTGTTACTATATCACTATGTCTAACTAGTCGGTCTAATGATCTTTATTGTATGTGTTCAAATCATCATAATCAGTTCACTTCTATTTTATCACCATTTGGGGCTACTCCTGCAATTTCTCGCTCGACTCAATGTCTAAATCAAGATCTAGTAGTTGCTTGAGTTATATTGTTTGTAAGCAGCACACTACTGCAAGTCCAGGATAGTTATGTGCCCATACATCTATATCTTCGTTGAGGTAAATTGAGTTGTGTGTGCATCCATATCGTCTTAGAGAAGAGGGATATTGAACTTGGAATAAGATGCACATAACCAACATAGGCAATTATAAGGCTTGGTCCGATATGCGTTTTACTAATCAGTGTTGTCAAGGCGGCGCCTAGGCCCCCTTGGGTAGTGGCACCGCCTAGACCACTGTCTAGGCGGTTTGGGGAAAAAAAAATTGTTAAAACCTGCGAAATCCTCTCCCTTCTTCCACTTCAACTTCTGAATTAAATTAATAATTACATACATATATATATATGGAGTGAGGGACCAATGAATAAATAAATAAATTTTTCAGGGACCTCTAAATAAATATTTTATATCTCGCTTTAATCCCACCTAGGCTCCGCATCGCCTAATTAAGGTTTACCACCTACCACCGCCTTTCCGCCTTGACAACACTGCTACTAATAATTCTATCCCTACATCAAAAATCATTTAAATCAATAGGTGCACTATTACTGCAAATATCCTCAAGGATAGATTTGACTTTTGAGGTGGGGAAGATAGAAGAGCCTTAAGGTTTTATACTTATGGAACTATCCATAGTGATGCAACAATTCTACTTTCTACTGCCAATTATATAAATTTATAAATATAGATATAGCATAAAACTAAGTGTGTGTGTGTGTGTGTGTGTGTGTGTGTGTGTGTGTGTGTGTGTATTTGAGCCTCTAACAGCCTTCAACCAGTCACTTGAAGATAAGTTTACAAGTACATATCATTGATGTAATCCCATTAACAACCTTAGGTAACCAATATGGATTTCCACAAATTGAAATGAACAGAGATGAGTTATAAGTTTGAATAAATGCTTTCAGATTCAACATAGCAATGATCAAATCCAATCAACTCATACAAGAAAATTTAAATAAAAAATGCATCTGAAATCCAATAAGGTATACTCCCCATATTTCCTTTTTTCTTTCTAACTTTGGGTTCGGTAAGTTGTGGGGTTTGAACTCATGACCTTAGAGCTTGCATATCATGTGTAAATCACTAAGCCAAGAGTTTACACCTCCCTCCGCCCCACCCCGCCCTCAACCAACATATTGTCAATTGACACAATCAATTTACATGGACAAAATTAAGTAATTAGTATAGACCCAATACACTTGGAACTCACATATTGGTCGGCGGAAGAACTTTCGCCTTAACCTCTCCTTGGTGAATACATAGCTACCAGCAAGAATATCAGTTATTATAGTGGCAAGTTGTGACATCAATGCCAAGGGCTCTCCACCAGATTCCATGATCTCTCTGAGATTTTTCACTGTGTTCACTGTATCTGCAGATAGTGCCAAATCAAGCAGATCTACCAATTTTTCATCAGAGATCATCCCAACCTGAAATAAAAGCAGATGAATTTTGAAGTTCACATTTAAATTGAAATAAGCCATTTACACTTTGCCACAGCCTTGCTGAGATAATTTAAGTACATCACGTAAATCTCCCTGCTTTGTTCTTCATAAATACAATTGACAGAGATTGAAACTGAATATAAAGTGCTTACCACTCACCTCCCCTTACACCCCTAGCCGTTATTAAGTTTAGTATAATGTTAGTCATATCTGAAATTCTAATAATTGATCTATATTTGACAGATGATGTGACTAAACGTGTTATTTCTGTGAATGTTGCTTCACCTTAACATTTCTCCTCCGCCCCCCCCCCCCCCCCCCCCCAACACACACACACACACACACACACCCACCCCCCAAAAATAAAATAAACAAAATAAAATTGTATGCTTTTATGGTTAGTAACAGATATTATCAATCCAACACAGATGGCACCAAATATTGGAGTACATCAAAGAAATAAGACCGATATGCAGAGTAACAGGTAGACATCTGTAACGAGTCATTTACTGAAAGGATTTTTACTTCATTACTACCACTGATGATTATTCCAAATATGGATCCATGTATCTGAAGAAGCATAAACCCAAAATACCTTGCAAAAACTAATGAAATAATATCTCAATGGAATTCCCCCCAAACCCCAAGTAATAGTGTTACTGAAGGGACAAAAAAAAAAGTTAAATCTTCATTGATATCAAATCATGTTTGTGTTTAGGTAATTAGGATTAGAGACCAAAAATTCCAAATAAATCAGTTCCAGATGAGCTTCAGACAAGGAAGAAACTTAGTCTAAAACATGCTAGAAAGTAGGATGAACAGATGACTTATCATACATTTCCCAACAATACCAAGGCTGGTTCCTCTTCTAAAGTTGTTGAAAGGGGAAAAGGAGAAAAGAAAAGAAACAGCAAAAAAATAAATAAACAGGTGCTTGTTAGCGGAGTTGCAACTTCTTTGAAGAGGATCATGTCATACACAAATAACATCACAACAAAATGAACCCAACATGTTAGACGAATGACATGAAGATCACCAAATTCAATAACTGTGCCACCAAAAAAATGAAAAAGAAAAGATCATGGAATGAAAAGTTCCCACATTGAATTTATTCATTTTTCTGTCACCAAATTAAAAATTAAATGTAAACAAAAATATATAAATTCCACCAAAAATAGCTCAAAAATTAACAAAATCCATCAATTTATTTTACTTTAAAATGAGAAGTCATAAAAATTCAAAGCCACCTTCAATTTTTATTAGATAATGTTCCAAAGAAGTACAAAATTACAAATATACAAGATTTAAGATCAGTCTCATGCATAACAAATAGAAATTAAAGAATCATTAGAGGAAAAAAGAAAATATGATTTAAAAACTCTAATATTGACTTGACAAGAAAATATTTACAACTTGTATTATCAACTCATGAATCTTTTATCTATGTTAAAAAACAGAAATTATCAAAAAGATTGTTACTCAAGTTATGTGCTTTGAGCATTATTGAGATCATAAACCTTATTCTAACTTCTAAGCATCATATTTTATAATATAATATGTTTTCAAATATATATTCATACATATTTTAAAATATTTTAAAGAAAAATGGACCTGCCCCACATTTTATTTAAAAATAATTTCTCTAAGATGACAATTTTTCACATATAGCTCTACATCAAATTGTAATTCCAGAATTAATTCCAGTTTTGAGTAACCAAGTTAGTTTAAAGTCAAATTTTCAATCCTTGATCAAAATGAAATACATCGAGACTAGTTTTTTATATACGATGGTGCAATTTCTGCTTGTTAATTGAAGGAATCACCAAAATTCATGACAGGATGATATCACAGGCAACTGGAACATACCTTCAAGTTTATGAATTAAAATACAAATATAGAAACATCTCAATGACAAGTATAACAAACAGCATTTTGCTGCTGTCAGAACCCAGAAACTGATTCTCTTAGTGGTCATTGCTAGGTCTTTTATCCATCTAGTTATCTCTTCCTTCTATGTCTATTAAATTCTATTCACCAAATCCAAAGAAAAAAGAGGAGAAAAAGAACCATATCAACATGAAAAAGCATAATAGAAATGTTTTTCCCAATAACAGAAAAATGTTTAAGCATCAAATAATTATGATCTATACCTAGAAATCTACGGTGCTAATGTTATTTATCCAATGGGTTAAATGCTAAACTAAAGAAGAAGGAGTCTAGGTAGCAAGACTCATATAGAACTTACAAGCTCCTGAACCAGGGAAACAGAGATTTTCTGGCCAAGCAAGCTCAGTTGCTCAAGAGTCATTTCAGCATCTCTCAATGATCCATCTGATCGTGATGCGATAAGTTTAATTGCATCCTTATCAATTTCGAGATCTTCTTTGGTTGCAATCCACTGCAAAGTGTAGATAATATCTGCATCCTTCAACTTTGGGAAAAAGAATTTGTGGCACCTGGATATGATTATATGCGGTAAATGATCAAGATTTGTGTTAATAAGGATAAAAACCACACGTCTGGGTGCTCGATCAATGACCTTTGAGATAGCACTCCAGGAATCAGGAGGCAAAGTATCACAGTCATCAAAAATGAACACCCTATACCGAGATTGCAGCTGGGATACAACCATATTGTCAATTAAATCCATAACATTCTCAAAATCAAAATTACCAACAGGACCAATTTCCCTCACATTCCTACTCTTTCCCAGATCATGAGCAATGCATGAGCTGCAGACTCCACAAGGTCTTGCATGTTCTGAAGATTGGCAATTCAACGCTCTAGCAAATATACGAGCACAAGAAGTCTTCCCTGTGCCATGAGCGCCATAAAACACATATAGAAACCCAATTCTTTTTTTCAACACAGCATTGGAAAGGGCTTGTGCGACCAAATTCTGTCCCACCAGATCCCTGAAAGTTCGAGGCATGTATTTCTGCGTCAGACTTTGGTGTCTCCCATGTTGATATTTTCTATTCTTGCGTTGATCACTGGACTGTGGTTCAGAAGCAAGGTCAGAATCTGCATCATGCTTCAAACGATGATTAGCAAATATTCCTAGCTCCCCTGAATAGTCATGCACCCAAGCAGGCTTATCAGTGCTACCCTGAGACCCCGATGGATCAACTAGCAGAGGTGTCGCTTCCGCATCTGATTTAACAAATGAACTTGAGAAATCAGATGCCTCAGGCAATCCATCTCTACCTTGAGAAACGGATCCCCCTTTTCTTAATCTGGAGTCAGACAGCCCACAAGACAAACTCCTTCCTGCCATGTCCAAAATTGTTTTACCTCTATGATGAATTCTCGACCAATTCCATGGAATTCCACACCCGTTTTTAGGAGCTCTTGCCATATCCAGCTCAGCATTCTCTTCTCCTTCACCCTCCATATAATATCTACGTTGTGCTGCTGAACCTTGGCCCAACGAATTAGAAGCCACAGACAACTCATTATGAACTCCATAATCTGATGTGCCCATAGCTGCAGCCCCTGCCCGCACTCGTCTAGCACTTCTGAATTTGCGTTTTTTCATTCTGGTCACCTCGTTGCGGTAGCCACGAACGCCTGATTCTAGTCCCCCACTGGACTTTTCCTGTCGTGTGCATCTTCCACGGCAACTGATGCGAGAAGACTGCACGTCATCAGCTTCCATAGGAAGTTCATTCAACCGTTCTGAAAGAGACTTCTTAGGTTGAACATTTTGATCGCGTTTCCCCTTCTGCAAAATCTTTTTACCTTTTGAATCTGCCTTTCTTGAAACCGAATCATTAACCATAGCCAAATTCTGATCATCTGGCAAACGTTCCTCCATACCACCACCTGAATGCTCACTTCTACGACTTCTTCGACTAGATTCTTCACCTCTAACTTCTCTCGCATCCCTACCCTTACCCATGCTACTACGATCACTAATACCAGCTCCTCCATCCTCATTGCCTCTAAGTACTTCTGCAGCAGCAACTTTTGATGTAGCCATACTTGGAACGGGTGCAGAGCTGCCTGAAAACTGTTTAGCCTCCCCACGACGCTCAACCCCAACAGATCGTCTCCGTCCACCAAGCACCCCTGCAGAGCCCCTTTCATGATTCTTAGACAATGCATCCAAAATAGACGGAGAATGCCACGAAGGAGGACTAGTTGAAGGATCTCTAAGCGACCTGGATCTTTGGAGGACAATAAGATCTCTCATAAGGGATCTTTCGGCCATGATGGGGCTTTGTCTATGCATATGGTTTTTCAAGTGAATGCAATTTGTCAAATGCACATGGTTACGAAGATGATCGCTAATTGCACCATTCTCGTCTTTGAGAAATCTACCATGAACAGCTCTGGTCATGATCAAAAGATCAAAAGATATTGAACAGCTCCCGCAGCAAAAATGATATTAGATCAGAAAGATAAATGGAATAGAAATCAAGCATTTTCAGCTTGTTCAACAAAATTTCTTAAGCCTTTCTAACCAGTACCAAAACACATTGCATCTCAGCAACCGCAACAGTGTACTTGATGCCAACACCAGTACCTACAAAAGATAAATCAGAATCCAATAAAAACAAATCCATTACAGAAAGAAAGAAAAAAATGCCGAGTTCAGAGGCAAAAATCATCTAAAACATGCGAATGGCGTCATAAATTTAAAGAAAAAAAAGAAGACATAAACTTGGACTTTTAATCCAAAACATTAAATAAAACAATCACAAAACACATTATTACTAACAGATGAAAGCCAAAACAAGTAAGACAACGGTGCATTGTCGAGAAAACAACGGAAAAAAGAAAATGATATAACACTTGAAAGAGCTCGAACCTGAAATCGAGTCCTAATTCCCTAAAAACAGCGTCAGCTCATAAGCAATCGAAAATACCAAGCAATAAACAAAATCCAACCGAGCTTCGAGAAGATTTAACCAACTCTATTCAAAACAAAAAAAAAAAAAAAAACAACAACAAAACAAGAAAAAATCAGCTAATTACCAAATCTCCACAACCACCAAAACAACTCTACTTTCTCTTCAACCTCACTCACTTCAAAAACAAGAAAATCTCCATTCTCCGCCGAGATTCAAGAACGACGAGCTCATCAAGAGCAATGAACACTGAAAATTAATTTGAAGCAACAAGAAGAAGAAGAAGAGAAAAGAGAAAGTCAGGTGGATCAGCTGCATCAAAAGCACAGGAGTTCCTTTGGATCCGTTTTTTTTTACCAGAGATCCCCTTCTCTCTGAACACTTCACATGAACTTCACGAGGGTTTCTTTCGTGAAAACGATAGAGAAGAACAAGTTAGAAGAAGGGAAAGAAGAGCGAGAGCGAGAGTAGAGATCCGTTCTTCTTGACACGCACTTATCACCCATCACTCTTGTAAAACAAAACACAACACAACAGAATAACCAACGGTGCACTTCTATTCTATACTACTACTGCTGCGACTGCAATTACTACTACTCAAGTCGCTTGTTCTGTTCTTCCCCTGCCACCATTACAAAACAAAGGAAAAAACAAACGCTTTATTTCCCGTTATCATTAATTACCTTAGTTTTGTAACCAAAAACAGCAGAGCTATTTTTCTCTTCTTTTATTTTTTGTGAAATTTTTTAAATTAAATTATTAAAAAAAAGGAAAAAAGTGTCTTCCGTTCCGTTGCTTTCACGGTTTGTGAACAAGAAAGCGAGCGCCGTGGCGGTGGGCGGTTGTCCTGGCCGCCGCACACACACCCAAAAGAGAAAAAATTGATACTGTACAACCTGGCTTTGTGTTTTTACCAAAATAACCCTAGTTTCCCATTGTATAAATGCTAACATAGGTGCACGTGTTGCACATAAATTATCCTATTTTTTTCTCTATTTTATTAAAAAAATTTATTTACAGTATAATTATTTTTAGAAAATACTAACTTCTTCATATACAAGTAGGAATGTGAAAAAAATAGATCAAACTGTCCAAACCGAATCGAATGGATCGGATTGCTTCGTTTTCGGTTTAAGATGTTGATTGATTTGAATTAATTTGCAAATATGCAAATTGATCTAGTGTGATTTAGATTTGGGTTTTTATTAATAAAAGTAGAAGAATAACTGGATTAAATTAATTATTCTTTTGCATGCATGAAACTCCCTCTCCGTATTAAAAAAAAAAAATTGCTTCTTTTAGACATAACATTAGAACATTAGAGCCGAACAACAAAATATAACTTTTAGATTGCTTGAAATATTTGAATGCACATTTCAAATATGCATGCATGATACTATACACAAGACTATAAGAGTTAAGCAAGTAGTAATTAACATTGAATTAATACTAGTTTTAAATCTATATTAATTGAATTGGATTCTATTGTAATTAAGTTGGATTGGATCTATTCTTTATATTGAGTTAGATTGAGTATTTAATATTTTTATTGGTTTTGAACAACTACACATCTTTACATATATGTTCAATAAAGTATAAAAATTGAAGTTAGAAAGATTGAAAAAAAAAGAAAAAAAACAATGGTTGAGGAGGGCAAAATTAGAAATATATTAATTTGAGTCCATGAAAAAAATTATGGTGGGACAAACTGGTGGAAAAAAAGTTATTTAATGAAATTATTTTTCATTAAAATACCAAAAACACCTTCTCAATTAGGTATACTTGTATAAAACTAAAATTTCCTCAAATTCATATATTGTATAAAGCTAACAAAATACAAGAATAAAAATAAAAATAAAAATGTACAACTTCTATTTACAATCTATGGTATCTGAAACCCCTCCACCAGCTAATTAATCCCTTAGGCAACATGTAGATATCCTTGTCCCTCCATATTGGGAGATTCAAAGGAAAGTACTTCATTTTTATAGAAATGAAAGATTGCATCTAGATTACTCCTTTCCCGAGATATGTGTCTAACTATCACACCAACCCTTTAAGATCAATGTACAGAGGGGTATAGCCGTGTGAAGGCTCTTCTAGCCCAAGTAACTTTTTATTAAAAAAGTCCATAGCCCACCCTTAGTCAGTCCCGGTAAGTAATTTTTTAAAAAAACTCATGATACCCTAATTCCTAAATCGCAAAATCGACATTAAAAAAAAAAAAAAAAAACCTGCATATATGCACCAACCGAAATAAAAAAAATCGCACAAATCAACCCTCCAAATTGTACAAATCAATCACAAATCACTCAACCTTCTCTAAATCACTCAACTCGATCTCCGCTTGCTCTCTCGCTCAATCTCTGTCGTGACTCTCTGCTTCTCTTACGACTTAAAAAAGTTTTAATCCATTTGAGATTTTGATCGTTTCTTTCTCTCTAATACAGTTTTTTCTACAGTTTCTTCAGCTATTTTTTTTTTGTCGTTTCCGTTTTTGCTTCTCAACCTATTATTATTATTTTTACGGGTTTGCTACAGCTTGTATGATGATATATATTAAAAAAGAGTTTGTTAATAGCATTGACTTAAATTCTATTATTAATGAGTTTGAAGGTTTTAAACCCCGTAAAATAAAGTTTACATGATTTTTATAATTGCATTATATTTTTTTAAATTTTTATATTCTTGTGTTATGTATTATAGTTAATAGATGCATTTTAAGAGGTAAGGTTCATTATGTCCCTTTATTGAAGTGTAACTTTTATTTTTAATCAATGAATTTTTTTTGTACCGTTAAAGTTTATTTAAAAAAAAAATTTAGCCCGTCCGAAAGAAAAATTCTGACTACGCGTCTTAATGTACATAGCTTTTTTCAATCAAAGAAAAAAAAAGTAGATAAGTATATATTAATTAATACACAACATATTAAAGCAAATAATCTCATGATCCAAATATTTTTACATATTATGCACACCCATACATTGGTCTCAACACACATCCCGAGGATCGTTTCCTCAATCTGAGAAGTAGACATACAGGATTCCGTGTGAGTGGATAATAGTAACGGTGTTTTCTTTCTTTTTAATTGCACTACTAGAGGTCTAGTCGTGCGGCCTGTGGGAGTGGGGTTGATGGTGTCGCGCCATGAGAGGGTGCGGGTCCCACTTTGGCTCGAATGTTTGGCGTCTCATGCTGGCCCTGTTGTGCTGTGGTGGGACTATTGCTGTTAAGAGCGGGAAATGGACACTAACCAAGCTAATAAGCTAAGGAAATATTATTATCATTATTATTTATTCTGTGGAATCCAATGGTGTGGGGAAGGAGCCAAAAGGTTCAGAGAATCCAATGGGTTCAGACCCCAAATCCATTGCTCTCGGAACCTAATTCCAATGGTGCTTTTAAATGTCACTTGGATCATATTCCCATACCAACCAAGTACACTGACATATGCCTTGTATGCACATTCATTCAGCACGTATTTTTCATATTTTTTTTTGTATGTATATATATATATATATTTACGTTTTTTCTCTTTCTTTCATGAAAACTTTGCATTGGAGGTGGGAGCCGGGGGTTAAATTAATATGCTTTTATCTTTGGACCGTACCACACACTACGGAACAAATACAAATAAACTAATAAATCAATTTCATTGGGCATACTAGTTAGGTTTGGGTTTGTACGTACATGAATAAATGAATACATTAATTATTAGCAATTATAATTATTATCAATAAATTATGCATATGTCAATTAGGTTTTGTGCAGATGAAGGTTTTTTTTTTTTGAGAAGACAGATGATGAATGTTATGGAAGGACATATGTTTTCTTAAAAATGAAGTGGAACAAATAAAAACAGCCAATTGGCATAAAGATAAAAGCATGTATAATTGGAACGTTGGTAGGTGCCAATACAAAAATATGTAGACATCCATTTAATGCATGAAAAAAGAAAAATCATTTGTACTAACTTAAACTTGTTTGCAAACCATGCCTCTAGAGTTGTTGATCCGGGTGAGAAAAACCACGTTGATCCTGAGTCGTGGAGGAAAGAAGCTGGAAAGAGAGAAAGGCTAGACAAAGACGATGAACAAAGGTGCAGTCTAAAGGAAAAGAAACAAAGAACATCTAATGAGTCCCAATCCTTGTTATTATTGGTGGGTGTTGCTGGTCAAGCCCGCAAGGTCCAATGATAATCTTAAGTTAGAATGTTCGGGGGCTCGGGAACCCCTGAGCATTCAAAGACCTTCGATAGGTGGTTCTCTTTAAAGCTCCCACAATCGCGTTTCTTGTGGAAGCAAGACTTTCTCAACAAAAAGTTGAAAGAGTTCTTGCGAGTCTTGCGATGGTTGTATTGTTGGTCCCAGATATGGTTTGAGGGGTGGTTTGATTTTGTTGTGGAAAAATTCGATGATGATCTCTTTGAGATCCATGTCTAAGTCTCATATTGATGTTTGGGTTGATTCTGGCTCAGGTTTAAGGTGGAGGTTGACGGGGTTTTATGGTGACCCGGATGGGGCTACTCGTCCTCTGTCTTGGGAGCTGCTAACCCGTTTGCAGGACCACTCTTGTTTGGAATGTCTAGTTGTTGGCAACTTCAATGAAATACTGGTTGCAGGTGAAAAGCAAGGCGGAGCTAGCAGACCCCAGAGTCGAATGGAGAAATTTAGGCAAACTGTGGAGTCCTGTAATTTGGCTGATCTTGGGTATAGGGGTCCTTCTTTCACATGGAATAACAGCAGAATAGGCACCGCAAATGTTTAGGAGCGGTTGGATCTTGCTTTATGCTCTACTCAGTGGAAAACCAGTTTTGTTCAATGGGGTGTAGCCACTTAGATTTCATGGGTTATGATCACAGACCAATCGTTGTGAAAGCTCACACCAATTCCATCCAAAGGTGGTCCTCAAGGTGAGAGACGCTTACATTTCGAAGCCCTCTGGACAGGGGAATCGGAGGCTAAGGATATTATCAACTCAATATGGTCATCTAGGGGGGAGGGGGGAGGGGTGGGTCTCCCTAACTACAAGATCGCTACATTTATGCACAGAAGCATGTGAGATTTACATCAGTGGGGAAGAAGTTTGGCTACATTCCAAAAGAGATCATCAGGCTGCGTGTGGCACCCTGTAGTTTTAATTAAATACATACATTGACTTACACATATTTCGAAGTGTATAATGCACACATATATATACATAGAAGGTCAACTGTATGTGTGTATATATGAATGTGAAATAAGTGAAATGAGTTATAAATTAAATTAAGAAAATGGGGTAGATTGAAATTGAATTATTAAATGAATTATATAAATGAGATGAGTTGAATTAAATGACATTGGATGGAGGAGTTGGTTATTAAGGGGAGCCTAGGAGCATGGGATCATAGTAAATCATGCTCATCCACTCCTCTTTTAAAAGCCAACGATTTTTGTTTGAAAAAAAAAATAAAAAGGAAAGAAGAAGAAGGGAAGAGAGAAAAAATGGAAGAAACACGGGATTCGCTTCAAATCGGTACTCGCGGTAAGTGATTTTCACTTTATTTCTTCGTGAAATTGATATTTAAGCTAGATATAACGTTTCTCTTAGAGTAATTTTTGCTATGAGAGTCGTTTTACGATGTTTTTAAAATTGGGGTTTTGACCCGACTTGAATGAAAATTTGCTCGAAAGGTTGAAAAACACTCCTTAAACCGTAGAAACCCCGAATATGTGGTTAAATTTCATTTATTTGTTCATTTAAAATTTTTATGGCTGTTGGAAGTTAGAGTTGATATTTGAGACTTTTTGAATCATAGTAAAACTTGATGAAACTCCAGTTTAAGGCTATAGAATGGTAGAATGGACTGTTGTGAGTCCATCGATGCTAATTTCATGATTTTTGGAGACCGTTTGACAATTTTAGTAAAATTATACATGTTTTTAATGAACAGTACTATACTTATTTTCAGTGAATAAATGGAATTGGAATCCAGTGAAACTCCGGTTTGAAACCATAGAATCGTAAATAACTGAATTCCGGACGTTTTGATTCTAAGTTTGTTATTTTTTGATATGATTTGATATTTTTAGTAACTAAATAAATGATTTTGGTGAGTAAAATTTACTTTCGTGACCTCCGCGAACGTATAAAACCATAGCAAAATACTTGTTGAAGGTAGTATAATGGTAGTAGGATTGATTTTGCACGTGTCGATGTGGACAAAATAATTTTAAGAATATTCTATATTTTTAATAAAATTGATATATGTTACAGTAGAAAAGTAAAACTGAGAACTAGTGAAAATATGAATTGGAAATCTATTTTCACTGTTCTTTTTTATGAAAATATCTAGATTAACCACAGAAATGAGATAATAGCGTCTTCAACTGTTTATGAGTTCTAAGTTGAGCTGAAACTTATATTCATGAAATGTATATAATATTTTTCAGGTTATTAAAGTAAGAATTAGTAGTAAATGAGCAAGACTTGGATCAAATGAAATGTATTTGAATGAATAACACAAGTAAATATAGTTAAGTGAAATAGATTCGAATTATACATGAATTGCAAATGTTTATTGGTGTGTTAGTGAGATTGAATGGTGTTTAGTAGTTTATAATGATTAAGTGTGGCTTTAATTTCATATTTCCATAGGAATTGAAAATTGAATGTGTTGGTGAATAAACTTGAGGGAATATTGATGCTGAAAAGGTTGATGGTGCAATGAGTTTGGTGATGGACATAGTGATCCCTTGTGCTGAATATTACTGGGTTCATTGACATAGAAATAACATTTAATCACTGTGAGTATATTTTCTTGATTTTGGTTCTTGTATGACATTTTATTTATATGAAATGTTTAGCTGCAAGCATGTTATATACATAAATGCATTGTATTTTATTGATCATTCAAAATCATTTTGGTATTTGGAGTATGCGAGACGTGCGAAGGCAGATCGCATATGATGTCATTTTGTTAAGAATTAGACTCAAGTGAGTGTTATGCGTAACCTCATTGTCAATAAGCCTGTCCTAACAAGGATTTTAGATACTTGAAATGACTGTGAATTGAGTAATGTGAGGTTCGAGCGTAGGCTCCTTATTGGTGCATAATAAAAAGTTCGTACTCGCTCCATTACGAGAAGGAGAGAGATTGTGGTTTTAGTTGAAAACTCTGCATTGTTTTATTACACATGCCTAAACTTTATATTGTTGACATGTATGTTATCTTTGTTGAATAATGCATGTGTGTTTCATAAATGTTTTGAATGATTTTAAATGTCATGTTTCACTAAATGCATATAATTGTCATATCAAGAGATATATTCACTGAGCTTATTGTTTGCTCACTCCATTTCCTTTAATATTTCAGGTACAAAATCAAAGGGGAAAGGAAAAGCACGAGAGTAGATACATGATTTAGATTCTTAATTTGTTGATGTACATATATGCGAAGGAATGAATTATATTTTCTTTATTTTCATATGTATATATACATCACATCCTACATATATATATTATCACATAGTTGGGTTGTAAGGGAACATGGATTTTAGTTTGATATTTTGGATTATGAAATGCTTGTGATATTGGGACGATTATTTATTGTGGAATGAATGACATGAATGGATATTGTGGATGAGTATATATATATATATATATATGATTTGATTTGTGGTATATCAGGTTGTAAGAGGTCAATTTTATGGGGAGATGCTATCAAATTTTATTTTTGAGATTTATGTAATTCTGTTGAGGCTGACAGGGCATTATATATTGTATATAGGGTATGTACAGTGTATAGTACACTGTGTCGGTCATGACGTCAGCCTACGTCAGGGGTGTCGTGACACTGCGAGAACAACTAAATAGACTCTACAATGGAGTGTAATCTGAGAATGCTGGTATGAGGATCAAATCTTTAGGAGCAAGACTAGAAAAACTTCTTACCAAGGAGGAGATGTTCTAGAGTCAGAGAGCTAAAACCAATTCGCTGAAGTGTGGTGACAAAAACACGGTGTTCTTTCATGCCAAATCCAAAACCAGGTAGAGGATCAACCACATCAGCCATATGAGGAACAATGCGAGGAATTGGGTTTCAGACACCAAAGAAATCAACACAATCATGGAAGGGTACTTTGAAAATCTCTTCTCCTCCTCAAGTCCTTCTAGAGAGAAGATTGCAGAGACATTGGAAGTAGTGGACGAGGTCGCATCGGAGATGATAAATCAACAGCTTCTGATCTCATTTTCAGCTCTTGAGGTAAAAAATGCTTTATTTTCAATGACTCATTTAAAAAGTCCAGGCCCGGATGGGCTGACTGCCCAATTTTTCCAACATTATTGGGATATTGTGGGTGATGACCTTTGCAATGCATGTTTTTTGTGTTTGAAAGATAATGAAAAAATTGAAGACTTTAACCAAACTTATATAACACTTGTCCCCAAAATTAAGAATCCAACCTGTCCTACTGACTTATGGCCTATCAGTCTTTGCAATGTAATATATAAGGTAATGGCCAAGACGAATACAACTAGGATGAAAGGCCTAATGACAAACTTGATATCAGACAATCAAAGTGCCTTCATCAAAGGGCATTTGATTTCTGATAACATAATCCTAGCTTTTGAGCATCTAAATCACATAAAATCTCTTAGGGAGATAAAAATGGTTATGTGGCTATTAAAGTTGATATGAACAAAACATATGATAGGGTTAAATGGTCCCTTCTTCAAGCTATAATGGAGAAAATGGGTTTTGCTCCCTAATGGACAAATCTGGTTATGAAATGTGTAACCACTGTCACATCAGTTGTCATCATTAATGGAAGAGCATTCGGTCGAATCAAACCTTCTAGAGGCCTTAGGCAGGGGGACCCGCCTTCCCCCACCTTTTCTTCTTATGTGCTGAAGGACTTTCAGTTTGTCTCAAACGAGAGAAAAGAAGAGGTTCTATCAAAGGGCTTAGATTAGCTTGTAGCAGCCCTAGGCTGTCCCACCTATTGTTTGCTAACGATTGTTTGATTTTATGTAAGGCAAATTCAATTAATAACTACTCCATTCAATCTACCCTAAGGAGGTATGAAGAGGCATTAGGTCAACAAGTGAATTTGAACAAATCATCACTTTTATTTAGCCCTAATGTTCGGGAGGAAACAAGGCAATGGTTCAGAGGCAGATTGAGCATCACCAATTGTGTTCCTCATGCAAAATATATGGGTCTCCCTTCCTTGGGCCACAAAAGTACTATTCAAATGTTCCAATTTATAAAGGAGAATATATGAAAGTTGATTCATCAGTGGAACTCCAAACTATTCTCTGTAGGTGCAAAAAAAGTTTTGATCAAAGCCATTGCACAAGCCCAACTAGTTTATTCTATGAGTGTTCAGAATCCCAAAGACTCTATGCCACCAAATCAATTCGATGCTACCAAGGTTCTAGTGGGAAGATGGGTCGGGAGCTTATAAAATCCATTGGAAGAGTTGGAAGTTGATGTCTAAAGCTAAATCTTTGGGTGGTCTTGGTTTTAAGGCTTTAGAGGCTTTCAACAAGGTCCTTCTAGCCAAAACAAAGTTTGAGGATTGCTCAAAATCCAAATTCTCTTCTAGCCCGTGTTCTTAAGGCCAGGTATTTCCCAAATTCTTCATTTTGGGATGCTCAAGTTAGGAGAGGTGCTTCAAAAGTGTGGAGCAGTATTTTGTGGGGAAGGGAGTTACTTGCTAAAGGTTGTAGATGGAGAGTGGGTAGGGGTTTGCAAATTGACATGTTTAAGGACCCATGGATACCACGACCCTTTTCCTTCAACTCTTCAAGGATAACAATTAGTGGGACTTAGGAAAACTAACTGAAATCCTTCCCCAAGTTGACGTTGACTACATTGTAAAGATCCCATTAAGTCAAAGGAGACCCCCGGATAAACTAGTGTGGCACTACTAAAAAAATGGTGAATACAACGTTAAGAGTGGTTATTGGTTCCAGGTCAAAGATTTTGTTAGTGTTGAATCTTCACGAGGTCCCCAAAACAAAGGAAAATGGGACAAACTCTGGAACCTATCTCTTCCCCCAAAAGTAAGGATCTTTTGCATGGAGATTACTAAGTAATGCTCTTCCTACATGTGAGAATCTATGACGCCGAAAGATCATCCCTTCCCCCACATGTTCAAGCTGCGGTGAGGAAGTGGAATCAAGTGTGCATGTGGTGAGCAACTGCTATAAAGCTATAGAGGTTTGGAACTTAATGGATCAAGAGTTTGATAACTATCATCTTGTAAGTTACCTTAAATAGGGCAATTTTGAGGAGTTGTTTTCAGCAGCCAGCAGGTCGGATCTGGAGAAATTTTTGATGGCTTGCTGGAGTTTATGGGGTGATCAAAACAAAATAAGGGTGGGGGAGATAGATGCATATTTAGACATATTTTAGGAGTATTTTATAGGATTTTTTAGAATAATTTATGCATTAATTGAGTGTGTTTATGTTAGTTTTGATTCATTTATTAGTTTAGGAATAAATTGGTTTTTATGCATTATTTCGATTTGTTAATTTACATGTTGGATCAATTTATGTTTTGAGTGTTTTAATTACTTGTTTTGTTTTATTTTGTAGGTATTTAGATGTATGGAAGTGAGCATGAATGATGGACACAACATATGAGAAACCTAGATGATGAGTCATGAAGAACCCAAGTCAAAAAGTGGAAGAAAATTGGCTAAGTCCACAAGAAGGAAATCAAAAGGAGCGAAAAAATGACTAAGTCCACAACACTATGCACAAGCAGTGCTCTAGGGGCGACGACGCTCATCACGGTGCCAAAGTGATCAGGAAAAGAAGGCTCTGGGAGCCTAGAGGAAAATTAATGCAGCGCTGCGGTGATGGGAGATGCCAATCGGGGTGCTGCCCACGGTGCTAGGGTTTCTGGAAGTTGCGTTTTGGCAACTTATTGGACGATTTTTGAGGAATTTCTAATTTAAATTTTGGATGAAAGGGGGCCTATATTATATCAAACTTTAGGGTTTTTCAAGGCAAACACATTGGAAGAAGAGGAGAATAAGTACACTTGAAGGTTGGAATGAGTTGGGGAAGGAGAATCACATTGAAGATCACCCACACATTCCATATCAATTCTAGTTTTGTCTTTTCTTATCTGATTCATGTTTGCACCACTATTTACTATTTTTATGACTTTCGTAATGAACTAAACCTGTTTCTAGAGGTGTAGATTGATCCAAACTCGAGACTATGTCTTAGCTTTTATTATCTAATTATTATTAATGATTTTTTTTAGTTTATTTATACTTTTCTGTTTATAAAGCTTTCGATCCCCTGATCAAGGATTGACTGATCCTAGATTCGAGGTAGATGCTCCAAAAGAGGGTACCTTGAGTTGGAATCTGGAGAATATAACCTAAGCTATTGTGAGACTCAAAAGGAGACCGAGAACCTTTGAAGTTATTACGTGGAAATCATAAATCTTAATGAATTACCGTTGCTTTTGGTTTTCATCGAAAGAGTTAAATCAATACAACGATAATATGCTTTAGTTCTGCTTCAAAAGAGAGAATTAGAAACGTTAGGAATTCTGACTATTAAGCTAGAGAATTGATTTAATAATAATACATATATCAAGACATAGTTGAAAGTGAGGTAACATCGAACCTCTAGTTTAATCTCCAATTTATTTCTTATCTGATTTACATTGTGTTATTAGTTAATAATTAATTAGTTTAATTTTTGTCTTAATCATTCAATCACTCGATTTCAACTGTCTAGATAAAATTAGGGCAAAAATGTGATAGCTAGTGTAGTAAATATCCCTGAGGACGATACCCGATTTCTCCTTGGAATATATTATAACTTGGTAACCGTTCACTTGTGGTTTGCACGCAACATGGGGGAACCAAGTATGGTTGCATAAATGATTGTGAATTCAGCCAACATTCTCAGGATTGAATTCCAAAAAGCCTTAATGTTGTGCTCACCCTAAATAGAATGTCAATAGGTTCCTCCCCGCAGGCGGTTGCGTTGGGTCCCCCCTTTCAAACCAGCTAAAGCTTAATGTGGATGCCTGTGTGTTGGAAAATTTGGGAGTGACTAGGGTTGGGGCTATTATAAGGAACTCTAGTGGTCAAAATATTGCAGCAATTGCGAGGAATTTCCTAGGGGCATTAGAGGTGTCTTCGGCAAAAAATCTTAGCAGTGCATATAGGGTTGGAACTTGTTGTTGAAACAGGAACTCCGCTGAACATTATTGAAGGCGATTCCTCCTCAGTCATGAAAGCACTTTAGAACTATGTATACTCTCACTCCGAATAGGGAGGAATTTTAGAAGATTGTATGCGCCTTCTAGAGGCATGGCCAAATATTGGCATCCATTTCACTCCTAGAGAGGGCAACCTCACTGCTCATAGACTCTCTAGATTTGCTGCTTCCAAGTGTGGTTAGAGGAAATCCTTCCTGTAGTTGAAGATGTATTGCTTGAGGAGGCTTCTCCTCTTTCTTCTTCTTAATGAAGTTTCTGGATTTCAAAAAAAAAAAAAAAAACTTGTTTGCAAACCTTATTAACCTTATATATATATATATATATATATATATATTGTCAATTTATATACAAGACATTGGAATAATTTCATTAATAAAAGGATAGTTCTACCTATTAATATAAAGAACAATATCAAGAACAAGGTCTAAATAAGACCACAATAAAACTCATAAAGGGTCTCATCAATTCCCTACCTCTTAAAAGGTTGGAGAGTAGAACCTCTAATCTCATAAGAGGGAAGGAGGGAGACGGTTTTCATACTGATATAATTCAAGGGATTTTAGCCATGTCACACCCTGGACCGATTAAACCGACGAAACATTCACAGGTAACCCGAACGTTCGGGCAGTGCTTGAACTTCCAAATTATTTTTTTTTTAATTTTTTTTTAAACTAAACTGGGGTATTGTAGGTCGACCAAGGACATTTATGATAAAAACCTTAATTAAATCAGGTTTTATGCTTCTAGCGTTATTTTGGAATATGACAGGTAGATTAGTTTATCTCAATAAAATTGGAATCAAAATCATCAAAAATTTAGGTAGAATTTCAATAAAGTTATAAATGTTGTCATCAAGATAATCATGTCATGTTTTGTTCATATAAGTTTACAATATGTGACATTAATTGTACCTCAATTAATATATAAATTAGTCAACTTGTCGTTTTTTCTTACAATAAAATATTTATAAATTTGAATGAAGAGATTGTTTTCACATCAACTAACCTGAGTTCCATCATGTCTTAATTAATTAATATTGACACGTATTAGTAGAAATTAAAGCTATGTTTATATATATATATATATATATATATATATATATATATATATATATAAGATAAGCTATGCTTTAAATCACAAAAATAGATGCATATATTATAATATTGACTAATACACTTGTAAACAGGACGTTTTCTTTATGAATGACATTATTTTCCTCTTTTTCATTAAAGGTATAACGCATTAAACCTATGATTTTGCATTATAAAAAAAGGAAAGGCATACTTTTAGAAAGAAAAAAAAAAAGTTAGCTTGAGTGCTAGAAAAAATGGAAATCACTAACAAAAGATAATGGGAATTAAGTACGGAAATTGTAATGTACCGTTTGTGGGCATTATTTTCCTATTTTTTATGAGTTCACTAACGCTTAGAGCAATGCAAATATAAATTGTCTTTTAAAAAAAAATGTCATGTTATTAATATCAAGGAACTTACTTTCTACATGACACAAAAAAATACTTATAGACAATGAAGTTAAGAAATACTTTCAAATACTTACATTCATTTTGATGAGGTGTTAAATGTTTTTTTTTTTTCACTTTTACTTTTTCAGTTTCCTTTTTTTACTTATTTAAACTTAACAATATCCCTTGTCAAAAATAATACATATAGTAAAAACAACTTAAAAAAATAAAAAAATAAAAAATGTAATCTCTTTAATTAATGAAATATAATTTTTCCTGTATTTAATTTGTTACCCTCTTTTTGAATTATTTAAAAATAAATTTGCAATTAAAGTTTTCAAAAACAGATAAAACCAGATCAATAAATATTTTAAAAGTAAAAAAAAATTTAACTTGAAGGCTTGTAATTTTTATTTAATTATATTTATTTTTTTGCTTAAAAAATTAAAAACAATAATAAAAATTAAAATAAAGGGTAAAAATATTTGTTAAGTTCAAGTTTTTAAATTTTTTATTCTAATTTATCTTAATAAAATTAAACAGGAGATAACAAATCAAAATACAAGTACTAAACAAGCAATAAAAATTATAATACAAGGTTTTTATTATTGTATTTTTAAAGTATATATTATGTTTTAATTAAAAAAATTAAAAATAAAAGAAAAAAATAAAAGAAAATGTAAAAATAAAAATATATGGTAGAAATATCTTTACATTTAAGGGATTTTATTCCTTTAATCTTAGAATACTTACTTCCTATTATTTAAAAAAAGTTAGAATTAAGGGTAAAAAAATTGAAAATACAAAGTACAAAAGTTGTTCAATTTAATATCTTAAATTTTATTAATTTTTATTTTTTCATAAGGTAAAATTTTATTTTCTTATATTTGAAAAAAGTCAAAATAGAGGGTAATGCATTATTTTTTAGAAGAGGAAGATGTAAAAGTAGAAGAAGAGAAAGAGGAAAAGGTTTCGTTTCTTTACTTTTTATTTTGCACCAATTTTATTTTTATTTTTGTGCCAATTATATTTTTACTTTTTTTTGGGCCAAATAAAATAATTTATTTGTTGAGTTAGCAATAGATGGTTGTCCAACAGACCATTTGAAACTAGACGATCATGTTAACAACTTCTATTTTTTTGCCACCTCAACTTGACAGTGAAGTGCGATAGTAGCATTGGAGACGTCTATTTTAACTGAATGTCTATTTATCCTACGTGACATTGAGTTTTTTTTATAATTTATATTTGTATTGGAGATGCTTTTAGCCAATAGTACCAAAGAGATGAACATGACAAACAAGCAACGATAAGCTTGAGAGCATGCTAAGCATTGAACTCTAGCTAGCATCATCTTAACACTACGTGGCAGCGTGTGGGGACGTTCATAAGCCATTAAGTAGGATGCCACCATGTCCGCTTAGTGGTGATTATTTTAAGTAAATTAGTCTTACTAAGATGCACATAAACTGACCAGAGAGCACCACCTGAAATTACCAAAAAAAGAAATGTAAGTGTTAAAACTTAAATTAACTGTATAAATTGAAAACTTGAATAAGTTAGAAGAGTAAAAAAAAAAAAAAAAAGAAGAAGTGGGTACTACATTGTGACACGTGTCAACTAATATGGTGGTGTAGTGAAAAAACTACTAAAACAATAAAAAAATTCTCTAAACTTGGGTAGCAAAATTAAGGGTGTGGGATAGCTAAGAATTTTTTTTTGAGAAAATTACCGTTGTCTTTGGTATGCAATTTAAAAATAGTTTTTAAAAAATAAAATATGATTTTATTTTTAGTTGGTTTGTAGTTTTTGAAAATATGTTTGGCATTATATTCAAAAAAGTGCTTTTTAAATTTAAAAAACAAGGAAAACTTGTTTGGTTGTTATAAGATTTCATACAAATCAAGTATAAAAAAGCTTATGTGGGTCCTATCAATTACAAATCAACTAAAAGAAAAATTCAAAAAACAACTTTTCTATATTTTCTAAAAACAACCCTTTTTCTTAACTTTTGTTTAAAAACATTTTTATGAATCACAACTAATCAAATAAGTTTTTCATAACTTTTTTCACTTTTTAATTTTAAATACTAAAAACTAAATTTAAAAACGATGCCAAACACAACCATTTCTTGAGAAATAATTTCTTTAGCAAATTTTCTCAAGAGGTTTTTGTTGTTTGAGTGTACATAAGAAAATATTTTGACATTATCCATTTGATGGAAGAGGAAAAAAATAAAGTCTCCTTTAAAGAATATATTGAATATAGAATGATATTAAAAATTTTCTCACAAGAAAATTTTGATGAGAAAATAAGTTGGTCGAAAAAAAATTGGCAATCAAATGCACAACTTTCAAATCTTCTTAAGAAAATAACAAATTTTCTTGACAAGATAGTGATTTTCTTAGCAAACAAATACAACTTAAAGAAAAGAAAACATAAGAGAAATCAAATTCAAACAATTAAATCCTTAGCTTGTTTGGAGTCTGTTGCAATTGTTGGCATAGAAGATAAATAATATTACGTAGATGAAGATGTCGGCATAGAAGATGAAGAAAGTTGCGTAGATGAAGAAGTGGAGCAAAAGAAGAAGAGGTTTCAATCACCTCATTAAATGGTGAAGTTCCAATTCTGCTAAGAAGAGTAGTGTCTAAGAGGGTTTACAATCCTATAGAAAAGAGAAAAAGAAAGAATATAAATTAGAGTCCAAGATGAGTTACAATTTTCAATTGGCTATAAGGGAAAATGAAGATAAAATAGAAAGTAGATTTATTTACAATTCTCAATCGAGAGAGTAAGATAAAAATAAGCAGATTTACCTAATGCAAGGTTGTGTGTTTTCACATATTAGATAAATAAATAAATAAATAAATATATAAGTTCAACCCAAAATAGATGACAAAGGAAAGAAGACCATAGCCTTAAATGTTAACACTGAATTAAAAAGTTCATCGGAAGATGAAAACACTGATGAGGACATAACAATATTGTCTAAGAAGTTTAATAGGCTCGTTAGGAAAAGAGGAAAAGAAGGCTCAAACCAAAAGTTCCACAACGGAAAGAGGTTTGGAACAAAACCTAGTGAACTAATATGTTTTGGTTGTAACAAACCTGGTCATGTGAGAAGTGAATGTTCTAACAAATATAAGAAGAGTTTCAGCTTAAAAAAGAAGGACAAGAAGGTGCTAAAGGCAACTTGGGATGATACAAGTTCAAGCTCAAGTGATTCAAATTTTGAAAATAACAAAGCCATCATTTGTCTTATGGCAAATGCTGAGGTAAAATATGAAAAAATTGATGATTATGATGATTTATTCAATTCACACGATTATAACATTATTAAGACCAATCTAGATAAAGAAATCAAGAAAAATACCAAGCTCAAAAGAAGCTTAAAGGAAGCTCTTGAAGAGGTCGAATCTCAACAAGAGAATCTTGATGAGTTATCCCTAGATAATGAACAACTAAGTTAGTTAATAAGTTGAAGAATGAAAATGAAACACTCAAAAAGAGTGTTGAAGATTTGACTAGTGCAACTCTTAAGTTCACCAATAGGAAAAAAATGTTTGATATGATGTTAGGTGCCCAAATATGTGTTTTTGATAAAACCGGTATAGGATTCACTCAAGGGTCAAAATAAAAAGATTACAATACCCTTTTGATCAAAAGACCTACTTGTTATCACTGTAATAGGAAAGGTCACACTGTGCTAAGATGCCCACTTAAACGAATTAAGAAAGGGAAACTAGCATGGGTAGAAAAAGATCTGCTTATTAATGCTAACATGCATGGACCCAAAGCAACATAGGTACCTAAGTCAGAAGTGTTTTATGTTGTGTAGACGGACACAATTGGAGGCACTTGGTACTTTGATAGTTGATGCTCAAGACATATGACTGGAGACAAGTCAAAGTTCTTGTGCATGAAAAGGAAGAAAGGAGGGAACGTGATATTCAGAGATAACAACAAAGGTGAAATAGCTAGTATTGGTATTATTGGTAACGATTCTCTTTTCATATGTGATGTTTTTTTTGTCAAAGGCCTTAAACATAATCTCTTGAGCATTAGTCAATTATATGACAAGGGTTATGGAATATCTTTTGAAGCAAATAGATGCATTGTTAGGCATTTGAATGACTCAATTGCATTCATAACATCTAGACATAAGAACGTATATTGCACAAATTTTGATGATATGAGAAAACAAAATGTTTCATGTTTAAGTGCTATAACTTGTGATGATGCATGGATTTGGCATAGAAGATTAACACATGTTAGTATGGACAACAAATCTAGGTTAGTTAAGAATGATCTTACCAAAGGTATTCCTAAGGGAGTATATATGAAAGACAAGGCCTATGAACTATGTCAATTGGGCAAGCATACCAAATCATCATTTAAGAGCAAAAAATATTTATTTACTACTACAGCTCTTGAATTGATTCACATGGATCTCTTTGGACCAACCCGAACCCAAAGTTTAGGAGGTAAATCATATGTTTTTGTGATTGTTGATGATTTCACAAGATTTACATGGGTATTCTTTCTGGCACATAAACATGAGGTGTGTGATTTGTTCATTAAGTTTTGTTGAAAAGTAGAAAATGAAAAATGATACAAAATTAATATCATAAGAAGTGATAGAGGTGGAGAATTTGTAAATAAAATTCTTAAACACTTTTGTAGCAAACAAGGATACACCTAACATCTCTCAGCTCCTAGAACACCACAACAAAATGGTGTAATAAAAAGAAAAAATAGATCACTTCAGAAAATGTGTAGAACAATGTTAAGTGAATACAATGTAGCCACCTATTTTTGGGCCGAAACAATTAATACTGCTTGTCCTGTTATGAATAGATCTATGATTAGAAGAAGTATGCCAAAGACTCCATATGAGTTATGGAAAGGTTGAACACCTAATATATGCTACTTCAGAGTGCAAGGTTGTAAGTGCTTCATTCTAAATGACAAAGACAACCTAGACAAATTCAAACCAAAATCAGATATAGGAATCTTCTTAGGATACTCTTCGCACAGTAGAGCTTATAAAGTATTCAACAAAGTAACAAAAGTTGTAGAAGAATCCATCCATGTCAACTTCGATGAAAGTGATCCTAAAAAGAATATTAGAAATGAAGTTGAAAAGATCGATATAAATGATGATGATGACACTCCTAGAGTTTTGCAGAACCCTGAAGTTAATGATGAAACACCATTGGAAACACCTACAAATTCAAGACTGCTTCTCAATCACCCTAGAGACCAAATCTTAGGTGATCCATCTAAAAGTGTGACAACTAGAGCTTCATATCACAAGGACCAAGAGCTTGTAGCTTTTGTGTCTCAAATTGAAGCGACCAAGGTAGAGGATGCATTAAAATATGAGAACTGGATTCTTGCTATGCAAGAAGAGCTAGGACATTTCACCAGAAACAAAGTATGAGAATTACTTCCTAAGCCATCTCATCAAATTGTTATTGGGATAAAATGGGTATTTAGGAATAAAAAGGATGAACAAGATGATATTGTTCGAAACAAAGCTCGATTGGTTTCCCAAGGGTATAACCAAGAAGAAGGCATTGATTATGAAGAAGCTGTTGGCCCAGATGTGTCCGAGAGGGGGGTGAATTGGACACTTAGTAGATTAATATCTTTCTTTGAAACCGATTATAATATGAAAACAAGTTAAGCAATTTACGACAAAGAAAGTTCAAAGACAATAATGAAAGCAGGTAGCTAATAGTGCACATAAGATTTATCGTGGTTCGGTCGTGCTTACATCCACTACCTAACCTCCTAAGTTAGGATTTGTCCAAACTCCACTAACAGATCTTCTTACTGGTGAAGATCAAACCATTACACGTTTCTCAATTTTACAGGCTTGAGAACAACCTTGACAGTTTCTCAACTTCACAAGGCTTGAGAACAACCTTTACAGATCGAACAACACTTGCTTTATTCCAGTGACTAACCAGTCACCAATAACTAAAATACAGATTAAGATATAATTTCCTTTACTCAGAATCAAAGGAATACTTACAAAGCTTTTGGATTGAACCTTCTGTAACCACAGATTCAACAAAGTATATATAATGATGTGCAACTGAAATGAAAGGTTAGAAAAGTTTTCTTTCTTCTTTCATGGATTTTGAAAATGTATTAAATGACGATCATTAAATCCAAAAGATTTCAAGATATCAAGAGTTTATGCAACGAATAAAAGTATAACTTTCAAGAGTATTTGCACAAGTGAAAACTGTTCAGAGATTTTAAGAATAAGTTATCAGTTTTCGCCTTGTTGTTCTTCTATTTTCAAATGCTTTAAGGCAACATATATATAGAGATAACAATGGCGCATTGAACTTGAGCATTTTTCAAGAATGTTTTGGCGCACAAAGTTATTTTAAATCAACAAAATTTTTTTTTCTCAAAAAGGATTGATTCATGAGAATATAATGTTCTAATAAAGTTTTAACCCGGTCTGAAAAGATTTGAAAAGTTCTGAAAAAGTAATCTGAAAAAGTGTATAATTGACAGGTTTATGTCAGTTCTGGATTAGCGTCCTGATTGGCAATCAACGTCCTAACGTGTAAAACCAACTTTTGTCATTTTGTTCCTTGAGGGCGCTCATACAACATGAGCTTCCTACTGAACTGTGAAGTGAGGGCGCTACTTGAACATAAGCCTCCTGACTTACTTAAGACTTTTAAAACAATAAAAACAATGAGTATGCTTCTGATCAATCAGCGTCTTGATGAGTTACATAGTTGGTTCTTGTGGAGGGCGCTACTGGAACATAAACGTCCTGATAGATTTGTGATTCCAATATATGCACTATCAATGTTCTCAAGTATTAAAAATCAGCGTGCTCTAACTTGTTTAAAAACAAAATAACAAAAGGGCGCTACTGAGTTGTAAGCGTCCTGTTGCTCGAAATACTTAATTTCAATCAGCGTGCTGATATTCAATCAACGTCCTGATAAGTTCATTTGGTTGAATTGATGTGCGCGATGCTCAAGGTGTAAGCGTCCTGATGGATAAGAACATTTTTGACCAAGAACTTTATCAGCGTCCTGACTTACCAAGTACAAGAGGGCGCTGCTAAGACATTAGCGTCCTAATTGATTCATCAGCGTCTTGATGGATATTTAAAAGTAATTTTGACATTTTTTCAACATTTTGTGACATTTTAAAGATCAATTAAACAAGATCAAACACTCGGTATTTTGAATCAAATCAAACATTGAAAATTCATTAAGTGGTCGATAAAATCACCGAAAAATACCTTAAAATTGAATCGACTAAACCATGCAATCATGCACATTTGTTGAATCATATGGTGACAAAGATTCTACAACCTAAACACAGTCAAATAACACAAAGATATGTCTTTGAGCGATCATGGTCTTCAATTTGATTTTGAAAGCTTTTTCACCATGCATCATCGAGTCTTCGTGAATCTCCATGTAAAATTAGATGTGCAATGCATATAATATCATTATAATCAAAATGTGGTTTGTAATCATCAAAATATCTTTTCTCATCCGGGTCATGAGGGAAATTAGATTAACATTTCCCCCGTAGCAAGATTAGAAGCTATTAGAATGCTACTTGCCTACGCTTGTTATAAAAATTTTTCCTTATACCAAATGGATGTCAAAAGTGCCTTTTTAAATGGTCATATCAATTAAGAGGTATATGTAGAACAACCTTCAACTTTCGAGGACTCTCATAAGCCGGAACATGTATTCAAACTCCACAAAGCTTTGTATGGATTAAGACAAGCTCCTAAAGCCTGGTATGATAGACTTAGTTCATTTCTTGTAGATCACAACTTTCATAAGGGAAAGTTGGATCTCACTTTGTTCATTAAACACCAAAATTCTAATATGCTACTAATTCAAATATATGTGGATGATATCATTTTTGGTGCTTCAAACAAGAATCTGTGCAATGAGTTTTCAAAACTTATGCAAGATGAGTTTGAAATGAGTATGATGGGAGAGCTTACATACTTTCTTGGTTTGCAAATTAAGCAAATGCCACATGGCACATTTTTAAGCCAATCAAAGTATGCTAAGGAAATGCTAAAAAAGTTCAAGATGAATAACTTGAAAACTATTGATACTTGATGCAACTCAACAACAAAGTTAGATAAAGATGAAAAAGGTAAACCTATAAATCCAAAATTATACAGAAGCATGATTGGAAGCTTACTTTACTTAACCACTAGTAGACCTGATATTATGTTTAGTGTATGTCTCTGTGTTAGATTTCAGTCAAGTCCTAGAGAATCCCACCTTAAATGTGTTAAAAAAAATTTAGATATCTTTATGGAACTACTAATTTTGGACTTTGGTATCCCAAAGGTACATCTTTTGAACTTAGAAGTTATGTAGACTATGACTATGCTGGTAGTCTAATTGATAGAAAAGGGTACCTCTGGATTTTGTCACTTTCTACAAAGTTCTTTAATTTCCTGGTTTAATAAAAAATAACATTTAGTGGCATTATTTACTGCTGAAGTAGAATATATCGTAGCTGATAGCTGTTGCTCTCAAGTTCTTTACATGAGGCAACAACTTCAGGATTATAAAATTCACACAGATTGTGCTGAGATATTCTATGATAACACAAGTGCCATCAATATATCCAAAAATCTAGTTTTGCACTCAAGAACAAAACATATTCAAATAAGACATCATTTCTTGAGAGATCAAGTGCAAAATAGAGATGTGAAGCTCATTCATGTTGGCACTAAAGATCAACTTGCAAACATTTTTACGAAAGCCTTATCTAGAGATCAATTTATTAATATTAAACAAGAATTAGGACTGTTTTACGAATCCAATCTTTGATTACTTAACATTTTGATTGCTTGATATTTTGATGACTGTGTTCCTCTTTTCACGGGAGAGATATCTTCTTACTCTTTTTGCTGTTTTCAAAAGGAGGAGAAGATATATTGGCCATATTAGTTGAAGCAAAAAAGATCTATTGGGCATATTAGTTGAAGCAAAGGTTAAAATAATAATTGGGGGAGAAATATTAGCTGATGGGAAGAGAAATTGGCTGATGAAATCCATAAGTAAAGGGGACCTTAATGAACCTTATTAAACTCTTACTTATTCAATAACTATTGTGTATGATTGTTATGCGCATATATTATCTCATCAGAAGCATGTTGCATCTTCATGCATTTATATACATTAGTTTGCTTCAAGGCCAACAATGATGTGTTTGAAATCATCAAAAAGGGGAAGATTGTTAAACCAAGAACCTTCATGACCCATATGAGAGATATTTTGATGATTACAAACCACATTCTATACTGAAATTTCAAATCATATTTCGATGATCACAAACTCTATGAAGAAATATCCGTTATGTGTAAAGAAACGTTTATGAAGATCTATCAAGTGAAGATGGAGATCAAACTGGACAATTCTAAAGCATCGAATGATATTGTAATTGTTTTAGTTTGTTTAGAATATCTTTAGGCTTGTAGAATCTCATCTAGAATTTGTTCAGCAACTTCATCATACATCTTGAAGTTTCTCGAAATGCATTTTCATAGATTTCAAAGTATTTGATTCTTGATGAAAATGAATTTGATTGATCGATTCAAATGAATTTCAAATTCCCTAAATGATCTATGTTCATTCGATTTGATTCATCATATTTCAAAATGGAAAAACAGTTGAATTTTTATAAGTGTCAAGCATGACACTCATGGCGTTTAAGACGCTCAAGCAATGGCCAATTCACTTGAAATCAGGCCTACACTGCAGTATTGTAGTGTAAAGTGACGGTGTGTCACTTGGAAGGAGCTTGGTTAAGCTCGGTTGAGATGGTTGTTCTCGCACCTGTGAAGTTGAGAAACGTGTAAAGACTTGATCCTCACCTATGAAGAGGTATCAATAGTGGAGTTTGAGAAATTCTAACTGAGGAGGTTAGATGGTGGACATAGGCGAGGGCCAAACCACTCTAAATCTGCTGTGTATTTGATTTATTTTCGCTGTATTTTATTTTCTGTCATTGCTTTATTTTGAAAGATAAAACTTGCAAACTTGTCCAATTCACCCCCCTCTTGGACACTTATTTAGGCCAACAACTTCCTCTATTCCGTGGTGATCCAAAGTACATTTATTAATGATATACTATGGCATTTTAATTCATGAGTTTTCCTATCTAGAATTTTTTTCGATTCTCCTGATACTTATTTCCTTCCTCGATCTGGACTTCGACCAGAGGAACAACATGCGAAGGGTCAGGATGGTACTTTCGTAGCATGGATACATGGAAGACGTTGTGAACTTTGGACATAGATGGGGGAAGAGATAGTTTGTAAGCTAAGTCTCTAATGCGTTCGATGATCTCAAATGGGCCATTATACCATGGAGAGAGCTTCCCTTTGATTTCGAACCGTCTGAAACCTCTTGTAGGTTGGACCTTCAAAAAAACATAGTCCCCGACCTGAAACTCGAGGGGTCGTATCTTTTTGTCGGCATAATTCTTGTGTCGACTCTGTGCCACACGAAGCCTTTCCTTTACTAATCCAATCTTTTCAGAGGTTTCTTGAACTAGTTCTGGCTCAAGGTTAGGTCGATCAATCATGTCCAACCAGCATACCGAGGATTTGCAAGGGCGACCATAGAGGGCCTCATATGGTGCCATCCCAATATTGGATTGGTAGCTGTTGTTGTATGCAAACTCCAGCCAAGTGTAAATACTTCACCCATTTGTAGTGAAAATCTAATGCACAACATCGAAGCATATCATCCAAAATCTGGATCAACCGTTCTGACTGGCCATCCGTCTGAGGGTGAAATGTTGTGCTCATGGTAATCCTTGTGCCTATTCGACTCTGGAAACTTTGCCATAAGTGGGATGTGAATTGAGGGTCTCGATCACAGACGATCATAGGTGGGATGCCATGAAGGCGTACGATCTCTCTTTCTTATAACTTCGCTAACTTGGCGGGGTTATCTATAGACTTAATTGGTATGAAGTGTGCAACCTTCGTAAGTCTGTCGGTGATAACCCAGATGACATCTTGTCTTTTGTTATTCTGGACTAGAGAAGTGACAAAGTCCATTGCGATATTATCCCACTTCTATTCTCCTATAGCTAAAGGCTGGAAAAGTCCAGAAGGGAGTCTGTGTCCTGCCTTTACTTATTGACAAGTGAGACATCTTGCAACAAAATCTGCAATGGCCTTTTTCATTCTAGATAACCAAAATTTTCGCTTGACATCCTTGTACATTTTATCTCCTCCAGAATGCATAACGAACTTGGAATAATGCATTTCGTTAAGCACCTTCTTTCGTACCTCAGGGTCATTTCGTTAGAACACTGCTTCTTCATCAGAGATCGACCAACATGGGAAGTCTTGTCCGCTTCGAAGGAGTTCTCCTTTTTCCATCAACTCGGGGTCGTTGGCTTGAGCGGCTGAGATTTTTTGAATAAGCTCAGAGTTGGCAGTTAATTGGGTAAGTCGTGACATTCAACCTTCCTCAATGAGCGCTCTAAATTGTATTCTTCCATCTTAGAGGCTAACTTTCCCGTTTCGGCAGCGTATGAATTTCTATTTAGGGAATCAACCACAACATTAGCCTTTCTCGGATGATATTATAGCTCAAAGTCATAGTCCTTCAAAAATTTCAACCATCTTCTTTGGCGAAGGCTGAAGTCCCTCTGAGTGTAGATGTACTTGAGGCTCTTGTGATCTGAGAAGACCTCGAACCGTTCACCATATAAATAGTGTCATCATATCTTCAATGCAAACACGACAGCAACAAGTTCCAAGTCGTGCATTTACACAAATATCATGCATAAGGACCCAAAGAAAAACTGGACCAAAAACCCAAAGAAAATGGAAGAAACATATTGCTCAACAGGAAAAACTCGTTCTTCACAGGTAGAATGTGTTCCAGCAGCATGGAACACGTTCCTTCAGGCCAGAAACCCCATTTTGTGTTTTTTTGGGTTTTTGAGTCGTAGGAACTCAAGGTGCAATTAGATGAGTTGATTAGTAAAGGGTTCATTACCCCATGTATGTCACACTGGGGAGCATCTGTGTTGTTTGTGAAAAAAAAGGATGGTAGTCTCAGATTATGTATAGATTACCGTTTGTTGAACAGGATGATAGAAAAAAATAAGTATCCTTTACCGCGTATTGATGACTTGTTTAACCAACTGAATGATGTCAAGTTCTTCTTTAAGATTGATCTGCGATCTGGTTACCATCAGTTGAGGATTCGGGAAGAGGACGTACCAAAGACTGCTTTTTGAACAAGATATGGCCACTATGAGTTTCTGGTGATGCCCTTTGGATTGACTAATGCACCGGCCATGTTTATGGACTTGAAACAAAGGGTATTTAAGTCATATCTGGACTAGTTTATTATTGTCTTTATTGATGACATTCTCATTACTCCAAGACTCGGGAGGAGCATGAGCGGCACCTCCGGATCATATTGCAGACATTGTGGGAACACAAATTGTTTGCTAAATTTAATAAATGCGAGTTTTTGATAAATGGTTAGTGCAAAGGGTATTTCAGTTAATTCGACCAAGCTTGAGGTAATTATAAATTGGTCGAGATTGACCACAGTGACAGAGATTCGTAGCTTGCTGGGTCTAGTTGGTTTACTACCAGAAGTTTGTAGAGGGCTTCTCTAGATTGGTTGCCCCACTTACTAGGCTGACCCAGAAGAATGTGCAGTTTGTGTGGACTATAGCATGTGAGGATGCTTTCACAAAATTGACAAAAAAATTTACTACCGCTCTAGTATTAGTACTTCTAAAGCCTAGGAAGGAATTAGTAATTTACACTGATGCAACACATTCAGGTCTAGGGTGTGTATTGATGTGAGAAGGTAGGGTGATAGCTTTTGCATCTCAACAGTTGAAGGTGCATGAGAAAATCTACCCTGTGCATGATTTGGAACTAGCTACAATAGTATTTGCATTGAAGTTGTGGAGGCATTACCTTTATGGTGAGAAGTTCACACTGTATTCAAACCATAAGAGTCTGAAGTGCTTGTTTGACCAGAAATAGCTGAATATGAGACAACGCAGATGACTCGACTTCCTATAGGATTATGACTTCACACTGGAGTATCATCTTGGGAAGGTCAATGTTGTAGTTGTTACACTGAGCAGGAAATGAGTGGAGACTGGTGTGGTAGCTAGTCAGATGGCCCATGAGTGATAACTTTTAGAGAGAGTGACAATGATGAGTGTCCTCTCTATTGCTCCACACATTGATATTTGTGCGTAGATGCATGTTCAGTTGACCGACACTCATCTTTAGAGGATTAAGGATTTGCAACAACATGATTGTGACTTTGGGCTGATAGAGCAGACCATGTCAATTGGCAGAGAAGTCCAGATGGTGTCTTGTGTTTTCAGGGGAGATTATGAGTGCCTGTGAAGAGGGGTTTGAGGGCAGTGTTACTTCAGAAAGCTCACAGATCTCAGTATATCATTCACCCAGGGTCAACCAAGATGTATCATGACATGAAGAAGACAGTTTGGTGGCACAGGATGAAGTTAGATATAGCTGAGATGTGCAGAAATGTGGGGTGCGCCATGTCGCGACCCCTGACCGGATGACATCACGACCGACACAAAACCCCAGATAATGCTACTCTAGGACAAACCTCAGGCCCTGCTCAGCCTCTACCTAATACACAAACAATACCTGTACAAAATAATCCAACCTGTATGTGACAATGTATAGTAGAACCATAAAATTTACTCTAAATCCAACTATATAAATCAAATCAACCTGTACATCCACACATGGTTTAACACATATATAAACACTTGTATAATTAAATATCTACTCCCCAAAGATAGTCATATACATTACCATATATACAACTCATTTACGTGATATATATATACAATTTTACCTTGTGATAGTTATTTACATAAACAAAATGAACAAAAGAAATAAAAAAACAAACCAAGTCCCATCTGCTCGCATATATCCAAGAGGAAGGCTACACTCAGCAATCTAGGCCTTGTCTTTTCCTTTTGGATCTGAATTTGAGAAAATAGGGAAAATGAGTGAGTTTCAACTAGCTCAGTGAAATATTCTCACAATTATAACCATAGATGCATTTATAAAAACATGTATGTCATAGGAGAACCATTTAATTATACAAGTGCATCAATTAAAGTTAACATACATCGATCAAACTAAATCATGTAAATCATGCATAAGTTTTTCCATAAAACATGCAAACGCCTCAACCTGGATCAAATCCAGATAATTCTTCTTATATTTTCTCCTATTTCGTGCTATAGGGAATAACCAAAACAAAATATCTATTACCAACCCTTCTACCCTTACATTCTTCACAAAGAAATGTCCAAGTCACGGAGTACTAATCCAAGTAACACCAATGAAACTTTTTCTCAAAGAACAAATAAATATAATGGTAATCCACGCTCCTAAGTATTCAATCCAAAATACCCAAGGCAACCCAAATGTCCAAAACCATTTTCATGAACACAAATACTATGCACACATATCATAAATGCATACATTTTAACAATCCAAGTATACATGTAAAATGCCATAAATAGGGAATAAAAGTGAGGAATACTCCCAACCACTCCAAAAGTCAACAACTCAAGCTATACAACTCCCTATACGATCAATTGAAATCAAATTCCTGAAATATGCATAATAAACACATCTTGACACACTTATATATAAACCCAATTTAAATCCCAAACTTCCTTCATCCAATTCTCAACTCACATTCCCATTAATTCAACTCCAAATACGTCAAAGCCACTAAGAAATCAATTTGAATGCTTTAGATCACATTCAATACCCTAGGGTTTCCAACAAAACCCACATGCACACAAATTTCCCATATTACAACATTACTACATCAATTTCCATGAAATTCATTAGAAAACATGTAAAATTACTCTCAAACAAGGAGATCCAACCCAAAATTATGAGATTAGGGTCCCTAACCTTGAAACCCTAACTCAATCTCCATATTTAACACATGCAATTCCACCAAATTACTCCCTCTAACTAGAATTCATCAAGAGAAATAAAGATATGAAGAAATTAGACAAGAATCCATACCTTTTGAGTCAAATTCCTCAAACTCTAGCTTAAATCTCCCAATATTTCCTCTTCTCTCGTTCTCCCTCTTTCTTAACTGGTTTTGGTGCAAATGAATGAGAAATGAGGTTGGTTTCCTTTTAAACTTACGTTGGGCCCACGGTTTTGTACTTAAAAAAAATGCCCAAAAGCAAAAAGCGTGCTTCTCCCGTGAGGGAGTGCGCTTCTCCTGCCCATTTGCAGAATTCCTACACTTTAACATATCTCACTTCAACCCATACACTTCTACAATATATAAAACAAGAAAATACACTCATATACGAAAAAAATACGTATAAAATATATATCAAATGCATACACAATTATTTAGAGTCCGACAATTTACGTCATCATGACATCAGGTGAGAATTTGGGTCGTTACATGTCAGCAGGTAAAAGCTAAACGTCAGAAACCTGGAGGTCAGATGCAACCATTATCCATTCAAGAATGGAAATGAGAGCATATTACCATGGACTTTATCATAGGATTGCCTAGATCTTAAGGTAGTTATTATGCCATCTGGCTGATAGTTGACATACTAACTAAGTCTGCGCATTTTCTTCCGATGAACACTAGAGACTCTGTAGACAGATTGAGTAGAATGTATATACGAGAGATTGTGAGATTACATTGTTGGCTCAGATATGTCCAAGAAGGGGGTGAATTGGACACTTAGACAATTTTAAAAACAATAGCAATGGCAGAAATAAAGTGTAGAAATTAAACAAATATGCACAGTTGATTTATAGTGATTCGACTACTTGCATACGTCTACTACCTAACCTCCTCAGTTAAGATTTTAACCTTGTCACTAAGAGATTCTCTTACGGGTGAGAATCAAACCGTTACGCTTTTTCTCAACTTGCGGGTATGAGAACAACCTTTACACTGCTTAGCTTACAGGCGTGAGACCAACCTATTTCACCTTACGGGTGCGAGAACTACCGTTTCTCAACTTACGGGTGTGAGAAGACCTGACCTTGATACAATATACAGGATATGAAATTGAATACAACTGTATCCTATGAACTATCTCTCAAATTACTCTTTTAGCAAAAATGATATAAGTTAAAACAGTGTTGAACGATTTGAGTGAAAACAGTTCAAAACTTCAAATAGATTTTCAGATAAAGATAGAAAGTTAGCTCAGTATGAAAATCTTTTGAATACGTAAAGTCTCAAAGAAAACTAATGCAAAAATAGATCGACTTAAACGTTTTCTTTGACCAGATGAAAATTCGACTAACTTTCAAAAAGTGTTTTAGCTCATAGAATTTTCGGTGCTTAACAAATTGTTAAGTGTCTGCATTTATAGACTTGTAGAGATGAAGTTGTTGTTCATTTGAATTTGAATTTCAAATATAAACGCTTACTCATAATAGCTAGAATATACCACGAAAATGGCAACTGCGCAATTCATGAATATTCTATTTTTCTCCAGATACACGAATAAGGAAAGTTTTAGAAGGCGTGGCTCATGATTCAGAGAATATCTCTTACAAATATAGAAAATTGATTTTGTACGAAAAGTTGTTCTGAAAAGGTGGCAAAAAATACGTACATGTCAGAACAGTAAAAATATCATTTATGTTGTTTTATTCCTTTGAGGGCGCTACTAAGTAGTAAGCGTCCTGACTTGCTTTGAAAATTCAACGACTTAAAGCATGAGGGTGCTACTTTGCAGTAAGCGTCCTACTTTGTTTTAAAACACAAAACATATGAGGGCACTACTCAAAAGTAAGTGTCCTAAACTATTAAAAGAAGTTTTAAAATAATGTTTAAGCGCGCTGACAGACGGTGAGGGTCCTGAAAATTACTTAAGTTGATTCTAAAGATGAGGGCGCTCCTACGCAAGTAGCGTCCTGATAATTCATTCAACTTATAACTTATCAGCGTCCTAAAGATAGAAATCACATAAAAATAAAAAGATCTTTCAGCGAGCTGAAACTAAGTCGGCGTCCTGACATTCTCAGAGGTTGATAAAAGAAAGGTCACTACTAATAAGTAAGTGTCCTTATTAATTAGTTCAATTCAACCTTGAGCGTCCTAACATTTTATCAGCTTCCTGACTTATCAAGTCCAGGATGGCGCTGCTAAAAGATTAGCGTCCTGCAAGACTTTATAAAAATGAATTTTGATTTCTCAATTAAAACTCGATAAAACATCATTGGTTTTTTTAATCAAAGCAAATACTTTAGAAATCATAAGGTACAATTAAAATGTTACGATCAAAATATGCAAACGATAAAAATCTTGCTGAGAGTAAGATGATCGACAGACTTTACATTTTAAGTACTGACAGACTCAGAACTTTACTTTAATGTTCAATAGGCTTGTGATCACAGTTCCTTGATCTTGATTCTTGATAAATCTGAAACACTTGACAAGATCATTAGATAGACCAACTGGAGATATTTGGAATCATCAAAACATTCATGTCATGGGGTTCATTGAGATAACATACATAAGGTGTCCGTGTCTATTGTGTCGGATAGAAATCTATGATTTACATCAAGATTTTGGCAGGCTATGCATACTAGATTTAGGACCCATCTCCGTCTGAGTGTGGCATTCCACCCACAGACTGATGGAGACACTGAGAGGGTGATGCAGATGCTTAGGGATATGCCCAAGTCACATATATTTGAGTTTGGTGGGACTTGGAGTGAGTATCTACATTTGTGTGAGTTTGCTTATAACAACAACTATTAGGCCAATATCGGTATGACACTGTTTAAGGCCTTGTATAGTAGGTCGTGCAGATCTTTGAATTGTTGGTATGAAGTTGGAGAGTCACAATTATTGTGGCACACAAAAAAGATTAAGCAGATGAGGCAAAAGTTGAAAATAGCCCAAGATAGACAAAAGAGCTAATCTGATAACCATCGTAGGCCACTAGAGTTTGTCGTGAGGGATCATGTTTTGTTAAATGTCTCTCCAATAAAAAGCCAGATGTGACTTGTAGTAAAAGGAAAATTTGCTCTGCGATACGTGGGACCATTCGAGATCCTTGAAAGAGGATAAATCTGTTAACTTACAAACTTGTTCTAACACCACAGTTGGCGGGTATCCGTGATGTCTTACATATATCTATGTTGAGGAAGTACCATCTAAACCCAACTCATATCTTGGATGTAAGTCAGTCACAAGTTGGAGAGGACATTGCTATTTCATGGAACCCCATGATGTGAACGTTTTGACGATTTCAAACCACTTACTTGTGTATTTAATGATCTTGTTAAGTGTTTTAGTCATATCAAAATCAAGATGTAAATCAGAACTGAGTCAATACGCTTCAAGCCATTAAGATCAAGACTCAAGAGGAATTTGTTCGTCTAGAATGTAAGACCTTCACTCAAACAAATTCTCAGCAAGTTCTGCATATTTTCACTTTTTCAAATGTTTTTATTTTGAAAATTTAATCAAATTTCAAAAGTTTAAAAACTTATTTTAGTTAAGAGTTCTATCATGATGCTGGCTAAACGTTTGGATGTTGATGGTACTTAAACTACTTCCATCAAGATGCTTCTTGTCTAGGAGTGCCCTCATGTATCAGCCCAACGGTTACGTCAGGACGTTGATCACGAGTCAGTACGCTCATTGAGTTCTGAGTGTCTTTAAAGTATTTAAAAACATGACACTAACGTTGCATTAACGCCCTTGTAAAGTTTGCATTTTTAAAATGTTTTAAAGTTTCAGGACGCTAACGTTACTATGAGCACCCTCATAAAACTTTGTTTTTAAAACGGTAGGACACTATTCCTTGACTAGTGCCCTCATTGATTTTTGGTTTTAAATATTCATTTGAGCCTCAGGACGCTGATATATCATCAGTACGCTCAAAGAACAATGTCAACTGAACTTAAGTTTTTGACTCAATGTGTACTAGGACGCTAATGGTCCAATCTGTATACTAACACACTTTAGTCAAATATTTGAAAAGCAATTTGGCAAATCTATATTTTGACATTTCAGATACATGAATTGTGTTTTCCTAGACTTTCCTTATTCATGTATTCTGAATCAAACCAGACTTTCCTTATTCATGTATTCTGAATCAAACCAGACTTTTTCTTATAAACCTGAAGATACTATATTCATGAAAGATTAAGGCCATTGTGAGCAAACGTTCAAATTTGAAATTCAAATCAAAAGCTCAACTGTTTTATCTTCATTGAGTCTATAAATATATGTATCTTCAAAACACAATACACATGAAAATTTTATGAGCTAAAAACTTGTTGAAAGTTAGTCGAATTTTTCAAAGTGATACAAAAGTTATTTTCAGTTTCAAATTGTTTTTGAAACAACTTGCATCCAAAATATTTTCATACTATGCTTTATCTCAATCATCTTTTTGAGAATCTGTTTGTAGAAAATTGTTTTCACTCTAAAGTCTTTCAGCGTACTTCATTTCGTATCATATCTTGCTGGAACGTCAATCGAATGACTGTCTAGGATACAACTGTACTTAATTTTATATCTTTGTTGTATCAAAGGTTGTAACAGTAGATATATAAACTACAGAGATTATTATTTGAATCTAGAAAGGTTCTTTCAAGCCTGTTAAATTGAGAAGGTCTTAGGTTAGTCTCACACCCGGAAGTTGAGATAGGTAGTTCTCTAGCCTGTAAGTCAAAAAGCTTAGGTTGGTCTCAAGCCTGCAAATTGAGCATTGTAACGGTTGTTCTCACACCCGGAAGTTGAGAAAAAGTGTAATGGTTTGGTTCTCACCCATAAGAGAATCCCTTAGTGAAAAGGTTTCAAATCCTAACTGAGGAGGTTAGGTAGTGGATGTAGGCAAATAGCCGAACCACTCTAAATTGACTAAGTTGATTCTATTTACATTTCAACATTTACTTGTTGCCATTGATTTTTTAATTGTCTAAGTGTCCAATTCAGCCCTCTCTTAGCCATACTTGGGCCAACAATTGGTATCAGAGCAGTGTTGCTCTTCAAATAAAACTTACAATTTATTTGACAACGATGGCAATGTCCAGGAACACAGTCATAGAAATAGGTCAACTCTTAGATAGACCACCATTGTTCAATAGAGCCTATTTTGAAGATTGGATGCGAAAGATGAAAGGCTTTCTTCGATCTAAAAACACCCGTCTGTAGGAAATGGTTGTAAATGATCACGTCATGCCCAACAAACCTATTGAGCTATGGACAGACGAGGAGAGACTTAATGATAGATACAACGCTCAAGCTATCTATGCCTTGCATTGTTGTCTACTCGAGGAAGAAGTTGAAAGGGTAGTTTCATCTTGAAAGTCCTAAGGAGATTTGGGAAACTCTCAAATCACTTCATGGTGAAAAGACAATGAATCAAGATGAAAAGCTTAAAGAATTTGAAAGGCCATTTGTGTTAACCTATGCGGTTCAACACTTAGCACATCCCTAAATATACTGCGATAAAGTATATTTTGATGATCACAAACAAAGTACTTTTCGGTGCTAAACATTCGTGTATCAAGATTTCATCAAAGCACCTAAGGAAAGCAAAAAGTCAAGGAACGTCTCGAACGAGGAACTCAAAGATCACATCCAACAGTCAAGTTCGTCTCAACCAAAGAACTTCAACGATCACATCATGATTTCAAGATCACTTCACTCTAACGATTCGATCAAGCTTCAAGTTTACATCTCTCGATCAATGTTCAAGTCATCCAACTCCGCAAAGCTCTTGTTGAAGATCTCATAATGAAGAGTTGGATTTAACAGTTATGAGAAAAGAGAAATACACAAAGTATTTAAGGTATATCTTTCTCTAATTGTTATTGCTCAAAATATTTTTCAAAACCATGCATAAATCATCTACATATGTTTTTCTAATCTGCATGTTTTGATTTCATATTTTTGCGGTATTTCAAATGATCTAATACTATATACTTAATTTGAAATCTACTGAGTTTTAATTTGCATTTATCGTATATTTTATCGCGAGTCAAAACTATTTTCAAAGAGTCATTCAGGACGCTAATGAAATAGTAGTGCTCTCCTGAACTTTATAAGTCAGGATGCTGATAACGTTCAAGGTTGAATTGAACTGATTTATTGATTTATCAGGACGTTTATTTGTATAGTAGCGGCCTCCTTTATTAGTCAACCTCTGAAGTTGTTAGGAAGCTGACTCACCATCAGCTCACTGAAAAATGTCTTAAGTTCTTCAAAGAATGTTTCTTTGAGGGCGCTGATAGTTATAAGTTGAACAACCTATCAGGATGCCATCTGGATAGAAGCGCCATCACCTTTAGAAATAAACTTAGTAACTTTCAAGACGATGATATTGTAGCATCCTCATGATATGTTCTAAAGTGTTTTTAACTGGTACGACGCTTATGTAATGTAGCGCCCTCATGTTTTGTTTTATGTTTTAAAGGCAAGACGCTCATTCGGATAGTAGCGCCCACATGCACTTAGTTGTTTTAAAACATAGCAAGACGCTAACTGTGCGTTAGCGCCCTCAAGTTTAAGTCATTTAAATGTCAAAGTAAGTCAGGACGCTTACGAGTTAGTAGCACCCTCACTTAAGTGTTCAGCAGGACGCTTATACGTAATAAGCGCCCTCAAGGAATAAAACGACATTGTTGATATTATGTGTTACGACACTAATTACGAAATTAGGCCAATTCAACAACCATCACTGTTCGAATAAGTACACTACATCAGTTTACTTTTTCATAACAAACTTTTGCACAGAGTCCTTTTCAGACTTATCAGAGACATTCTCTGATACATGAAATAAGTTTTTCTAAAAGTTTCCTCTTTCATGAAATCTGAAAAGAACCAGAATGTTAGTGAAAATTGCAGTTGCCATTTTCATATAACATTCTAGCCGTTGTGTGTAAACGTTCATATTATTTGAACTTCAAATGTCTAACGGCTATGTCCCACTAAGTCTATGAATACCAGCACTTAGGATCAAACAATTTGCCAATCACTTTGTGTTGTGCCAATACTTTTTGAAATATAGTCTGTGTCAAAATGAATTTTATTTTTCTAATCTTTCAAAGTATTTTTCACTGATACCTTTACGATTATAATAGATTTTCATATTGAGCTTCAATTATACTTTATCTTTGAAAATCTATCTTTATTAGTATCTACTCAAATTCTCAGCGTTGATTCATATTTGGTATCATTCTTGCTGGAGATAGAATTTGAGAAATAGGTCAAGATATACAATTGTACTTGATTTCATATCTTAAGTATTGTATTGAACTATATCAGTAGTTGGTTACTTACTAATTAGAGAACCAGAAGTTTTCATACTTATATTTTATATCTATTTTTAAAACTATTTGTGTCTTTGATTTACACCAGTCCTTCGTGTTTAAAGTCAATTTTTATTCGGTATATTTTATTTTCGAAGAAGCACTGATTTTCATATCATATCATTCATGCTTTTCGAAACTGCACTTGAGCAATACCGAACATTGAAAGGTAAATGATTGAAGGTGTATTTCAACTGAGCATTACCTATTTCATATTTTATATCTTTGTAGTGCTATGTACTGAGCTTAATTGTAAAGTGTTCTACTTTGTTAAAACCAACATTATTTGTTGTAATGCTGGTGTGTTTCGGTGTGGAACAACCAAGACAAGTGATGTGGTTCAATTAAGTGATTTCAAGCTTGAAATCACAACAGTTCTTCCTAATCCCGTAAAAGGAACATGGGTTCATCCTCAGCCAGGAAAAAGGAAACCAGTTCATCCTCATCCGGTAAAAGGATAGGTGTGTCCTTAACCTTAAAAATGATAGGTTATCTCCCAGCCTTTAAAAGATAACTGATTCATCCTGATCCTGTAAAAGGATAGGCTATCTCCTGCCTGTAAAAGAAAAATAGTTCATCCTTAGCCCGTAAAAGGATAGGTTTGCCTTTAACCTGTAAAAGGGCAGCTGTAACGGTTTGGTTCTCACCCGTAAAAGAATTTCTTAGTAATAAGGTTTAAATCCTAACTGCGGAGGTTAGGTAGTGGACGTAGGTGCTGCCGAACCACTATAAATCATGCTTCTCACTTTTACAATTTAGTCTATGTTTTATTTTGCATCCAATTCCAATACACTCATGTAAATCACTAAGTTATTGGAAGATAATTTTAAAATTGACCATTGCACCCAATTCACCTCCCTCTTGGGCGGGACCAACAATTTGATGCCTTCGAAATATCCGAGAATGAATCTCTTGATATGGCATGTTGTAGGTATCAATCCATCCTTAATGGAATGAAAGAACATAGTCAGGAGATACCTATAGGAATAACCTTAGTGTGCTTCAGTGATAAGCTTCCAAAGAAATGAAATGATAAGCTAATCGCATTAGCTGAAACATTTAATCCATGGGAAATGAGTTTAAAAGAGTTTTGTGATCTCTTAAGAACCATGGAAGGAAGGGATGAAACTAGGAACCAAGTTAGAATGGTAGAGGAGTCACTCATCCACTTTAAAATTTTAGAACGTGGGTCAGTTCAGGATAATCTTCAACGATTGAACGTTTAATAAATGAACTTGAACATTTTGGAAAATCCATCTCTCATTCTACTCTAGTGCAATATTTTCTAAACAGTTTTCCTGAAAACTGAAAATACAAAGTAGAATTTTTAAAAGAGTTTTCAAATCCATTGAAATCAGTTTTCAAGAAATTGGTTATGTTTTAAGTGGGTTAGAAACAATTTCTGAGAGAGAGGATATGCTTGGAAATCTGCCAAGCAAAGACATAAGTGAGCTTGATGATGATGAAGTTCAAATGATGATTCGTCAACAATCTTTTACAAGCACAACAAGAACACTGGTACAAAGTGAAAGATTACTTGATGATGTACCAAGGAGGAAGTCAGCTTAAAGAATAAACATCAAGAAGTATTTCAACTGCTTCAACAAGCAAAGTGCACAGATTGAGGATTTTGCAGTGCCTTGAAAGGTAAATGAACAAGATATATTTTATCCCTTTAATCACTTTCATGATCGTTTAAGTATATACTTCTCAGTGATTATTAAATTTCTTGATCATGTTGGATTAATGTGATGAAATATTTCTGATTACGTGATTACCTTGTTAATGAATGTTTTATGAAATTTAATTGATTATTCATGTATTCTGAATCAAACTAGACTTTTTCTTATAAACCTGAACATATTATATTCATGAAAGATTAAGTTCGTTGTGAGTAAATGTTCAGATTTGAAATTCAAATCAAACGCTCAACTGTTTTATCTTCATTAAGTCTATAAATATATGTATCTTCAAAACACAATACAAACGAAAATTTTATGAGCTAAAAACTTGTTGAAAGTTAGTCGAGTTTTTCAAAGTGATACAAAAATTGTTTTTAGATTCAAATTGTTTTTGTGACAACTTGCATTCAAAAGATTTTCATATTGTGCTTCATCTCAATCATCTTTTTGAGAATCTATAATGTTTTCACTCTAAAGTGTTTCAGCGTACTTCATTCATATCATATCATATCTTGCTGGAATGTCAATTGAGTGATTGTCTAGGATATAGTTGTACTTAATTTTATATCTTTGATGTATCAAAGGTTGTAACAGTAGTTATATAAACTACTGAGATTCTTATTTGAATCTAGAAAGGTTCTCTCAAGCCTGTTAAATTGAGAAGTTCTTAGGTTAGTCTCACACTCGGAAGTTGAGATAGGTAGTTCTCTAGCTTGTAAGTCGAGAAGCTTAGGTTGGTCTCAAGCCTGCAAATTGAGCATTGTAACGGTTGTTCTCACACCCGAAAGTTGAGAAAAGGTGTAACGGTTTGGTTCTTATCCGTAAGAGAATCCCTTAGTGAAGAGGTTTCAAATCCTAACTGAGGAAGTTAGGTAGTGGATATAGGCAAATAGTCGAACCACTCTAAATGGACTTAGTTGATTCTATTTACATTTTCGCATTTTCTTGTTGCCATTGCATTAATTTTTAATTGTCTAAGTGTCTAATTCACCCCCTCTTGGACATATTTGGGCCAACAAACACCACATCCTGAATAGCCAATTCGGATCGTAGCCAGAAGAGTTAAAAAACCCAGGAATAAGTAGATTCCATTGGTTAAGGCCAAGTGAAAATTTCATGATAACAATGAGCAAACCAGGGAGCGAGAAGATCATATGCGGGAGCAATTTCCGGACTTGTTCACCACTTGAGGTATATTTTTTTTATTTTAATTTTGATGACGAAATTCTTTAAGTTGGGAATATTGTAACACCATATACTTGTAAGTCAAACGCATACTTTGACATGTATGTATTGTCAAACGTATTTATATGCATATATGTGCATAAACGACCTTAGAATATGATAATTGTGTATATCCTAGTGTTGTAGGGACCCTGAGACCCTAGATATGGCATTTATGGTGTGAAACTTAAAAAAAATTGTAATTTGGACATCAAGAGCGCGCTCCCAAGGGGACAAGCGCACTCCAATGGTAGCAGACAAAGAGTAAGAATTCTGAGTTTGAGTGGTAACGCGCTACCCAGGGGAGCAGCGAGCTACATGGTGGAAAATAGAATGATGTGTTTTCTAGATTTTGGACAAAACCGTGCTCCTAGAATAGAGAAGCGTGTTCTTTGCGATTCCAGAGAAGGGTTTGTTTTTTTTCTGGGCACGGTGAAGCGCGCTCCAGGGCCTTCTGACATATTTTTTAGAATGGTCAATGTGGAGGTTTAGCTACTTATAAAACCAAATCTTATCACATTTTCAACTCATTTGAGCTGCTTTTTTCCATAAAAGAGAAGGGAAACGAAGGGAAAAAGGAGAACGAGGCTTGGGTTGCTAATTTGGTGGACTAAGGTGAGTTATTTTTTGCTTAAATTTATGCAGTCTTTTTCCTTTCATCAAGTTATTCATCATACCTGAACTTGGATGATTTTGGTGAAGGATTAAATGACTTGAGAAAATCTAGGTTGTGTCCAATTCGTGGGGGTTCAATGTTAATTATGGTTTCAAATGAATCTTTGATGGAAGTGGGGTTTATGGTATGTTGATTTGTAGAGAAATTGATGATTAATGGTGGGCATGCCAAACCCAACTGTTGTTAAATCAATTGAGGGTTTGAGATGTAACGACCCACTTTTCGCATGTGACGTCATGATGACGTAAAATGCCCAACTTGAAGTCTTGTGCACGTGATTGATGTGTATAATACTCGTATTGTGTGTATACGAAGTATTTTGATGTATTTTTGTGTTTGCTATGTGTTAGTGTGTATGTGTAAGTCAAAATACGTGTATATGTTTGTTATGTGTTTGTGTGTTTGTGCGTGAAATAAAACACTTTACTTGCAGCCACTTATCCATGATTATGGCACATATTAACTTGTTGGCAAGCTGAAATCAACACGTTTTGGCTTGCTGGCAGCTAGTTGAAGGTGTTAAACTTGCTAAAATTGAGAGAAATAACTTGCTGAAATGAGAAAATGAAGAAGAGAAACCGTGGAGGAAGAAGGGAAGAAAAAAAAAAAAGGCTAGAACTTCTAAACAGAGGATTGAAATTGGAGATGGAAACTTGAAGTTTCTGCTGGAATGGGACTGATTTACTAGCTAACGCCATGGAGAAAAACTCTTTGGTTGTTGGTAAGTAATTTCATGGTTTAAACATTGATTTCTATGGCTAAATCTAAATCTGGAGAATGGGAATTTGGTATTGGATTTGATTGATATGTTGACTCAAACCATGGGGGATTAATTCCTTGTCCATTGGTGAACATTTTGATGATAAAAACACAGATTTTTTTTGGATAGAACATGGTGTTCCAGACCCAATTTCAGTGACCATTTGTGGTGTTTTAATATGTGTATTGACTGAAAATTGATTATGGATGTGTTGGGTTGATATTTGACAGAAATTGGAATGCGAATTTATGAAATTCTAGGTTGATGATGGTTCATTTGATGACTAATTAACTGAACAGTGTGCTGGAAATTTAGAAAATTGGGCAATACATTGGTAAGTTCTTCAATGATGTATTGTGATCAATTTGATGGGTAATTGACTGAAATTTAAGTGCTGGAAATGTTAGAGCATTTGAAAAATGCTTAGGTAAATTACTTAGTGATTAAATTGATTAACTTATGTGTCCGGGCAGGTGAAATGCCCATTTTTTTTTTTTTTTGTGAAATACAGGGTATTACATTATGTGGCTGGAAATTCTCTGTTAATAAACTGAAAATGTTTAATTACCGGGTGTTGATTATGCATTGAGTATTGGAACTAAGTAATTTACCGGGTGTTTAATCATATACGGATGATGTCTTTGGATCGTATGTAACTTTCCGTGTAGAGGCTTATCAGTGCCTCAGCCTTTGTCGGGTTATGACATTATCTGGGGTACTGTGCCGGTCGTGACGTCACCCGGGAAGGGGTCGCGACATGAGAAGGGTTTAGAGTGATGTTTTTGTATGATTTAATGTGGATTATGACATGATCTTGATTGAATATGATTCTATTATGAATATTACAGATCTTGTATCTTAAATTTGTTGGTGAAATTGGTGAATTCGGCTGCGTGAGCAAGTGATTTGGTTAGCAACTTGTGTGCTAGCTGTTGAAAGTGTATTTTGGTGCTAGGAATGGTACCCGTTGTGAGTATTTCTTTGCTTTGGTTATTCTATATAACATTATAAATATGAACTTGAGTTGAATATTAAGCATGCCAATTATGGATATATGTGCGCATTGATTTGAATTCATGAAATGGTTTTTGGAATATGAAGCATGTTTTAGACTTTCAGGAGTAGGTTAAAACATGAAAATCATTTTATTAGGAATTATTAAAAGACACCCAAGAGGGGGGGAATTGGGTGTAATGGCCGGTTTTGACCAATTCTAATTCTTTAGTGGAAATCCTTTGATTAATTTAAGTTATGTACTCAAAATTAAATCAATGTGCATAAATAAAGTGAGGAAATGAAAAGATTGCACACAAGGATTTTTACATGGTTTGAAAAACTTTTTCCTACTCCACACCTAGAGAAACCTTCTCTAGATTCTACTATACTTGGATTCACTTCATAGTGTGAATCAAACCGTTACAATTGTTTTTTTACAGGTTCAAGACAAACCTATCCTTTTACGGGCTAAGGATGAACTTACAACTTTTTTTTGCGGGATAAGGAAGAATCGAATATCTTTTTTACGGGATAAGGATGAACTACTTGACCCTTTTTAAGATAAAGGGTGAAACTACCTTTGATTCCAACCTAAGAATCTTAAGTAAATCAAATTAACTTGACTTGGTTGTTTCAATCTTGAAACAAACCAAAAACTCTAATTTTAAATATTACAATGATGATATTGGTTCTATATGAATAAAACACTTACAATGAGACTTACGCAAATCAAACACAAGATATAAAATATTAAAGCTCAAGAGAGAGAGGGAGATCACTTACAACCTTTACCTTTTCAAGATTCAATATTGCTCAAGTGAGTGATTTGCGTAAGTCTAAAAATAGTTGGAATGTACTTCAAAAATCTTTTCATCGAACAAACACTGATTCCGGGTACTTTGAAAATGAGAGGAGAAAAATCTTTAGAATAAGGCTCATTCTCTTATTTTTAAAACACAAAGAAAAACCTGGAAACCCTATAAATCTAGAGAATGTGTTTAAATCTTTGTATTTTCTCTCTCTGAAATGTAAAATGGCTAGAGCAAGTGAATAAATAGATTGAGAACATTTGCTAGTCGTTACACTTAGAAATATGGTCTTTGGTGTGATCATAAATTCCAAAATTTTGACTGTCAGGATTTTGCGGACTTCAAAGAGCGCGCTTATCTGATGACAGAAACCTAGAAAAATTTGTTTGTTCGCAATGAGCGCTTTTCTCTCCCAAGGAGCGCGCTTCTTTGCTTATTACAGAGAGACCATTCTGCACAATCACACAAGGAGCTCGCTCCTAAGCATGAGGAGCGCATTGGTCTGACGTTTAATACTAAAAGGTAACTTTTCTTTGAAAATTCATTGCACAAACTTGTTCAAATCAATTTAAACACTTTTGAACATCAAATCAAATATTTGAAAACACTTGAAATCATCTTCAATGAAGATAAAACATGGTTGAAATCATTAATATCAATTTTCAAAAATTATTTAAGGATCATGCTCATTTGAAATATGAAAGCTAAGTCTGCAAACATTTGAATAAACATAGAAACAAGTTTAAGGATGTTTTGCTTTTCAAAACAAGTGAAACCACCAATTTGGAAGAACTTATGTAAGTAGGAAAGACTTTGAGAAAACTTATGCATGCATGATTTTAAAAGATTGAGCAATAGACAATAAAAGAAAGTACATCCAAGTTCTAGACTTACAACACTCTCTCAAACACAAAACCACTTTCCTTCGAATCTTCAAGGTTTGTAGATCATGTCCATCCTTGGAAGAGTCTTTGGTCTTGATTGAGCTTGAAGTCCTTCTTTGATCTTGTATTTCTTTTTCTGTTTACTTAAGGTGTTAAAATACACTCAGTTCAAATATTAGCACCAAATTGTACATTGTTTATTAGCATCAAAATAATTAAGAGAATGCTAAGTAGAAAACCACTTAGGCCAACAATTGTGTCCTACGTGAATGACTGCTGAAGTATTCATGGGCTTTGTGGACTATCATAATTAGGGATAAGACCTTAGAAATGATTTAAATTGGAAATGAGTAATGAGAGGGCCATAGTTTACCCATGTCAGTGCATAATAAGGGATTAGTACCCTCTCTATTGTTGGACCAATGCCCCTCATGATTGAGATTTTGATGATTATAAACAACATGAATAACAACTCAAAGAAGGTGTTACAACAAATTTATCAAGATCACATTAAAAGAAGTTGTTGTTGACAATCAAGATCAAACTCAAGCAATGAAGAAAAATTTCTATATGTAACATATTTTAGATTGATCTTAGGATTGTAATATTTCCTTTAGATTCTCTCAGCAAGATCATCCTCAAAGTTTTCAAGTTTTCGAAAATGTTTTGATCTTTAACTTGATTTCGCCAAAATGGTTTTTCAAATGCTTTCAAATGTCTTCTTAGCATTTTAAATAGTTCAAATGTCTTTAATCATGTGTCAAAATGTTTCTAAGTCATTGGAGATATCCTTGATCTTTAAAATCATAATTTTTTAAGTGATCAAGGCCTCCAGTGCGCTAGCCAAGGGCTCTAGAGCGCTAGCAGCCTGCTGGGATTTTTCCAAGTCTCTAGAAAAGTGACCGAGTACGCTAGCACAGTTGCCGACTCGTTGGAGAGCCCACCTTTTAAGTTGAGGCTCTTTTGGTCAGTGCGCTAGCACAGTCTAGCTAGCGCACTAGCTATTGCCCAGAATTGGCTGGGTCTCAGGTTTGTGACCCAGAATGCTGGAATAGTAAGGCCAACACGCTAAATACCAAAGGGGACCAAAATCTATATTTTTTCTAGGAAGCCAGCCAGCGCACTAGGGAAGTGGTCAGCGTACTAGCCATGTCTGTCAGAGTGCACTGACAGTTCCGGGTTTCTCGAAAGCAACGTGTACTCCACATTACCCTTTTTGTGCTATGCCATTTTTCTATGATTTCTAACGGTCTTTTGCATCTTCCTTTGGTGAAAAATCTTTTTTTTTTACCAACAACTTCAAATTTGAATCCTTGTGGTTTATTGGAGATTGAAACCCTAATCTCAAGCATTCTCTAATTTTTCTATAAAAACAAAAATGTGCTTATTTGAGAGACAAAAGCACAAAACACGATTTGCAAGTTAGACAAGTTTTCTAAGTGTTCAAAAGTTTTTCAAGTGTTTTTAAGTGTTCTTCAACTTTCTTTCGTCTTAATTGAGTTGATTTCAAAATCTTACATCAAGATTTCAAAAGCTTTTTGAAGATACCCTCAGTCTAGCTTATGCTCCAAACTTCATCATGTTGCTAAGATTGTCTAGAGTAACTCTAAAGCTTTGTGTTGGTAAGAGAACATCTTCAAAATTTGTACTTTCATTATCTAAATATTTGTAAAATGACTTGTGTCACAAGTGAGCTATGAGAGAGTGTTTAGGCTCTTGTAAAGGTAACTCATACCTGAGTGTTGTAACCGATTTGATCCTCACCCTTGAAGTAGAATCCTTAGTGGGAGGTTTTGAGAAAATCTTGATCGGAGAGATCAAGTTGTGGACGTAGGCCTTGAGTGTCGAACCACATTAAATTTGATGTTCTTTGTTCTTTGCCATTTACTTTACTTGCTTGCATTCTATGTTATTTTTGAAAGGTTAAAAACTTGCAACTGAGCTTGATGTAGCTTACCCTTCTTCTCAAACATTTCAAGAAAAGACCCAAAGGGCAAGGGGAAAGGGTGAGAAGAGTAGGCGAGCTCTTCTATTTTGTGATGTATGTATGGTTTGGGAAGATGGAAACTGAACTATGGTTATATATGTATCACAAAGTTATGTATATATGATATCACTTAGATGAGTATGGGAGTTGATCTGGATTTTATAAACTCGTGACTTATGATGTAAATGGTTATGATGATGGTATGTTATGTTTGGTAATGATAAAAAAATGATCTCTGTAAATGCTGAGTAGAAATAATCCTATTTTATGAAAAATACAAAATGTGATATATGATGATTATATACAGGTTGATTGCACGAAAAATGCTGACAGAGTATCATATATACCTGGGTACAGTGTATGTGGTATTATGTGTCGGTTGTAACGTTAACCTACGAAGAGGGTTGCGACACCCTGAACTAAAGTTTTTAATGAGATAATAAATTTAAATCAAGTGCGCTCTTTTTTTAACCTCTTTTAGGTCTTATTCATAGAATGTGCTTTAGAAAGGCTTACTAAATTCAACAGACTTTTACAAATTTTCTTTTTTTTTCGCCCAAACTGTATTCTTATGATATTGATACTAATTACAAGCTAATAAGTTGACTTTTAGATTTTTTTTTTTTTCAAGCAATATCAATATATCTCTCTTCTGTATGTTAATCGAGCTTGATTTTACTAGCCTTAATTTATTCAATCATCACATTACTATTCAATTTTGAAAGAAAAGACAACATATTACTATTTTATTACAAGAAAGGTAGTAATTAGGTTAACCATAGCCATAGGCTTTGGATTATTATTTGTAGTAAAAAGATATTGTGTAAGATATATTCTAAATTTTCAATTTGTGCTCGTAGCCTTTTGTGAGATTTGTTGACAAACCACCCTTTTGTTGAGATTGATTTGACATGTCTCTCTACTTTAGTTCAAAAATAAAATTGTTGTCAAACTTCTTTTTATTGCTCCTATGAATTCAAATGCAAAAGCATAAAGACTTATTAGTCAATAATATGATCCAAAAGAAACTACTTCAAAATTTTCCCGCCAATGCTTTATTCTCTTACATGAAAAACTCGAGTAAGCCGATAAAAAACTTCTCGAATTTGGGTTGGGTTGGGTTGGAGTGATCAGGTTGTATAAATTAATCCAAGATCGACCTGAATTCACCTCATTCTTGGATCAAATCTCATGCTTAATAAAAGTAAAAATACTTTTTCAAATATTTTACCAAACAATTTTAAGTCATAAAAAACTTTTAATGTATTTTGCTAAACAGATTTCAACTAACTTATCTATAAGCTAGCACTTCTAGAAAAAAAGGTTTTGTAAAACCTATAATATGAAAACAAAAGCTCTATTAAACAAGCCCTAACATAGAGGTACCTTACTATGTGGTTTTAAGTCATATTATTATTTTAGAAGCATCAATTTTAAGAATACTTATTAAGTTTATTCTTTTATGTTTTTTGATAAGCCTTAAGGGCAATTCCTCCATTTATTACATAACATTTTAAGAACTATATATATAATAGGGGAATTGTGTCATTGTGACTATACATAATTTGGTTCAAGGAATTAATGCCATCTCCTTTCTACCAATTTAAAATATCCACTTCACATATTTGAAACTTTTTTGTTTCTTAATTATATAGAGGGATATGAGAACATGAGAATAACAAGCTAGCTAGAAACACTTTATATATATATATATATATATATATATATATATTCCTAAATAAAATAAAATAAAATAAAATAATAATAATAAAAAAATTCCTTATATAAATAGTACCAAATTCTATAAATATTTATAAACCAAATTATTTTATAAACAAAATTATCAAACATCTTTGCTAGATAACCAAAAAAAAATGTGGGAATATCAACTTCTATGATGTGTAAAGTCAAACCTACTGCTTTTATAAACCTAAGGCCCCACCCATGTGCATGTACAAGCAAAGCTACCCTTGGTTTAGTATGTCCTCTTCATCCAACCTTGAATTTTTACACTAAAGAACAAGGCAAATGTCTAAGCCCTACAGTTAGTTCCCTAAGGGTTCCTAGGAGCACTAGATTACTTATTTTGTATGTATTGCAAGGGTTCTATGCCTTTTCATACTGGGGATTTAATTAATGGTCCTTGACACCTTCACATGAAAATCTGTCCACAATTACCTTGAACCACTCATCCAAAAGCTCATTCAATTTTCCTCCCTGTTTTCAATCATTCAATTTTCCTCCCTGTTTTCAATTTCCTAATAATTCTGATATCAAAAAGGTAAAGAGATATGCTTAGAAATCTTGTTAGCATTTAATTCTTAGTTCTTTTTTCACAAGCTTGGGTAATCAATTTTGAGTTTATTAATCAAGAAAAATTAAAACAAAAAAAAAATAAAAAAATGTTGATTCTTATGGAGCTTAAGATTCTCATTTTCTTTAAAAACTTAGTTTATATACATCACTCCAACTTCAATTTGGTTTATTTTATTTTATTTGTTATGTTGACCCGTATAGCATAAGAGAGGCCACAATGGCCCAATATAGAAAGAAGTTCATAACTATACATAAAAAATAAACACTAACGGGAGAATTAAACTCTCAACCTCGTAAATTAAATAAAGATGTATTTACCATCAAGTCAAATAATAATTAACACGATGGTTAACTTTCAAAAAAATATGTTTCCTCTGTCACCTATAATTTAAACAAAAGAGCCAACATATAAACAACTTTACTCAAATTAATCAAACACATGAACCAAAAAACAAAAAAAAATCAAACACATGTATAGCTAATAGAAATATTAGGTTTGAATGGCACCGTCACACTATCACCAATTAATAATATTGAAGATCTAAATTCTATAAATAAATAAAAAATGGTAGCAGCCCTTTGTATGACAAACAAAATAGAGATAAGTGGTGTGGGTCCTTGGTCGATCTAGTTTGAAATGAGAGTCTGTACTTCTGGAGACATAACACTGTATATGTTGTGGTCCCTTCCTGGTTCTTTCAATCCCCTAAATTTTTATGCACAAGTATTTTTTTTATCTATAAAATGAATTTTATTTATTTATTTTAAGAGTGATAGGGTGTGGGACCATCCTCAATCAATAAGCGACATGTGGACATAAAAACAAAAACTATTTACCTGTGTCTGAAAGGATGTATTCTTTGGTCAACTCGTACATGATGGGTGGTGGTGGGCCTTCTCTTTCATGTAGTACCCACTGCTGCTGCTGCTGCAGTAACATTCATTTTAATTTTTATTTTATCCTAACTTCTGATTGTATTAATTAATGCTTCGTAATTCTATGCCCATTTAGCTTCTTTTATTGACAATAAAGAAGATATATAGCTAGGTAAGATAGAAATGAATAGTATCCATATGGGCACAAGCAAAATGCATTTATATTTGGTAGGCATGCATTTGCACTTGGTAGGCATACTATTTATTATTATTATTATTATTATTTTTACCTTGTCTTATAACTTTTAGTTATATTTAAAACATATAAATAAAAGAACGTAAATATTATAGACTTGCTATTATTTGGTTAAAGAGCAGTTGATTATATATACAGCTTTAACCCCATTTTGATTAACAAGGATCAGAAGGATTCTATGCAATAAAGAAAATAATTTTGCTGCTCAAAATTATTTGAAATTGTTAAATTATCTTTCTATATCTAATAAAAGCTGATGAATTCCAGTGGATCCCATGTGCCATGTAAGAATATTTACAATTTTTTTTTCTTTTTTTTTTAATGGAAAAGATATAGTTAATAATTTTATAATATACAAATCCATACTTCTGCTTGTACTGTAAAAAACAAAACACCAAAAAATAAAAATAAAATAAAATAAAAGAAGAAGTTATTGTGTTGTGCATATACTTACTATCTGTCTTTGTATAATGAGATTAGCATGAACCAGAACTCATTCAGCTGCTGCTACCAAACACTGCCTGGGATTAACAGAACACTTTAAGTTTAATTTCCAGGAGGTTTACATCACACAAGTTTTAAGGTTAATACAAATTAAAATATATAACTGCTACAGTGTCTGCAAGCCAATATGGTTGAAACTATCATTTTCTTTCCTAATTAATGCATAAAGTTCACTGAAAAGACAAGTCTGATATTCATTCATGAAAAAGCCTTCTTATATATATATATATATAAATCCTTTGGTTTTACATGGGCTTTTAATTTCTTCTGATTGAGACACAATATTCTCCTCTTCCTCCCCACCTTCGTCACATCTGTATTTTTGCTATATATATAAGGTCAAACTTGTGGCTCTTCCTGTTCTGTAAGAGAATGAAAGCCTCTGAGGGCCCAATTGGCCACAAGTACACAGAAAGCCTTAATTTGGAAGGACAAATGGCATATAAAAACATCAGAATTTCACTAGAAGAAAGAGTCACAAAGACCCAAACCTGCCCTCCAATGCTACAATTGTGCCCCCTTAAAAACATGAAGAGTTAAGGGCACTTTGAGTGGTCCATACCCTTTTGGAAGAAGGAGAAGAAGATACAACACAATTCAGTAATTGGGTGTCAAGACATCTGAAACTCAATGCCAAAAAAAAAAAAAAAAAAAATTGGCTTCTAAAACCTATTTGGAGCAGACCCATCAATTTATAAGCCAATGTTATTATAATAACTGGGGGACCATTGAGTATTGTAATATATATTGGTCCCCCTCAGTTATATTCCCTGATCTTGTGCTTGCTTTAATGATTTTGGTCTTTGGAAGCTAGAAAATCCTACCACAAACACAGGCACACCATACCTGCTTCTATATATATATATTTTTTTTTCTTCTTTCTTTTCATCCAATTTGTGCTACTGACATGAATTGGAAGTACTACTCCAAGCTTATTTTTCTATACCCAATTGTTTGGGTTTTTAAATTTATTTCCATAAAGTGCAAAATATTATAATGGGTATAAGTTGACTTTGTTGCCACCTCTACTCCTAATTGCTTCAGTACTCTTTGTAAGTGGCCTTTTTAGGTGTTCAGTTCTTGCCAACTTCTTTTTCCCATATTTTTTTAATATATTTAATTAAAAGAACCATAAAAATTCACTATTTAAGACTCAGGCCCAAGGCCCATTTTGGGTATGTATGAGATTGAAAGTTCTTAATGTCAAACATCCCACCTAAATTTATCATAATTCAAATTCATGGTAATATATATATGGGTCTTATTTAGAAGAATTTTTTTTAAAAGCATTTTTCTAAGAAGCATTTTAAAAAAAAGTTAGTCTTATCTAACTTTTTTTAAAAGCAAAAAATTATTTTTTTTCATCGTAATTTGTTAAGAAACAGGTGTTGTCAAACACTTTCAAAACACTTTTACTCTAAAAATACTTTAAAAAAGCTCTATTAAATGAGGTCATAGTAGTTTACTAGATAATATTTATTTGAATCTGTCTGTAGGGTAGATTTTTGGTTGAAGCTCCATCTTGTTAATTGAAAATAAGTGCTTATATTATGCTTAGATAAACTAAAAATTTTATTTTATATGGACTCTTCCGACCTGATCATCAATGTCAAAGCCTTGAACACTAAATAGATTTATTTTTATTTTTATTTTATTTTTTTATAGATATAATAATGAATGGGACAACCTAAAAAAAGGGTTAAAAAGGAAGAAAAATGTAGCTAGGTACAATTCTTGATTAGAAGAAAATATACAAGCAAGAAAGTGAGTCAAACGGTAAAAAAGAAATGAGGAAAATTACTTAGCTCATATTAGGATATTGAGATGACACTTTATATATATTAATGATATTTTGAACTAATTTTCCTATGCACCAAGTAGGTTATTAAAATCTAGAGAATCTGGGTAATGAAGAATGTAATGGGAAAAAATATATTTTATTATTATTATTATTATATTAGAAAAATAGTTTCTTAATTTAGTAGAATCTTAGTTATTTTATTTAATTAGGATTTTAATTGTTTATTTTAGTACAATTCTAGTTTCTAAATTGTAGTATTTTAATTAGTTATTTTAAATTTTTATAAATAATAAGTTTGTAATAAAAATTAATAAATGATTAAATGAATTAAAAATTATTGATTATCAATTTTTTCCGCTACTTCTTATTCTCTTCTTCTACTTGTTCTCTTCTATCACTATTTCTTCTTCTCTTCTAATTTCTTCTTTTTCTTCCTCTCCTCCTCGCGGTACTCTGAGGCTTGTTTATCAGTCCCCATAACTTTTTTTTTCCTTTCCATTTCTACTTCTAAAATTACCTCTTTTGCTACCATTGTCCATTATGATTTACCAACAACCACTTCTCGTCTCATATACTTTACTTGAGAACAACCTCAGGGGCTTTCACAAAATACAAAGCATTAATAATTAAAAAAAATAAAGCAAATATTCAAAACACTTTATAAAAACAAAGGGTATTGAAATACAAACCCTAAGATTATTATGATAATCCACCAAAAACACATGCTACCACCAAACTCTATAATATATATATAATCTTCATTTTAGAATTGTTTAATGTAGTTATTTGTACTTGGAGTGGGTAAACCTTAACATCTAATGATATGGATTGTGTACTTTGAAGCTCAGGAATCCTAGTTCTAAGTGGGGCTCATCATTCAAAAAGCTTTCATTGTGTCTGCTTGTGAAGAGACAATAGCCTTGTTGTTTGGTTCCTAACTCATTTTGAGAAATGACAAACAGTTCAAAAATATTAGTTCATCTGGCAATTAATTAACACCCTCACATGCAAATCTCACTTGGCCACAAAAGAAAGATTGATCATTGAAGTACTGTTCTAAAGATTATTTATTTTTATTTTTTTAAACAATGATGCTAAAGCCTCAAAGCCCCAAAGCTGCTGCTATTAGTAGGTCTCATTAGATTAAAAAAGAAGCTTAGCACAAGAAGCAGCCATAGTTGACCATGATGTCACATTTGACCACCTTTATGTCATGGACCCATGCCATGGTGGGCTTAACCATGTATAGCAGTGCTTGGGCCTTATGGGCATTCAGATAACTTGGGGGGCTAAGCTTGTACGTTGTGGGTTAAAATTGATGTTTTGGTGCTGGCCTAGATGAGTACTTCAAGTACAGTTTGATTTGGGACTCAAAAAATAATAATAAAAAAAAAAGAAAAAAAAAAAAAGAGAGGATAAAATAACACTTTTGACGTTTCATATATATTTCCTTCTATGTTTTAAACAAAGACAATTTATTAATATTTTTTTAAAACAAGTCAACCAAACAAAACCTATCCAAGAATCTTTATTTTCTACGATGAAAATAGGGCCTTCAATTCTTGTCTCATTTATCGAAGAAAGGTGGGATTAGGAAAATATTGGAATTCAATTCTCAAAGGGTTTTACAAAATAGAATGTTGCTTATAGCGTACATTGTAGAACAAAGAAATTCCTAGCTTATCAGCATACAATAGTGAGAGTATGTTGAGAACTTCAAGTTTACTTTTATTTTAATGTTTAATGACTTTTCATGTCTTGCTCTTTTTGTTAGGTTATGGTAAAGTACCTATAAATTATTCCTTTCTAAAAACAAGATAAATCTCCCATCTTACACTAAAAGTGTAATTTCTTTTAGTTGCTAGAAAATAAATTAATTTTCAATAATGGTTGTATATTATAATATTTTGAAATCACTACTATTGTTGTAATGACCCTTATCCTTATGTATTTTGATAATTGCAAACAATATTTCAAATATGACTAATTACTTTGACTAAGTTGTTTCAGTCCTAATTCGATCAATCTATCAAAGTCAACTTGAAAGTCAAAGTCAAAGCAAGAAGTGGATCAAAACAAATAAAGAATTATGTTGTAATTTTTAGTTATAATGCTTAGATCAATCTAGTGTTGTAGAATCCTTTCTAGGCAAGTCAGCCAAAATCATGCATTGACGTAAAGCATTTTCAAATGATCATGATTTAAAAAGTCAATATTTTTCAAGAAAGTCAAAATTTTGACTTTATGTTTAAAATGACTTGGCATGTGTTTTGAACTTCACATTCTTTCAAAACAATCATACTTAAACATGTTTAAATCTAAGTTTTCAAGAAAACATGTTTTGGACTTAAAAGTTTCTAAGTGATACATGTTTACATATTGTTATGGAGCAACCTTTTACAAATCTTTTGAAACTTGAGCTATTGTTTTGTTCTCCTTATCTTCAAGAGAAAATTCAAGTTTCTTAAAAAACATTTTGATTCATTTTGAGAGGAAAAGTGTTTGAAATTGTTCTTTCTTTCTTGAGAAATCTCTAGAGCTTTAATCTTTCTTTTCTTAAAAGAAAACACACTTAGAGATATCTGGGATTTTGAGAAATCTATCTTTGATTTTAAGCATCATCTTCATCATTTTTCAAATCAAAGATTGAAGGACCTTCTGTGGCGACCCCGGGCCCCGGACCACCAACCCCGCAGGGAATGGCATGCGGAATGCTGGGACGGGACGCCCTGCGTAGGCATCTCCGACCACTCCTCAACTCCCGTGAGGTGATTGAGACCCTACGAGCCTTATCTCAAACAACGACATAATATCAAAAGGTACTAAACAAAACTACCCACCGTATTAATCATCCAAGACAAGAGATAGTCCATAAAAATGAACCATAAATAAAATCATAATCCCTACACTCCATTAAAATTGACATACACATAAAGTCCAAAATTGTGGGTACAAATAAAAATCGTCATATGCCCACATGGTCTATCCAACAAGTCCCAACTCACCCATACTACAATGTGGTAAGTATTATAATTACATAATCCAAAATATAATACTTCATAATTTAAAACACAATTCAATCAAAATGTCTCTCAACTCACATCGAGGCTTTGGATTCTCTCGTAGGCAAGGCCCTCAAGATATAACTACTCTTTTGCCCTTATTCGGGACAGAAGGACCTGAAAGAGAAAAATGAGGGTGAGCCAACGGTGCCCAGTGAATAGAATTCAAATATGCTATCAATACTCATCAATAAATATCATGTATGCATGTCAATGTGTAACATGATTAAAAGCACATAACATAGAGATATCAAGCATTTATAATAAGTTCGATGCAAGTAAAAGCTTATCAATTTGGATCCACATTCCACATTCCACATGCATTGGGTTACTAGTGCACGTCTATTTCACCGTACCGTTGATCCCAATCATGTTTATTTGGGTTACTAGTGCACGTCTATTTCACCGTACCGTTGACCCCAATCATTTCCTTTCCTAAAACCCTCCTATGACAAGGTTAAGTCCCCCTATTAGCCAGATAGATGGGCCCAACCAAAGTCATAAGGTTTTCTCAAATCAATGCATCATTCAAAACATTAGAACACATTCATGCTTTCAACATACAATATATAAGTGATATGATGACATAAAAGATATAATCATAAATGAAGTCTACTCACAACCAAGCCTCGCGAGAGTATTTAACCACACACGACCACCAAACCGAATCAACCCAATCAAGATCCTGAAACATACATCAATATCCTACCATACATCAATTTCTATGCTCAATCACATAGACATTACACATCAACCCTAAATCAGCCCACATATAAACAATAGGCCTAAATTCCATCTAATCCCATCATTCAACTCAAATCACATGACTTAGGCCTCTAATGCATAGTTCTCATTCATTAACCATTCTATTAATCAAAAATACTGATTTTCAATTCCTTAGGCATAAACATGCCCAAATTGGGTCACTTGATCACAAGTAGGCCTAACCCATGATATGGTCACAACCACCAAATCAGTAGCATAATCAACCCTAATCATGCTTAATTAAACATAAGTTGCATCAATTCAATGATTCTAGGCCAAAAGCATCAAAAGCCCTAAAATATGAAAATTTTCATACTTAGGCCATATTGCCGATTTACATTAGGTCACCATGTTCGGCCATGTATATCCACTGATTTTGCATCATGGGTTCATCAACAATGGCAACTAGGTCAACATAGTTGACATGCAAGCTATTTGGAAAGGTCTAAGTATATTTGATGAACAAGTCTCTAATTAGACAATTTCTCCTTTCCTGCTGCAAATATTCAAACTCAGATGACTATATGACACAAAATACTAAACGCATAAACATCTCCACCGTTCATAATATAGAAATATCAGTTATAAACTACATACCCAAATTTGATATCCATCCATTGGTAGATTGAGGATATCTACAAGTTTGAGCGAAACGGCACGAGAATTCTAGACTTTCCGACCAGCTTTGTTTCAGAGGTTAGATCTCTCAGAAAAAACTCTAATCAAGATCTCCACCGTTCAGAATGGAGAAATATCAGTTGTACACTACTTACCCAAATTGTATATCCATCCAACGGTAGATTAAGGAGATCTATAAGTTTGAGCGGAACGGTGCGAGAAATCCAAACTTTCCGACCAGCTTTGTTTGAGAGGTTAGATCTCTTAGAAGAAACCTCTGATCAAGATCTCCACCGACCAGAATGAATAACCATAAGCTACGAACTTGCTGACAAATTTTGAGCTCAATCTGACCATATATCCCAATGATCCAGCTCTTTGATGAAATGTCACAGAGATTTTCCTCCTGCAACTCCCTCCTTCTTTCTCTTCTTCTTTCATTTCTCTTCTTTTCTTTTATTTCTTTTTCTTTCTCTCCACTCACCTCTTTCTAGCACTTCCTTGATTCCCTCCTTGATTCTCTCCTTGATTCCCTCCACTCATCCTAGCACTTCCTTGAAGAAGAGAAGTGGGCATGGGACACTTGTCCACTTTGATGCACCAACCTTCACATGTGTTGGTCTCATACTACCCATACCAACCACATGTACTTTAACCAATCTCATGCTTCCATGTATTTTAAATGTCCAATCCATTTAATACACCAAATTTTTATTTTCATTTATCCTTTTATTCAATCAATCCTAACTCATATCAATTCATGGTTTAATGGGCTCATGCATAAATAATAACATATGCATTATAATTTAATTTAACATGACCCATATACAATTTATGATACACATATTTAGATACATTATCAAGCATCAACTATACAAACATTAAACAACCATCAAACAAACACCAAACATAACAAGGCAACGCATAGAGTTTGGGCAAAGTGCAATTGGGTTATGGGCTAGATGAAATAATTTTCGGGGCGTCACACCTTCCATATTTAAGGTTGCACTTCATCTTTATTATTTGTGGTTAAACTTGATCTAGGGAGGTATTCAATTCCATTTGTAAGTTTTACTTGAGAGGTGTTTGGTAAGAACACTCTCGATTTCTTGTAAATCAAATTGTACTGATTTATTGGTTGGTTAGTCAATGAGGAAAGTTTTCCTAATCGAAAAACAATGTTTGTAACGGTTTGATTTACACCTGTAAGTTGAATCAAAGTTAGTTGATTTTGGGAAATCTTGACCGATGAGGTCAAGTAGTGAAGGTAGGCTTTTGGTAAGTCGAACCACTATAAATCACTATGTTTCTCTTTAATTTCTTTCACTTTACATTCCTACCTTGCATTGTTATTTTTATTGTGAAAGGTTTAATGAAAATTTGTTAAGTATAATTCACCCCCTCTTGGACTATAATATGGGCCAACAAGTGGTATCAGAGCGAATTTTCGTCACAAAGTTGTCACACCCTGATTTTCCAACTTGGTCACGTGCGTTATGATAGAGAGCGACTGACCAGCGTAACCTAACTGGGGCGTGAGTGTCTATCATTTCCTTACAATGCCCTTATAATTAATATGAGAATTTTAAAATTAATAAGATTGTGTGTCTAGGGACATTGCTTAACCCTAGGCTTACTGTGCCTGCAATTTCAATCACCTGAGACTGGATGTCTCAATATTTACCTTGGTCATATCATAGACCATATCATAGTCATGAGATTAAATCATTTTAGAATATCAAATACCCTGGTATTCTAAATCCTACAGGCATCACAAGACTGGAACTATTTTTTAGAATAATGTAGTGTGTCATATTGAAAATAAATTAAATGACACTACAATTCACAATTTATTGGATAAATGTAATAAGTTTACTATTAAAATGACTTATTCAAATAATCAATAATCATTATGACCAAATAAAGGTTTCACCTCTTATAACAACCAATTCAATAGTCAAGCATACTACTAAGACATTATTCGAATCTACTCAATTGTTTAGTTCTATCGCTATCAACTCTTCAGATGGAATCCAACTCATAATGCATTATTTATTCCTGCAAGAGATACGGGGGTGAGCTAATGCATAGTGGATCACCTTAAAAAATATTTCTAAACTCTTATTTATTAATAACATAATACATCAAATCCAACTAGATATTCAAACAAGTGCATACATTACGTTGCAACAATAATTTGTTTTAAATGTCGTCACTAACCATCCATTTGGGTTATAAACCACCCAGGTGGAATCACCTTTTCCCTTGAAACTCCTCTCGAATAGAGTCCAAAATTCATTGGCCATTGTGGCATATAACCTTGGCCTTTCGGAACACCCCAAGCTAGGTCAAAACACCTTTCAATGTATTGTTATCTTTTTAGTGTGTCTTTAGTGAGACAAATAATATAACTAACATACTAACATGATCAATGTAATGTATTAATATATCATGTCATTGTAAAACTAATTATCGAATAACACGCAACAACTCATATCATATCATTCCATATGATTATCATAATTAAGAGAACATGTAAATATTCCTCTAATTTAAACTTCCAATCAACAATAAAACCACGCAAGGCATATTGATCATAGAACGTTCAATAACAAGCATAACATGTACATATGAAATACAATAATGACTAGCATGCAAATGATTTAAGAGAGAAATCACATACACACATATCTAATTAGACATGACATAACATGCTAGAAACAAATAAGAATAAAGGAAAAAGTCAAGGATCACTCCCACAGGTCACACGTCCCATTTGTCGATAAATCAGATTTGTCAACACGTGATGCTTTCAACCTCTATACACCCGTATTATATTCACGTTAGTCGCGTGTGCTTACATATATATTATATTACATAAGGTATAGATAATATATTACAATACCTTATGTTGGTGCAAGATTTGACCAACACCAATAGACGATGAGATGGAGGGTAGATATTGATCTGGAACTCGTCGGAGTGTTGGAGAAATCGCCGGAGGTTGGCTATCTGAAAGAGGGAAAACAAGAGTACGCAGGCTATCGTAAGGAACATTGGTGTGGTGTCGGCCAAAGACCCTTCGATGCCTAAGTTAGTTCAGAACTGCGTAATACTAAACTGAGTCGATAATGGCGTAGAGTTTTTTACCTCCCCCTTAGGGGTTATGGTCTTTTTATAGAGAGGGTTTGAGGTCTTTGGCCTTGTAGTAGTGTCATTGTAGAATCAGGAGTCCAGCTCATGTTGGGATAGCCTGTTTGATTCCTAGTAAGATCTGGTACGATCCTTATAGGATTAGGATGACTTATCAACCTTTTAGTTGAACTGGTTGAGTATTTGGCCTTATCAGAGTCAGATTAGGAGTGGATTCCAAACTTGTAGCAGTGGATCCTGCCCTATCTCAACCTGATCGGGCATTCCGTCGTCATCCGTTCTAGAGTCAGAGATCTCTACAGGTCGGTATGTCGATCTGTAGTCTCTCATTCTACCTGCTTGATACTGAAGATATGGTCTGTAACAAGATCGGTAAATAGTGGTCGGTATTCATTAGTATGGTATGCCGACATGGATTTGTAGACTTATCGTTGCTGACCTGTCATCCTCTACGAATATAAAATTCTTCTGGTCGGTACGACCGACCATCGGCTCGGACTGTGTCCGATTGGATAGATCCGTATAAGCTGTTCAGAACAGGTCGGTACATATACATGTTACGTGTTACGTCTAACTGGACAAGGCTAACATGGCTGATGCGTCTGATTCTCGGTATATGGTCCAACACCTTACAATACATATATCTTTATATATGAGATATACATAATATAAAATAATATATTTATATATACTTGTAAGTGTGGCAACTTATGGAAGTTGCAGAAAGTACGTTAGTGATGATGGAGGTGTCACTGCCACCACCATATAACATATGTAAATATATAAGATACATATATACATTATGATGTATACGTATTAGTGGGTATCATATATATATATATATAATGTAGTGTACATGTCTAATATTTATAATATATTTGTGTATACACAGTATAACATAATACAACCTAACCCACATATAATATTGTATAACATAATTTGTATAACCTAATATAATATATACAATATTATATGCATAATAATATAATATTATATACTATCTCATCTTCTCTTCCCCAAAGTATGAGAACAAGTTTCTGAAAATGGAAACCGGGTATCATGATTGTCAAGTTGTTGCTACTTATTGCAGCGTTTGGGTTGCCAATTTCAATGTGATTTCTTGTGAAGGTTAATGTCCTATATTCCCAAGTTGAAAAGGGGAGAAAAGAGGGAATTTAAGAAAAAGTGGTAATGGACAGCTCTACTTGATGTCACCATTAGCGACAAGAACAGAACAAGAGTAAAGTAATGAAAGAAGAAGAAAAAAATGAACTCACCGTGGATGCTCTCGTAGTTTTCTGGCGGCATCACTTGCCTTTGTTACTGGTTTGTGAGAGAAGAATGAAGTTCGAGAGGAGGGGAGAGAAGGAAAGAGGAAGGCGGAGAGGTGAAAAGTGTACTTTATTTAATGAAGTGGAGTGGTTGGTGCTTGTTACGGGTGGTGGGTGCATAATATATAAACTATGTAAGAAAAGAAGTGGTTTGGGCACCACCACCACTACAATGATTAGATAATGTATAAAACATGGCTACATGTAAATTGTATAATAACTAGGTGGGTGCCGCCATTATAGGGTGGTGAGTGCGTTACCCACACCACATGAGGTGGTGCTGGGTGCCACCATTGTTATTTTTATTTTGTTTTGTTTATGTATATATATATATATATATGCACTACTCCATCAGTCCAAACATATCATATAATACAAACATGTGAAAAAGACATTATTTACTATTCTCTATAACTTTTCTTTGCAAGTTTTCGTTTGAATACAACTCAATTCAGAAAAAAAAATATTAATTAATTAGCAAAATAATTGGTTAATCGGATTTGGGGACCCCAAAGTGATCTTACACACCACCGATCACAATAATTGGTTTATTTAATATATTTGTATTATAAAATAATTTAAGCGGAATCTCGAAGTTTGAATAAAGTTTGAATTTTTTTTCCAGGATATTACATCCTACCACCCTTAAAAGAAATTTCGTCCTTGATATTGGATAAAGTTTGAAATGATAGGTCATTTACAGGTCAATCATTAGTCACTCTCAATCAAGTACTATCTAAGTTCCAAATTATTATTGGAGCCACTTGGCTCAATGGTTTTTCCACCACTTAGAAAATATAATGCCTTTGTGTCATGTCATTGTTGGTGCCTTTAATTTTTACATCAATCGTGACGTATTACATATTTAACTGCACTTGTGTCTTTGAAATTTCCTTATTTAAACAAAACGGTGAAAGGGTAAGGGCACATTTCCAAGGTCCGATTTTTTAGAGACAAAGTATAATGGATTCGTTAACTAGTGTCAAGGGCGAAGAGAAAACTAGTTCTAATCCTAATACCAACATGCCTGCAACCACTACTGTACCAGATTCTCCTTCAGAGCAAGCTAAGAAAGGAAAATCGATTCAACGGCCTCCTAGAAGAAAACGTCCTCGTAAGAATTATAAGGTCGGTTCTTTCTCTGCTGTGGTCAGAACATCTATTTAGACCGAAACAGTCAAACCTAGTTTTACTGTGCTAAACTATGATGATCATATTATTGGCATTCGTGAAGCTAAGGTAAATAAGTATTTATCCATGTCTCCTGATGAAGGCTCACTCAAAGCTTTGTCTTAGCTTTTCAAGGTAATCATTTTTTTTTCTAGGAAGCTTTTACATACCATACCCTTGCCTTTGAGTTAGGAAATGTCATACAGCTCAAGCAGAAAGTTATTTATCTTGAAAAAGAGGTAGAGACCATAATTGAACAAGCTTATGATAAGGACAATAAAATACCATTTATGGAATATTTAATGACGTTTGTAACTGAGGAGAACGAGAGATTACAGCAAGAGACTATCGTTCTTCATCAAAAGACTAGTGATTTGCAGCGAGAGACTGCAGAGTTACGACAAGAGAACTCTGCCCTACAACAAGAAGGTATTAGTCTAGGAGATTCCTTTAACCGTGCGTTGGAGGAGAACACAGAGCTCCGTAAAGAGCGAGATCAACTTTTGATCCAATTAGCTTCAAGTTCTGGAAGTAGGTCAAATCACTATAACTCAATGTATTCCTTATTATTTATCAATAATATATTTATTTATGTTGATATGGATTTATATAGTTGTGACTCACACTTAGTCATACTTATATATAACTAATATTGGCAACACAGACCCCTAAAGTCCGTGCCAAAAATTGTCGAATACATACTCTGAGAAATATTATCTAGATACATATTGTACTATGACCCTAATAATCGAGCTACCGATCATGACCCAAAGCACCATTAATGTGCTTGTTTGTTGTTGTGTCCAATGCCACGCGTATATCTCACGGATTTCCATAAGTGGTCTTTCTCCTTCATCTAAGATCCGTCACTCCAACCCATGATTATACAAATTATCTATTAGAGTATTTATTAGAGGATCTTCCACTATTAGGTCCATCACTTTTTTAGCGAACATGTCTTCCGAACAAAGTTGGTGGAGGTCACCTTTCGTTCCTTGGACATCGAGTCGGTTTTGCACCATTACCTAAATAAGTTTTTCTCCTTTGTTTTGAGATGCAAAAATGAGGAATGCTAAAGTTGTTTATATAGCTATTAACTTGGTTTACTATTGTTAACCATAGTTCATCATAGTTAGAGTTACCATGGTTAACACTTAATTAAATAAGATTAGGGTTTACCTATTTGTCGGCCACTTATCGACATTCTCGAATCTTGAACCAGTTGTTGATGAACTATACCTTGTTGTTATTCCATGCGTGACCATCACTGTTATCGAGTCTCTATGAGAATAATCAATGATTTTTTTTTCAAAAGTTTTATATTTAATATGTATATATATAATTCGTCATTTGTTGGTGGCATTGAACCCACTGTCTAATCATCCATTAACATGAGTGGTAGTGGTGTTGGCCTTTAATAATGATTTAAATTAGTGGTGAGGTCATTTCTTCCTTTTTGGTCTCATTATTTTCAGTATGTCCACTCTCTTTACAATGTCATTGAACCAATAATCAACTTTTAGAGGGTCTGAATTCCTACTAAACTTAGGTGTGGTTGTAGTCTCTGAAAGTTTTTGAACTCCTTAACCCAACCCTTTTCCTCATGTCTTTTCCCTATCCGATTCTTATTTTCAGTTCTCGGTATCGGGGTCATCAAAACTAGAGCTTGTTGCTGATCCTTACGTGTCATCATCTGACAAAAGGATTTGTTTAGTTCTACTCAGACTAGTTTCCATTGTGTTATCTCTCGTCAGGTCAATCAGATCTAGAATCTCAACATTTTGAGGAAATAGGTTTTGTAACGCCCTGTATGTATGAGTCAAACTTGTATGTTGAACAATACATATTGTCATGCATATTTGTACGCTTATACGTATGAACATGACCTTAGAATAGTGTAAATGCATGTATTTTAGGGCTATTGGTACCCTAGGAGGCTAGTCGTATCATAAAATGCCCAACACTTAGAAAAATTTCAGATTTGGGTGCATGAAGCGCGCTCCCTAAGCGGAGAAGTGCGCTTCTATGGCAAACCCGAGAGCACCATTTCTGGGAAGTGCAAAGAAGCGCACTTCTCTGTGGGCCTGCAGTTTTGTTTTTTAAACAATTTGGTCGGTGAGGCGGTTGCACGTTGCAAGCCACATGTCACGACTAATTTTAGCCATTTAGAGTTGTTTTCAGCTCATTCTAAACTTGTTGGACTGAGAAAATTGCAGAGCTAAGGAAGAGGAAACAAAAGGGAAGAAGAGGAGGAGATTAGAAGACTAAAATCAAAGGTGAGAATCTTGGTTTTTAAAGCTAAAAATTCTAGATTTGGATTCCTCTCTTCACTTTGTTTATCATCTATGACATGCAAGCGGTTTTCATGGCTAGATCAAAAGCTGGAAATTTGGGGTTTGGGGCTGGAATTGAATGAATTGTTGGAAAAAACCTTGGGTAAGTTATTCATGGTTGTTTTGCGATTCATTTGGTGATAATTGGATTGATTTTCCATGGCTAGAATCATGTTTTCCAGATATTGTAGACATGGGTTTGAGCTGGAGAATTTGAGATTTGTAGAGTACAATTGTAAGGTATTGTTTTCTTGATTATTCTAAGTTGATTGATGGTTTAAATATTGATTATTCATGGTTGAAGTTGATGTTCCAGAATTTCTGGGTAGGAGTTTTGGGAACTAAATTTCAATGGTGAATTGTTGTAATTTGTTGTGCTTTATGGCTGAAAATTGATCATGGATGATTGGTGATGGTCAATTGCAAAGAATTGAGGTACATAATTGATAAATTATGGGTTTGGTGATGAGCACCAGTGTGCTATTTGTGCTGAAATTTTAAGAGAATTGGGAATGCATTGGTAAGGTGTTTATTGATGCATTGTGATTAATTTAGTGATTAAGTAACTGAATTTCTGTAGTTGGAATTTATGCTTAGAAGTTGCAATGTTGAATTGCAGAGATTTAATGTTGATTTGAGTATTGGGTATGGACACAAATGAGGTGCTTGTGTGATAAAAGTTGGTGAATTGGCTAAGTGTGCACATTTGTGGACTTAGAAAAAATCCTGTACATGGTGAGTATTTCTAATTTGGTTCTTATATATGACATTGTATTAAATAAACTTTGTTTTGATGAATTGAAGCATGTTTGCTTGCTCCATGTTTGCATTCTCTTGTTAATGCATAAACCTTTTTGATTTGAAAATCGAACATACTTAGACTTACCCAAAGTAAGGAAATTATATGATCATTTCTAAGGAGTGAAGTTTGTTGACTAGACCTTGGAATGATCGAGAGGATAGTTTATTAAGATGAATTCTCCCTATAAATGTATAATAGGGATACAAATTCATTTACTTACCTAAGGGAGAAGATTTTATCTTTATGCATTGTATGATATGTATAAAGAGGCGAGAAATGTACTTAAATCATGTATTGATAATTACATTGATTTGAATATGAGTTTATAATTATGCTTTCAATGCCATGTTTTCTATTGATGCATATGTAAATCCAATATTAGATTACTCACTAAGCTTGTTGTAGCTCACCCACTCCCTTTTTATTACAAGTATAGATCACAAGAGCAAAGGCAAGGCTCCAGAGAGTTGATTGAGCTTGCTTCTTTGCTATGTGAGTATGTTGTGTGTTTAGGGAGTTGGGTATACATTATTTTTTTTGGGTATATGTATATATATAACACCAAACAATGTGTAATAGTTAGTGAGATGAATATTGATGGTACACATGAGAATGGTACATGATGATGTATATGTTTTGGAGACTTAGTTGTATATAAGTCTTGTGAGAAAAGGGTAAATGGATAGTGTTTTGTGTACATATACATGGATGGTTTGAATACGAATAATGTTGATAGACTGATAATGTGTTTATGTGTGATTTGATGAGACTATTAGGTATGTGAAACCTCAGATTTATGAGGAGGTTTTGTCAAAGTTTTTAGTGATTTTTTATGTATTGTCTTAAAGGATGAGGCTGACAGAGTATCGTATACATCTAGGTATGACATATATGGTATTTTGTGCTGGTCATGACATCACCCTACGGAGGAAGTCGTGACAGGTTCAGTTACGGCTTTAGCTTCTACTCGGGGTTCTTGTTCAGCTGTAACTTGAGCATTTGATTTTGTTCTTTGTGCTTCCATCTCAACAATAATTGACGCCTTATTATTTCTATCATCGTCATCGTTTCATTTTAGGGTGACTCTAGATTTCAGAATTCTAAGTTCTCGAAATAAAGTGATCCTAATTGTTCATTTTCTAAGTTTCATAAGATTTTGACAATCCATATGATTGTCACAAGGTACAATATTTAGTTTTTGATATATGTAAACAAAATAATCAACAAACACACAACATAACAATAGCATAATGAAATTCCTAAGCTTTCACTTATGCTTTTCGTATTCAAGTGTCTCATACCACTCTAGTCCAGCGACATAAGCTTCCACAAAGAAACTTCAATACACCCAAACAATGGTGCAAATGTCCCAACAACTAAGGCTTCCCAAGTATCTTTTATACCCAAGCTGTCCCATTACTAGTCGAACATAGCGATACAAGCTAGTCCAAAGTCGTTAATCATTCACCAAACATGGCCTGCCAAGATCCGAGTTCAGAATTCCTCAAATACCTTTAACCCTTTCTCGTCCCATTACCGTTTCCGAACTAAGGATACAAGTTTCCTCCTGGCCTCAAACACTAGCCATACAAAGTCTCACACAAGGTCTCGTCTCTAACTTATGTCCTAACAATTTATTATTTCATGATCCACTATGCCCTAGACTTAGATTATACTTCAACTATACTCATAATCATAGTCTAGATTACCTAATAGTTCTAATACATTATAAGTCATAATTATACGACTTATCTCAACTTTTGGTCTCCTGAAGATTTTGACCTATGCCTTAGCTGTTGGCCCAAGTGGGAGTCTCCACTCAGCACTCTCCTAAGTGTTTTGATGCTAACAAACAATATGTAATTTGATGCTAATATTTGAACTAAGTATGTTTCAGCACCATAAGCAAATAAAAGAACCAATACAAGATCAAAGCTCGTTCAAGCCTAATCAAGCGGATAAAAATCAAGTCTAAATCAAAGCTTGATCATGTCAAGATGAGAAGAGAAGGATGAGAGCTAAAGTTAATAAAGTTTAATTTAGGTTGTAAACCTCCTTGCTCAATCACTTTCTTTAAAATTCATACATGCATTAGATTTATCTAAAAATTATTTTAAATTGTTCAAACATATTTGGTTTATGTTTCTAAAGTATTTTAAACTTGTTTCAATGACATTTGCTTTGATTTTAATCAAAATGATGTTTCTACAAAGTTTTTCAAGTTCAACTTGTTTTGAACTTAAATCCTTTCAAAATGTTCGATATCTTTCTCCGATGGATTTGGAAATGGCTCCAATGAATTCGGAATGATCTTTCCATAAATTTTAAGCTATTATACGATTATATTTGGTTTAGGATGGGTCAGGTAACCAAGCGAAATTGTCACGACCCACGATCTGTGACGTCATGATTGACACGGAACCCCCGAGTATACGCTCCATCGATATACCCAGCATCCCGCCAGCCTAATTAAACGACCCAAATATAAACACATAATTCCCATATAAGCATCAAACTAAATGGACATAAGCAAATCATTAAGATAATTACATTCCCAAAATGTAAACCATAAAATTTCCTAAGTCCAAAATAATCAAATAACAAAAACTATACCTAACCATAAATACATCCCATCTATGTGTTAAGTATAAGTACAATAGGTGTTATTCAGTACATATTTAACAAAATACAAGGAAATGTACTAAGCACCTACGTTACCAAAAGTAGAAAAATGGTCCGCAGTCAAGCCTTCCCCTTCCCCTTCCTATCAGAACCTGAAATGATAAGAATGAGTGAGCTACAACAAGCTCAGTGAATGTTTTCTACATGTGGCAATATACATGCATCTAGATAAAACATGGTAAGGTCATTAAAACAATTTAAATAACATGGTGATATACAAGATTACATACATGCCAAATATAATGCATCATGTTATAACCAAGACAATGCATATCATTTTCTAAACATGCAAATGCAATCCTAAACACCTCATGAGCAAAGGCGATCAAGGGCCTAGATTCGCAACACTCAGTGCATGATCTGACCAAACAATACTCGTATTCTAATAGGATTCCTAGGGTTGTGTAGCTAATAGGATCAGCCCACCAAGACACATACCATGTCTAGGCGATCCTATCTACACAAGCCATAAAATCCTCTGCAAGGTCCACAACTAGAAATCACCGCTAGACTTACGGGATTTCCTAAGAAAAATCCCAACTAGGAGACCAAAACCCAATTACTAACCCAACCAGACTATTCTCAAATTCATTTCATGAAACGTTAAATCATGCATAACACATATATATTAATGCAAAACATTTTATATAATACAATGCCACATATATAGAATCCAAATGTAAGAAACACTCACAAATCGATTGGCTAGACTTAGTCAATCCAATCCAACCAATGAAGTACTAGAATGCACCAAAACACTCTTATGCACCTCAACTTCCAATTGGCTTAATTGGGTCACTTAGATCAATTACAATCCCTGCATAATACATGGTTCATTCATCACTAAAAATCAGTCCAAAAGCATGTCATTCAACCATGTTTAAACCTAATTCAATAGTCAATTAAGACTCTAAAATGGTTGCACTCATGAGCTAACCCATATAGCTCAATCAAACCACTTTATATCTAATTAACCCACATGAATGCAATAGGTTGATTCCCATGATCCAACCATCATAATATAATGCATTCAATTATGATTAGGGTCAATTAGACTAATCCCCATGTCAATTTCATCAATTGACTTAGTCTAGGTCAAAATTCCCAAATTTGGGCAAATCCCCAAATTCATGGCCTAGGCTAAAATTACACTACACCTAGGTTTTCCACCATTCAAAATCAGTAAATTGGACTATCAAACATCCACATTTACCCATTTAATCAACATAGATTACATGCAACTTGAATAGAAAACCCTAAGTCCATAACCTAGGTTTAGGTCAAATACACACAACCCCTCCAATTTCTTGCTAGAAATTGGGGGTTTCACCATTAATGGGTTCCCAACACCCTCTAGATACACATATCTAGCATGCAAGACCTAATTCCAAAATGTGTTCTTCCACCACCCCCTTAAAAATCGGGATTCATGTGTGGAAAACACTTCTTAGGTATTGTTCTAGGTCAAGGAAGGTCATTAATACCACATACAAGCTTAAAATAGCATCAACAAGCAAACCCTAGGTCTAAAACTCTTCAAATTCGGGATTCATACCAATGCCTAGGTCAAAAGAAAGCATGAATGCACAAGCCAAAGAGATTAAAGGAAGAAAATGAGGAAAAACATGATACCTTAAAGGATTCTTGAGCCAAAATGCTCCAAAACCCTAGCCTTTCTCCTCCTCTTCTCTTCTCCCCTTCTTTTCCTCTTCTCCAAGCTCTTTTTCCCCTTTTGGAAGTGTAAAAATGAGCAAAACCACATCAGCTCAATCGGACCACGGATTTAGGAGATCAAGTCATTGATGTAATCGATGACAAAAATTTCTTCCTCCATGAAGCGAGCTCCACTGATCCAAAACACCATTTTCGACATGTTTTCGTCGAACGAGTCTCCGTTCATTCTGAAACTTTACACACACATTAAAAAACTTAAAAGCCTGCAAAGATACTCAAACCAACATGTGTCGAGCATCAAATAAGTATGTGTACACATATACGGGTCAAAATGACGTCATCCTAAGGTAGGCGTTACAGAAACAAATTCACAAAAGCGCAGCGCACTGAACAATGAGATAGCGCACTATCAATAATAATAACGCACTATTGACCCTATTTTTTTGTGATAGCGAGCTATTAAAGAGTTATCGTTGTTTTGGGTGAGTTTCCAACGGCCGAGAACTCAGTTTTTGTCCCCCCAACGGCTATATCTTGGTCTCTAACGGCTAATACTCATTCCTAATCTATAGATACACCTTCTTTAGCCATTTTAATCAAGAGGGAACACAAGAGAGACAAAAATGTGAGTACATTGAATGATTTCCCAAAATCAAACCATTTCTCACGTTTTGAAGGCCCTAGAGAAAATTGTTTGAAACCACATGAGTTGATTTCAAAGCTTGCATTTCGTACATGAATTAAAGCATCTTCAAATTCTTTTTGGATGAGCAATCTTATGCAAGGAAGGTAAAATCATTGTAAGATATATATATCTCTTATTGAGCTTAAATTTTCATATTTTGTATTGGTGAATATGTATTGTGAGCTTCATTGTAATTGTTTTAGTGTATAGAACAAACATTATAATCATTGTTAACAGTTTCTTGGATTGTTTCAAGGTTGAAACAAACCAAGTTAAAGTGATAGTACATCACTCGTGATTCCAAGATTGGAATCAAGGTTTAGTTTCATGCTTTATCTTGAAAAAGGTCAAGTGGTTCTTCCTTAGCCCGCGAAAAGGATATCGACTTTCCTTTGCCCTTGAAAAAAGAACTAGTGGTTTGTCCTTATCCTGTGAAAAGGATAAGTTTGTCTTGAACCTTGAAAAAGACGTTGTAACAGTTTGGTTCACACCCTTGAAGTGAACCCGGTATAGTGGAATCCTAAAGACGGTTTCTCTAGGCATGGGGGTAAGAAAAGGATTTTTTTGAACCACGTAAAAATCATTGTGTCATCTTTATTTCTGCACTTTACATTCATGGACTTTGATTTTTAAAGCATTTGTTTGTATCATCTTAAAGATTCCACTAAATAACTTAAAAATTTCAAAACCGGCCAGTATACCTAATTCACCCCCCTCCTAGGTGTCTAACATTAGCATCAACTTTTTACGACTTAGTTTGACTAAACCCTTAGACTCAACGCCTAAGCTTTGACACTAAGCTTGACAAGCTTGATTTAGTTAAGGCCTTAGACTTACCACCTAAGCTCTGATATTAGGTTTGGTAAAACTTGGTTGTCTAACTGTTACACTTGATCCCATAAAGATCTAAAGCCGAAGCACTAATACCAAGTTGTCACACCCCGATTTTCCAACCTAGTCATGTGCGCTATGATAGAGAGCGACTGACCAGAGTAACATAACCGGGGCATGAGTGTCTTTCATTTCCTTGTAATGCCCTTATAATTAATATGAGAATTTTAAAATTAATAAGATTACGTGTCTAGGGACATTGCTTAACCCTAGGCTTATTGTGTCTACAATTTCAATCACCTAAGTCTGGATGTCTCAATATTTACCTTGGTCATATCATGGACCATATCATAGTCATGAGATTAAATCATCCTAGATTACAAAATACCTTGGTATTCTAAATCCTATAGGCATCACAAGATTGGAACCATTTTTGAGAATAATGTAGTGTGTCCTATCGAAAATAAATTAAATGACACTACAATTCACAATTTATTGGATAAATGTAATAAGTTTACTATTACAATTACTTATTCAAATAATCAATAATCATTATGACCAAATAAAAGTTTCACCTCTTATAACAACCAATTCAATAGTCAAACATACTACTAAGACATTATTCGAATCTACTCAATTGTCTAGTTCTATCGCTATCAACTCCTCAGATGGAATCCGACTCATAATGCATTATTAACTCCTGCAAGAGATACAAGGGTGAGCTAATGCACAGTGGATCACCTTAAACAATATTCTTGAACTCTTATTTATTAATAGCATAATACATCAAATCCAACTAGATATTCAAACAAGTGAATACATTACGTTACAACATTAATTTGTTTTAAGTATTGTCGCTAACCATCCATTTGGGTTATAAACCACCCAGGCTGAATCACCTTTTCCCTTGAAACTCCTCTCGAATAGAGTTCGAAATTCACTGGCCATTGTGGCACATAACCTTGGCCTTTCGGAATACCTCAGGCTAGGCCAAGACAGCTTTCAATGTATTGTTATCTTTTCAGTGTGTCTTTAGTGAGGCAAATAATATAACTAACATACGAACATGATCAATGTAATGTATTAACATATCAAGTCATTATAAAACTAATTATTGAATAACACGCAACAACTCATATCATATCATTCCATATGATTATCATAATTAAGAAAGCATGTCAATGTTCCTCTAATTTAAACTTTCAATCAACAATAAAAGCACACTAGGCATATTGATCATAGAATGCTCAATAGCAAGCATAACATGTACATATGAAATACAATAATGACTAGCATGCAAATGGTTTAAGAGAGAAATCACATACACACACATCTAATTAGACATGACATAACATGCTCGAAACAAATAAGAATAAAGGAAGAAGTCAAGGATCACTCCCACAGGTCACGCGTCCCATTCTTCGATCAATCGAATTCGTCAATACGTGATGCTTTCAACCTATATACACCCGTATTATATTCACATTAGTCACGTGTGCCTACATATATATTATCTATATATGTAAATATATAGATAATACATATATCTTACAATACATATATATTATTCTTACAATACATATATCTTTATATATGAGATATATATAATATAAAATAATATATTTATATATGCTTGTAAGTGTGGCAACTTATGGAAGTTGCAGAGAGTACGTTTGTGATGATGGAGGTGTCACTGCCACCACCATATAACATATGTAAATATATAAGATACATATATACATTATGATGTATACATATTAGTAACATAATTTGTATAACCTAATATAATATATCATCTTGTCTCTAATAATCCACACATATACAATATTATACGCATAATAATATAATATTATACACTATCTCATCTTCTCATATGTTCTTTTCTACGACTTGTAAAGGAGAAAATAGAGAGAAAAAGGAGAGAGGAGAGAAGAAAGAGAAAGATAGGAGGAAGGAAAATTAGAGGGGAGGATCTATGAGGTATTCATCTTCCCCAAAGCATAAGAACAAGTTTCTGAAAATAGAGATCATATTCTCCAAAACATGAGAACATGTTTCTGAAAGTGGAAACATAATATCATGATTATCAAGTTGTTGCTACTTATTACAACGTTTGGGTTGTCGGTTTCAATGTGGTTTCATGTGAAGTTTAATGTCTTATATTCCCAAGTTGAAAAGGGGAGAAAAGAGGGAAGTTCAGAAAAATAGGTAATGGACTGCTCTATTTGCTGTCACCATTAATAGCAAAAACAGAACAAGAGCAAAGTAATGAAAGAAGAAGAGAAAGATGAACTCACCGTGAATGCTCTCGCGGTTTTTTGGCAGCATCGCTTGCCTTTGTTACTGGTTCGTGAGAGATGAATGAAGTTCGAGAGGAGGGAAGAGAAGAAAAGAGGATGGCGAAAAGGTGAAGAGTCTACTTTATTTAATGAAGTGGAGTGGTTGATGCTTGTTACCGGGTGGTGGGTGCATAATATATAAACTATGTAAGAAAAGAAGTGGTTTGGGCACCACCACCACTATAATGATTAGATAATGTATAAAGCATGGCTACATGTAAATTGTATAGTAACTAAGTAGGTGCCTCCATTATAGGGTGGTGAGTGGGTTACCCACAGCACATGGGGTGGTGGTGGGTGCCACCATTATTATTTTTTTGTTTATATATATATATATTTAAGGTGCACTACTCCATTAGTCCAGACATATCATATAATACAAACATGTGAAAAAGACATTATCAACTATTCTCTATAACTTTTCTTTGCAAGTTTTCGTTTGAATACAACTCAATTCAGAAAAAATATATTAATTAATTAGCAAAATAATTGGTTAATCAGATTTGGGGACCCAAAAGTGATCTTACACACCACCGATAACAATAATTGATTTATTTAATAATATATTTTTATTATAAATAATTTAAGCGAAATCTCAAAGTTTGAATAAAGTTAAAAAAAATTCATGGTATTACAAAGTTATCTAACAATTTCTTTGAAAAATGGTAGGAAATGATGGTGCTATAGGGGTGTGTTTAAGGAAGGTTATGTTATCTCAATGAACCCCATGACATGAATGTTTTCATGATTCCAAATATCTCCAGTTGGTCTATCTAATGATCTTGTCAAGTGTTTCAGATTTATTAAGAATCAAGATCAAAGAACTGTGATCACAAGCCTATTGAACATCAAAATAAAGTTATGAGTCTGTCAATACTTAAAATGTAAAGTTTATCGATCATCTTACTCTCAGCAAGATTGTTATCGTTTGCATATTTTGATCGTAACATTTTAATTGTACCTTATGATTTCTAAAATATTTGTTTTGATTAAAAGAAACAATGATGTTTTATCTAGTTTTAATTGAGAAATCAAAAATCGCTTTTATAAAGTCTTTCAGGACGCTAATGTTTTAGCAGCGCCCTCCTGGACTTGATGAGTCAGGACGCTGATAAAATATTAGGACGCTCAAGGTTGAGCTGAACTATTTAATAAGGACGCTTGCTCGTTAGTAGTGACCTTTCTTTTATCAACCTTTGAGAATGTCAGGACGCTGGCTTAGTTTCAGCTCGCTGAAAGATTTTCTTTTATCTTTAAGTGATTTCTATCTTTAAGGATGCTAATAAGTTATAAGTTGAATGAATTATCAGGACGCTACTTGTGTAGGAGCGCCCTCATCTTTAGAATCAACTTAAGTAACTTTTAGGACGCTCACCGTCCGTCTCCGCACTTAAACATTGTTTTAAAACTTCTTTTAATAGTTCAGGACGCTTACTCTTAAGTAGCGTCCTCATATGTTTTGTGTTTTTAAAACAAAGCAAGACACTTACTGCGAGGTAGCGCCCTCATGCTTTAAGTCGTTTAATTGTCAAAGCAAGTCAGGACGCTTACTATTTAGTAGCGCCCTCACTTTATTGTTCAGTAAGACGCTGATGTTCTATGAGAGCCCTCAAAGGAACAAAACGACAGAAATTATATTTTTACTGTTCTGACATGTACGTATTTTTTGCCACCTTTTCAGAACAACTTTTCGTACAAAATGATTTTTTTATATTTGTAAGAGATATTCTCTGATTCGCGAACCACGTCTTCTAAAACTTTCCTTATTCATGTATTTGGAGAAAAATATAATATTCATGAATTGTGTAGTTGTCATTTTCGTGGTATATTCTAGCTATTGTGAGTAAACGTTCATATTTGAAATTCAAATTCAAATGAACAACAACTCCATCTCTACAAGTCTATAAATACAGACACTTAACAATTTGTTAAGCACCAAAAATTCTCTGAGCTAAAACACTTTTTGAAAGTTAGTCGCATTTTCATCTGGTCAAGAAAACGTATAAGTCAATTTGTTTTCACAGTAGTTTTCTTTGAGACTTTACGTATTCAAAAGATTTTCCTACTGAGCTAACATTCTATCTTTATCTGAAAATCTATTTGAAGTTTTGAACTATTTTCACTCAAATCGTTCAGCATTGTTTTAACTTATATCATTCTTGCTGAAAGAGTAATTTGAGAGATAGTTCATAGGATACAGTTGTATTCAATTTCATATCCTGTATATTGTATTAAGGTTGTAACAGTAGTTAGATAAACTACTGAGTTGATATTTTATATTCAACAAAGTCAGGTCTTCTCACACTCGTAAGTTGAGAAATGGTAGTTCTCACACCCGTAAGTTGAAATAGGTTGGTCTCACGCCTGTAAGCTAAGCAGTGTAACGGTTGTTCTCATACCCGCAAGTTGAGAAAAGGCGTAACGGTTTGATTCTTACTCGTAAGAGAATCTCTTAGTGACAAGGTTAAAATCCTAACTGAGGAGGTTAGGTAGTGGATGTAGGCAAGTAGCCGAACCACTATAAATTAACTGTGCATATTTGTTTATTTTCTGCACTGTATCTTTGCCATTGTTATTATTTTCTAAATTGTCTAAGTGTCCAATTCACCCCCATCTCGGACATATCTGGGCCAACAGGTTAATCCACTCATCGGCCAACACTGTTCAAAGGAGACAACTATCTTCATTGGAATTAGACATGTACGCATTTCTACATAAGAGCGCAATCGAAATGTGGGAGTTAATAGTGCTGAACCAATTATCCCCATGTCCCTTACAAGAGCATGTCTCTTATAAGGACGATATTTTGATGATTATAAACTACACTCTGTTTATGATAATATTGTATGCATGGCATACCTAATCCTACATGAAAGTTTCGAAGAATTAATGATGTATGGTGAACGTGTTGTCAAGATCCATCTGAAGACCATGATCACTTGAAGAATATATATCGTTATATGATTAGATTGTGTTTAGGTTGTAAAATCTTCACTATCATATGATTCAACAATATGCATGGTTACATGATTTAGTCGAGTTTATTTTTTGATCATTTACATTGAATTTTTTTTTATTGATTTGATCCAAAAATATCAAGACTTTAATCGTTTTTATCGAGTTCTTTTTAAATGAGAAATCAAAACTGCTTTTTAGTGTCCATCAGAACGCTAACATGTCTTTCAGGATGCTAATGTCTCAGCAGCACCCTCTTGGACTTGGTAAGTCAGGACACTTATGAAACATTAGGGCGTTGATGAAACATTAGGACGTTGATAGAGTTCATGGTTGAATAAGTATTTATCTCTCATGACCCTTACTTCATTAGTAGCACCCTCATTAAGTCAACCAATGAACTTATCAGGACGTTGATTCTACATCAGCTCGCTGACTGTTTTTAAAGCTTTTAATGATTTAATCTTTAAGGACACTGATAGTTATAAGTTGAAAAATTCTCAGGACGCTAATTGAACAGGAATGCCCTCACTTAAGAACCAACTTAGTAACTCTCAGAACGTTGATCGTTCTTCAGCGTACTTATCGTTTTTACAAGTTAAAACTTCAGGACGCTCATCACCTAATAGTGCCCTTATGTTTTTCAGTTGTTTTAAAATGTTTTAAAACATTAGGATGCTTACATCATTTGTAGCACCCTCGTGACTTTTAGTATGCTAAAACGAAGCAAGACGCTAACTGTTGTTTAGCACCCTCATAGCTTTTAGTCATTTTCAATCAATAAGTAAGTTAGGACGCTTACGATCAAGTAGCATCCTCACTTCACAGTTCGACAGGACGCTTATGGTCCATGAGCACCCTAAAGGAACAAAACGACAAAGTTGTCATTATGCGTCAGGACTTTGATTAACCAATCAGGATGCTAATCCAACACTGTCACAAAGTTGACACCTACACTTTTTAGAAGAAACTTTTCATACCCTTTTGAATCTTTTCAGAACGTTCTAATATTTTATCAGAACATTCTTTTTTCATGAAAGATCAGAAGATTCAGGTGTTGTCACTGTAATTGCACAGAGCTGAATCGATCTGTTTCGGGAAAGAATGTGTTCATTATTTTTTTAAATAACTTTGTGCGCCAAAATTACCAAGTCCATTGCGCCACTATTGTTTCTATATATATGTTGCCTTAGAGCAGATCAAAAACATCAATCTATCCAATACGAAAACTGAAAACCATTCAAAACGTTTAACAGTTTTCACTTGTACAAAAATGTTTGGAAGTTAGTCTTCTACTCACTGCTTTAAACTCACAATCTTTTTGAAATAGATTAAGTCTTCTGGATTAGTTGATCTTCATCTATATCTTTTCAAAAATCCATTGAAGAAGACGAAAGCTTTTTGAACCAGTTTTCAGCTGAACTTCGTCATACATATTTTGCTAAATTTGTGGTAACAGAAGGTTTCATCCAAAGCTTTGTAAGTATCGCTTTGATTCTAAGTAAAGGGAATCATATCTCATCTTGTACTTTGATATTAGTGATTGATTTGTCACTAGGTTAGAGCAAGTGTTGCTCAAAGTTGTAACGGTCATTCTCACACCCGGAAGTTGAGAAAAGGTTCTTCTCACACCCGTAAGTTGAGAAAGCATAACGATTTTTCTCACACCCGTAAGTTGAGAAAGTGTACCGGCTTGGTTTTCACCTGTAAGAAGATCCTTAGTGGAGTTTGGACAAATCCTAACTGAGGAGGTAAGGTAGTGGATGTAGGAGAGGCCGAACCACTTTAAATCTTGCGTGTCTTACTGTTATCGTACTTGATTTACCATACTTGTTTAATTTGCTTTCAATATTTCATACATTCAAAGAAAGGCTAAAATTTGCTAAGTGTCCAATTCACCCCCTCTCGGACACATATGAGCCAACAAGTAGTTAATGGATATGAGCATACTACAAAGATAGAAAATGGAGCAATTGTGCCTAAGGAAAGGCATAAATGGCTTCCTAATGAGAATATAAGATAACAACTAAATGATTAAGCCATAAACATACTCTATTGTAGTTTATCAGCAAATGAGTTCAATAGAGTAAGTGCAAGTGAAACAACCAAAGAGATTTGGAATAAGTTGGAGGTCACTCGTGAAGGCACCGAGCAAGTCAAGGAGACTAATGAGTTCAATAGACAAAGAGACCCGCTATCACCATATCTCTTCATAATGTGTGTTGAGGGGCTGTCACACTTAATTAACACCTTCGAGAATAAAAAAAAAAGACTTGAAGACATTAAATTTGCCAGAAAGAGTCCCCACAATTTCCCATTTTTTGTCAACTGATGACATTCTAGTTTTTTGCAGGGCCACATGTCAAAATGGGAAGGCTATTTATAACATTCTTAACCTCTATGAGCAAGCCTTTAGTTAAGAAAATAGTGTGGAAAAGTCAATTGCTTACTTCAACTCAAACATCACTACGACTCAAAGGGAGACAATTATGACGATTTTGTAAATCAAGTGTTGTGAGGTCCATTTAAAATACCTCGGGTCGCTATCTACAAGCCGAGAAATAAATCCCAAATGTTTGAGTACATTAAGACTAGGATGTGGCAAACCTTAGAAAGGTGAAAATAGAGGCTATTCTCTGTTTGTGCAATGGCACAACCTTTACCTGCCTTCACAATGAGTTGTTTTAGGCTTCCAATAAAGCTTTGCAAAGTGTTAAACTCTATGATGGCCAAGTTCTGGGGCGAGGGATCCAAAATACACTGGATAAAATGAATTGTCCTATATATGCAAGTTTAAAACAATGGGAGGCATGGGATTGAGGACCCTTGACAACTTCAAGAAAGCCCTACTTGCCAAACAAGAATTAAAGATTCTTCAAGTTCCTGAATCTATACTTGCAAAATTATAAAAGGCCAAGTATTTCCTAAACTCTGGCTTTTTTGAGGCCATGGATCAAAAAGGTTGTTTTCATGCATGACAGGTAATCATTTGGGCTTAGGAACTAGTGGCCAAGATTATAGTGTAAGAGGGGGGGTGAATTGAACTTAGCAGATTTCTTGATTATACCTTTCTTAATTTGAAAATTTAAAACAAGTAAATAAAAGTGCAAGAAAATAAAGAAGATGAACACAATCGATTTAGAGTCGTTCGGCTTACCCAAGCCTACATACACTACTTGATCTCCTTGATCACTTTTTTTCCAAATCCGCTAAACCGATCCTAATTGTGGGTGAGGATAAAAAATGGTTACAAACATTGTTTCTCAGTTAGAGAAACTTTCCAATCGATTAACCACTCAATCCAAAATACAACAATCAAATTTGAATAAGATGAAGGTTGTTCTTATCAAACAGACCTCAAAAATATTTACAATATCAAATAAATACCTTCCTAGATTGAATCAACCAAAGATGAATAAAATAGAATGCAAGCTGATGATGTAAGGTTCTTGATGATCTTTGATTGAAATCAATGAAAATGAAGCTCGAATCAAAGATTGAAGATAATCTCTTATAAACTTTTGAAAGATTGAAGATTAAATACTCAAAGAATGATTTCTCTCAAGCTTGGACGAAGTTTTAAGAACATGAGAACTTGGTTTTTTAAAAAATTGGGGAAAAAGTTAGTCAAACATTGTCTAGAATTGTCTAAGTTAGGTTTATATAATGTTCGGGTTAACCCTAATCTCCAACATTTAGTCCAGGTTCAATACACCTAGGGACTTGTGTCAATGATTGCAACAAATCAATTTTGAAATCCGTGCTTGCAATCATCGTACTGCCCTAAAAATCAGAAATGTGTTTCTAATAATGGAAATGCATTTCAGACATTAAAATGCAAAAAGTCGACCATTTTGCCTAAATTCACAGAAACGTAAGCCGTAATGCATTTTTGCACATTTTTACCCATTTTGCTTAAATAGGCTAAAACTCGTTTCTTAATGTGGAAACGTGTCTCTAGTTGTGAATGAGAAAAATGTTCATTTTGCCTAGAAACTCGGAAACGTGTTTCTCTTAATGGGAACGCATTTCTGTCTAAAAAGTATATTTTTACACTTGCTCAAGGTGGAATGCGTTTCTCCCTGTGGAAACATATTTTTTGTACTTGTATTTTTCTTCTTTTTTTTTTGAAATTTAAGTTCAAAACTGGTTCTTTCATCTATTTTAGCTCAAATATATTTGAAATGAAGTAAAGTGAGTAAATTTGAAGTTCAAAAACATTTCAAAACATTTTCTAAGTCATTTGTTAAAAATTTAACTTTTTTCAAAATAAATTTGACTTCAAACATTTTGACTTAGAATTTTTTTTTGAATGCATGCAAGAATTTGTCTGACTAATCTAACAAGGACTCTACAATCCTAAAATAATCTAAGCAATTACATCAAAAATAAAATGAATCTTAAAGCTCTTTTGCCTCATCTTCAGTAACTTTGACTTTGAGTTTGACTTCAAAAATTAATCAAGTTATACTAAAAAACTCAATCAAAGTGATTAGATATCTATGAATGTTGTTTGTGATCATTAAAATACACAAGGGTGGAGGTCATCAGGCTAACAAGAACTACTAAGATGGCGCGTAGGGAAAAACACTCAAATTCACCTCAAAAATGACATGTAGATTCCAAGATCTTCAACTTTCAAAATTATCACGCCTTGCTCTAATGCAAATGATTGTTGTGTATTTTCATTCATATATGATGATATATGTTGGGATTAGGGGTGGCAATTCGTGTTGTCGTGTTATAATCGTGTATAATGAAGTATATTGTAAACCTAAATACGACACGTTTAAATAACGTGTCATTATATATAAACTCAAATCCGACACGTTTAATAAACGGGTTAAACAGGTTAACCTGTTTATAACCCTTAAAAGATTAAACAAGCACATTCTAGCCTATTTAACATGCATAAATTCTAAATTAACATATAAATTAAAAAATCAAAATCATAATTATACAACCATACAGTAAAGACCAAATAAAATATTATAAAGTTAGAGCCTTAATACATGACATAAAATATTAAAAAGTGTTCATACATAACATAAGTCTCAACACAAAATATAATCGTGTTAAACTGGTCAATTTCGGGTTTAACAGGTCTACCTGATTTTGACCTGAAATTTAATCGTGTCTAATTGGGTTTAACCTACTTTGACCTGCACCTGTTTATACAAAATCCAAACCCGTTAATTTTGTGTTGGTTTCGAGTCGTGTTATCGTGTCATGACCTATATTGTCACCCCTAGTTGGGATATTGAAAAGCGTAAGACTGTAGTATGGGAAGAAGACTTAGCATATATTTTACAAATTTCCATTAGTAGAAGAGTTGTCGAAAATAAACTTATGTGGCACTACACCAAGGATGGGAAGTAGAACGTTAAAAATGGTTATTGGCTTCCAAAGTCTATTAGATCAGTGGATCCACAATCATTAATAGGGCCTGAGAAATGCTGGATGTCTTTATAGTGCCTTTGTCTACCTCTAACAGTAAAGGTGTTCTTCTAGAGAGTAATGCATGATATCCTTCCTACTGCTGTCAATTTAAGTAAGAGGTACATCCTTAGATTTTTCCTTTATGCATATTGTGTAGAAAGGCGCCGGAGACTATGTGTCATGCTCTCGGGGAATGTTATCAGGCAAAGGAAAGATGGGTTCCAAGGAGCTTCATTTCAATAACAATAATATTTGTGGGCTTATCAAGCATGGTGAGTTCTTATTGAACAACTCTGTATTAGAAGAGACTATTATCATATGTTGGAGCATCTAGTGTACCAAAAATACAAGAGTATGCAAGGAGTTGAGTCGGTTGGTAAGGCATAATATGCTAATACAGGCCTTGGACAACCCATGAATAGAGCGAAATGGAAGATGCAAAGTTCAAAATGAAGATGAATGCAAGTCTTAGAAATGCTTTGAACATTAAATTATCATTAGAGATGGGAAAGGCGAAGTAGTGGCAGCACTGGTGAAAAAGATCAATGGTTGCAATAACAAAAGCTTTAGCTATAAGAGAAGGATTTCTTTTTGCACTCAGAGGTAGATGAGAATTATGATAGATTACATAGAAGGCGATTCAACAAAATGTTGTGAAAGCTCTGATTTCATATTCCAGTGGCCTAGATGAATTCAACTTGATCATTGAAGATTGTAACAATATCGTTTATTGCTTTCCTGGGACTAAAATAAACACTACATATAGAGAATGTGATTAATAAATTAAGATGCTCGCACAATGGGGCAATATGCAATGTGTCTTGATGATTTTGTTTCTTGCTTGGAGGAAACTCCAATTGTTTCTAATGTTGTACAGTTTGAGGCTTGTCCTCCTTGTTAAGGAACTTAGTTTTCCTTAAAAAAAAGCTCTTAAATAAAATAGCAAATGGTCACTTGGTTGTGATGATCAAGAATATTAATTTTTCTACATAGATGGACAATGTTCAAACCTCAATAAATAGAAATAAATATTATTTGCAATATGGTGTGTGATCTTATACCCCGTCTTGTTAAAAGCATACACACACTAGGTTAGGCTGTGTTGACTAAGAAGCTCACTTATTATTGAAGGCATCAATAGGTTATTTTGGTTGTTGAACTCCCTTTGGGGGTCATATGCTCAACTAGTTAGAGAAATGTAAGGTTTGTTATACCTTTAAAAAATTAATAATAATAATTTTACTAACCACTAACTTTTGTAGATGCTAGCTACAGATATGCAAACACCATCCAAGTATAAAGTAGCATTATCCAAATCATCTTCTGTTTTTTTTCTGAGAATAATTAAATTTAATTACTTTAAAACATGTTTTTTTTTAATTTGAAGGATACTTTAAAACATGTTATCACTTCCTTGTACAAGAATAATATAATCCATTTCCATTTTTTCTAAAACATCCTAAAAAAACTATACAATAATTTTCAATAATAAAATGTAGATTAAAAGAAGTAACAAGTAGTATAATAATTTGACCAATGATCTTTTTTCTTTTCACTACTATTTTTCACATTTTAACATTTTTTAAATGAACATATTTCCAACCTTTCATCATTTTCTACTTTCAACCCTCTCTCTCTCTCTCTCTCTCTCTCTCTCTCTCTCTCTCTCTCTCTCTCTCTCTCTCTCTCTATATTTATCTATTCAGCCATACAATCCAATTTCCACGTAGGCACGTATGTTGTCTGAGCCTTTCTCATTCCAAAAGCATAATTTAGTTCGATGATTTTTAACTAATATTAATCCAATGGCATTATGCCCAAAGCACATTTGAACAATTGTAATATTAATCAGAAGTCATCAAAGGTTATAAATGGAGGTGATTAAAACATACCATGGAATTCACAAGCCAGAGCCATGAAAACTAAACTAATTGCCACTTTTGGGCTTCAATTAGTGGATGAGTGCGTTTCTTATAAATTATAAATTATATAACTGTAAAACCATATTTTTACATCAAAATCCACATAGGTGGATCAACTAGAAATCAATGTAGATGAATGAAGAGCTATAACAAGCAGTTGCAGTGTAATCTTTTTTACCTTATCTATACAGTGACAGGAGCAGGTACTGAGGCAGGAACCCTATTTTCAGCAGGGATTTCAACAAATTCCGAGAGAATTGCTCTGAACTCATCACCGCTCATAGTTTCCTTCTCAATAAGAACCTCCACGATCTTGTCCATTGCCTCACGATTCTTTCTTATGTGGCCCAACGCAATTTCATATGCGCTATCTGAGAGACGCTTCACAGCAGTATCGATATCTTCGGCAAGCTTTTCTGACATAGAGTTCCTAGCCATCATTCTCATTATTACATCTCCACTTTGAGCTGAGTCCATAAGAGACCATGGGCCAATCTCGGACATCCCAAATGCAGTCACCATCTGCAAGTTAAGAATCGTTCATCTTTCTCAGTCAAAGCGCTGCTAAGATAATGTTTTGGCTAAAAGAAATGATAGAAGATGTAAAAAAAACCTGTTTGGCCAAACCGGTGATTTGCTGCAAATCACCAGCTGCGCCTGTTGTGACCTCAGGCTCACCAAAGATGACTTCTTCGGCCGCTCTGCCACCAAGCCCACCAACTATTCTAGCAAATAGTTGTTGCTTGGAGATCAGAGTCGGGTCATCGGTGGGAATAAACCAAGTTAGTCCCCTCGCTTGACCACGTGGGATTAGTGTGACCTTTTGAACAGGATCATGACCTGGAGTCAATGTTCTGTAAAACAGAAAAAATGGAAAAAAAGAAAGTGTTGCATCAGTACTCGATGTAGTGCAAGTTTATAATGAATAATTGATCTATAGCACAAAATGTGAAAGGGAAACAAAAAGGTAGATCCAGCCGAATATAAATTTTTAGCTTAAGAGTATAAAATGAAAATCATGAGCTAAACGGGTCACTGGAAGCAGTTGAGTTATTGCATGACATTGAAAAAAGTTGGGTAAGGAGCCAAGCTAAACAGGTCAAGGGAGGAACCAATAGTCGCAAAATCTGATTTCCAGGCCCAAATGAATATGTCTCATCTATACCAGTAAAGCTTCATATTTTAATAGAAATAGCAGCTTTTGCAGCAAAACAAAAGCCTTATAAAGCTAAGTTTTTTGGCTCCTAAAATACCTCATGTGGAAGTTCATGATAGGCCTCCGATGCTTACTAGTAAAGGACAGCAAAATTTTTCTCTATATTAAGTGTCCTTAAAAGGTACTAATGATCTACATATAACATTTTCTGTGAAGTTGCAACTTCCACCAAGAAATAGAAAGAAGAAATCCTCAAGAGTACAAATTAAATGCAAAAGCAGAGGTATCCAATAAAAAAATTTACTGCTAAGAGAACCAAATTACAATTTGTTATGAGACAGATTAGCAAAGTCTCAGTGACATGTTATGCTTTGATAAGTATGTTTTCAATGCATGTGAAATGTAGACAAAAAAAAATCAATAAGCATTCAAAAACGATTGTGATGCAAGGTAAGTTGAACATACCCACAAATGGCATGGCCAACTTCATGGTATGCCACCAAGCTTTTGCTCTTCCCATCTGTCATAACTGTTCCCTCCATTCCCGCAACAATTCTATCAATTGAATCATCAATTTCCTTTGAGGAAATTGCAGTCTTCCCGCGTCGACCAGCCAATATAGCTGCCTCATTTAACAGGTTTGCAAGATCTGCTCCACTAAAACCAGGGGTTCTCATAGCTATCACATCAAGAGAAACATCCCCATCAAATTTTTTGTTGCTACCATGCACCTTCAATATCTCTGTTCGGCCACGTACATCTGGAACATCAACAGTAACCTGCAATGGTGTTCCAAATAGAATAAGTGTTTCTTGGTCTCAGTTAAAAAAGCATTAAACACAAGGATTAAAGTAAATTAGAAGATTCAAACCTGTCGATCAAAACGTCCAGGCCTCAGCAAGGCAGAATCAAGAATATCTGCACGGTTAGTTGCTGCAATCACAATAACACCAGTGTTTCCCTCAAAACCATCCATCTCAGTCAAAAGTTGATTCAGGGTCTGTTCCCTTTCATCATTCCCACCTCCAATTCCTGTTCCTCTCTGCCGACCAACAGCATCAATTTCATCAACAAACACAATGCATGGAGCATTCTCTTTGGCCTTCTTGAAAAGATCACGGACTCTAGAAGCACCAACACCAACAAACATCTCAACAAACTCAGATCCCGAGATGGAGAAAAACGGAACACCGGCTTCCCCAGCAATCGCCTTGGCCAGCAAAGTCTTTCCTGTACCAGGAGGTCCAATAAGAAGAACACCTTTAGGAATGCGTGCACCAACAGCTGTAAATCTTTCGGGTTTCTTCAAAAATTCCACAACTTCCATGAAATCCTGCTTTGCTTCATCAACTCCAGCAACATCATCAAAAGTGACCCCTGTGTTTGGCTCCATTTGGAACTTAGCCTTGGATTGGCCAAAGGCGAGCGGGAAGCCAGGACCTCCAGGCCCACCAAGTCCCCCAGATGATCTTCTTGACAGAAGAAACAGACCTCCAATTAGTATTAGAGGAAAAGCTAGGTTCCCAATCAAGTTGAATAGAGGAGAACCCGAGTCCTCTTGAGCATTGTGAGCTGCAAAATCTATGTTTTTTTCTCTGAATTTTTGAAGAAGCTCCTGGTTCAGACCTGGGAGCTGCACTCGTACTCGCTGGATCCGGTTACCCAATTCAGGAGAGACCGCCTCGACAATGGCTATTGTACCATTCTCAAAAAGATCCACTTTTTTCACTCTATCCTTGTCCAAGTACTCCAAAAAACGTGAGTATGACATCCTTGAAGATGACACGCCTTGTTCATCTGCATAAGCATTTCCATTGCCTAATAAAGTGGGCAGGGTGAGACCCGCATTTCCAAGCAATAGTTTTAGAAAGCCTCTTCTTCCTTGTTCTTGCCTCGGATCCATATGGGCTTTTACAGAGACAAGTTTAGATGCCTTGGCCAATGAGGAAATGGGCCATGAAGGAGATAGGGGGTTTCTTCCATAGATCTCTTTGCTAAAACTTGGCTTAGTATTATGAGTAGATAAACTGTTTGCAACAATGGAAGCTGGTGCTGTAGCCATATCTATGTATTATCCACAAAAAAACCTGAAAATTTTCACTATTTCTGTGGCAATTCAATCACCAAACATAGCCAAAATAAATAAAATCACCTTCAAATTTCTCATAACAAGTCAATTAAAACAGAAAACCAAATTCTACCCACTGCAAAACTGAAATCATCAGAAGCTCAATCTAGGGTTTGTTTGTGGGCATTCATTTAATTCAAGGAACTGCAAAACCAAATCTAATTGAACAAAAAAGAAGAAGAAGAAGAAGAAGAAGAAACCCTAGCATAGCAGAACAACACTACCAACTTTCAAATTAACGAACTAACTAACGAACTTGAAACTTGTAATAATTAAATAATAGTAATTCAACGTACCTTCAGCCGAACGAAGAGAGAGCCTTCAACAGAGCTAAAAACGAAAGTAGAGGCAGCGTGAATGTATTTAGAGGGAGAGGATGTGGTTCAGGAATAACATGTATACGTGTCCGATTCTCATTGGAGCCTCAACTGATATTTTCCTTCAACATCGTCCACGTTCAAAATTGGGTTCACAGGGAAGCCAAATTGAATCTGGGCCGTCGGACTTGGTGAGTCTTGATCATGGGTTCACCTCATTGATGAGGAGAGATTCTTTAGATTAATTGAGTGTTGAAGGGTCCAAACCCCTGTGACTATCATTTTCGTTTCCGTATGAGATAAGACGTGGCCACAGTATGAACACATACAATTGCTTCTTACATTAGGCTTTAGGCTTTTGGGAAAAAGATATATTTTTTGAGAATGGAATGTTGAAATTAAAAGATGACCAGATTTAATTAGATGGCCTACATTTGGCCACCAACACTTAAATTTATGTGCTCAACAAAAAAATAATTTAAATAATAATAAATGGTAGTGGGTTGGTTTAGTAATTAAGTGTAAGTACATTTTTTTTAAAAGTGTCTAATTTCAAATATTTTTTACCATTTGTTGGCCAATAGTATCTTTAGTGTTTATGGTAATGTACGAGAAGAATTAGGAAATACGTAAGTCCCTAAAATCTGCTAACTTCAAAAAAAAAAAATTTAAATTAAATTAAATTAAATAATACTTTTAGAGTTTTTTTTTTTAAAGCTTTGTGAATACTATTATGGTGCGTTTGGCATGCTAGATAACATGAGATTAGACTAAACATAGTCTAAATTTTATGTTTAAAGGTGAGATTGAATGATATAAAAATAATCTACCTCACTATTTTATAAAACAATCCCCACCAAAATGGTGGAATTATTTTATTTCCGTCGTTTTCTTTTTCTATTTTTTGGCGCTACTCCTTTTTCCTCATTCTCCTTCTTCTTTTTCTTTTTTTCTTTAAAAAAAAATCCATCCATTGCGTTTTGCAATTTTGCAAACCAAAGTTTTTTTTTTGTGTAATTTAATTTTTTTAATTTAATTAAAAAAGATTTAATTACTTTTTTTATTTAAATCTCAAATACACTACCAAACACAAAATTATTCTATTTTTAATCCTATCATATCTCATAAAACAAATTGCATCTTATCCAGCTTACCAAACGACCCTTAAAGGTTAAAACCTTTTTAATTTCCACAATAAATTAATGCATGCTCTCTCCTTTTGTAAGTGTTGGAAATGAGGATCTTGTATGCCCCATATGTTATATTGACCTTGTCTAGTAGGTCCTGATAACCATTTGATTGGAGGGAGTGTAGTGTGAGTAAATGTTAAAAATAATACTTAGGTTGGAAATTTGTAATTTGCAAAACCAACTCATATATTAAAATAGCTTTTTAAATGACAGAGAAGGATACTAGGGAAGACATTCCAACACAAATGAGGGCCTATAAGATTCCTAAAACCATTTAACTGGAAGCAAGGCTTGTGCATATCATACAGGATTTGCAAATCCTTGGATTAAGGTAGTATTTAGTAATAACTTGATAGCCTCTAAACTAATTTTATGGTAGCACTCATGCATGAAGGATATGTGAAATCCTTCAATTCCTTCCATCTAATTCGAGCCAACTTTTACTAGAAAGGCATGAAAGGTTTAATCAAGCGTGTGACATTTGCAAACATGATCAGCAATTATTCTAATCCTTACTTACAAGGCTTTTACAACTTCTATCCATACCTTGATCAAACGTGGTTATCTATGGACTATCGATGGGTTAACAATATCCAATAGTACGTAAGACCACAAGATATATATGGTGGTGGATACGTAGTCAAGGTATGCTCACATCATATGGCTATTTCTCACCCATGAAGGTTTTTTGGATACCGTTAAATTTGTAAATTACACAAAAATTCATAGTATGTGATACTGATCCTACCTCCACAAGTTTATCTTGAAAGGATCATTGGTACCAAATTAGTTGTAGCACTACCTACCATCCTCAAACTGATGGAGAAAGTGAGGTGAAGAATGAAACGTTGCAATGTATTTGAGATGTAACGAAGAATGCAATAAAAAATAAAAAATAAATTCTTATTATTATTTATTTTATTTGGAAATTACTAGCTTATTTTAGAAGGATTCTAATTATTTTAGAATTTTTTTTTTAATTTTGATAGGATTTTATTTTATTTAAGTAGGATTTTAGTTTTTAAATAATAGTAGGATACATATTAGATATTTTAATTTTTTATAAATAATAGTGGTGTCCACGCCCACCTAAATCTTCGTTATATGTCTCAATATCTCTTTCCATCTGTCTCTCTCCACAAATAAGTTAAGGAACTAGGAGTACCCGCCGGAACGAGGTGAATTTCCCTTTATGAGTCTATCTCTCCAAGGCTTAGTCCACTTCTCCTTCTGTCTACCCTAAAGAATGAATGGATGGAAGGCCTATTCTGACCTCAAAATTCACTTGTAGAATCTCCCTGCCAACCAAAAGGAGTCTTTGTACTGCTACCTAAGGTGCATTTCCCATTGACTAAGAAGGGGGCTCCGACGAGATTGATTGCACCAATTCATTTATTAAAGAAAGACTAGCGCTTGCTAATGAGGATAGTGTCATACTCTATCCATTAAGGATATACTATGTTTATAATTAGAATTGATAGATTGATTGAATGAAAAATATTGATTATTGATTTCTCTCCTCACTTTTTCTTCTTCCTCTTTTTCTCTCTTCTTTCTTCTCCATTCTTCTTCTCTTTCTTCTACTTCTTTCTTTTAATTTCTTCCTTTTTCCTCTTGATGCCGCATCAATTTGGTATCGGGGCCAAGTTCAATCATCTGCTGCCCCATGTGATCAGATAAGTTTATTGGGCTTAGTACAACTTAACAATATAGTTAATTATATGGGTCATGGTATGAGCCTAATTTATTTAAGGTCCAGCTAAATTTACCCACTTTTTCTTCTCGGTCCACCCACTTACTCTCTTCACCCACCTAAAATTTTAAAATCAAATAATCTTTCTCTTTTCACCCACCCAAATTCCCATTTTGCCCCTCTTATTTTCATCCTCCCCAAACCCCAGCACTCTCCTCCTCTCTCATTTCTTCTCCTTTTTTTTCATTGATTCATCATTTCTTTAAGTGTTTCAATCCTTCAAAGGATTAAAACAACATTAGGAGGGTTTGTGAACAACAACCGAACAAAATCCTGCAAAAAAATTGAGTTATTTACAGTTTTGAAGGCGTCAAACTCAAATCAGTTCAAGTCAAGTCTTAAATCATAAATCTGTAAGTAAAACATGATTTTTACGTGTTCTAAGTGGATTTCAACGTGTTGTTGGATTTGCATATTTTTTTTACAAAAAAATGGGTGAAAATGGTAGAATGAGGTGGTGAAAATGGATTTCGGCACGTCAGATTAGGAGATGTCAGACCAATCAGGTCGGACAGTTTCTTTTATGTCCGACCACGATAAGTTAGACATAAAAAGGTGTGTCTGACCCTGTTGGGTGGGACAATGCATTTTTTAATTTTTTTTTAATTCTTCTTTTTTTGTCCAACCCGGATGGGCCGAATAGAGGAGAGGTCAGACAGACTTCATTCTGTTCGTCCACGCAGGGTCGTACACACTTAATCCGGAGGCAATTTTTTTGAGTTTCAAAACCCATTTTCGCCCCTTTTTCTTTTTGATTTTGGGTATGATTTTGCAAAAAAAAAAAACACTTCAAAAAGGTGAAAATGGTAGAAATGTATGCTTTTGATTTGAAAAATACAATAAAATGACAAGATTGAAGATTGAGATAAGTTGGAGAGTGGAAGGGTTGAAAGGTTTAGGGTAGAAAATGGGTGGGTAAAGAGAGAGAGGGGGATGGTTTAAGGGAGGTTTTAATAAGTCTTTTTTGGTAATTTCATGACAGAGTTTTTTTGTCTTTTCAATTTTTTGATTAGGTGGGTGAAAAGAGAGAAAAGGGTGTGAATTTTGGATACTAGGCCTATTTATTATGAGCTAGGCCTACATAAAGGATGTATATGTGTGTGGTGTCTGTATATATGTATGTACACACACACAAACACACATATGGAAAGGTTTATGTTCTTACTTATAGTGATTATACATATAGTTTGGAAGTCCACCCATTAGACTACATAACTTAAATCCAGAGAACAAAAGATCTTCTCACGTGCTGCGACCCTTCTCCAGGTGACGTCACGACCGACACAGTACCCCAAATAATATCACTACACGACAAGACCTGAGGCACTTATAAGCCTCATAGCGGAAAATTACCTAATAAACACAAATACACAACTTGTATATGACAGATATAATTGAACCAAAATTTAAAACCATTAACCATAATTCAAATCCATCCTGAACAAATAACACAAGGTTCAATATATCAAAATATCCATCTGAACTCAAACAAGAGTCCATCATCCAAAGTAAATCATCTACATGCTCTAACCACAACCATCTATATGATAAATACATATTAGATGTGATAGTTTATATATACAAGTTCAAAGAATAAAAACTTTCAAAATATCAAAATGAAACCCTGCTCCCGTTTCCTGACACATACATCCAAGAAGTGGAAGGCTATGTACAGCGACCTAAGCCTTGCCCTTCCCTTTTGGATTTGTACCTATGAAAATAGGAAAAAAGGGGGTGCACTCAATTAGCCCAATGAGTAAATTCTCACAATATATCTTCATATATGCATTTATAAAAACATGTATGCCTTTGAATAAACATTTATGAATACCAATGCACAATTCAATATATCATACATGAAATGAGCTATATCATGATTAAGTAAAATCATACATGAGTTTCATTTAAAACATACATCCACCACCTTCTGAACCCTCTAAGATAAATCTACCTATCTTTCCCCTACTTGCGTGTCATAAGGGATTGATTAGGACAGACTTGTTCACTCGTCCGAACCGTTATACTCTTTCATTCTTCATGGGAAAGTCCATACCAAGGAACACCACAAAGGTTGAACCGGCATCTTCCTTCCCGAAGAACAAGTGATAAACGATGAATATCGCCTTAAGGCATTTAGTCCAAAATGCCCAAAGCATGCTCAATGTCCAAAGACCAAACCATTTCATGAATGCAAATACGACGCATGAAAACCCATTTTCCATGATCATAAACATTATGCACATTTACCATCAAATGCATATCATTCAACAAACCAATTTTTATATATAAAATGCCATAAATGGAAAACAAATGTGAGAAATACTTACAACCAACCACTAGCCAAGTGACCAAGCCAAATGCCTTCGAAATGGCCAATCAATTCACAATAACCTGAAATGAATCAAATTTACACATTGATCAAATCCAAGCCATATATGCCCAATTGTATAAATTTCATAATATTCCCAATATTCTCAAATTCCTAGTCTAAGTCCCAACATACCCAACTTAGGCCAATTCGTCAATCACCATCATAATCTATGTAGGAATACTACATAGCCCCATAATTTTAAAATGCACATAAACACATTCATAATTCATGATTTAACCCCAATTACTAACTCTTAATATATAGGCATCATTCATGCCCAATTTCACACTTACGTCGACACTTATGTCTAGGACCACTCATGTTCATCATAGGTCAAACACATCATAAACCATTCTAAAACAAGCTTAATTCATTAATCCATCATCAATTCATAAGACTCAATAATAGGCATTAACTATGCAAAAATGCATAATCAACCCAACACTTAGGCCTTGGTCATAACATATCCAACATAGGCCAAATATGACATGAATCAACCCAATTCATGTCCAATTACACATAATCCACCACAATTTACCATCCTAGGTCAATTAGCATCAAAAGCCCCAATTTGGAAAATTTCCTACAATAGGCCATATGGGTCTTTTGTACTAATCACCCTTCCATATCATGACAAACCATCAATTAACACTATGGATCATCAACATTTATCCAAATGCATGACATAGTTCACATGCATGCCATTTAGAAAACCCCAAGTTCATGTTCTAGGGTTTAGGTCAAATACATGATCTCACAAGCAAGCCTTAGTAAAAACTATAGCAAATGCTTATAACTTGCTCAAAGATATCACAGAAACACAATAAAGACACATGCATTCCTGAATTTTAGGGTTTCCATTGAAACCTTAACTTCATGTCTAAAAAAAAATGAAGTTTAGGGCTTGGAAAACACCAAATGGGTGTGGTTCAAGGTTTAGGAAGCTCATTCACACCCCTTCCAAGCCATTTTAATGGCATGCATGCCAAACCCTAGCTGGGTTTTCCCAAAAACGTGGTTCATACTTAATTGATACCATTCAAAAGCTAATAGTCACATTGATGGAGGGTGTCATGGAAAAAGAATGGGGGTGTAATACCCTAGGATTGTACAAATATATATATATATATATATATATATATATATATATATATATATATATTGAACTTCGGGCATTGTCCGAACGTTCGGGCAGCCCGCCTAAAGGTTCAGGCATTCTTTTTTTCTATAAAAGGAAGGCTTTCCCCCCCTCATTTTCACACCAATCCAACTCTCTCTTCTTGTTGAAAAATTTCTCTCTCTCTCTCTTGAGACTCTCTCCACGAGACTCTCTTCGCGGTGCAACCCGGTTCTGCCCGAGGGAAGGCGCCAGTTCTTGAAGGAGTTATTATGTGAAAGTGGAGAACGAAACATAGATTTGCGTGTATTATGACTTTTATTAAAGTTTACATTCATTTATTATTATGTCTACTATTCATTTACACTACATTATTTCGTATAATGTTCATACTTGTCATACTTATGCCTGTATATTTGGAGTTCATGTATTAAACTGTTGCGATGTCGGATTAGTGGTCAATCTGGCTCAACCAGACTCGGTCTTGTTCTCAATAACTTTAAATAGTGAACGGGAGGCAGCGTGTTGTTCTAGACGATTGGTATTTAAGTAGACCTCGTGTCTCACCTCTCAAGCTGAAGACTGATCTGGTTGGTCTTGTTTGAAAGCTATCAGCTTATACAAGTAATATTGAATGTCCTAATTGTGCACGTAGTGATACCGACCCTGATAAGGATCACCAGACGTTGCCAAATCCTGTCTAATATTAGTAAAGACCGGACCTGTTCATGCATTGACATCATACATAAGCACCACCTAGGGACTTATGTGGTTTGTGATCCACAGAATAGTTAGAAGCAATGCTCTCTATTATTGATATTTCTCTGGAGAGGGACGTACAATGAGAATCTGGGTTTACCTGGAGACGGACATTTGTACGTGAATCCAGGGCATTGTTCCTGAGGATGGAAGTACAATGAGAACCCGGGTTTACTTGAGGATGGACATCTGTATGTGAACTCGGGTGACGTACAATCATGAAACCAATACGAGACGATGTCATGCATACATACATGTTGTATTGATTATGATGCTCTGATGTGTATTTATGATATTTGATTATGAAGTTTGTTTTATTAATTGTCATATTCACGAACTATTTTACCCACTAGGCATTAGCTCATCCCATTATTATCCAATTTTTCACATGAGATTAGGGTGGACTGGGTGCAGGTTTGTCACGACGCCCCTGACGTAGGCTGACGTCATGACCGGCACAGCATACTATACACTGTACATATTCATATACAGTATATAATACACTATCAGCCTTCACGTACTCTCACAAACCTTCCCAAAATGTACAATAATTTTTTTTTTTTTTATATATACCACAAATCAAATCCCATAACCATTCCATTCATTCACACATCAAATTATCATTTCCTCATCCAATATAAATATATGCCCACACATCTCATCTAGATTATAATACATATATCTATAATGTGTGATAATTATACATATCAAAATAACAAAAGCTATTTCCTCCAAGCAGACATACACGTACCAGACGAAGGTTCACGTGAGTATCACTCACGGAATTTTCCTTTTCCCTTCGACTCAATACCAGAAATATTGGAGGAAATGGGGTGAGCAAACAACAGCTCAGTGAATATAGTTCTTGAGATGACAATTATATACATTTAGAGAAATATGACATTTAAAATCATTTCAAACACTTATGCAACACAAGCATCATTCAACGAATATATTATACATGTCAACAACATAAATTTCATGAGTTTTCAATAATACAATGCACAATCTCCCTCCTCTGCAAGGCAAGAGAGCGGGTCTAACCCTTGTATGGCCGTTACAAGGTAGCCACAACCTCTCATTACCCAATGAACAGTCATTTCAAGGATCCCAACCCTTGTTAGGACAGACCTACTGACAATGAGGACTCGCAAAACCTCATCCGGGTCTAGTGCCTAACGAAATGACAATGAGGACTCGCAAAACCTCATCATTACAAACTCCAATTGCTAAAATCAGTTTGCATGATCCATAAAACTTAATGTATATATAAATATACCATGCATACAATCAAACATTTTATATATGTATAATGTCGTACAAGAACCAAATCAAGAAAACTATACTCACAGTGGTTACACGGGGTTTCTCTAAAATCAAGCAACAATGTTGCTTCCTCAAGAGCGTTTATCCATGCCCTTCAGCTCTCAATTTAAACACTGAAATGACCATAAATTATCATGAGAATCATCATTTACCATTTCGGTAGCTACTAAAATATCAACTCACTGTTCACAGTACTATTCATTTTTTTACTATTTACTTTTTACTATTCACTATTCACTATTCACTATTACTATATACTTTTACTATTCACTATTCACCATTTACTATTCACTATTTATTTTTACTATTCATCCAAAAGATGTAAATTGTATTAAAATTGTCAATTGGTCTCCAAACATTATGAAATTGAATCTAACCACATATTCGGGGTTCTAACAGTCCAGGGAGCATTTTTCTACCTTTCTAGCGGAGTTTCATTCACGTTGGGTCAAAACCCCATTTTTTTGAAAATGTCGTAAAACGGCTCTTACAGTAAAAATTACTCCGCTAGAATCGTTACATCTAGCTTAGATATCAATTTTACAAAGAAATAGAGGAAAAATCACTTACCGCGAGTCCGAATTTGGCGCGAATCCCGCGTTCTCCCTTCCGTTCTTCTTCTTTCCCTCTTTCGTCCGTCGTTCTGTTCTCTCTTTTCTTCTTCTTTTTTTTCATTTGGTTCAGCAACTCTTTTTTTTTTTTTTTTTTCTTTTGTTTTCTTTCTAATTCTTTTCTTTTCTATTTTTTTGTTTTGTTTTGGTGTACACGTTGGAACTAGATAGTGCTCTTTATTTTATTCTTTTTTTTTTATTCATTCAAGATTGAGATTAACATGATAGTTGATATTTATATATAATCTATACAAGTGATTCAATACACCTAGGCTCCCCTTAATAACCAACTCCTCCATCAAATTCCATTCAATTCAACTCATCTCATTCATATAAGTCATTTAATAATTCAATTTCAATCTACACCATTTAATAATTCACTTATTTCACATGTATTCATTTACACACATGCATTACATCATACTATGCATTAAGTCCTTAAATCATACTCCAATCCACATATTTTATTAACCAACCTCATAAATTAATCAATTTAATTCATATGTATCATCTGCATTGTATAAGTTTATTTATTTACTACTAATCATACACGCGCATATGTAGCTCATACGTATCATATGATCACGTGTATATGTAGCTCATACGTATAAAATATGTGTATTATACATCTTTATATACGTGTAATTTAACGTATATATATGTAATTAAAATTATGGGGTGCTACAAGGTTTTTGGGCCCCCATTTTGTACCCCTTTGTTTATTCATTGGGGATTTTGGGAGGATGTTCCCTGTACTATTTCATGTACAAAAATATATTATGAAATTAATGAAATTAGACTTGTACTTAATTGTGTTCCCGCGCACTCCGTTATTGTTATAATGCATTCGCGCCCCGTCCGTGAGTGTTCCGCAGGTTTAGGCGCGTCCGAGCGGGGTGTGACATTTAATGGTATCAGAGAGAACGGTCCACACAGCTCCCAAGTCTACCAAATTAGGAGAAGAAAATTTTATTAGATATATATATATCTTTAGAACGGTCCACAAGTTCCTGTGAACCAACGGCAACCAAATTGTGCGGCACCAAACTTCGAAAGACAGGATATCCCAATGAGTCCATTATTTCAAAACTTTTTGACTCAAGCATATTCAAACATCCAAGAGGTTTCAGTTAGGGAATTCTCGTACAATCAAACCAACTACCCTCCACCTATGAGTCAACCATACGACCAATACTTTCCTCCAATGCCTACAGCCTACCCTCAACCTATGGGACAATCAACCTATCAACCATCGATGAGGCAATTGACTAACCCATTCGAGCAGTTAAATGTGATTGTATCTACTATTGCTCGGATGAAGGAGACTCAAAATGCTTTGTTAACACATATGCAAAACGTCGAAGAACAACGAGCAACTTCTCAACTTTCTTCTAGTAGTCTTTCTGTACCTAGCAGGAGGTCTAGGAGGAGCGGTAGTGGGCAGAAAAACCAGGAATGATTACTGGCATTGTAACTATTGTTTAAATAACAACCAATATTTCTTTTGTATCACTAACTTTTGAGTGGTATGGGACACAACAAAATTGGAAGATACTAAATAAAATGTGGAAGTAAGAAAACTCACGACCTTATAATGAAAAAAAACATTTAGGGAAAGTTGAATTACTAACATTATCACTAAGTTTACACAATATGGGACGAGTAAATTTAGACGATATTGTTAGTGAACTCCTCTCCAGCCGATGTTTTATAGAGGTCGTGTTCATACAACTTAACTTGGTTGAAACCCTTATTGCCAAATTCATGTGGTATGGGACACACAAATTTGGATTATAGTCGAAAAGACTAAGCGGAAGAGTTTGAATACATAATATTGCGATAGAACGTTAGATTATGATATATACCGAGGCAAATCTTAGAACCTTTATGACTCATATAAATTTTCAAAGAAATATATATGTATGTTCACAAAAACCAGAACCAAAACATTTGAAATACTTGCAAAGTTTTATACTTATTATATGAACATTCTAACCTTGTTTTCCATCATGGCCAAACATATGAGGCATATAAGATTCTTTGATTCCTCAACAAAAACCTTACACTATACTTAGAAAAATAGGTGATTTTTATATTGCAGTACTCTCAAACTTGTTGCTAAGAATATCATAACATTATACTTGGCTACAGTTCCTAAATCATGATTTTATTTTCTCTTTGCTAGTTAGAAAATGCAAACCAGGAAGAGAGGAAGGCCACGCACAGTCCATCCAGCAGAGGAGGCACCTCATGTAGTTCAAAATCAGGAACCGCCGCCTTCGAGGACAGAGCAGGCCACACATGACATTGCCACTACGTCTGGGCAGGCAATGTCACCTCAGTCCACATCTTTTGCCATGCCTTCGAGCCTGGATGTCTTTTTCGCTAGATTTGTTGAGATGATGAAGGTAATTGTTCAGACGGTCGTTCGTGAGACCGCGACCAATTAGGTTGTCACTGTTTACGCACCTGTTAGATCTGGGTCGGAGACTCAAACCGACCAGATTACGAAGTATAAGAGGCTACAACCCCTTACTTTTGTTGGCACCATTGATGCGGAGGAGGCGCAGAAATGGTTGGATAAGTCGAAGAAGACTCTCGATGTTATGGGAGTCGACGAGGCTCGAAAGATTCCACTTGCGTCCTACCAACTTGTTGGTGGAGCAAATACATGGTAGATAACGGTGAAGGAAGACCCAATGGTCAATACCGCAGACATGACTTGGCAGTAGTTCGAGTCATTGTTCATCGATGAGTACTTCCCTGGCTCTGTGAAGAGGCAGAAGCGCCAGGAGTTCGCCAGGCTATACTAGGGCAACATGACAATCAGAAAATATGCTATCTGGTTCAAAGAATTATCGGTCTACTCTTTCTCCACCATCTCAACAGAGCAAGATAAGATCGAGAAATTCTACAACGGCCATCCTCCTGACATCCGACAAGCCCTGTCGATCTTGGATGTCAAGATTTACAGGGAAGTTGTTGACAAGGCCATGAGCTTTGAGCAGGAGCAGAAAATGAATAGGGAAAAAAGGCCTACAACGTTTTCCCAACAGGGCTCGCAGCTGGGCAACAAGAAAAAGTCCTATTATAATCAAAACCCAGCCTTCCCAGCCCCTGTTCAGAAGAATGAGGCCACAACACCTCCGGCTGAACCGTCTAATCCTGGCCATCAGGGTTTTCGCAATCAAGGCCGAGGAGGTCGTAATGGAAGGGGTGGTCGTTGCAACGACAATGACAGGGGTGGTAGTTAGCACCACATTCAGCATGGCCATCAGAACCAGCAACAGGCACCTCAGCAGCAGAGATCGACTTGTTATAACTGCGGCTAACAGGGCCATGTAAGAAATGCTTGCCCCCACCCTCAGCAACCACGACAACCTATTCCCACGGTTTCAGTCCAACAAGCCTTACCTGCTACTAATGTCCAACCTAAGCAGAACCAGCAGAACCAAGGGCAACGGAACCAGGGCAAAGCGTTTGCTATCGCTTAGCAACCCCTCCCAGATAACAATGTAGTCGAATGTACATTTTTCTTGTTCAATACAATGGTGCATTTCTTGTTCGATTCAGGTGTTACGCATTCCTTTATATCTTCTGCATTGGTAAGACATTTAGGGTTGCATCCTGAACCCACAGACATCACAATCCATGTCACATCACCATTAGGATTCGGTACTAACGTAAATTTGCAGTGTTCTCGATTTGAACTTCAAATGTCAGAACAAATAATATATGTTAATCTCTTTGTGATGGACATTGAAGACTTTGACATCATCCTCAACATGGACTGGCTCGCACCTTTGAATGCAAAGATTAATTGTATGAAGAAGCAATTTCAGTTAACCTTGCCCACGGGAGAGTTTGTCAAGATTCAGGAAACGAGGAAATGGATACACAACTCGACTGTTGCACTTCTCAAGGCACAACTTCGAGCTCTATCCCTTGGTGATGACAATAAATCACCAGTACTGCACCCTCTCGAAGTACACGATGTCCCAGTAATATCTAAATTCCCAACAGTTTTTCTAAATGATCTTCCTGGTCTACCTTCGGTTAGGGGATTCGATTTGGAGATCAAACTCATACCTGGGACCGGGTGAATAGAATTCAAATATGCTATCAATACTCATCAATAAATATCATGTATGCATGTCAATGTGTAGCATGATTAAAAGCTCATAACATATAGATATCAAGCATTTATAATAAGTTCGATGCAAGTAAAAGCTTATCAATTTGGATCCACATTCCACATGCATTGGGTTACTAGTGCACGTCTATTTCACCGTACCGTTGATCCCAATCATGTTTTATTTGGGGTTACTAGTGCACGTCTATTTCACCGTACCGTTGACCCCAATCATTTCCTTTCCTAAAACCCTCCTATGACAATGTTAAGTCCCCCTATTAGCCAGATAGATGGGTCCAACCAAAGTCATAAGGTTTTCTCAAATCAATGCATCATTCAAAACATTAGAACACATTCATGCTTTCAACATACAATATATATAAGTGATATGATGACATAAAAGATATAATCATAAATGAAGTCTACTCACAACCAAGCCTCGCGAGAGTATTTAACCACACACGACCACCAAACCGAATCAACCCAATCAAGATCCTGAAACATACATCAATATCCTACCATACATCAATTTCTATGCTCAATCACATAGACATTACACATCAACCTTAAATCAGCCCACATATAAACAATAGGCCTAAATTCCATCTAATCCCATCATTCAACTCAAATCACATGACTTAGGCCTCTAATGCATAGTTCTCATTCATAAACCATTCTATTAATCAAAAATACTGATTTTCAATTCCTTAGGCATAAACATGCCCAAATTGGGTCACTTGATCACAAGTAGGCCTAACCCATGATATGGTCACAACCACCAAATTAGTAGCATAATCAACCCTAATCATGCTTAATTAAACATAAGTTGCATCAATTCAACGATTCTAGGCCAAAAGCATCAAAAGCCCTAAAATATGAAATTTTTCATACTTAGGCCATATTGCCGATTTACATTAGGTCACCATGTACAGCCATGTATATCACAGATTTTGCATCATGGGTTCATCAACAATGGAAACTAGGTCAACATAGTTGACATGCAAGCTATTTGGAAAGGTCTAAGTTCATATTCTAAATTTAGGTCTAATACAAGCAACCCTACCCATTCTTCATTTAATATTCTGTTCAGATGTATCAATCTACCAACAGAAATATGTAATTACAAAATCAACCGTACAGATTGAAGTATGTGAAGAAACAAACCTTCTGTCCAAATATCAGCCCAATCCAACGGTGGACCGAAAAGAAAAGTATATTTGATGAACAAGTCTCTAATTAGACAATTTCTCCTTTCCTGCTGCAAATACTCAAACTCAGATGACTATATCACACAAAATACTAAACGCATAAACATCTCCACTGTTCGAATACAGAAATATCAGTTATAAACTACATACCCAAATTTGATATCCATCCAACGGTATATTGAGGAGATCTTCAAGTTTGAGCAAAACGGCACGCAAAATCCAGACTTTCCAACCAGCTTTGTTTGAGAGGTTAGATCTCTTAGACGAAACCTCTGATCAAGATCTCCACGGACCAGAATGAATAACCATAAGCTAAGAACTTGCTGACAAATTTTGAGCTCAATCTGACCATATATCGCAAAGATCCAACTCTTTGATGAAAACGTCACAGAGATCTTTCTCCTGCAACTCCCTCCTTTCTCTTCTTCTTTCCTTTCTCTTCTTTTTTTTCCTTTCTCTCCACTCACCTCATTCTAGCACTTCCTTGATTCTCTCCTTGATTCTCTCCTTGATTCCCTCCTTAATTCTCTCCTTGATTCCCTCCACTCATTCTAGCACTTCCTTGAAAAAGAGAAGTGGGCATGGGACACTTGTCCATTTTCATGCATCAACCTTCACATGTGTTGGTCTCATACTACCCATACCAACCACATGTACTTTAACCAATCTCATGCTTCCATGTATTTTAAATGTTCAATCCATTTAATACACCAAATTTTCATTCTCATTTATCCTTTTATTCAATCAATCCTAACTCATATTAATTCATGGTTTAATGGGCCCATGCATAAATAATAACATATGCATTATAATTTAATTTAACATGACTCATATACAATTTATGATACACATATTTATATACATTATCAAGCATCAACTATACAAACATTAAACAACCATCAAACAAACACCAAACATATCAAGGCAACGCATAGAGTTTGGGCAAAGTGCAATTGGGTTATGGGCTAGATGAAATAATTTTTGGGGCGTCACACCGGGCCTATCTCAATTCCACCATATAGAATGTCCAATGTCGAGTTGGTCGAGTTGGACAAACAACTAAAAGAATTGGAGAGTAATGGCTTCATTAGAAAAAGTTCATCATCCTAGGGCGCTCTGATTATGTTTGTTCGCAAAAAGGATGGTTCGTTACGACTTTGCATCGACTATCGCAAGTTGAATAACGCCACCATCAAGAATAGATACCCATTACCCAGGATTGATGGCTTGTTCGACCAATTTAGAGATGTCAAGTACTTCTCTAAGATTGATTTACGATCTGGTTACCATCAACTCCGGATTAGAGAGTCGGACATTACCAAGATGGCTTCAGGACTCGGTACGCTCATTATGAGTTCTTGGTTATGTCGTTTGGTCTAACAAATGCACCTGCAACGTTCATGGATTTGATGAACAACATCTTCAAGTTATACTTAGACCGATTTGTGGTGGTCTTTGTGGATGATATCTTGATATATTTCTCAACCGATGAAGGCCATAAGATACATCTGAGGATTGTCATCCAGACCTTGAGAAGCCACCAATTGTATGCGAAGTTGAGTAAGTGCGAATTTTGGGCGAGGCTAGTTCAATTCCTAGGTCATTTGGTTTCAGGCACTGGCGTTGAGGTGGATCCTTCAAAGGTTGAAGTGATTTTAAACTGGAAGCAGCCTACCACTGTTACTCAAATTCAGAGTTTTCTTGGTTTGGTTGGCTACTACATACGCTTCATCAAGGATTTCTCAAAGATTGTTGAACCTATGACCAAGCTCACTCGGAAAGACGTACGATTCATCTGGAATCCTGCCTGTGAATCGTCATTTCTGAAATTGAAGAAGCGTCTCACGACAGCACCGGTACTAATCACTCCACGAAATGGAATTGAATTTTCACTATACACCGACGTCTCTCTCCAAGGCTTAGGTGTAGTACTATTGCAAAAAGGCCAAGTTGTTGCATATGCTTCGAGGCAACTGAAGATTCATGAGGGTAATTACCCAACACATGACTTGGAACTTGTTGCCATCGTATTCGCACTGAAGTTATTGCGTCATTACCTATACGGCGAACGGTTTGAGGTCTTCTCGAATCACAAGAGCCTCGAGTACATCTACACTCAGAGAGACCTAAACCTCTGCTAAAGACGATTGTTGGAATTCTTTAAAGACTATGACTTTCAACTCCAGTACGATCCCGGTAAGGCCAATGTTGTCGCAGATGCCCTAAGTAGAAAATCTTATGTTGCTTGCACTCTTAACTTCGAGATGGGAAAATTGGCTACAAAGATGGAGAACTTTAATCTACAACTGATCGAGGAGGGAGCAAGATCATGACTCTATCAATTATCAGCCAACTCTAAGCTTATTAGAAAGATTTCAGCAGCTCAAGCCAACGACCTTTTGTTAATGGAGAAATGAAAACTTCTACTCAGCGGGCAGGACCTTTCTCACTGGTCGACCTCTGAAGACAATATTATTTTCTACAAAAAACGTATCTGTCTGCCGAACGTTTTTCGAAACAGTTTTGCCTGAAACAATCCTGTGCCCTCATCCTGGCAGGATCTTCTACCAAAATTGTTAGGCGGCCGGATTCGAGCAACAACACGAAAAAACATTCCGCCGCTCAACCTACCGCCCCTGAAACAATGCAACCTGCAGAGCCCTACACCACCATCTGTTAGGCAAAGGTCGAAACCTTCTGAGAACGAATCCGACTCTATTTGCTCTCCATTGTTTGATGATGTTGAGGATTCCACCTGCAACAATGCAATTCAGGGACTTTACTGGCACCACCCTGAACTAGCAAGTGATGACAACGACGGTGAATCTCATGCTGACATCAATCATCACTACACAGACTAAATTTCGAGGGTGAAATCTTTTTAAGGGGGGTAGAGTGTAATACCCTAGGATTGCATAATATATATATATATATATATATATATATATATATATATATATATATATATATATATATATATATATTTTTTTTTTGAACTTCAGGCATCCTTTTTTTCTATAAAAGAAGGGTTTTCCTTCCCTTATTTTCACACCAATCCAACTCTCTCCTCTTGTTGGGAAATTTCTCTCTCTCTTTTGAGACTCTCTCCACGAGACTCTCTTCGCGGTGCGACGCGGTTCTGCCTGGGGGAAGGTGTCAGTTCTTGAAGGAGTTATTATCTGAAGGTGGGGAACGAAACATAGGTTTGTGTGTCTTATGACTTTTATTAAAGTTTACATTCATTTATCATTATGTCTACTATTTATTTATACTGCATTATTTCATATAATGTCCATACCTGTCATACTTATGCCTGTATATTTGAAGTTCATGTATTACACTGTTGCGATGTCGGATTAGTGGTCAATCTGACTCAACCAAACTCAGTCTTGTTCTCAGTAACTTAAAATAGTGAATGAGAGGCAGCGTGTTGCTCTAGACGATTGGTATTTAAGTAGACCTCGTGTCTCACCTTTCAAGCTGAAGAGTGATCCAGTTGGTCTTATTTGAAAGCTATCAGCTTATATAAGTAATATTGAATGTCCTAATTGTGCATGTAGTGATACCGACCCTAATAAGGATCACCAGACGTTGTCAAATCCTGTCTAATGTTAGTAAAGACCGGACTTGTTCGTGCATTGGCATTAACATAAGCACCACCTAGGGACGTATGTGGTTTGTGATCCACATAATAGTCAGAAGCAATGCTCACTATTATTGATATTTTTCTAGAGAGGGACATACAATGAGAACCCGGGTTTACCTGGGGACGTACATTTGTACGTGAATCCAGGGCATCTTTCCTAAGGAGGGACGTACAATGAGAACCCGGGTTTACCTGGAAATGGACATTTGTACGTGAACTCAGGCGACGTACAATCATGGAACCAATACGAGACGGTGTCATGAATATATACATGTTTTATTGATTATGATGGTCTGATGTGTATTTATGATATTTGATTATGAAGTTTGTTTTATTAATTATCATATTCACGAACTATTTTACCCACTGGGTATTAGCTCACCCCGTTGTTATCCAATTTTTCACAGGAGATTAGGGTGGACTGGGTACAGGTTATTGAGCCCGCATTTTGTACCCTTTTGTTTATTCATTGGGAATTTTGGAAGGATGTTCCCTATATTATTTTATGTACAAAAATATATTCTGAAATTAATGAAATCAGAATTGTACTTAATTGTGTTCCTGCGCACTCGGTTATTGTTATAATGCATTCACGCCTCGTCCATAAGTGTTCCGCCTGTTTAGGCGCATCCAGGCGGGGTGTGACAAGGGGAAACTCACCTTTGGGTGGAAATCTCTTTGAAACCCCAAGTTTCCTCTTCCTCCTTCTTCTCCCTTCTTTCTCCATTGGTTTCAGCTCAAAATGGGCAAAAATGGGTGGAAAATGGCTTATATTCACGTGTTGGGCCCACACATGGCCAACACTTAAAATTTCAGAAAAACAGACCACGGAGCACGCTCCATGTTTTGGCTTGTTTCATGGAGCGCGCTCCTCCTTCGTGAAATGAGTTTCATATTTCATCTTCATGTTTCTCTCTCAATATACACCAAAAATTCGCATATAATAGGTCGGTTTCTATGTAAAAACGCGTTCTTGACACATTTTTAGTATCCCCAAGTTCATTTGAGACACCCCTCATAAAGTTATAACCAAATCAACATAAAATCACACTGTATGCGAACAAAATAGAAGCATAATATACATCGAATACATACACAAGCATTTAGAGTTGAGCATTCTACGTCACCCTGACGTCATATGTGAATGTGGGTCGTTACATCATGTCTTCTCAAATCGATGGATTTAAGTACGTTTTCTTTTACATTACAAATTAAAGTCGTGCTTATAATTGATCAAGATTATTTAGTATTTAGAAGTTTTTCTTTTAGGGCATCCCCTATATTTAGACGTATGCTAGTGACATTTCCAATTTGCTTGCCCATGCACCACCTTTTGTCGTGCTTATCCTAGGTAACTCAAAAATATGCATCCAAATTTTTTTCCATTTGAGGCTTGCTTCAGGTAGTCTTGAGTTTCAATCAACCTCTGATATTACTACGACACAATATCAGAGTACCATGTTCATTGTCTAGCACCCTTCTTTTGTCCACCACATAGCTAAGTTTCACCAGAGAAGAGTTCGTTCCACATCAAGGATTGATAAGTCTCTTATAGGAGTCTATATATATTTGTTTTGTGGTATTTTTTAATTGTTAGCATTTTGGCATACAAGCAATTTGTCAGTTCAATCTCCTCTTCTTTTTGTTGTTCCTTCCTCGGTTCTAGAATTTCTGCTTCTTCAGTTGTGATAGAGAAGGTTCGCCACAACCTTGTCACTAGGGGTATATATGGGTCGAATTGGGTCAGTTTGGGGCTAAAACCTAACCAATTCAAACAATTCGAGTTGGTAAATTTGAAACCTAGCCCCACTTACTATGTCCCCCAATCCAACCCAATCCAAATATTTCGGGTTCGATTTAGGTTGTCGGTTGATCGGGTTGCACTTTGGCGTAATATTTTTTTTATTAAAAGGTTAGAAATAATTATATTAAATGTTTTGAGAAAAAACATTAAATGCAAAGAAGGGTTTATTGTGAATTTATTCTTTTTTAATTAAAAAATTAGAAAGAATATAAATGATTGTCAACAAAACATTACATGCAAAGTGGATTTATTGTAAATTTATTTATTTTTATTAAAAGATTAGAAAGAGTAACAAATGATTGTCATCAAAATATTAAATAGAAACATGAGTTTATTGTATTTTTTTTTTATCTGTGTACTCAATGAAATATATGAGAATAATTTGTTATTGTTGAGTCAAATGACACCTTTACAATTAAAAACGATCATTTATGATATACTTAAAACTATACTATTTTACCTTATTCATTTATGATCTTGCTTATCTAAAGTTTGTAATCATAAACAATTGCTAAAATTTAAGATAATTCTTAATTTTGATAATATATTTTGTATATATAAGAGAAACTTATGGAAAAACCTATCTTTATTTATTCAAAATAACAAAATTATATAAAAAAAAGTGTATTTAGATATCCACACGAAAAAGGCACTAAATTTCTTGTATAAAATGGTAAATTTTAATCAACAGTTCCTTTTTAGATGTTGCAAATACTAAAAACACGTGCACCAATCATGTAATATATTTTACTACCCCAAGTATAGAACATCTAATGATCTACTTAGAATATGACAAATAACCATTTTTTGTCAGTTTTTGATATATCATATATGCATTGTGGCATAACTTGATATATGATGTATAATTTTTAAAAATATTAAAACTCATTTTGTTAACAATAATAAAATTAGTTATTTTAATATTAGAATTAATTTTTTTTATTTAAAATTATATAATTAATTTCTTATTAAAATTAAAACATGTCCTCCACCCCACCCTTCACGCTACTTCTATTAATGAACTAACGTGGGTGCACCATCTCTTCGACTATAGGGATTGAATTGTATAGTTTCCTCAACTTTGTTATCATTAGATTCAATAGATTTTTTAAAGTCATCATCACCCTCTTTTATATGATGTGCATTATCCACAACAAATTCACCATGGGTAAAACGAGATCAAAGATTTTCATCAACTAGCGTGGTAATCAATGATACACTTTGGTATATATCTTCACATAACTTCAAAATTATTTGGTGTGCCTTGAGTCTCGCATTTTGGAGATAGCGCCGTACCTCCTTATGCAGCCGTCCCTCTCACAATATTTCAGTCATAGTCTCAAAATTAAAAAAATAATAATAAATGATTGTCAACAAAACATTAAATACAAAGTGAGTTTATTGTAAATTTATTCTTTTTTTTTATTAAAAAGTTAAAAAGAATAAAAAATAATTGTAATCAAAATATTAAATACAAACATGAGTTTATTATAAATTTATTTATTTTTATTAAAAACTTAAAAATAATAACAAGTGATGGAATTAGTTCATTAAATGAACATATTTCTTAAAACTATATATATAAAATTTTAAAACTTTTTATATATAGAATAGGTCGGTTCGGGTCGGGTTACTCGAATTTCTATAGGCTAAATCCCTGGCCTAACCCAGCCTAAACAATTTACCTCACCGAACCCAAACTAACCCAAAAGTTTTGATTATTCGGGTTGATGAACACCTCTACTTGTCAGTTCCTCCTTTATCTCTTATCATGGAGAGAAAATTCACCTTTACCATGTTGCAAACTTTTACCAAGTTTTTTATACTTTTTACGTAAGGGTAACTGATGATATTATTATTTTGCTCACATATATCATGTTGCAAACTCTTACCCAGTTTTTTTTTAATCAAATTTTTATGAAAGGTTAACTAATGATATTATTATTTTGCTCACATATATTACTGTTATTTATATTAGTAAACTATAAAAATATCTTTTTGTTATTTATAAATAAAAAAGAGAAAAATAGTGAAATGTTCGAATTGAAAAACATTAAGAAGAGAAATTGCATATAACCTGAACCTAGAAAAGAGAAGTGACCATGGAAGTGAGAATTGTTCAAAGAACTATATTAATTAATATTTTAAATAAAAGATTAATTAATTAGCATTTAGATTGAAAGATTAATTTTGAAATCTTTGGCAAAAATGACAATGCGTACAGCTAATCTATAAATAAAGAAAAAATGTACGAAGAGTATTGAATCCCTTATTTTATTTTATTTTTTTAATTATTATTATTATTATTTAAAAAAATATTGAAGAAATACAATCCTCAACAAGTTTCTCGTATTATAAGATAATATATAAATGATATTGAACTGAATTTTTTTATTTTTTATTTTTTTGAGTGTTCACATAAAATTTTAAAAAATAGTATTAAAATTAAAAAAAGTCAATTAAGAAAATAAATACAACAGTAAAAAGACATAAGAAAACATGACAACCGGTATTGGTTGCGCAAGTTCAAATCAAATTAAAAATATTATTAAAACACGTAAAACTAAAAATCAAACAACCTATTTTAAAACGTGCGTAAGACATAAAACCATGAGTAACAAATAATAATTTACGAAGGGCGTCCCTGGTGGTCCTTCCCTTAGCTCCCTTACTCGGGTCTGAATTCACAGGGTTTGAAAACGGCCTTCTTGCGTTGTGGATCTGTTAGGTATCATCCTCAAGTCAACGCTCGTTGCACCTCATCTCAGGCTTCCCTCGGAAACACAGGTAACTTCTTCTTCTACTACGTTTTTTAAATCTCTCTTCGTGTTTCATTCTTGATTGAAAAAGGGATTATTGGTTTCGTCCACTCACGATCGAAAACGGTGATTTATCGATTTTAGTTCATCTGGTTTCGATTTATTTATTTATTTTTCTCTGCGTGTAGTAGAGGGGCATCTGTGTCCGTGCTAGAGCGAGAAAGGGGATTTAAATTTGTATCAAAATCTTCTTTTCTTGTTTTTAGGCAGCTAGTGCAAGAAGTTTTTGTTTCTATTCATCTCTTCCATTGTTAAGGTGGTTTGGAAAAATCATAAAGACCTTTAAATGCTCCAATTAAGAAGAGTAACCTATTAACAAATCCATTGTAATGGTAATGGTAGACCTAAAATAATCGGGAATCAGAAATAATTAAGAAAGATATAACAACTTGTAGTTTAAGCTTCAACTTAGCCGTTGATCGAGCATAGTGGAGGAAGCCAATGTATTCAAGGCATCAAGATGATACTTAGGCGATTATCTACATCAAGATGATGCCTAGACAATGCCTAGATTTATTTATAACTCCCTAAATATTAATTAGTTTTACTTATACAAACCCAATCCTGTATATATGAGTGCATAGCCAAATCTTGTGTAAAAAAGATTAACCATATTTTAACACCTCAATTTTGTATCCAAAAATTGACAGTTAGAAAAAACATATTAACAAATGAAAAAAGTTAGCATATAGTGAAAGTCTAGTGATTTAAAGAGCCATGTTTGGTATAGTACTTGTATAACAAAATTGAAAATATTTGTTGCAATATAATAAAAATAAAATATAAAATCAGAATTTAAAAATAAGAGAAAAAAAGTAACTTTCATAATAGAAATATGAGTATACCACGTGAGTTAAAAGTTATGCTAATATTTAGATTATGCAATCATATTGTAACAGTATAAAGAAAGAAGACCTTGCACTTTATATATTTACATCAATGTTGTTAAGGCGTCAAGGTGATGTCTTGGCGATTGACCCTTTCTAGGCGAGGTAGTTCTTGAGCATGCCTTAGGCATTGCAAATAATATTTATTTATAACTTCCTAAGTAAATAATTAATTAGCTTTTCATATACAAACCTCTTATATATAATTACATGGATACTCTATAATATATAAGTATCTTGTGTAAAAAAAGATTTAACTATAATTTATACTCTTCAATCTTGTGTTCAAAAAAGTAAAAATTAGAAAAATAAATAAAAAATAAGACAATTTAGCATAAAATGAAAGTATAACAATTTAAAGAGTCATATTTGGTGTAATACTTTTGATAAAAAGGAACATTGTAGAATAAAATATTAGAAATTGGAGAATCAAAATTAGAAAATACAAAAAAATGAAAACGATATAATTTGCATAATGGAAATACAAGTATAATACTATAATTGAAAGTTATGCCAATGTTGAAGCTATACAATCACATAACTAACAATACGAAGAAAAAAGAACCTTACACTTTACTTTTAAAAATTTTCAAAGAGCCTCATTGCTTGCCTTGAATATGACCTAGACAATTTAGTTGCAAATGACCTAGGCGATCGCCTTATCGTGTCCTTGACAACACTGATTTAAATTAGCCCCCCTTATACTCTTAAAAAATATCAAAGAGCTCCACTATCTGCCTTAATTATGGGTCTGGCTTAGATGATTTAGTTCCAAATAGCCTAGGGATGGACTAGTCGTTGTTGAGGCGTAGCCTTGGAAACATTGGAGGAAGCAAATTCATATTGCTAACACCATGTAGTTGGGAAAAGACTTAGTTGAGTTGAGTTGAATATATCTTACGTTAAAGCAAACATGTGCATAGGTTAGTTTTTCTTCATAATATCATTGATGGTGATGAATGTTACCTTGTTTAGTTTTATGGGCAAGAGAAATAGGATAATTGCTATATTTTGTGGGTCAATTTATCAATTTAATTTTTGCTTTATTTTGTTTCAATTTTATTTCATGGATTGTATTATAATCATGTTTGGCTAATTTCCTTTTCTAAGGATATAGGCATTATTTCAATTTTTTCATGGAATTTTTTATTTCGAAGAATCTCATTGTTTATTTTGAATTTAATTAAAAATCTGAATTATTTTTGAAAAATTCGCTTTACCTATATTATTGTTTGATTTAATGTGATTTTTTTGAATGCATCAAATTTTTAGTTTTCCTCGTGATAAAATAATTTGTTTTCAAGGTGATTTTCAATTAATCAATATAATTATTTATTAATTGATTTATTTTTTGGATAGAATGATTTTTTTTTTCATTTCTAAATGAGTCAAATTTATTTAAATGAAAAGGAAAATGCTTTAGAAACACATCTTTGTTGACATTGTCCTTGAGAGTTGTTGGATCGCCTCGAATCACGCATCAACACGTGATTCAAGGCGATTCAACAACTCTTAAGGGCAATGTTGACAAAGTGTATTAGTCAAGCTGACTCAAATGAAAAACACATTAATTGTTACAATAACTCTTACATGCTTTAGTATGTTTTGAATCATTGATTCATTTCTTTTATCATGACTTTATGTCACATTAATCATTTTCTAAAGTGACCTTGGAAGTATTAATTCGTCATTTATGATGTCTTTCTTGTTGAGTGATCTCAAAGGGAAGCAAATAGAAGCATTTCTTGAGTTGTTCTTTTTTGCTTTCTTCTTTTGCTAGTTGTAGTAGCTATTGATAGCCTGGGTGTTTCCTCTCTTCATTTGTTCTCTTTTGTTGTTGATTGATAAAAGTTTTTAATCCAAAAACTAGAAGCTTTTTAATTCTTACTTAGCGTGGACTAGAATTTTAAGAGAAGGCATGTAATAATATATGGTGCAATCCCTGGAAAATGAGGATCTCTCTATATTGTTGAAGGTTTTGTAAATTAGCTTGTATGCAGACCCTTTTTTTTGAGAAGAAAAGAAATTTATTAAAGAGAAAAAGAAACAAGGGGGAGCTTGGGCTCAACCAGGAGATGAGCCCCAGAGAGACCCTAAAGACAACAAAAACAAAAAAGCTGCAGGAGAATACAAAGGTTCTCCCTGCTCCTTAACCATTTCCCAAAGGAAAAAACCCTATACATTTGGAGGCGGCCGTCTAAAGAGAAGCAGATACCACAAAATCCTCCCAAGCAGCAAAATCATCACGAATTGTACACCATGTTGGATTAGAGTTGGTTTCCTTAGTTTAGAAGATAATATAGGCAGCCTTTTCTTCTAGTTAACCTACTATGTGAGTCCCACTTGCAATGATAGTTGCAATTGAGGTTTCACTTTCAACTGTTCCATTTTTTAACATGGTTGCCTTTCTCTTAATTGTGTGTGTGTGTGTGTGTGTGTGTTGTGTTGCTCATACTGCGATCTTTTTCGTCTATCAATTTCATAAGTCCCTGTTGAAATAGAGGGTTTGCATCAAAGTGAATGTTTGATTGAACAAGAATTGCCTATGGTCCATTTTTTATTCATTTTGAATTTTTGACACGAGAGTCTCCTATCGTTAAACACTCTAGTTTTGTTCTTAATCACTTTCTTCCTGCATTTTCAAGGCCACACCTAGGCCATGGGCCACGACTAGTCCATCGCCTAAGCCGTTTGGATCTAAATTTCCTAGGCCACACTTAAGGCAGATCATAGGGCTCTTTGAAATTTTTTAAAAGTATAAGGGGGTGAATGTAAATATATAAGGCATAAGATTCTTTGTCTTTATATTGCAACACTGGGCATCTAAAATATTAGCAACTTTGAACTCAAGTGGTATACTTGTATTTTTATTATAAAATTTATCTTTCTTTTATTTTCTAATTTTGATTATTTATTTTATTTTTATTATATTGCTGTAAATATTTTTCATTTTGTTACACTTATATGTAAGTATTACATCAAACATGGCTCTTTAAATCATTGGCATGAATTTATGATTTTTGAACATGATTTCATTTAATATGAAGTTTTTTTGATCATTTTATGACAATTTGACATTCATTATAGAACACAGTTAGATACATATAATTCTATGTATGAATTATTCAAGGACCTATAAATAAATAAATAAATAATTTTTTAGGGACTTCTAGATAAATATTTTCTTATGGTCTAGGCACCGTCTAGGCCTCACTTAGGCCACGTCTCGCCTAAATAGGGCAAATCTTCTAGGCGTTGCCTTGACGCCTTGCAACCACTACTTTCTTCTATGCTTGAGTTCTTAACTAATAAGAACACTAGTTGAAAAATCTATCTGTACTATTATAATGCTAGAAGTAGGAGAACTCACTCTGTGATCATTTTTGCATTTCTTTCCAAACTATCCTTGAAAATTTTAATGTTGTGTTTGCTTTTTTAAAATATAGTTTTAGTGGCGTCATGGGCAGTATAGTAATTTAATAGTCTAACTTTTTCCACTATTCCCATAATTTTCTCCAATTTTTTTTGGCTCAAATTGATATTTAAAATTTTTTCCCTCTCTAATCATAACATTTACCTTATTTAACTTTATTGTATTTTAAATAAATTAGACAACTTTACACTTTTAATTTCATTAAAAATATAATATTTTTTCAGCAAGAAATAATAATACCAAAAAAATTATAAAACTTAATATTTTGTTCATAAATAATAAAAATCACATGCAAAGCATGTGCTTCCACATTAGTATATTTAATCAATATTTTTTAGAACAAAATAATGTACTTCAATTTGAACTAATTCAATGCGCTATATTCATTAAATAGGTTTGACTTCGCTTCCATCCCCAATTTTGTTATCAATTCTTTTTCCTTTCTTATAGAAATAAGAAATATTAAAGAAAAGTAAATGGAAGAGGTCAATAATTGATACCATCTAGCCATGAAAATTTCCTATCATTATTCATTCTATTTTTATTTTTATTTTTTTTGAATTTAATGACTCTCTTTGATGCTTAACTATTAAGAACACTGTCACATGAGTTGCTTTTTACCAGCTATAAAGTTCTTTGGATTATACACTTTGAAGCTTGAACCTTATTAAGAGATGCATATGTAAATGTCTTTGGTAAATTGGCCCTCTTTCATGTTGTTTTCCACCATGGTTTTGTTAATGGCATATAATGGCACGAGCCTCTGTAAATTTCTAGCATTTTTGTTTTGGCTTGTACTAAGTGGAAAAACAAAAATGTTGTTAAATAGATTTTAGGGATGTCAAAAAGAAGGAGAAGAATGGTTGAAAGAACATTTTTGGCATACAAGGTGGGTGTAATGAGGAATTGCTAAAGTCTTAAAAATTCAAGTTCATTGGCTTCTTAGGGCATGGACCGTTAGTTCATACAGTAACTGTAACGTAGCGGAAGTGTGTTTGAATCAATAGATTCAAGAGAAAGAAAGAAAATAAAAACTAAGAAACTAAGGCTGCGTTTGGCATTGTTTTTAAATTCGGTTTTCTGTATTTAAAAACAAAAAGTGAAAAAAAGTTATGAAAAACTTGTTTGGTTAGTTGTGATTCAAAAACCGTTCTTAGAAAAAAGTTAAGAAAGATGGTTGTTTTTAGAAAACATAGAAAAATTGTTTTTTGAGTTTTTCTTTTAGTTGATTTGTAATTGATGGGACCCACATAAGGTTATTTGCACTTGATTTGAGTGAAATCTTGGAACAACCAAACAAGTTTTCCTTGTTTTTCAAATTTAAAAAGCATTTTTTGAATATGATACCAAACTTATTTTCAAAAACTACAAATCAACTAAAAATGAAATCATATATTATTTTTCGAAAACTATTTTTAAATTGCATACCAAACACTACCTAAATTTTAATCTCAAAGAGAAAGATAATTGATGTATTGAATGCTTAAACTCGTAATTGGAGTTCTTTATATAAATAATTCCATGTAAGCAACTTAGAAACTTCCTAAAGTACTTTAAAAATAAGTTTCCTAAGCTATTTATAACAAGATAGAAACTTTCTAATGCACTTCTAGACACTTTTAGACACTTCCTAATTACACTAATCAACAAAAACGAATTTAGAAACCTCTAAAACTACCACTAAAAACATTTATGCCAAAATAGAAACTTTCCTAAATATTATTCTATGCCCTTCATCATTCCCCCTTTCTTGAGAAGAACTCGTCCTCGAGTTCACTTGATAAAAAGAAAAATCTTCACATTCAAAGTAGGGGAGAAACCTTGACGAAGCATCATATCCTTATGCAAGTGATCCCACCAAAAGTAAGATAAACCAATAAGTATGAATGCAAGAAGCTTTTCTTGTTTTTCTTCAAGGAGGCTCATGTTGTTAAAAAATCTCTCTACTAAAAATAACCAATCAAAGAAATCTTCAACATGTAAATCTCCATTGAATGATAAAAGTTCTAAATTGAGATTATGTTCCATAGGGAAACCATAAGAGGAGGTATTTTTGACGGGTTTAAGGGTTAAACAAGTATCAATTCTTTCAAAAAAATTGAAACATATCAAGTTTGCAGCTAGTTCATGGGTACATGAGGCTTTGTTGGTTCATGGATTTTCAATCTCAGATTGGTTACTTGATTGGGCTAGTTGTTTGCGTAATACTTAATCTAGCCGTAAACCATTGGGTGATGTTTATTTTTGCTACTTTGCTACTTTTTCATGTCTGATTTGTTGGTTGTCGCAGCACCTCTGGTGCTTCGAGGGTGTTGTACATATTTATCTTTCTTGAGATAATAAATTACAGTATTTGTTTCTGCTCAAAAAAATAAAAAATAAAAAAATTGAAACATATTGCTGAAAATTGTTGCTTAAAGGAAGTTTGGAATGAGAAAAAGGTTTGGGAGGGTGTGTCATAATGAGGGAGGGAATGGGTAGTTGAAACATGTGTATAATAGGGTTGTGAAGGGATAATTAGCTGTATATTTTGCGACTTTTCGAAAATTTCAGCAACTGAAACTTGTAAATTAGGAGGTGAGGGAGACTCATCTATGGTTGTGGAGTTATGGGGAAGATCTAAAAATGATGTGGCTGAAGGTGGATTAAGAGGGTGTTGGGAAGTGGGGGCAATAAGATGGGGAGGGTTGGGAGGGAGGTTGGAAGGTCGCAACATGGCTGAAACGTGCTTGCCTGCCTTTGAATGGTTCAGCTAAGTCTCCCCTTTCCTTCTTCTCATGGTGCTTTTCGTTGGTGGAAGAGGAAGCTTTGGGCTTTGCATAAGATTGATGCAAAACAATCTTCACGCCATTCTGAAGAAATGAGTAAGTGTTAGCCTTTCCTCGATAAGTGGCGTCCGCATCATATAACCATGGACGACCAAGAAGCAAATGACAAGCTCGCATAGAAACTACATCACAAACTACAATATCTTGATAGGGACCAATTTTGAAAGAGACAACACATTGGAGGTCCACTTTCTTTCGACGATCGTCATCAACCCAACCAATATTATACGACTTAGGATGAGGTTGAGTAGGGAGCTTAAGGGCATCAACCATGGTGGCGGATACGAAGTTCTCACTACTGCCACTGTCAATGATGAGTTGGCATATCTTATCTTGCACCTTACAAGAAGTACGAAACAAGCTATGTTGAGTAGAAGCCTTAGGTTGAGGTATAGATAACAAATTGCGAAGAACGATGTACGATGCTCACCATCATCATCAACCATGATGGTGAAAGTAACATGCTTTCAATTGAGGCTTTGATACCACTTAACATAGCGGAAACATGTTTGAATCAATAGATTCAAGAGAAAGAAAGAAAATAAAAACGAAGAAACTAAATTTAAATCTCAAAGAGAAAGATAATTGATGTATTGAATGCTTAAACTCGTAATTGGAGCTCTTTATATAGATAACTCTATATAAACAACTTAGAAACTTCCTAAAGTACTTAAAAATAAGTTTCTAAGCTATCTATAACAATATAAAACTTTCTAATGCACTTACAACTATGTCTAGACACTTTCTAATTACATTAATTAACAAAAACGAATTTAGAAACCTCTAAAACTACCATTAAAAACAATTATGCCAAAATAGAAACTTTCCTAAATATTATTCAATGCCCTACATCAAACTGCCGGCCCATAACCTTGGGTAACTATAGGTCCATAAGACACCTGTAGGGGGAAGATTTCTTTTATAAATTCATTCTTCCCTAAATTTAAACAAAGGACAATAAGAAGGAAGTTATATATACTACATGTGGACTAAAATTGCTCGAATATCCTTTAGATTGTTTGGGTTTTCAGATATCAAAATTTTCCATGTTACGATCCCCTGCTTTCGCTGGTTCAAAAATCATGTCCTGATTGTCGTTGTTTGAAGGTTTTGAGATCGGTCGACCAACTACTCGCTCTGTAAACTGAACCTCAGGATGATTTGCTCATTATTGTTATTTTTTTTGTGATTCACATCGGAATAATTTGTCATTAAATGATTTTTCGAATATGGTGGAAAAAGTTGCAGATCTGTTAAATTTGCACGTTTTATTTTAGATCCATTGTAATTTTGTGAAGCTACTCTTCTGGCTATCTCGATGGTTGCTTTGTTATGATGTATGTGCATGTATGCTGTTTATATTATTTGCAGTATCTACTCTTCCATTGCTTTTCCATGATTGGTGTTGTTCTAAAAGATCTCTTTCGATATATTTTAACAAGGTTCTGATTTCTATTCATGCTTTGCTTTGAAAAGTTATTTGCTAAAATATACTTTGCTTATATTGCTTTAGCAATTTGATGTATCATAGTATTTTTTGCAACAAAGAATTGAGAATTTGTTTGTATTGTACAACTTGCCAGAGGTTTGATAATAGGTTTTGATTTCTAAAAAAGAAATTAACTCCTTAAATATGTTAAATAGCACATAGTTAACGGGGAATGGTTCTAAATTGTGAGTTCCATCTCCAATTTTTGGCGGTCAAACACAGTTCATGATAAGTTGTTAGTTGGTGTTGTTCAATGAAATAGTGTTTGTTTTAATCTTCAGCTAAAATTTATTGATCCAATCTCCTGTATGTGGGTGGTGTAGATTTTTTTTTTTAAAATAAAAATAGGTTTTTGTGTTTTATGGCTTATGCAGAAGCAAGTGATTTCTATATAATTAAACGGACTAAGAAAGAAGAATCTTGAACTGAAAAAAGCTGCAGGTATCAAGCATATATATAGTCATTAGGAATTTGACAATTAAAAAAAAATAGAATACGTCGTAGGAAAAGTCTTCAATAAATGTAAATTGGGAAACTCATTATGGCCATTCCCACAGGTATTTCTTGTGAGAGGAAAGATTTGTAGGTTGAAAACTTTTGAAGGAGAAGAAGAATCCTAAAAAGTACATGGCTTAGTGATCATTTAAAAAAAGAAAAGAAAACAAAAAGAAAAAGATCATGGATTGACGTATGGAGACTGGGGGTGAAAATGATTAACCCACGATTGTCATAATGACAATCAGGCTTTGCCCTCTTTCGTTCATAGATAGATGGATTCGAAACAACTATTTATTGGAAACCCAAGAGGGGGGGTGAATTGGGTGTAATGGCCGGTTTTGAAATTTTTTGTGCCCTTAGTGGAAATCCTTGATTAAATTGAATTCACTTGACTTGGTTATTTCAATCTTGAAACAAACCAAACCTCTAATTACAAATATTACAATGATGAATGTGGTTCTATATGAATAGAACACTTACAATGAAGCTCATACAATCTAAATACAAGATGTGAAATATTGAAGCTCAAGAGAGAGAGATATCACTTACAACCAAGGTTCGAAACTTTGATTTCGCCCTAAACTTCGACCTTCTAAAATCAGAATTAATTCGGAGAAGTTTAATTCGACATGGAGAATTTTTAGAGTATTTCACTAAATTAGAGAAGTTTAGAGAATTTTTGCATATATGCTTAAATATCTAAATTTATTGTAGTATAAGCTAAAAACTAATATAAATAGACACTTTTAATACCTAAAAATATCAATGAGCGACCTAACAAAATCAATCTTGTTAAGTGAGTGGATGAATTTGAATGATGGCTTTTGGTCTTAATTTGTTTTCTTTATTTTGATATTTAATTTTGTGGTAGCTTGCTTCTCGACCATATACTTTACTAGTTTGAATTCTATCATGCTTAATTTATTAGTTTATTATTTGAATGTGTTGTTTATTAATCTTGTTTTATAAGAGTTAACTAAAACAAGATGACTTTAGGAAATCTTTTAATTTATTTTTAAGTTTTATCTTCTTTCAACTTTTATTATTTATTTATTTTGCTTCTTTTCTTCTTTTTTTTGGTAAAACATATCCCATAAACTATATAATTTCTTAGCTTGTTAAATTATTTTTTAAAATTTATATTGCAATGTAGGTTGATGAAGTTGAAAATAATACATAATTATTGGTGTTTTTTTGTTTTCTATTGATGAAGTAACATTTTTTTTCCTTCTTTCTCCAATTTCATCGAATTTCATCAAATTTCATCAAATTTCATCGATTTTTTTGTCGAATTTTTGCATTTTTTGATTGAAAAACTAAACTTTTGTCAAAGTTTATCGAATTTCGTCGAAGTTGTTGAAGTTTATCGAATTATTTTGGCGAATTTTTGCATTTTTTATTTTACATCCACTTTGCACTTCGATGGTTAAAAAAATCGAAAAAATTCGCCAAATTTTTAAATCATGCTTACAACCTTTACCTTTCTTGGATTCACAATTGCTCAAATGAGAACTTTGAAAAGCATGAATAAGAGCTTGAAAACAGTTGAAAATGCACTTCAAAGCCTTTTCACCAATCTGTCATAGTTTTCGGGTACTTTGAAAATGAGAAGAGAAATATTTTAAGAATATGGCTCATTCTTCTCTCATTTTGAAATCTCAAAGAAAACCAAAAAACCTAGAAATCATAGAGAATGTGATTGAATCTTTTTGTTTTTCTCTCTCTAAGGTGTAAAGTTGCTAGGGCAAGTATATAAATAGATTGAGAACAGTTACTAGCCGTTACACTTAGAAATATGACCGTTGGTGAGCTAAAAAATTCAAATTTTTTGATCGTTGGGATTCTGCAGACCTCAAGAAGCACGCTTTTCCAGCACAAGAGCGTGCTTCTTTGATGGATAGAAACCCATATTTTTGTTTGTTCGCAGGGAGCACGCTTCTCTCCATAAGGAGTGCGCTTCTCACTCGTCTCCTCTCAAGGAGCATGCTTCTCTGCTCACAACAGAGAGGCCATATTCACCCAGTCATACAGGAGCTCGCTCCTAAGCATAGGGAGCGCGCTTCTCTGACATAGTTTTTCAGAAAACACTTAGTTTTTGAAGATTTTCACTTGAAAGCCATTTGAAACATGAACACTAAGTTTGCAATCATTTTGAACAGTCATAAAAGCAAGTATGAAGATGTTTTGTTTTTCAAAAACAAGTACAACCAACAATTTGGAAGAACTTTTGTAAATAGAAAATATGTGAAATCATATGCATGCATGATTTGAAAAAGATTGAGCAATAGAGAATAAAAGAAAATACATCCTAATTCTAGACTTACAACACTCTCTCATTTACAAAACCACTCTTCTTTGAATCTTCAAGATTTGTAGATGATGTCTATCCTTGGAAGAGTCCTTGGTCTTGATTTGAGCTTAAAGTCCATCTTTGATCTTGTATATCTTCTTCTTTCTGCTTAAGGTGCTGAAATACACTTAGTTCAAATATTAGCATTAAATGGTATATTGTTTGTTTGCATCAAAGCACTTAGGAGAATGCTAAATGGAAAACCACTTAGGCCAACACTATCAAGTTGGCAGGTTATGCATCCGATCCTTGTTGTTCAAATCCCTACCTCATTACTTCCCTTTCAACTGCTTGTTAAGCCGATGATTCGATCCTCGCCTCTTCCCGCTCATCTGCACCCGAACCCTCTCCCACTAGAAAAAATTTAGGCTCGATTCGATGCCAGAAAACTAAGGGCCAAAATATAGGTTTGGTAATCGACCCTTTGGTTAAATAGAATGGCAACTGGGTTATGATAGTTAAACCAGCCAGGGATTCCAGTAGGCAAAAGGCTAATGATGATAATGATGTTGAGCTGTCTGGGATTGGTCACTGATTAGTTGTTTGGATCAATATATTGACTTAAGATGCTCAAAAAGGAGAGAAAGCAACTTTAATCAGTGCACATAACACCAAGTTTGTTATCTGGTTCACATGAGTTTATAGTTGGTAGACACTGTGTTTCGGAAGTATGGAGTATGAACATCTGATGATCAATGCACCTTGTTGAATTGATATTATTCTTCATTGTTCTATTTCCCTTGCTAATTGATATTATCCTTCATTTTTGTATTGCCTCTCTTCGAATGTTTACATTTTTGCTATGCATTTATTTCATTATGTTTAACAGGTCTATAACTCATTTCTCCATTTATTGAATTTTTCTACATGCACAGTTTGACTTTTCTTAAGGACTATTTTTGAATGGTTTGCAGCTAGGTTGTTCTGCTTTAATATTGAAAAGTTACAATGGGGGGAGGGTTTAGAGTGCTCCATCTTGTCAGACCATTTTTGTCATTTCTGCCAGAAGTTCAAAGTGCCGACAGAAAAATTCCCTTTAGAGAGAAGGTGATATACACTGTCATCTCTTTATTTATCTTTCTCGTGTGCAGTCAGCTTCCTTTATATGGCATACACTCGACAACTGGGGCAGATCCATTTTACTGGATGCGTGTTATTCTTGCATCAAATCGTGGCACTGTCATGGAGCTTGGGATAACCCCCATTGTTACATCGGGACTTGTAATGCAACTTTTGGCTGGATCAAAGATCATTGAAGTGGATAACAGCGTCCGAGAGGATCGTGCTCTTCTGTAAGTATCTGTCAATTCTTGATGCATCCATTATATGTTTTTCTCTTTTTGTTCCATCTTTATTTAGAGAACGTCTACGTGAGACTGTTCCAAGGAGATGATTGCATTAAATGGTCTCTTTCTTCTTCTGGTTTTTTCTCTTGTAGTTCATTTTTTGAGGTGTTCGCCGATGTTCCTTCCAATGTCTCTCCTTTTGTTTCGGTTTTATGGGCTGCACATGTTCCTTCCAAAAATAAATTTTTTGGGTGGTCGCTTTTTGCATAGGAAAGTCAATACTGCTGATATTTTGCAAAAACGCTTTCCTTTCAAATTGATATCTCCTCATGTGTGCATTCTTTGTATGAAAGAACGCACATGTGTGGCGGTTCTTTCATTTTTCCATCATCTTTGGAGGTTTGCATCTCAGGTTTTCGCTTCCATGAGCATGGCAAAAAATACTTGGAAGTTGGGCATATTTTATCTCTGGCATCGATTTAGGTGGTGTGGCTAGAAAGGAATAGGAGAATCTTCCAAAATCTAATGAGAGATGTTTGGGATATTTGGGATGTGGTGCGGCTTCTTGCTGCAGGTTGGGTAGCATCTTCGAGATTCTCATTTGGGTTTTCGGTATTGGAATGGTATCGGAATTGGTCCTCTTGTTTGCTATAAGATAGATAGTTTGTCTGTTGTTGTCGTGGGCTCTATCGGGTTCCTTGGTTGTAAACTCTTTATATATTTATTACTTTGTTTCTTCTCAAAAAAAGAAGAAGGGATAACTGTGTATTTGGAGCCTCTCCAATCTAGAGGTCTGTACAAATCAGCCCTTCCTTCAGAGCCTGTTATGGTAGGAGCAGCGTGCATTGGGTATACCTTAATGATTGTTTGGATTACTTTAGTGACTAAATGCTTTTTTTTTTTTTTCAATGGCACAGACCAATTTTTATTTGTTCTTTTGTCTCTGTTGTAACTGCTTTAAGGCTTCCCTCTGTTGAGTTGTTAATTGCCGATCCTTATAATCATACTAATGCAGTTTTCTCTTCAAGTAAGTGGACATGAATTTTCTGTAAGTTTCGTGAGATGACTAATCTTTTTTATACCATTTTTGGTCATAATAGGGTGCATTAAATACTTAAAATTTGCACGAACAGATTGATAAAATCATATTTTGCTTATTAGTGGAGAGAACTATGCTTTTGAGAGTTAGTTCCATCTGTTGCCATAATGTCTGGAAGTGCCTTTTTATGTTTCATGATTTGCATTTGCAAAGTTTTCCTAGCTTGTGGAATAGGAAGGTCTCCATTGTTATACTTCACGGTGACTTAGCTTCTTATTTTTGATAAGATTGTGCTATTGCATACTTTGCCTACCATTCTCGTCTTTCTTTCTAGGAATGGAGCACAGAAGTTGTTGGGCATCCTGATTGCTATTGGTGAAGCAGTTGCTTACGTTTTGTCTGGGATGTATGGAAGTGTCGGTCAACTTGGTGTTGGGAATGCCATTCTCATCATAGTTCAACTCTGCTTTGCTGGTATTATTGTTATATGCTTAGATGAGCTTCTTCAAAAAGGATATGGTTTGGGATCTGGTATTTCATTGTTCATAGCAACCAATATCTGGTAAGTTAGTCTTATTTTTATATTTTATAATTTTTGATTTTGCAATTTGTATGCTTTTGAACGATTGGTAAATTGATTGTTTTGGATATTCATTGTAGTGAAAGCATTATTTGGAAAGCATTTAGTCCCACGACCATCAACACTGGGAGAGGAGCTGAATTTGAAGGGGCTGTTATTGCTTTGTTCCATCTACTTATAACTCGAAATGACAAAGTCAGGGCTCTACGGGAAGCTTTCTATCGGCAGAACCTTCCAAATGTGACAAATTTGCTGGCTACCGTCTTGATATTTTTGATTGTTATTTATTTCCAAGGATTTCGTGTCGTTTTACCTGTGAGGTCAAAAAATGCTCGTGGACAGCAAGGCTCTTACCCAATCAAGTTGTTCTATACTTCTAACATGCCTATCATTTTGCAATCTGCACTTGTGTCCAATCTTTACTTTATTTCTCAGGTATGATCTATTCAGGCTTGCAGATAGAAATTCTAGCTATTCACAGTGATTTTACATTAATTAAAAGGCTATACCATCTATATTTGTACAGCTTCTGTACAGGAGGTACAGTGGAAACTTCCTAGTAAATCTTCTAGGAAAGTGGCAAGAGTCTGAGTATTCAGGTGGTCAGTTCATCCCTGTTGGTGGTATTGCATATTATATCACTGCACCATCCAGGTGATTAAGCAGTTCATTTCTTTCCTTTTTTATTTTTCTTCCTCTTAGATTACAGCAGTGATATGTTTGGCCATAATAAACATGTATGATTAAAAACATTGATTGATCCCCATTTTTTTGTGTTGAAATATGATATCTTGACGCATTGGATCTGTCTTTTCTTTGCAGCTTGGCTGATATGGCTGCCCATCCTTTCCATGCTCTCTTTTATCTTGTGTTTATGCTATCAGCATGTGCTCTGTTTTCAAAAACATGGATTGAAGTTTCAGGATCTTCTGCTAGAGATGTGGCTAAACAGCTCAAGGTATTTTAGGGCTTTAACTTTAGAGCTACTATGTCCCATTTCAGATATTCAATGAGTTTCTAGTGAAAGGAAATGCATTTTTTTTTCCTTTTCTTCTAAATATTTTAACATTCAAAAGAGTCTTCATTGAGACTTGGAAGTAAGATAAAGATAAACTGTGTGGCCAGAATTGTTAAGATGATTTTTTTTTCTTTTTGAGCAGAAACAACAATTGGGATATATTCATAATACTAATTAATACAAGAGAAAGACTTGGCACCAGAAGTGCTAATACCACCACAATCATCCTAAGATAGTTACAAACCATCACTCATCAAATCAAACTCAACAACCATTTCTATCAAAACCAATTCAATCACTATGACCTGTACTAGTTTCCAACTTGCCTACTACATAACAAACTAACTTTAGGACCTGTGAACTCGATATAGACAATTAGACCAGCTTAGACATCAGTCAGACAGAGAGGGCCCCCCAATTATGGAAGCAGCAAAGACCCAAGTACTAGCAGAGAACTTAATTTCTTCCCAAAGCTGACCATCTCCCTTAGACAAATCTTGTTGAAAATTCTGTTATTGCGCTCCAACAGAAATGTAGCTTTAGATAGTGGCATGCACATCATTTCCACCTTAAAGAAGGGCGATTAGTGAAAATAAGCTTTAGATACTGGAATGGCATGGCAAGATTCAGCTTGTTGATCCTGATTAGTTTGTTTGTTTGTTTCTTTTTTGTTTTTTGTTTTTTTTTTTTTGGATAGGTGTTGACCCAATCAGAATGGATGACCCTTTCTTGTTGTTTTGTACACATAAAAGAAAATTAAGAGAGGAAAACATATCTTTATAGGTTGAGAATAGCAAAATGGTAAAAGTGTATACAAGTAATGAATATTATTTTTTGAATCATTAATTTGTTCAATAATTCTTTTGAGAGTTCCTTTTTTTAAATTGTTTCGTCTTTGTTAATGATTAGTGTTTTTTGGTACAAAAGGGTATACTATATCTAGCTATATTTATGAATAATTTTATAATTGATTATGATTCTTGATTTAAAAATGTAATATGTAAAAAAATATGAAATCTAATTATTCTAGTTATCGGATTTAATTTAATGGCTAAATTATATTTCAATTATAGTGAAAAACACAAAAGTTCTATGGCACTGATAAAACTAGTGACTCGGTTGAAAAGTGAATTAGGTCTGGGCATGAATGATGAGTCTAAGTTAAAAGTGGGCCTAGACAACACGATAAGTTCATTAATGTAGGGAGTTGTCTAGACTTGATTATGTTAGCATGTGGATTTTGGCCACCCCTACTCTTAGGTATATGGGCTTCAAATCGGTTATGGATGGCCATGAAGAGGAACAATGGATGAGTAAAGGTGGCGTGTTGAAGGAATGGTCCCATAAGTGTCTTAAGTCAAAAAGTTATTGGACTTGAGACAAATTATTAATAACCAAGCTAAAGTTGAATGTATATATATTTTACAAAGAAATGAGTAGTTGCGAGATGAATGGCTCAAAAGTAATGGGGGGGGGGGGGGGGGATACTCCACCAAGTATCTATATCTGGTATCTAGAAATATGTGAAATTGAGATGAGGGATTCAAAATCTTCTCAGTTGGATAACAAACCTTTCTTGTTGATTGAGAGACCAACCATTTGCAATATCAATATTGTGGTGAGGAACATGGGAACGTGTCTCATACATATGAGAGGAGCATGAATAGAGAGACCTTAATGGTTATTGTTTTTTTTTTTTTTTTTTTTTTGACCAGAAACAAAGATATCTTTATATATGTATAAGTAAGAAGTACCAAATAACTTCTAAGCAACGAGAAGTCCCCGGAAGAGTATTTACAAGGATGCCAAAATAGCAGACCAGTTCCTTTGCCACTCACTCATACTATATCCCTTAGACAACTTACTTGTACTAATCCAAAAAGAGACCCAAAAGACAGAATGGTCCCACACTTGAGTTACACTGTTAGCTACATCATTAAAAATTTGGTTGTTCCTTTCTAAACATAGAGGCCATATGACAACAAAAACCATAAACCTTCAATAATCCCTTAGTCTTGGAGCCAAAGAGTGGTTGTTTGGAAAGGAGAACCAAAAGTCAACACTTGGTTGAGGAAAACCGCAAAACAAGGTGGACCAGCTGTTCCATATGCTCCTCGAGAAGCTGCATCCCCAAAGATATGCTTCGATGACTCCGCATTATTCCTGCAAAGATAGCACAAGTTTATGGATATGAAAAAATATGATTGTTTCGTTTGAAGAACGTCAGTGCAGTTGAGTTTATTGTTTGCAACCAACCATCCCATAATTTTAAGGGGGCATGAGCTTTCCAAATGAAATTGGCTGGTTTGAAGAATCAGGTGTGGAAGATAAAAATATTGTAGAAGGATTTAGTTGAAAAGGAGCCGGATAAATTTCCAATCCATATGACTTTTGTCTCTGTCATTTGAAAGGGTGCATTGGTCCAGGCAGCTAATCAAACTGGTGACTTTAGGAATGGTTCTTTGGGAAAGGTTTCTGTCAAGATGGAGGTCCCAACTTAATGGGTTTCTCCTACTGTTAACATCAAAGGACGCAAAAGAAGCGATTGGGGCTTTATGAAGGGTCAAACAATTATCCAATAGAGGAAACATGTTCTTAAAGCAATCATTTCCGCACCATGTATCTTCCCAAAAGAGGATTTGATTGCCGTTACCAAGTTTGAGTCTAATGTGAGGGGAGAAGGATGAGCAAATGGAGTGAATGAACTTCCAGGGACATCTAAAGGTGGCTCATGGGTTAATGCTGACATCCCTGACATTCTCTTGCAATCTGCGTCTGCTTTTGATAACTCTTGCTCATAGTGCCTCCTTTTCCATGATGAACCTCCATAATCACTTTCCAACCAGAGCTCTGTTCTTTTTTGATCAAATCTTCATTAGCAAATCCCTTGTGTTCAAAGTCAGACTTAACCACCTCCCATCTGATTGGATGCAAGCCATTTGAATCTTTCTCACCTTTCCATAAGAAGTTCATCATAAGGCGTTCAAAGATTGCAACCACTGATCTGGGAAGTCTAAAAACTGATAGGTAGTAAGTTGGGATTGCTCGTAATACTGATTTCAGTAGAGCCACTCTTCCCCCTTTTCATTGGAAGCCTGTCTTCTAGCCCTCAATTCTCTTGGATACAGTGTGGATCACAGGTTCCCAGAAAGATGTTTTTAATGGATTTCCCCCAAGAGGCATGCCCAAATATTTGATTGGCCAGCTACCCATAGAGCACCCAGTAGCAAAGGTTAAGCCTTCCACCATGCTTTCTTCAATGTTAACCCCCACCATCTTGCATTTAGATAAGTTGATATTGAGTCCTGATATGAAGCAAAAACTTTTGATTAACATCATCGTGTTCTTCAGACTGAATTCATTATTTTCCATCAGAAAATGCAATCATTTGCAAATAGGATGTGGGAGATATGGACTTCGTCTGATCCGATTCTAAATCCATTGATTAGACCGTTCTTCATGGCTTTATTAGCCATACCATTTAGCACATCCACAGCCAAAGTGTAAAGAAAAGTTTAGAGTGGATCGCCTTGTCGAAGGCCCCTCGATTCGTTGAACTTTCCTCGCTATCTACCATTAATGAATACAGAGAAGGATACAGATGTAAGGCAACCGCGAATCCATTTCTTCCATCGTTGATCGAAACCTTTATTCATTATGACATAGTCCAGGAAACCCCATCTAAATAAGTCGTAGGCCTTAGAAAAATCAATTTTCAAGAGAATACCTTGTTTTGATTTTTGTCTATAGTCCTCAACTTCATTTGCTATGAGCATAGCGTCCGTTATTAGTCTGTTCTTCACAAATGCCCTTTGGGTTTCTGTAGCTGTCAAGTGAATGGCATTTCTCAGTCTCAATGCCAAGGTCTTAGCAACCTTAATGGTTATTGTTAAGCCTTTGCCAAAATCAAATGATTATTTCCCTGTTATCATATTTCTTTTAATACTCATCTTGGCAACCTTTTAATACTCATCTTGGCAACCTTAATGGGTTATTGTCCTTAATGGGTTATTGTTAAGCCTTTGCCAAACAATGGTATCGGAGCTTTGACTAATTAAGATATTATATTTTATTTATAGGAGTAGTCCATCTTCCTATGTGCCTATATACAACTGTTGAAATAATCCCTGTTTATTTTCTTGTTATCATATTTCTTTTAATACTCATCTTGTTAATATTTTTACATCTTCTCGTAGAACTTAGAATAATCAGTGAACCCAAAGCTTTAGCTTTAGCTTTAATATGAAAATATTTTAGACCTTTTCATTGGATCATATATTATATAAGTAAAATAGTTCCGACACTAGTTTCTCTAAATTTAGCAATAAAAAGAAGAAAATCAATAGATCAAACTTTAATTTATGAATAGATTTGAAAACTACACTTTAGAAGAATTAGGTGATTTAGAATATCTAGCTCAAACTAGAATATTTGAACTACAACGTAGCCTATCTAGTCAATATCGCTTTATAGATAGAATAATATCATCTGGAACTTCAATCCCCCAACCATTAGTTGGCCAACTAGTAGAAATAGGTAATGAAGCAACTAGAAATTATAGTGATTTAGCAAAAATAAGAAAAACTATACAAGAAAAACTTAGTAACTAAAATATATGCATCAACCTAATTACTTAACAATACACAATTTTACAACAATCAATTATCTAGATCTAGAACTTTCGAATAATAAAAAGACCAAATCAAATTTAACTGAAGGATTTAAAATTACTTGTAACTTTTCTAGTGGAAAACGTCAGCTCCATACAGAACAAAATACTTAGCTAAATAGTATAGTAGATCTACTTATCAATCTTAGTCAAAATTTAGAACATAATTTAGAAAGAAATACTAGAGGAATTATTGACCTTACTGAATCAATAGAGAAAATAAAAATAAATACGTTACAATCAAATCTAGATTATATTAAGTCAAATATAGATAGTTTAAGAAATACTATTACAAATATTCCCGATAAACAAGACTTCAGAAGAATATTAGCAAATAAAACACAAAGTCAAGATAACACGAAACTACATAAACTACTAAAAAATATATTACTAGAAATAGAAAAAATATCAGAAACCCAAAAAGAGCAACAAAAGCAGTCAAGTAAAATTTGGAAAATAGTAAGTGAATGAATAATAAATTTCTGCAAGAAGCATTAAAAACTGTAAAAGAAACGTACCTGATATAGCCCCTATAGGTTTTAGTAATATGAACTTTGCTATTGATAATAATCTAGTACAACAATCTCAATCTAATACTATAATCCAATTAATACTACAATTAGGCCATAAATTAGAAGTATTAGAAGGAAGATTAGTAAATTTAGCCAATATAATTAAGACTAAAGAAATAACTACTAAAATAATTAGTGAAGAGAAAATTAAAGTACTTGAAGAAAAATTAGATAATCTAACTAAAAGAATTATTTCGATAAACCAAGAATATAAAGCGCGTAAAAACTCAACATAATCAATTAGAGATATTTTAGGACCTAAAAGAGTATGGAAAACAAAATCTCAGTATGTGAAAAACATAGTCTAGTTGAAAAAGTTAGAAATATATTAAATATTAGTTCAAGAACAAAAGGAAAAGAAATAATAGAAAGAACTGTAGACCTAATAGACGAAACAAAAGCACATAAAATATTAGAACAAGGATTGACTAAAATTAAAAAGAAAAATCTTTATCATCAAAATTTAAAAGATAAAATTAGTAATGGAATATATATTTATTGTAGTAAATAAAAGAGAAATTATAACTCTAATAAGTCCACAAGCTAAAGAAAAATTATTACAAGAAAAATATTCTAATATACATATAGGAGTAGTACTGATAGGAGTAATAAGCCAAACTAGAGAAAGGTTGGACATAAAAGCTCATATATATTTCTATGATGGAAGATTTAGTGATCATCAACAAGCCCAAATAGCTAGTGCAGAAATAGATTTAAGAAACAAAATAGCAATAGTAAGATGCTTACCTAATATAGATATAGATGTAAAAGAATTCGCAGAAAATATAAAATTAAGCGTTCTAGTAGTGAATTAAAAAATATTAGATTTAAAATATTCATGTTTGGAAACCTTTATGATAAATATCATAAAAGATTTAAACTTATAAACAAAAATCTAGTAGACTGTTTCCAAAATCAATATGTTAATATGATAATACCAGAAAAGTTAAGTTATAGTCCATTGAATATAGAAACAAAATTAGTTTTAAAAATAAAATATCAAAAATAATGGCTATGGTAGATATAGGAGCAAATAAAAGTATTATATATGAAAGTATAGTTCCTATGGAAGATAGAAACAAACTAAGAATTCCAATCAATATAGGACAATTTGATGGAAAACAAATACTCATAACAGAATGTATAAGTAATACTCCTATAATAATAAATGGTGAGAAATATATTTTGCCTCAAACTTTCATCACTAATACTCCTTGTAGATATAGATTTATTTTAGGTTTAAATTTTCAAATAGGGAATAATGGAGGATTTATTATAAGCGCCAATGGAATATAGTTCTTTAAAAAATCAACTTTTGTTCAACCTAAATATGAAACTAGTATAGTGCCATATGAAAAATCTACCAATAAACTAGAGCAAATCTATAATGATAATTTAGCAGAAGAAATTAACTGTATAGAAGATGAACCTCGAAAATTTCAAGAAGAAATAGAAGTCCATGAATATCTAGAGGATATTTTAAATATACAAACAAAAACATTAGATATACCTTTAAAAGAAAATTTACCTATTAAAATAACTAACTTAATAAATCAATTAGAAAAAGAAGGAATAATCGGAGAAAATCCAACAATTAGTAAGACACAATCTTATGAAATTGAAATAATAAATAAAGATCTAAAAATAGATGCAATAGGCTTAGCATATAGTTTAGAAGATAGAAAAGACTAAAAAATCATATTAATGAATTACTAAATTTAAAAATTATAAGACCTAGTAGAAGTAAACATAGAAGCCTTGCCTTTATAGTAAAAAATCATAGTGAAATAAAAAGAGGAAAAAGTAGAATGATTATAAATTATAAACGATTAAATGATAATACTTACGATAATAGTTATAAAATCCCTTATGAAGATGAATTATTAAATAATATACAAAATTCAACATATTTCTCTAAATTAAATTGCAAAAGTGGATATTGGCAAATTCCATTAGCAAAAGAATCTATCCCTTGGACGGCGTTTACTTGTTCAAAAGGATTATTTGAATGGTTAGTTATGCCTTTTGGATTAAAAAATGCGCCATCAATATTCCAAAAAAGAATGGGTAGAATTTTTAAACCATTTTCTAACTTTTGTATAGTATATGTAGATGATATCCTTGTTTTTAGCAAAAATAGAATAAGTTATATTCATCTATAGAACAGATACTTGAAGCCTTAAGAACGCATAAAATCGTAATAAGCAAAAAGAAAATGGAATTATTTAAAGAACAAAAAGATTTCTAGGAATAAACATAGACAAAGGAAAAATTAAGTTACAACCTCATACAGTAACTAAAATTCTAGAATTTCTTGATAAAATAGAAGAAACAAAGGACTTTCAAAATTTTTTAGGATTATTAAATTATGGAAGAAAATTTATCCTTGACATAAGTCAATTAGCTGGTCCACTATATAATAAACTAAAAAAAAAATGGTCAAAAATATTTTAATAAAGAAGATGTTAAGCTAATTAATACAAAACATTAAAGAAATAATAAAAAATAAAAAACCACTAGCTTTACCAATTGATAGCTTTTACAAAATAATACAACAAGACGCAAGTAGTTTAGGATGGGGAGCAATTTTAATCCAAAAGCCCAAAGAAAATAGTTCTCCTGAATTAGAAGAAATAGCCCTTTATCATAGCGAAAAATTTAATGACTCAGAAAGTAAGAAATCTAGCACTGATTTAAAAATATTAGGAATAATTAGAGGAGTAAATGCTTTTCATTTGTACATTCAGAATGATACTTTTACTATAAGAACAGATTGTAATAATATTCAAGAATTTTATAAAAAACTAGAAAATTCTTATTTTCTTAAGAAAAACTTGTTTAGTAGCAAAAGATGGATAAAATTTCTTGATGCTATACAAGGTAGAGGATATAAGGCAAAATTCTAACATGTTAAAGGTAGTAACAATTATGTAGCCAATTTCTTATCTCGAATTATTCTTAATTAATTATTTTCTTTCTACAGATGCAGGGATCAAAAGTCAGTCAAAGTCCTCAACAACAGAGTTTAAATTTTGGTTTCTATAGAATTAAACCTAATATGGGAAAAGTTTTTCATCCAGTAGCAAATGTAGCCGAAAAACTCAAATTAGATAAAAAAAATGTCTTTTGAATAATATATGGACTTTTAGAAACGATAAAAAATATTTCGTAAATAGTTTAAATGCTTTAGCATACTATTTTTCAACAAATAATAGATACAAATATTATGTGGTTTTTGAAGGACATGATAGAAGAATTTTTAACACATGGCAACAAGTTGCAGACAATGTAGAAAACTATGAAAAGGCCATTTTCAAAGATTTTTATTCATTTCAAGACGCTAAAGAAGCCTTAGATTTTTATATATCAAATATTAGTATGGAGCATCCGATTTCCAAATTAGAAGAAAAAGTATATACAAAAAGTAATTTTTTAGCTTTTATGCATGAGCATAAAAAAATTAGCCAAGCAAAGGTAGCCTTAGAAAATGAGTTAAAAATAGTACAAGAAAGGTTAGACATTCTGCAAAAAGAAATATATAAAAATAGTTCAAAAAGTAGCCATGAAACTTGCAGTAGTTCAAAAAATTATAATCATGAAAGGTACGATAGAAAACTAGAAGTTTATAATAAACCCTTTACACCACCAAGGGTTATTTTAGACAAATTCGATGAAAATATAAAAGAATACATTTATAATTTAGCTAAAAAACGTAGCCATCAAAGGCAGGAATTTATTATCCAATTTCTCATGGACTTTGCCAAAATGCATCAATTTTATTATGGAACTAGTTATGAATGGGACTGTCATCATAGTAAAATATTAGTATGTAGAAATAAACTAGAATGTATTGATGACAGAACTCGAAAACGAAATTGTACTTGTACTTTTGTTTATAGTATATGCAAAATAAATTTAAATCTAGAAAGATACAAAAATATTAAAATAAGTTTTCAAGGAGAGGAAATAGAGCTCAGCCCTTAGTTATTATTGGACTATGGATTGGTGAATCAAATCATCTTCACAGATCCAGACCAGACCGACATGTTCGGAAGAAAATTTGTAGGGGCAGTTCTACAAATCTTCTCAAGATATCAATATGTGGAGGCCATAATTAAATCAAAACCACTAGAATGGACAAATACTGGTGGCATCATACGCCAACACAAAATCATATTAAACGGCCACGATCAAAATCTCAAAATATTAAGATATGATCAACCATGGGTCTTCAGAAAACAAATTCAGCATTGGAGAGCAAGAGTAATTTGTACTGATTTTTGGATAGAAGAAATGACGGAAAATCATAAATTAATTGCCGAAGATTTTATTCGCAAAATCTATTGTCAAGAAGACTGTTATGAGATTCCGTTCCTGTCCAAGACCCATTACCAAGCACTAGTAGATAAATACAAAGTTGAATGTTACAGAGATGATGATGATGTTGACATAGGACAATGAAGATTATGACTGGTGGGGAAATCTCTATCCGATGGAACTCCATAATATTCAAAATATGATGGAAGGATAAGACAGCTGAACAACTGCACAACTATCAAGCATACGATGTGTCAACAATCCTTTATTTTTTATTTTATTTTTTGAGACAATGGTATCCATTCCTTTAAGTCCGACTAATCCACTGGGACCTACATGCACCCACTACGCATCAGCCCGAATAAAGTAGAGCGTTAAACTCGCCAAGCCAAGATTTGAACTCCAAACCTCTGCCTTAGTCAGAGTCTTCCGCCCTTTCTCCCGACCATCGAGCCAATACCTTTATGGGTACATGTCAACAATCCTTTCATCCGTAGTAAAAATAAATAAAGTGTTGTAAAGTATCGTACAAGGTAAAGATCAAAACTACGAGTTCTTTTTGTCTCTTTGTAAAGGTGTCATGTGACATTCAATAAAGCATGTCTAGGTGTCAAGGTATCATGAATAGTTAATGCAAATAATAGAGATTTACTGTTACGTATGTAAAAACGTTTTAAATCTGATAGCATGTAAAATCATCTATAAATAGGAAGCGAAGGCATAACCAGGGGCATCGCTTGACATCGCTCTTGCATGCACGCTCCTGCCCTTCACATTAAGTCTGTTCCAAAGTTCGTGTGTTCAAGTATTTGTACAAATTAGCACTGTAAGTATATTTTTCTAATATGAATAAATTTGATTTTGCTATAAATCTAGCTAATGCATATTTCATTCTCTTCTTTATCTTAGTAGTTTTATCTTTTATTAGTTATCTGTGCTGTAGAAAAAAGTAATCATCAAATATAGTACTCTTTGTAGAAGAAATATAATTATTAAAAGTTTATTATATACTAGTTTCGGGGTAAGACACAAGGGAAGCAGATGAAACTATAAATAAATATAATTTCTTAATTAGGAAAAGATCTTTGGTGTTAATTCCGGCCCAAAATCAGTTGTATAGTGTTTAACAAGAACAAAACAATAAGTCCATTGGCCAAGGTTTTGTCGTTGAAAGCCGTTGTCAGACATGTTGGCTAGTATTGGTGTGTCAGGCATGATGCTGTTTTGTTAAATATTATATTTATGGCTAGGTCCCCGACAATTTTTTTTTAGCAAGATCAAGTTTATTCATATTAGAAAAACATACTTACAGTGCTAATTTGTACAATTGAACACACAAACTTTGGAATAGACTTAATGCGAAGGGCAAGACAGTGCATGCAAGAGCGATGCCCCTGGTTATGCCTTCGCTTCCTATTTATAGATGATTTACATGCTATCGGATTTAAAACGTTTTTACATCCATAACAGTAAATCTCTATTATTTGCATTTATTGTTCATGACACCTTGATGCCTAGACATGCTTCATTGAATGCCACATGACACCTTTATAAAGTAACAAAAATAACTCGTAGTTTTGATCTTTACCCTGTACGATACTTTACTACACTTTATTTATTTTTACTAAGGATGAAAGGATTGTTGACACATTGTATGCTTGATAGCTGTGAAGATTCAAGAGTAAAGAGATTGAGGATGTGAAGAAATTAGGAAGATAGAGAAACTAGAGATTTGAGAGAGGTGTAGGGAGAATGAGAAGCAATGAGGTGATTGCTATAATGACTAGGAAAGAAAGTATGGGGTTCTTTGTTGATTCTAGTTGTTTGGTTCACTTTCTAGGCTCATCTTTTCTATATTTAATGGCTGCAGTTTTAGACTATGATAATGCAATCAAGAACAAGTGTAGGTTTGTTCCAAAATGAGTGATCTATCAATACTTTGATAGAGCTTTGCCGTTCAACATTACTGTTGTACTTCTTTTCTAATGTTTAGAAGTAATATCATAAAGAAAGAAAAAGAGACACAGAAACATAGTAGAGAGTTGTAAAGAGACGAGAAAACTTAGATGCAGGATGATTAGAAAGAGAGAGAGCTCCCATATTGAGGAAGTCTTCCGGGGCTTCAAAGGACAATCCTAGTCCTATAAGGCATTAGATTGCTTCAGATGCTTCCAAATGTACATATTCTAAACCTGGTACTTTTCTTGATTCTATTAGTAGGTATCCTTATGAAGAAAAAAGTGGAGGTCTTGATTGGAGGTTCTCAGTATCAAGTGGGTCTTCTCTGCTTATGCCTACACTACCCATCTGGGGCCTTGCATTAGTTGAAATCTATGTTATATCTGTGATGGAGAGAAAATGTTAGCAAGCTGGAATACCAAGTGTCTTTTGGTGTGCTGCGGTGTGCTTGTCAGGATTTCTCTAGCTTCATTCCTTTGATTATGTGCTGTGTGTACAAGTTGCTGTATCTGAAAGGCTTGTTGAAAGCTTTCATTTTAAATGGTTGCTGAGAAAATTTTGCTTGAGAAGTGATTGTGGAGAATGTTGCAGATACTATTTGGTTTAATGGAACTAGATGTGTACATCAAAATCTTGTGGTGTGAGGCATTCCTGGGAAGTTGATAAAAAGGACATGTTTATGGTGGGGCCGTGGGGGTATTGTTGCAAATTATGAAGTAGGGGAGGGTCTGCGTCAAACCCACGAGTCTGGGGTTTCATTGAGGAGCTTAAAGGATAAGGGTCCATTTTCTGTGACTTTTCACGCATAGATGTAGTCCTATTGGCAGAGATCTCCTTTGATTCCTTATCTTTGACAAGAAAACTGGGTCATGCTAAATCTAGGCCTTTAGAAGTATCTTTATGGTAGGGTTTCCATTTTCTAAGATTTTGGCTCAAATAACTCTGTTTGTTTGGTGTTTGAGCAGGGGTGTATTGCAGTTTGTGATTGTAAAGAATATTTCATTACTAAGTGGTAAGCTTTTTTAAGTATGTGAAATTGCTATCGTGGACGTTATCCTTGCCAACAAAGGCTTCTCTATTTGTAGGATAGAGGGAGTATGCTTATGGGGTGAGATCGAGGGTGGTCAATGCATACTCCTTGCTTTTGTTGTTTCTTTATTCTTTTTATCTTCATTTAAGGATTTTTTTTTTATTGCAGACTTACTAAATACAGTCTTAAACCTACAAATAGAACAGAAAGTCTGAACTTATATACTATAAGGATACGTGAGCAACTCATTTTTTTTTTTAACCTTTCTCTTTGCGTTCCTACGACTCAATGCTTTAGTCACATAACTTTTGTAGCACAAATGATTCCCCTAACGAGCATAAATATGTAAATATATGGATGTAGCCTACAATGATCTCGTCTAAATAAGCCTTTTTCTAACTATATATAGGGTCTGCTACGTGATTTCACTTCCTTAATTCTGATCTATTAAGTGCTAAGTTGACAGTTATATCACAATTAATTATTTCATGTAGCCTCCTCTATCTATGAAGTCAAATAATGGTATGATTTTCTTTAAACAATTTCTGGTTATTCTCTTATCTTATCTCTCATACCATGGTGGCACTGCAGGAGCAACAAATGGTTATGCCTGGACATCGTGAATCTAATTTGCAGAAGGAACTAAACCGCTATATACCCACAGCAGCAGCGTTTGGAGGTATGTGCATTGGTGCACTGACAGTGTTGGCAGATTTCATGGGAGCAATTGGTTCTGGAACAGGTATACTCCTTGCTGTCACAATCATATATCAGTACTTCGAGACATTTGAAAAGGAGAAAGCAAGTGAGCTTGGCTTCTTTGGCTTCTAAAAACCCTTCTGCTGGTATGATGGTTAGTTTTTCTATTTACGTCCTTTCCTTTTTGTACTGGATTTTGAAATCTTAGTGAACATGGATTTTGTAGATGGAGAGATTTTTCATTTTCAGGCAAAATCAAAAAATATACTAGGGTTTTTAACCTCCTCCCCCCCCTCCCCCCCCCCCCTCTGTTTATGTGTAAAATTGGTAATTAACAATTTTTGGGAGACCATTAATATAAAATGGTTAGTTTTTGGTAGTATCCATTTGCCCTCCTCTTCATTATGTTCATGCATCCAAAAATAAACCATGTAGGTTTTTTTTTTTTTTTTTAAAATTGATTTGCAGTTGTGAATGGCCCTTTGAAAGATGCATGAAGTTGGTAGATCTATTGATTGATAATTTAGTATAAAATTCTGATCCAGATTAACTATTTGGTTAATTTTCATGGCCAAACCTCTAATCTTGTTGGACAGGCAGCATATGAACGAGTCATCGAGAGAGCCATTATGATAATGATGGATTTTATTTACATTGGTCTCTAATTGGTTGCACGGACTGGGTTTATTCGTCTGCAGTATTTTTTGAGATTTTCATTCTGTTCTTTAGATTTCAGAGCTACTTGACGAAACTATGTTGATACTCAAAAAATAAGCCTGTCATTGATTTGTGATTGAAAACAGGGATTTAATTCAAAGATGAAAATTTAGAAAATGACTTTTTATCGTTGTACATATAAACAGTTTTTGAATTTGATCAATCAAACACATTTTCATGTTTTTGGATTTTGAATAATGAAAATTGTATCAAAATTATGATATAAAATTATTTATCACCTTATTTTATATATAATTTGTAACTCCTCGCCATGCCTGGATATTTTATGTAAAATAATAAAACCATTTAGGTTGTAAAATAAAATAAAATGACAAAATAAAATTTATAAAAATATAAATACTATTATTTCTGTAAAATAATGTTGTTTAATTATAATTATTAATTTATTAAGTATATATAAAAAAAATATTTTGTCTTTGGCGACATATGAGAGAATAAATAATAAAAATTTATTAATGATAAAATATGGGAAATACTAATAATATTTATTAAATAAAGTCATTAAACTATTTAATAATGATTAGTAAACTTATTTAACATTTTAGGGATAAAAAATAAGTTTTCTGTTTTAATAATCAAATAATGCACATGTAAAATTTTAATTTTATTGTGCTATTGAATATTTAAAATTGTATTTAATGTTAGTGAATAGTTTAATATTAGTGTGTTTCCCATGGGATTGCAAAGTTAACTTTTTTTTTGTTAATTTATAATATTTGTTACATTTGATCCTTACATGTATTCAACATTTCAAATTAAGGACCAAAGACAAAGATAGTTTCAACTATTAATAAGGGAAACAAATGCTCACACCAAATAAGCCTCTCTAGGCATACAATAACTCCTTTATCTCATGTGAAGCCGTGAAAATTTGAACCTCCACCTCATATATGAAAGAGTTAGATGCCTATTAATATTTGGTTGGTTCGGATGACTTGACATTCATTTCCTTTAAACGAGGTCTTGAGTTCAAAATCTTCTTTGTGTATGGAGTTACCATTAGTTGGGAGATTTTTGTACCTTTATGGTTCAATCCGGGTTAAATTTAAGTAGATTAGTCTCGCTCGAAAGCAGAAGAGGACACACCTAAGTGCCATCAGCGGTGAAACAAAAAATAAAAATAAAGAGTTAGATGCCTATTTAGGCGGGCTACTGATATATATATATTTTAGAAGGCGTGCATCTGATATATGGGCAACTTGTTAACTAATTTATGATGGAGTGAAACAAAAATAATTACCAAATAAAGGGCATTTGCAGATTAAACTTTTTGCTCATGACTGACCATAAAGAATATAAACAGTAAAACAATTCCAGCCTTAAATTTACCGTGTTAAATTTAAATTGTGTGCCCCTTTAAGATCTATATAACTCTATAATATCCACTTAAAAAATAAAAAAAAACTCTAACTTATAAAGGCTGTTGGACCGAGTCTTGTTGATGTAGGTATTAATCGAGTTTTGAGTGACTCAAATTTTTCATAGACGGAGTTGGTAACGAATTATACTTGTTTCTTCTCAAATATATATATAACCCAGTTTGGATTTTTTTGATAAAAAAAAATGGCAGTTTTTCGATGATATAGAACACTTACCAGAAACGTTTTCAACGTTCAAATCATGAAATGTAAGTAAAATAATCCTTCAAAATTTTGAAAGGTGCTTCCGGAAACACGACAAAAATCCCTCTTTGAACTTGTCGACCCCTCAGTAGGCTAGGCTGTATATAATTTCTGTTGTACTTCAAACAATAACAATTCAACTTTTCCTTTTTGGACTTGGGTTTAACGGCATGAAGTTTGACAAGAAAGTGTTGATTTTATTCTAAGTGGTGGTGATTTAATTTCTAGCCTGAATATCAGCACCTATCATCGACATATTAAACGTTCACCCATACTGTGCTGACATATGGATGGTTGGTTGACCAAGCAATTTTAAGAAAGGGAATACAATTCAAAAGTGGAACTTTTAGAAAACAATAGTTTATTATTTAAAAATCCTATTTTCTTATGGGAAATTCTAGTTATACCCCAATAAAAGACTATCTTTACCCACTTGCTAATTTTATCCCACCCTAAATTCTAATGCTATTTTTACCCACTAAAAAAACTTTAAAACATCTAAACTACCCTTTATTATACCCTCCACGATCCCTATCTTCTTCTTCGTATCCCAAAACCCTAACCCACACCATTTCTCTTCTTCTTTTTCAAATTTTAAAGGAAGCTCACCCTCTCACAGTGGATCGCATCTTTCTTCTCCAACTCCCATAACAAGTTGATCCCCCTTAGCAAGCATGCGTCTTGGGACCCATTTTTAACTTGGAAAAGATTTTGGGCATTGATTCACACCTATTAATTTAGTAAGAAAATACATATTTTGATACAATTTTTTGTTTCTAAGCATATCATCTATGTATTTTTGTGCAAAAAAATAAAAAATATCGCTAAAAATTTGTCATCGCCATTTCCATGGTGAGTTTTCAACGATCAGTTCAATTGAACAATGATTGGTTCGACCCTGTTTAATTGAATCGAAGGAGAATTGCATTTTCTTAGATTTATTTATTTATTTATTTATTGTTAATAACATATAAATCACATCAAATGAATCCTAAAGAAATAACATAGAAATTAACGCAATAAAAAACCCAAAAAACCAAAATTATGTGGTTTAGCCTTGCATGGCTAAACCAAAGCATTTGGTTTGGCCAGACAGGACCGAACAAAACACTTAAGTTCGGCCTTGTGTGGTCGAATCGAATCAAACGCTTTAGTTCGACCACACAAGGCTAAACTAGAACAAGATTTTTGTGAATTTTTTTTAATTGGTAAAATAAACTGAAAAACTCATCTTAGATTGATGTGCATCATCGCCCAAGCTTGATTCCTTTGCCATTGCTACCAAAATGTGTTGATGATTGGAGTTTTTGAATACCCTAACCTTGGATTCTACTATAATAAAATAACATTAAAATAGGATTTAGAACACTTTTAAATCATTTCAAAATGATTTTAATCCTTCAAAGATAAATCTTGAAGATTTGAAATAGTATTTAGAAAGAAGAAAATGTGTAGAGCAAAAGGAGATTGAAAACGGAAGAAAATGGAGATGACAATGGTGGTGGGTAAAGTTAGTTAGTGATTTAGAGAAAAATGAAAAAAGATTTTAGTGTAGGGTCTTTTGTGTCAAATTATAGAAGGGTAGTGGAAGAATTTTTTTTTGGTGTGTGTGTAAGGATAGTGGTTTAGTAGGGTACAAATAGCGGTCCTCTTTCTTATTAGTAAAATTAATTTTCTTTTTTTTTAAATGTAGAAATTTTAATGGTAAGTGAATGAAGAAAAATATAGGCCAAATAACCCACTTAAGTGGTTTTGAAGAAAATTATTAAGAAACTAACACGACCGTGAAGAGTTAGAACTTGTACTTATGACCAATAAAAATATGTTTGAGTCTCGTGGTCCAATTTGAGTAGACGTGGTCATTGCCTAAGGAGAAATTGATGCAAGATTCATGTTGATTATTCCATCGACACCCTATTTTGTTCATGTTTATCGCCGATATATGCGGGTTAAAGATGAATTAGGATTTTATTTTTATTTATATAGGGTAGTTATTTATTTTTGAGTTGTTTTGGGTTAGTATTCTAGATCCAGCCGGTCGTTTGGAGCTTCCAGTTCCTCTGGATTGCTAACATGGTTTGATGACGCCGATGCAAAGAATCACTGGAGATTCGCATCCAACCTCGATCCCCTAAAGGCAATTTGAATTTGTTAAGTAATATATAATTGATGCAGAAATTATAAAAGGTACAAGTAGGTTGTAAAGTGAGAATTACAGTTTCATAAATTAAAAATATAAAATTTCTTATGTTCTTAACTTTTCTCTATTAGCCATTAGAAATTCTTTGCATCATAGACTACACACCTATTAAGGAATATCGCTCTCTCCCCTCTTTGAGACTTTCCCTAAAGATAAGTTGGTGCATGTAAGCTGATATGAATACACCAGGGTTATCGAAAACAAATTATTAAGAAAAAAATGTGACTTGATCATTTAATATTATTAAATTAATATTCCTAATATATATATTCAACTTTCTTTTGGACGTAGAAAATGGTTAGGAAAACATGTTGACAACTTCCCTTCTCATCTAATGCCTTTTGATATATATATATATATATATATATATATATATATATATATATATATTTAGTTAGACTCAAATGATCTTTGCTACACGTGACATTCTGCGTGGCTTGCGTTTTTATTCATGACCTGCATGAATGATCCATCAACACCAACAAAAGATATAATAAAAGAAAATAAGTTCAACTATATTTTGAGGAGGCAGTTTGACCGGTGCTTCACCTATAAATTTTAATTATATTATGTAGACACACATATGAATACTTGGAGCACTTCTGATATATTTCTGATATGCTCACTTCCGTTATTCTTACAGTATTATTAATTCTTTTACATTTTATTTTATTTTTTATTCTTAAAATTAGTTTTAGTATTTTTAGGAGTAATATAGTCATATGAGGTTTGAATCGGATGCGATTTCTATTGATATTTGAAAGAGCCTATGCAAAATTGGAATCTTATGATTAACCAAATTGTTTATCAGGATTGGAGTAATTAATTAGGAGAATGCTCGATGATTAAAGGAAAAACATCTTTATAGCCATGTATAAAAATAAAAAAAATATTCAAATTGTATAAATTATTGAGGAACTAAATTCATGAGTCATTCAATGGAAAGAGTAATAGAAAATAAATTACAAGCAAAAACTTTGGTGTCATACATTTTGGATTTATGCCTGAGAGACCAACTACGAAAGCTATTTATTTATTAAGGAAATTGATGGAGATGTATAGAGAGAAGAAATACCTTCATTTGGTATTTATTAATTTAGAAAAAGCTTATGATAGAGTAGCAAGAGAAATAATATAGCGGGTATTAGGAAAAAGAGAGTTACAACTAGGTACATTAAATTGATAAAAAATATGTGTGATGGGGCAAAAACCATTGTAAAAATCATTAGAAGGTGAAACTAACGAATTTCTAATTATAGTAAGATCACACTAAGGAATCTGCCTTATGCCGCTTACCATTTTGCGTATGAATGAATTGATTAATCATATTCAAGAAGATACTTCTTGGTGCCTGCTATTTGTTGATGATAATATAGTCTTGATTGATCAAATTGCATTTGGAGTACATGTTAAGTTAGATGTTTGGAGAAAAACTAAATTCTAAAAGGTTAAAGATTAGTAAGACTAAAATTAAATGCGTTAAATGTAATTTTAGTGGAAGTAGAACTTTTTTTTTTTTTGAAAGCCAAAAACCTCTATCATTAATCAGAAGAAAAGAGAGGAGATGCCTTATCAATTACAAGGTCAACAATTAAATGTGGAATTTCCTCTATCCAAATGTAGAGATTATGGGAACATAACCCAAAACGACCGAGTCTATCCACGACTCGATTACATTCTCTTGGCACTGCTTGGATAGATAAACTTGGCCATCGATGGAATAACTATTTGCAATCCTCAATGAGTTTGCCAATTTCTGTGATGCACCATTCGTTCCTCTAGAGATCATTCATCACCCTAGCTGAATCTCCTTCCAAAACATCAATGGGAATTTCAATTTCTATTGCAAATTTCAATCCGACCCGTACTGCACAGAGTTCAGCTGCTATTGCTTGGTTTCCCCCATGTTTTTGGCATGCTTTGGCTGCGATGATTTGCCCTTGATAGTCTCTCACAATGATGCCAATACCCACTAGTCCTTTACCATCAAGACTTGCATCAACATTCATTTTCAACAGGGGGAGGGCGGAGAGGTTGCCAATTTTGCTCTCTCAACCCTTCCTGGATTATTTACATTCAATTGATACTCCTTCAAATTTATCATAGTCTTGTCTACCACCACCCCTTCCGGTTCAATTTTCCCCTCGAGACAAACATTGTTCCTATCATTCCATATTGCCCAGCAGTGATCATAATTTTTTTTTTCTAAGTCTTGCTTATTGGCCATCAGCACTGTTTTGGATACCAATCCCTGTTCCATCATAGTGATAATCCTTTTGTCTTCAATTATCGGTCCCACTTCAGCCTAAATTTCTTTTGCTAAAACATCCAATAATGGCATAGGTGGCAGTCTCCACTTCTTCACAGCAAAATCTACATGTAGCCTCATCCCGGATTATTTTTTTCCTCAATTTGTCAATTACTGGAATTATATTATGGAGCAGTTTCTAGAAAAAAGATCTTTACTTTTGGTGGCAAGCAAGTTGTACAAATTTTTGACCAAAACCTCCTATAGTCCTCCCTGTTTGAGCTTTCTTCATTGCTTATATTTACCAAAGCCATGCGATATCCACTTTTGACAGAGTATTGGCCATTATTTGAGTAGTGCTAAATTAGTAAGTCTAGAAGACTTCTTTTGCTTAAGGGGATTTTCAACACTTCCTCTATATCCAATGGGTGTATGTTCTCGAAGTCTCTCTATGTTCCACATGTGTTATGGAGTTATGAAGTTTGCAACTAGGCAATCAAGTGCAGTGGAAGGTGGCGTGATTAATCTGAAAGATAATGGCCTTAACAACCATGGATCCCTAGACATATGGACCCTCAACCCCATTTTCAATCCTCCATCTCGATCCTTGTTTTAGAAGTTCACGCCCCCGCAGGATGTTCTGCCAAATCTGGGAAGCTCCATTTTTCTAAACTGCATTCCAAAAGTTTGAGTTTGGGAAATATTTTTCCTTGAGAATTTTGGCTAGAAAGGGACTTCGGGTCTATGAATTCTCCATCCTTATTTTGCTAGGAGAGCTTGGTTGAATATCTCCACTGATCTAAATCCTAATCCACCCTCATTCTTGGAGACACATAAATTGTTTCATTTCTTCCAATGGATCTTTGCATGCCCATTTGATTCCCCCCACCAGAATCGGGCAAGAATATAATTCAACTATCTACATAATGACCTTGTCATTCGGAAGCAACTCATTGGGAACACTGCTTGAGCTTGTGCCCTAGCTTTTATCAGAACTTCCTTTCCCCAACCGAGAAGAGTTTTGATTTTCACTGTTGTGTTGTGTGCCACAACTTTTGCTTGACAAAATGGAACATTTTTATCGTGCTTCGGTGGCCAAGAGATGGTAGACCCAAGTACATAGGCTGATGCACGTTGTTCTGAATTCCCAGCCTACCAGCAAACCACTTTTTGATCTCATCATTGACGTTTGGGCGTAAAAACATCGAGGATTTGTCATACTTAACTTTTTGCCCTGATGCATCCTCATAGTTTTTAAGTGCCGATTGAACTGCATAACTGTTAAGAGAATTCGATCTGCATAGAATAAAATAGTCATCAACAAATAACAAGTGAGACAGCTTTGGGCTGCCTCGTGCGAACCTAGGCCCTTCTAAGGTCCCTTCTCTTTTAGCCTTTCTAAGAATGGCTGAAAGCCTTTCGGCACATATTAATAATAGATAAGGGGATATATGATCACCTTGTCTCAAGCCTCTAGAAGGTCGTATACATCCATGGGCTTTCCCATTAACTATGATCGAGGACGAAACAATTGACACACATCTTAGAATAAGATTTGTCCAATGCAATGAGAAACCTAATTTTAACATTATTGCTCTAAGGAAGGGCCATTACACTCTTTCGTATGCCTTACTCATATCTAATTTTATAGCCACATAGCCATTTGATCTAACTCTAAGGTTCTTGATATGGTGCAGGTGTTCAAAGGCCAAAATTATATTATCTATAATCAAACAGTCTTTTAGAAAGGTACATTGATTCTCAGAAATGACATCGGGGAAAATAGCCTTCATTTGGCCTTTGAACAAACTGATGGGTCGGAAGTCACTAGGGTTTGTAGGTTTCTTAATTTTTGGGACGAGAGTTATATAGGTTTGGTTAAATTTACCAATATTTCCATCCCCATTCAAACAAAATAAGCTAGCATTACAAATTGACTCCCTAACAATGTCCTAGTATTTTTTTAAAAATTGGACAGTTAGGCCATCATGACTGGGACTCTTGAGGGGAGCCATAGCAAATAAAACATCTTTTACCTCCCTTGCATTAAATAGTTCCCGTAGCTGGTGATTTATCTCTTCTGTTATCACCTCCTCCATCCCCAATAAAGTTGCATCGGTCATCTCCACCACTGGTTCAGATGAAGTGAATATATCAGTGAAGTAGTCGATCAATAGTTGCTCAATCCCGTCTTCATCCATTTTCCACGCATTAACACCATTTTTCAGCTTCTTGATTGCATTGGTTTTCTGTCTAGCCTTGGCCACAACATGAAAGTATTTTGTGTTCTTGTCACCATGCTTTAGCCAAGAAGTCTTGGCCCTTTGCCCCCAAAAAACTTCTTCCTTCATAAGTAATTTTTTCAATATTGATTCCAAGGATTTGACTGTATTCCATTAATCGACACTCTAGGCGTGAGCATATAACCTGTTCACCTCCTTTCTAATCTGGTCAATCTTTTTGGGAATTCAACCATACTTCTCCCTTACCCATCTTAAAAGATCAGTCATACACCACTCTGCTCGTGCCATGACTTGATCATCAACATCAAAGACCCCACAGGAGTTTCAGGCGACTCTAACCACTTCTTCAGTTTCACTGTTCCAAGCCCATAGAGCCTCAAAATGTCTTCGTTTCCCCCTGGGTGGCTACATGACGTTACTCAAGTCCAATTGGATCAAGATAGGTCTATGATCAGAAGAGAAAAAATCATGGTGAACACATACAACCTCTGGAAACCTCAGTTTCTAGTTAATTGAGCAGAAAGCTCTGTCGATTCTCTCTCTTACATTGGCCTCTCCTCGTCTTTTGTTATTCCATGTGAATTTGGATCCTTGAAAGCCCATGTCTGATACCTCACATGTTTCCACTGCCCTCCTAAAGCGGTCCATGACCATCTGAGGCCGAGAGAGACCACCATCTTTCTCATGCGAATACAACACTTCATTAAAGTCATCAATAATAAGCCATTCTTGACATGAGAAGTTGTTGAGCCGTTGCAAAAGATCCCAAGAAAAATGTCTATTCCATGGATTCGACTCCCCATAAAAACCTGTTAGACGCCATCTTGCTTAATTTCCATCCTCCACCCAAACATCCAAGTGGCCCTTTGACATTGACCAGAGAGAAATTTTGATGTTTTGTTTCCATAGCATAAGAATTCTGCTTCCTCTTCCTGGCCGAGGGCCTGCTAATGCACCCCCAAAGTCTAAGGAAGCTCGTACTCTTTCCACCTTGCTGGACGATAACCTAGTTTCCATTAAGAAAACTATCGTAGGATCTTGCTTTTGCACCACTGTGCACAGCTCACAGAATGCTCGGTGGTTCCCAAGCCCCCGAACATTCCAGCTTAAGAGATTCATTTTGATCGACGAGGCCTCTGAACAGACCTCGCTGATATATTGTGATCCTCTTCCCTCTCCGCATCAAAATCCCTGACTCTCTTTTTCCTGCTTGGTTCCATACTCTGCTCAACCCCTTCATCATTCACCTTGCTCGCCAGCTCTTTCCCTTTGTTTTCCATCATCTGAATCTTTTCCTGCATTTTCTTATGAGGAGTTTTGAGATTTTTCTTGTTTCCTTGAGTTGTTTCATTGCCAATATCCTCCGTCTGACGATGAAGATTGTCATCCATGGCTAACTCCACTTCTTTTAGATTGCGAGCCTCAATGTCAACTTCTTTTCCTTGTAAGTTTCTTGGAGTCGTACCATATTTTTCTATTTTATTCGAATGATTTTTGGTGTTTTGAAAGTCTCTATGTAAATCATCTGAACGTTTCCCATGAGCAAGACACCACACGTAGGCCACCTCTAACGTCTTGGAGAGAACTATCTAATGGCTTAAAAGTTTTTTCTTTATCCAAGGTTACTTCTATTTGCTCCCCTCATCCACGTTGGACAACAAGTCTTTTGATTTGATTGCTCTTAAAAAATAATTTTTTTTTACAAATGCCATCAAAACCTAAATAATGACTGCTTTGCCCTAGTTTGACTATTTAAAGCCCAGTCATCCGACACACAGGCGCCACGTGAGGGGGGTGCTGGAGCAGTTAAGAAGACATCTTTTCAAAAGACGCCTTCCATGAAATTTTTTTTGTATGGAAGGCGTTTTTTCAGAAGACGCCTTCCCTAACAAATTTTTTTTTTTTTTTTTAAAGTGAAAGCTTTTTTTTAAAAAGACACCTTTACTAAACCTAACGCCACAAGTACCCGCGACCCCACCTTCTCTGACCTACCCCACTCTCAAATTTCTCTCTGAAACTCCTTTGTCTATCGCCGTAGTTTCGCCGTTGCCGTTGCCATCGCCGTCACGCCATTGCCACTCTCAAATTCCTCTCGCTCTCTTCTCGCCGATGCCATTTCGTCTCTCTCTGCTCGTGCTCTCCCTCCCTCTTGACGCCATTCCCTCTCTCTCTCTGCAACTCCTTCCTCTGTGCCGTCGTCGTCGCCCTCGCCGTGGTCGGAAGCCTCTCTCTCGCCCTCCTCGTTGTGTTGGCGCTCTCGCTGTCTCCTTCGAGCGACTGCTCGTACTCTCCCTCCCTCTCGACGCCATTCCCTCTTTCTCTCTGCAACTCCTTCCTCCATCGCCGTCACTGTCGTTGGAAGTCTCTCTCTCTCCCTCATCGCTGTGTCGATCCTCTCGCTTTCTTCTTGCGAGCGACGCCATCCCTAACTTGTTACAACATTTCCATCAAATTATTTTATTTGATTGGGTAGGTTTTTTTTGATATATTTTATGGTTTTTGTAACTTATGAAAAATATTTTTGTTTTGATGAGTTGTATAAATTATTTGGATCAAATGACTAATTTGATTTTATTTCTCATGTATATTGTAGACGTTTGGTGTCGACGTCAAAGTAGGCAGCATTGCGAAGACCTCTCCGGTGAGAATCAGGTATATAATAATTTGATTTGTTATTTAGATTATTTTATTAGCAATTAGTCACGTTAAAAATAAGTTTTGAAGTAATTATATCAAAACATAAAAATAAATTTTAAATCATGAAGTTAAATTGTTCAAATACCTCGAGAGAAATGTTTTCAAATTGAATAATAATTTTTATAATAGTTTTTCTTGGTTTTGCTTTAAATTTTCATTTGTGTAAAGTATAAATATTATAATGCAATTTTCTTGGTTTTGCTTTATATATCCCAAATGGATTTTCATAAAACAAAACTTGATGAGTTCAATATTATATCTCTTTGAGCTTCTCTTCAAAAACTTGTCAATTTTCCTGTGGTTGCTATTGTTATAAAAAAATCTTCTTTAGTTAATTTCCTAGTTGTTAATATCATTAGATTAATGAAAAGAGAACATTTATATATAATCAATAATCAATATTAAAGAAGCCAGTGACTTGAATTTGGACTTATATAATTATTTGTGGTGCTTATTTTTGTTTCAGAAAAGATTTTGCCTCCTTGACTAATTTGCACAAAGTGGTCCGTGATTATACTGTTCAATCTTCGGGAAAGTCAAAGGTTAATTACATTTCTTTTTAATTGTTACTTTGTTGAAATCCTAGGCTTTTATTTCATATTTTGTTTGAAGGAATGACGATTGTATTTTGCTTATTATGTCCAGATGACAGATAGATTTGTTTCTATAATATGCTACAGTGGTGGTTCTGTAGTACATGGTTCGCGAGGTGCATCATACGATAGACCGCCAGTCGAACTTCTGAGAGTCTGATTAGGCATTGGTCTTGAAGAATTTGAAAGGGTTATTCGACACCTATAGATATCCTTTGTTTTTTGGCGATAAGAATTTCAATTATACGGTGGTCCAAAAATTCAACCGGGCATGAGAATGGGGTTCCGTCGCCTCCGGGGGATCGTGGGAGGATAGTGGGACTCGCTGAAAGTGGTCGGAAAAAAAAAACCACGTGATTTGGCTTTGGTGAGGCCGAACAGTTTACTAAAAGCTTCAATTTTTCATTTAAACTTGAATTCCCGATGGGAGTCCAAAAATTTAACCGGGCATGGGAATGGAGTTCCGTCGCCTCCGGGGGATCGTGGGAGGATAGTGAGATGCGCTAAAAGTGGTCGGGTAAAAAAAAACCACGTGGTTTGGCTTCGGTGAGGCTGAACAGTTTAGTAAAAGGTTCAATTTTTTATTTAAACTTGAATTCCGGATGGGAGTCCAAAAATTCAACCGGGCATGAAAATGAGGTTCGGTCGCCTCCGGGGGATCGTGGGACGGTATTGGGACGCGCTGAAAGTGGTCGAATAAAAAAAAATCACGTGGTCCCTCTCAATTGATTGACACAGTACAGAAAAATGAAAAAAAATTGTATAGAAGGCGTCTTTTAGAAAGACGCATTCCCTTATAAATATTTTTTTTTTTGTTAGGGAAGACGTCTTTTAAAAAAATGCCTTCCATACAAAATTTTTTTTTATGAAAGACATCTTTTAAAAAGATGTCTTCTTAATTGCTCCAGCTCTTCCGTCCACATGACGCCTGTATGTCTGATGAGATGATCTTTAAATAGTCAAATTAAGGTAAAACAATTATTATTTAAATTTTGATGCCATCTGTTAAATTTTTTAATTTTTTTAAGGGCAATAAGTCAAAAGACCTCAGACAACAAGCCTTTTTTGGCAAAGTGTGATCATTCCTTGCTATAGTTAAAATCTTTTGTTGTTTATCAAAAGATCTTTCTCCCTCTCCTTTGTAACATCACTGACCATCTCACCAACAAACCTCCCTTCACACGGCGTTCGCTCAGCTTGTGTCAATAGCCGTTAGCGCCATCCCATCCACACCAGCTTGCTGATCCGGTGGTCGGAATCTTGGACTCTCCGGTGAAGGGCAGACATCCTCCCTTTTAAGAGATTGCAAGGTTTCGAGCTGCTGCTCTGTTTTCCCCTCAGCGTTCTTCTTTCCCCCAAAAAACTATTACCGAAGCCATCCGCCGTAGCCAAGGTTTGTTGGTTTTGTCCTGTTCATTCATCTTGCAACTTCTCATCGTATGATCCACCTTTCCACATACATAACAAAATGCTGGTATTTTTTCATACTTCAGATCAATCCAAATGGGTTGGTCGTTGGAACTAAGTTCACCTTCACCCCCCGTCTTAATGGCTTTGACACGTTCATCAAGATTCTTATCCTTAACGTGTTTCCCCAAAACTTACCCTCATGATCATCGCCTATTTTGACAAAACTTCCAGTAACATTTCCAATTTTTTTCCCCTTATTCCGGTTCATGCTGATGATCGAAAGATTGAACGCGTAACTTTTGAGATATTCGCCTCATTAGCTCTTATTTTCCCAAGGACTTCTGCCAATGCAACCAAGGAATTATTGAAATGCCATGGTTCATTTGCAAGAACTCTCTTCCGGTCGATCTTATGACTGAATCGCACCAAGAGGATATCCCCACCAACATCGATGATCGCCATCTTTCTGGAAGGAGACCATGCTTGCTTCTTCGTTATTTTGAATGCCTCTTTATTAAACCTTTTTGAGGTTATGACTTTAACCAAAAGGCAAAGGCTCAGATCTTCAACATCTTCCTTCATTGGACACTTGTCCAACTCCACTACTTCCGTTTCATCAGTAGTGATAGTGAATGTCTTCCACAAATCCTCAACCCCCCCTTCCATTCCCTAGAAAAAGAACCCCAAACCCAATGAAGAACACCCCTCATCAATTTTTGAACCTACCAGCAAGTAGGAAGAAGACTCGTACTTGGAGAACACCCATACTCACACTCGGAGAACGAAGAACGAAGACTCTTACCATGAGAGAACACCCCTTCTTTAGTGGAAGTAGAACTAAAAATGAGAAGTCATAGATACCAAAGAACAAAAAATAGACGGATCAAGTAAATAAGTATTTTTGGAGTATTATACGATAGACACGTACAATGAAGTTAATTATTTTTTTAAGGAAATGTTATTAGGCCTGCCATGTTATACGGTATAACATGTTGGGCAATTAAAAATTAAAAAATATGTTAACAAATTAAATATAACAGAAATGCGAATGCTACTATAGATATGTGATAAAATTTTAAAAGATAAAGTTATAAATAAACTTTAAAAGATAAAGTTATAAATAAACATACATGAGAAATGGTAATAGTAGAACTAATTAGAAATAAAATAAAAAAGAACAGATTAAGGTCGTTTGGACACATACAATATAGACTTTTTGATATATGAGTTAGGAAAAATAATTTATTAACACTAAATGGTAACAATAGAAATATAGGTAGACCTAAAATAATATAAACAGAAATAATTAAAAAAAATTTAACTTTTTATATTTTAAATATTGATTTAGCCATTAATAGAACATGAGAAAGTGAATTTATATAGTTAATTGTCTTATATAGTTAGAAAAAAAGGTATGAGTAAAGTTAAGTTGAATATAATTATTTAATTATTTAAGGTGCATTTGGTTCAACATCTAAATATAAATATTCTATTTTATGTGTACCCGAAAAGAGACTTAGAAACGACGATGAAACGTAGTTTTTCAAGTTTCCTACCTTTTGTACTATTTTTTGTAAGGGCATTTAAAAATTAATTTTCAAATCAGCCTTGCTTTTCATTTATTTTTACGTGACCTCTTCTTCGAAAGCTGTGTTAGTTGACAAATCTCCATTTTGCTTTTATTCATATTTTAAATAAAGACATTTTTGGCTCTTCAACCGTTCAACCGTCTTTAAAACATTCAATCTCTTCTTTAAAAAACAAAACAATAAAAATACCAACAAAAATTTATAAAATAAAATACAGTAAATGTCATTATATTACTTCACAAACAGGACTTTTGAAAGCAATTTAAAATTGAATATTGCTGCGGCTGTTTTCTTTGGCGTTTTTCAGCTCAAATTGAAAATTCAAACTTGAGCCTTTTTGGTCAAATAAAACTCTTGCAGTAGTTTTTACAAAGCCGACATTGTCTGACTCGCCTTTTTTCAACTTTCAAATCTTGCGGAAAGCGAATATAAGATCCAGTAGAAAGGTCGTAGTCGAATCACGACAATCTTATAAATTTCCATATCAATTATATATAGCTTTTTTCTTTCAAAAAATAAGTAAATTATATTAGTTTCACTCTCGTGTCCTGAATTTCCATTTTAGTACTTGCTTTGGCGCACAACTCAATAGTGTACGTTAGTGTAGTAATTAATATGATTCATAGGCTTCCAATATTTATTAGATAATGTCCTTTGTTAAAGATAAACTTATAAATTAAATAAAATTAAGTGAGAGAATGTTATAAATATATATATATATATTAGTCGATGTGAACGTTGGCCGTGAAGAGTTTGAGTTGAGATACTTAAGAGGGTTGGACTTTAGATTTGTGTCCAAATATGTAAAGAAAGGAGGGAAAAAAGTCAAATCAAGCACTTGTTGTTAGGTTAATTAATTTTTTATGTGAGTTCACACATGTTATTAACAATTATATAATTAATTTAGGCTATTTAATACATTGGGCCATTTTGTGATATATTGATTGGGCTCAATAAATAACTAATATGGTATAAAATATTCAATGTGTAAAAACTCATACTGATCCAACTTGTAACTAATGGGGTTTCAGTTGGTTCAATATATAATGTGTTAATAACTAAGGTTGTGGTTCCCAAGTTAAATAACATCGTATAATCTTCTCTTTTGCTCCATCACACAGAGAGAACCCATTGAGTGTCTTTAATGAGATTTAACTGTGAAAAATTATAAAATTTCAAGCTCTCATCTTAGTCCATTCTTTTGTGATCATCATCAACCATAGATTCAAGTATTATTCTGCTTCTCAACTAATCTTCCTAATAATTTAATATGATTTTCATGGGATTATTGTTAGGTTGTTACAATCTCTATATTATATTTAACAATAGCTTCTCCAAGAGCTTTATATCATGATTAAACTATTAGGAAAGCATAAACGTATTCTGTTTTGAAGTTTATGCCTATTTGGTTGTGTAGGATTTAGATTCTTATATGTATGATTATGACTTTGCATGATTTGTTGAAGAAATCCTTTGATTCTGTGGTTGTTATATTGATATGAGGTTTTGTTGTTGCTCGAAATGAATCCACGGTTATTTTGTCATTGCTGGCACGAGAAATCTCAAAAGTTAGCGATTAAATTTTAGGGTGTTCTCTCCTGTGTAATAGACCAAAAAAAAAAAGGTCTTCTGTGAAAATAGCCGCACCACAAATAGAAATAGAGTTGCAGCATTTTATAAAAGCCGTGCAGGTTTCCATCTATCAAGTAGCTATTATTCATTAAGGATTTGATAGATTTGTGAATCTTGTGATGCCCTGTACCCTAAGCTGACATCATCTTGACACGTAGGGTACTGAAATATTCGTATTTATACATGTATGACTCATAGCGACGTGTGCCCAGATAGCAACGAGGACCTCACAGTTGCTTCCGAAATGTGTTTTATAGAAAAATTCATATAAGATAGGTCTTGCTTTGATTTCGGAATGGCCGAGAGCGGACATCTAAAAATTTTAAATATACATATATATATGAAGAGGAAGAAATTTTTGTCACCAATTACATCAATGGTTTGATCTCCTAGATTCGTGGTCCGATCGAGCTAAAATTTTGGCAGATTATTTTTCTCTAATAGATCTTCATTTACGACGGTGAAGATCTTGATCGGAGTTGTCTACTATGAGGTATAAGATTCGAAACACTGCTGCTCAGATTTGCGGATTTTCTTGCGCAGTTTTGACAAACGGTTGGATCTTGCGTTTCCACCGTTGGATTTGGCTGAAATGTTACTATAAGGTTGGTAACTGACTCATAAATATTTTTAACGGTTACGATGTTAAATTGGTGAGTTGTGTGCAATAAATTGATTATCTAAGTGAAAGTAATTGCAAAAGGAAAACTATTTTTTTTATTTAAGTGTTTTTTTTAGTGTGGGCCCAACTTGCAACTTGGCTTCTATAAAACCAATTGGCCAAATTTCTTGCTCATTTTAGGCTTGGAAAAGGGGAAAAATAGGTGGAGAAGAGGAGAGGAGAAAAAACTAAGGGTTTTGGGTGTTCTTGCTCAAGAATCTCCTATGGTAAGCATGTTTTACCATTCTTTTTCCTAAAAATCTCTTTAGCTTATGCATTTGAGCTTCATTTTTTTTATCTAAGTAATGGTATGAGCTATGGTTTGGAAGTATTTCAGACCTAAGGTTTGGTTGCATGTGCTCTTTTGAGCTTGTTAATGGTAGAAATGGCTTCCCTTGACCTAGAACGACATGCATGAAGTGTTTTTTACATTCAAATCTCGAATTTGAAGGGGTGGTGGAAGAACACTTGTTGGAGATAGACCTTGCATGTTAGATATATGTGTTTGGATGTTGTTGGAAACCCATTAATGGTGGGGTTGTTTGTATTTGACCTAAATCTAGTTTATGAACTTAGGGTTTTCTAATTAATTTGCATATCAACTATGTTGATTAAATGGGTCATTGTGGATAAATGATGGTTTAAAATATTGATTTTGCATGTTGGAAAACCTAGGTGTAGTGCAAATTTGGCTAAGGCCATGATTTAGGACTTTTCCTAAATTTGGGGCTTTTGGCATAGACTAAGTTAATTAATTAAATTGACATGAGATTAATCTAAATTGACCCAATTTTTGTTTGAATGCATTGTATTATTGATGGTTGGATCATGAGAATCAACCTTAGGCATTCCTTTGGGTTGTATGAGATCTAATTAGGTGTATAATGGTTTGATTGAGCTATATGGGCTAGCTCATTGGTGCAACCATTTTATAATCTATGTTGGCTAGTGAATTGAGGCTTAATCATGGTTAATAGACATGTAATTGGATTGATTTTAATGATGAATGAATCAATGCTATGTGCAAGGTTTGTGATTGATCCAATTGTCCCCAATTGTGCCCATTGAGGGTTGAAGTGCCTAGTATTGGTTGAATTTGGATTGGCTAAGTCTAGCCAATCAATAATGAGTGTTTCTTTACATTTGGTTTTTATATGTGACATTGTATTATATAAAATGTTTTGAATTGATATATATGCGTTATGCATGATTTAATGATTCATGAAATGAATTTGAGCATAGTTTAGTTGGGTTAGCAATTGGATGGATCTCCTAGTATGGAGTTTTGGGTAATTTCATTGGGCTGGATGGTGATCCCTAGTTGTGGACCTTGCAGAGGATTTTTATGGATTGTGTATGTTACGATCGCCTAGGCATGATACTTATATTGGTGGGCTAATCTTATGGTTCATACAATCCCAGAAATCCTAATAGAATACGAGTAAGGAAGTTCAATCGGGAAATGAGTGTTGCACACTCAGACTTTTGTATTGCTTCTTACTCAGAAGGTGTTTAGGATTGCATATAACATGTTTGGAAAATGAAATGTATTGTCTTGAATATTGACATGATGCATTATGTTTAGCTTGTATATGATATTGTATATCACCATGCTATTGAAATCGCTTTGATGATCTTTTACCATGTTTTATATAAATGCATGTATATTGCCACTTGTAGAAAATATCCACTGAGCTTGTTGTAGCTCACCCTTCATTCTTATCATTTCAGGTTTTGATAGGAAGGGGAAAGGGAAGGCCTAGTTGCATAGAGCTTCTCGAGTTTTAGTGATGTAGGTGTTTTGTACATTTTTGAATTTTTTGGTATTATGTACATAATAACACCTAGTGTATTATACTTAACACATAGATGTGATGTAATTTGCGTATTGTTGGTCAACCTAAGAGGGGGGTGACTTGGGTGAGATGGTCAATTTAAAAAATCTCTTCCAATAACTTAGTGATATACAAAAGTGTATTGGAATTGGATGCAAAAATAGAACTCAGACTAAATTGCAAACGTGAGACACACAGGATTTATAATGGTTCGGCCAAGCTTACGTCCACTACCTAATCTCCCGATTAGGATTTTCTCAATTCACTAACTGATTCTCTTATTGGTGAGAACCAAATCATTACAATTGTCTTTTTACAGGTTAAAGGCAAACCTATCCTTTCACGGGCCTTGGATGAGGCAATTTTTTTTTTTCGGAATGAGGAAAAACCCATGTTTCTTTTACGGGATAGGAAGAACCAAATTTCCTTTTTTTTAGATGAGAAAAAATCCATGTTCCTTTTACGGGATAGGAAAGAACCAAATTTTCTTTTTCTGGGATAAGGAAAAATCCATGTTCCTTTTACGGGATAATGATGAACCATTTTCTTTTTACAGGATGAGGAACAACCTTTCTCTTTTACAGGTTAAGAGATAACCTATCCTTTTACAGGTTAAGGACACACCTATCCTTTTACGGGATTAGGATGAATCTTTTTCTCTATCACAGGTTCAGAGATAACCTTACATGATTTCAATCTTAAAATCATTAAGTGAACTACATTCACTTGTCCTGGTTGTTTTAGTCCAGAAACACACCAGCATTACAATAGGATAATTTTGGTTCTAATTGAGTAGAACACTTTACGATTAAGCTCATTACATAGCATTATAAAGATATGAAATATGAATACGTAATGCTAAGATGAAATACACTTACAGTCCTTTACCTTTCAATGTTCGGTATTGCTCAAGTGCAGTTTCGAAAAGCATGAATGATGTGATATGAAAATCAGTGTTTCTTCAAAAATAATATGATACCAATAAAAATTGATTTGAAAATTGAAGGACTAGTGTAAATAAAAAACATATATAGTTTTCAAAATAGATATAGAATATAAGTATAAAAACTTATGGTTCAGTGATCAGTAGTTAACGCAATTACTGATATAGTTCAATACAGTACTAAAGATATGAAATCAAGTACAACTTTATTTCTCATGAACTATATCACAAATTCTATCTTCAACAAGAATGATACCGAGTATGAATAGGTGCTGAGAATTTGAGTAGATACCAGATCAAATAGATTTTCAAAGATAGAATATAATTGAAGCTCAATGTAAAAATCTTTTAACTACGTAAAGGTATCAGTGAAAAATACTTTGAAAGTGTAGACATTTGAAAAATATTTTGACACAGACTAACTTTCAAAAAGTATTAACACAATACAAACTGATTGACAAGTTGTTTGGTCCTAAGTGTTGGTATTTATAGACTTAGTAGGACATAGCCGTTAGACATTTGAAGTTCAAATAAAATGAACGTTTACACACAATGACTAGAATGTTATATGAAAATGGCAACTGCAATTTTCACTAACATCCTGGTTCTTTTCAGATTTCATGAAAAATGAAAGTTTAAGAAAAACTTAATTCATGTATTAGAGAGGATTTTTGATAAGTCTGAAAAGGACTCTGTGCAAAAATTCGTTCTAAATAAGTAGATTGATGTAGTGTACTTGTTCGAACAGTGGCGGTTGTTGAATTAGTGTCCTGATTCCACAATTACTGTCCTGACGCATAATATCAACTTTTTCGTTTTGTTCCTTGAGGGCGCTCATTACGTATAAGTGTCCTGCTGAACAATGATGTGAGGGTGCTGCTGAATTGTAAGCGTCCTGACTTACTTTGACACTTAAACGACTTAACCATAAGGGCGCTAATGCACAGCTAGCGTCCTGCTATGTTTTAAAAATAATTATGTGCATAAGGGCGCTACTTTTCAAGTAAGTGTCCTACCTGTTAAAACATAAAACATAATACGAGGGCGCTACACCAATGTAAGCGTCCTACCACATATTAAAAATATTTGAAACCAAAAACAAGTAGCTGAAGGACAATTAGCGTCCTGAAAGTTATTAAGTTGATTCCTAAAGGTGAGGGCGTTCCTATCCTATAAAATTTAAAATCGAAGTAAAGCAACATAAACCAAAATGTGTCTAAACTAACAAATGGATCGAAACTAACATAAACCAACCAATTTAATGAAGAAAACATCCTAAAACTCATATAAAACCTACTCTAAAACACATCTAAATGTCAACTTATCATTGATGCAAGAAATAAAGCGCTAAAATCACCAAGATAAATCTCGTTCAATCTCTTTCACTAGGTGTTTTGAAAATGAGAAGATGTGGAAGATTAAGATTATGGTTCATTCTCTCATTTTCTCACAAAAGACTCAAACTCTAGGGAATTTGGATTTTGAAATCAAACACTTATTTTCCCTAGGAAATCAAAGGTTTTCTCTCAAGAGATTGGAATTTGAAAATTGGGGAGAAAAAGCAAAAGACAGATATTAAAAATGAAATCGATTGAACACTTGAATGATTTTTCAAAAGCTAGTTGAAAACAATTTTTTAGAAACTTGAGTTTTCTTTTTGAAAATAAGGAAAATGAAAACAATGATACAAGTTCAAAAACCCAAGTATTGGAAAGCTCTCAAAATGAACTTTTCAAAGATTGAAGATGAAGGCTCATGAGATTTCTTCAAAGTAGAGAGAAAACTTGAAGGATGATGAACACTTGAAGATCAAGACCTTTTTCTCTCAAATCAAAACACTTGAACTTTTGAAAACTTGATTTGGATTTTGAAAACCAAGAGAAAACACAAATGCACAAGTTTTTAAAGATTTTGCAAAAGTTACTCTAATTGAGCAAAGGCATGTATTTATAGAAGTTTTAAAATTGAAAAAGTAGGAACCACATTTCCAAGGGTGGAACCTCGTTTCTGTTTGAAAATGCCTTGAAAAATGCTATCTGGAAATCTTGCGGAAACGCGTTTCTATAGGAGGAAATGCGTTTCTGTGTCAATTTCTAGAAATGCTCAAAAAGAGAGAAACACGTTTCTATAGGAGGAAGCACGTTTCCTTGCAAATTCTAGAGGGCTCATTTTTCTGAAGAACAAGGAAACGCATTTCTCAAGAGGAAACACATTTCTGTGTCCTTGAGAGAGAATTCATCATTCTGGAAAATATCGAAAACTCGTTTCTAAGAGAGGAAACGTGTTTTTTATGTCCAGATGAAAAACTTATCTCTAGACAGTAAGAAAACTCGTTTCTTAAGGAAGAAATGGATTTCTACTTACATAGAAACTATTTTTCAAGATTTTTCTTAGTCCCCAATATGATTTCTTGAAAAACCAAGTTCAAATACACTTGAAAACATTGAATTTTAATCAAATTGAAGTTCATGCAAGTGTTAAACTTATTTTTATTGAAAAGTCAAACTTTTGACTAAGTTAAAAACCTTACAAATAAAACAATGCTCAAATAAAAAATATAAATCTAAATCATTTTGATCAAACATGTAAAAATTTACTTTCGGTCAAACCGGTTGACTAAACAAAACAATGATGATTTGAAAAACATTTTGACTAAATAAAATTATAAATGCATGCATGGTATGAGCAATAGAGAAACAAGAAAGATTACAACCTAGTTCTAAGTACATTTGTAAACTCTCATCCTTTTGTTTTCAAGTCAACACGTCCAATCTTTTTCCTTTGACTTTGTTTGATCCACTTTAGTTGACTTGAGATCACTTGAATCTTTTATTTGTCTTTTACCTTTGATCTTTGGTTCTGAAACATACTCAATTAAATCATTAGCACCATGGTTATATTGTTTGTTAGCATCAAAATACTTAGAAGAATTCTAAGTGAAAAATCACTTAAGTCAATAAAACCTTGATAAACGCTATTGGTTGATAGTTGTATATTCTTCATTCTTCACTCTTATGAACATACTATCTTGCTTTATATAGTTATTATGTTTATCAAGTTTATGTTGTTTGTCGTCATAAAAAAGGGGGAGATTGTTGACCTAAGTGGTTTTTCACTTAAATATCTCCTAAGTGTTTTGATACTAACAAACAATATAACTTTTAGGTGCTAATGTTTCTATTTAGTATATTTCAACACCTAAAGTAAAGAAGAGTTAATTCAAGATCAAAGTACTTCAAGATCAAGAAGTCCCTCAAGCAAAGGATTAAAGAAAAGGACCAAGTACACTTAAAGCTTGGACAATTGGAAAATCTTGAAGGAAAGAAGAGAAGAGGATGTTTATAGTCTCTATACTAGGTTGTAGCTTTCCTTGTATTCCATATTGCTCAATCACCCTTTTAAATATCATGCATACATTAGATTTTCTCAAAAATGATTTTCAAGTGTTCAAACATGTTTGGTTTATGTTTTTAAATTATTTCAAGCTTGTTTTAGTAATATTTAAAATTGTTTTAACCAAAATCACATTTTTACAAAATTTTTCAAGTTCAACATGTTTTGAACTTGGACTTGTTCTCTTTATTTGATATGATTTCAAAATGTTTTGATCTTTCACTCAATTCTATCAAAATGGTTTTCTAAATGCTTTTCAATTTATACTTAGCATTTTCAATTGGTCAAATGTTTTTAATCATGTGTCAAAATGGTTTTGATCCATTGGAGTTGTCTTTGATTTGCAAAAACTTTATTTTTCAAGTATTCAAAGCCTCTAGCGCTCTAGACAAGGCTACAACGCGCTAGCACGCAGGTTTGAAAACTTTCCAAGTTTTTGGTTTAGCACCAATGTGCTAGTGGTTTGGCGTCAACACGCTAGTAATAGCACCAGCTCTAAATCTAAGTTTTTGGACTTGCGCCAGAGCGCTAGTACAAAGTGCCAGTGCGCTAAGGACTGCCTGGGCGCGATTTCAATATTCATATTTTTTATTTTTGAGTCCCCAACGGCTAGTTTCTTGTATGTATGCTAGTGTTCGTTCCTAAACTATATATATATATATATATATATATATATATATATATATATATATATATATATATATATATATATGCACTTGGGCCATTTTAAACACGAGAAACAACCATATAATTATAGTGAGTGTTTTTCAAAATCAAATTATTTTTTATTTCAAAAACCCTAGAACTTAAAGATGTTGATTTGAAGATTGGATTTCAACTTTCTTGTTGTGCATTACTTAAAGCTTATTCAAAATCACTCATTTGAGCAAATATGATTGCAAGAAACGTATAATATTATTGTAAGGTCTCTTTTCACATTGAGCTTTAAATTTCCATATCTTGTATTAGGGCATTTGTAGGATTGAGCGTATTATACTTGTTTTATTTATTTATAACAAACATTTAATCATTATACTTAGTCTTTTTGGTTTATTTCTAGTCGAAATAAACCAAGTAAAATGAATTTGATTCACTTAAGATTCATAGGTTGGAATCAATGGTAATTTCACCCTTTATCTTAAAAATGGTCAACTGGTTCATCCTTAGCCCGTTAAAAGGATATTCGGTACTTTCTTATTCCACAAAAGGAAGTTGTAGGTTCATTCTTAGCCCGTAAAAGGATAGGTTTGTCTTGAACCTTAAAAAAGACATTGTAATGGTTTGGTTCTCACCCTTGAAGTGAACCCAAGCATAGTGAAATCGTAGAGAAGGTTTCTTTAGGTGTGGAGTAGGAAAATGTTCTTTGAACCACGTAAAAATCTTTGTGTGCATTTGTATTTTAATTTTCGTACGTTACTCTATGCACTTTGAATTAATTTGAGCATATAACTTAATTTAATCAAGAATTTTAAAATTAGCCATTACACCCAATTCACCCCCTCTTGGATGTCCAACAAAGACGTCCAACACATACTACAAAGGTATGTACTAAAATCATATACACTTATCATTTTCTTTTAATGAAATGTTACCTTAAATTAATTAAAAATAAAAATATTCTCCATTTTTTTTTCATTTATGGGTAAAAAAATATTCTTTTATTTCTTTTATTAATTTTATTTTTTATTATTATTATTTTTTATTTTTTACTCAATATAGGGACGATGACACCTCTTAACTATTGTTTAGTGTTGTTCAAATAAAATTATTAGTTCATTTATTTTGACCTCCCAATTATTATTCATGATTCAAAATGATATTTTAGTAGCTATACAAAAAGAAAAAGAAAAAAGATATTAAAATACAAATAATTAATTAAATGTTTTATGATTAAAAGTATATGCTAATAACCTAAGAAAATAAAAAATAAAAGAATGAGCAATTTTTATAATTCAAAGAATATTTTCTTACCCATAAACGAAAAAAAAAAAGATAAAAAATAATGGAGAATATTTTTATTTTCAGTTAATTTAAGGCAAAGTTTCATTAAAAGAAAAATAATAATTAGTTTGCATGATTTTAGGCCACAAAAATCTGATATAGCATTACTCTTTCTTTCTTTCTTTCTTTCTTTCTTTCTTTTTTTTTTTTTTTTTTTTTTTTTTTTTTTTAATGATTACTGATTTTTTAGCACCCGGGAGATGTCTCATTCCCTTTGAAAAAAATTAATTCTCATGAACTCGGACAATGAGACGTTTAGATTGACCCTCCCAATAGGGGAGGATAAATAGAGGCACGCCAAGGCTCGAACTCGAGACCTGGATCTTAATCCCACTTATACTCCATTTCTCAACTAACTGAGCTACCACCTATTGGTATTACTCTATATAGTATGTAGTGTATAGATGTCTTTTTATTACAAATAAGAATTTAATTATAACATCAATTGAGTGCACCCTAAGAAAAATTTAGTATATTCGAGAATAAAGTAACAAGCGAAGTAGACATAGGAGTCCTCATTTCTTGTAGTGCATGATGTCTGTTGGAATTCATTGATAGAACGCGATGATTATACAGCCAGCGCACTTTGGCTTTGTATATATTGTAGTAAAGTTGCCACTTGCCATTATTATGTGGTTTTTTTCTCCTTTCATTTTCAATTATTATATCAAGTTATTATTGTCTATCAATTATTATAATGCTAAACGGTAAGGGCCTCTGTCCGTCATAATTAAACATAGGTTACCTAAGAAAACACCAAAGCAAAGGTCAGATCAGGATAGAGCTTGTTTAATTTATACGTATCATCACTTATCTCTACACTCAGGTCACTTTTAAAACATGGCTACTAATTATATAGCTTTTATTTTTATTATCGCATAATTATAATAAAATTCAGTCATTAAATTAAGTTAGCAAGCACGATAAAATTTCATCTCTTTTTATGTATTGAATTTACAAAGTATTTGTATTGTACTGTTCTTAATTAATATAGCTAAATATATTATACTTTTCTCCAAAGAAGAAAAAAAACCCGTTATAAATAATAAAGATTAAACAATTAAACAAAGCTTTAAAAGAAATATTGAACAACTTTATAATTAATAGAAATAGCACGTACGTTATTAATTTGTATACATTTTTTTTAATTACATAATATTTCAAACTAATAAATATATGTTTTCGTCTCTCAAATTTTTTTTTTTAATTTTTACAAAATACAGTTATCGAAATTGAAAATTACCTTGAAACTACTAACATATAACATTTTAAATTGGTCAAGGTACTGAAAGAGTTTAAACCACCAATTGCTTTGACAAAGTGGTAGGAAAACTAATTTCTTTGTACAAGGTCTCACTTTCAATCTTCAGGGTAAACTTTTGTCTCCATCGCACACGTAGGGTGGTGTATCCTTTGCTCCAATGAAGCTCTTGTGTCGTGGACACGTGTGGGGACAGCCACACACCATTATATAAGATGCCACTATGTTCTGCCGCCATTGGTAGAATAGTCTCTGTGGTTTGCTTAAGCTAACCCAAGGGGTACCACCTAAATAATTACCAAAAAAGAAAATAATAGTTTAACCTCCTTTAGGGTGAAAACCAAACAATAAGACTCATTTATTTGGTTTGTATGTAAGATTAAATAAATATTGGAAATGAAAATCATACCTTTAGTCGCCATTTCCTTTTTACTTGTTCCAAGCATATGCCTTTGCGATTGATGGAGATACGTATGCACAAGAAAGGCTAGGTTTTGGGACCCTTTATATATCTCCTTCCATCAAGGAGATATTTGAGCTTTTTGGGTTGGTTACAGAAACTACCCACGTAGTTTAAAAATTATCCCACGTGAGTTATTGGACTAAGCCAAATAGAGAGTTGGTCATTGGTAAGTACAAATATTTAGTGGGGAGCCACATAATCCTATATAAACGTCCAACAATCTCCCACTTGGCTTACTAATAAATAACCTTATAGTTTCAACTTATATGGCCATAATTTAACCAACTTATGCATTTAGATAGAAATTATCATTCTTGAATCATGGCGGTTGGGTTCTCTAGACAAACATTTCCTTCTATGTATTATAAGTTTGATAATATCTAAATAAACAAATTTTGTTTGAATAAACTTCTCATAAGTCATTCAGGGTCTATCTTTATAAATCCCAATGGACTTTATATGCACAATAAAAAAAAATTGAAATATATAAGAAATTGTTTACAAAAGCCTATAAACAAGAAAACTAAACAACTGAGCTACTAATCCCGATGTTTGCAACATGATCCTTATATTGATTAGCCGGCAATCCTTTAGTCATAGGATCTGCTAACATGAGATGAGTCTTGATATGCTCAATAACAATTGCATGTTCCTTGATGTGATCTCTGACAACCAAGTACTTTATGTCGATATGCGTGCTACGACTGCCAATTTTGTTATTCTTAGAAAAGAAAACTACAGTCGTATTATCACAATAAATCTTCAATGGCCTTTGTATGGTATCAACAATCCAAAGGTTTGAGACAAAATTTCTCAACCACAACGCATGTGTTGCAGCTTCATAGCATCCAGTAAATAGTAGATGAAGCAACTATTGTTTGTTTAGTGCTTCTCCATGACACAACACCTCCAACAAGTAGAAAGACATAACCCGAAGTAAGTTTTCTAGTATTGGTGCATCCAGCAAAATCAGAGTCTGAATATCCAACCACCTCCAAATGGTCTGAATGTCTATATGTCAGCTTTAAATCTTTTGTTCCTTGAAGATACCACATCACCTTTTTAGCTGCCTTTCAATGCTCCATGCCTAGATTACTTGAGTATTCATAAGGCTTCCAACAGCTGATGCATAAGGTATGTTCATCTGGTCCCGTTCCAATTCATTTTGGGGACATTGATCCTGATTAAGCTTATCCTCTTTAACAATGGGTACTACTGTAGAGGCACACTGTTCAATTTGAAATCTTTTTAAAACATTTTCAATGTAGGACTTTTGTGACAGACCTAATGTCCTATTGGACCTGTCTCTATGAATTTCTATGCAAATACCATAAAAGGCATCACCCAATCCTTCATTTCAAAGTTTTGAGTTAGGAACTCTTTTGTCTCAAATAGCAATCCCAAGTCACTACTGGCAAGTAAGATGTCATCTACATAAAGGACTAAGAAAATATATTTGCTTCCACTAACCTTGAGGTATATGCATTGATCAACAATGTTTTCCTCAAAACCATATGAGGAAATAACATTGTGAAACTTTAAATACCATTGTCAGGAGGCCTGTTTTGGTCCATATATAGATTTCTTTAGTCTACAGACCAAGTGACTATCTTGACTCTCACTGAAACCTTCAGGTTGTTTCATGTATACTTCATCTTCCAATTCTCCATTTAGGAAAGTTTTTTTTACATCCATTTGATATAACTCTAAATCAAAATGAGTTACTAAAGCCATGATAATCCTAAATGAATCTTTCTTAAAAATTGGGAAAAATGTTCCATGGTAGTCAATGCCTTCTTTTTGAGTAAAGTCTTTGGCCACAAGGCTGGCTTTATATCGTTCGATGTTACCAGATGCATTTCTTTTGGTCTTATAGACCCATTTACAGCCAATGGTTGTTTGACCAGTTGGTAACTCAACGAGATCCCAAACTTGATTAGAAGCCATAGATGCATCTTTTCCTCCATGCCATTGATTTTTTTCCATTCATGGCTTGTGAAAACGATAATGGATCATGGTCAAATCCAACATCAATGTCAGACTCTTAAAGGTATACTATGTAGTCACAAGAAATTGTTGATCTTCTAACCCTTGAGGATCACCTTACAACTTCAGTAGCATCATTACTTTGCAAATTTGGAGCTGAAGTTTTTGTATGTTCAACTGGAAGTGGAGGTTCTAGAATTGATTCTTCTTCATCTGTATTGAATGGATTTCTTTGAAAGGAAATTAATTCACCTGATTGAGAAGATGAACCAATGGTATCCTGTATTTTTTGAAATTCAAGATTTCTAGGAAACTCACTCCCACCGACTTCAAGATCCTCTAGAAATTTAGCATTTCTAGCTTCAACAACCCTTGTAGTATGTGAGGGACAATAAAATATGTATCCCTTGGAAAAAAACACTAATTGTCTTAGGGTTTAATTTCTTTATTTGAGGATTATAAACCTTAACCTCCACTTGTCATCCCCGGATATGTATTTGCCTTAAACTAGGTTTTCATCCATTCCATATCTCAAAAGGAGTTTTAGGAACAACCTTAGATGGAACCCTATTTAAGACATATACAACAGTTTTCAAAGCTTCACTCCATAAAAATAAAGGAAGACTTGAATTGTTGACATTGTATATTGAGCAACAATGCCTTCTTCCTAAAGAAACCTAGCAAATGGACAAGGCATTTGACCTTTTTCTGTGTACCTACCATAATATTTAATGGTGAATATTTGTATCGCAAGTGCACGACAATCAAGTTATAATATAGTCCCAAGGTGAGTTGGGTTATTGTCCTCTGGGAAACTGAATTCTACTGATAATAATGCCCAAAACTACAATGATTTTGATTTTTTCTAGGTGATCAAATTGGAGTGATTCAGTGGGCAAAATGCAAAATAAGCAAAACTAAGCACAATATAATGAAAATTAGAGAGAAATCAATCGATCTATAGTTCTAGAGTTAAGATCTCACTATGTTGTCTCTTGTGATTTCTAATAATTGTGTCATTGAATTAATGGTTGGAAGTTGTAAATCATGAATCCTAACTCATCCAAATCCCTCTCTAGAGTGTCAATTTGAACATCTACCCTAAAATATTTGTAACGCCCGTACCTTAGGATGACGTCGTTTTGATCCATAGAGTACCCGTATACATGTACATATACGTATATGATGCTCGATGCACGTTGGTTCAAGTGTCTTTGCATGATTTTACGTCGTTTAGGGTGCGCGTGACGTTTCGGAATGATTGAAGACTCGTTCGACGCGACGCGAAACATGTCGAATATAATGCTCAATATAATGCATCATGTCATATACAAGACAATGCATATCATTTATAAACATGCTCATGCAATCCTAACACCTCCTGAGTAAGATTCAATACAAGGGCCTGAGTGCGCGACAGAGAGTTGAGCTTGCGTTTTGCTTTGTGAGTATGTGGTGTGTTCAGGGAGATGGGTATATACGCTTTTGTTTTTGGTATATGTATATATATATATAACACCAAACTATGTTTAATGGTTAGTGAGATGTATGAGTGACAAAGATACATGAATAAATGATGTATCATTTGGAAGACTTGAGATGTGTATAAGTCTTGTGAGAAAGAAACGAATAGTGGTTGTGTATGGGAATGGACACATATTGTTAGATGTATGTGGGATAATAAGGAATGGATGTATATGATTCATATGTGATTTTGTATTTGTTTATGTGATGTGATGAGAGTATCAGGAATTTTGTGGTACCTCAGATTTATGGGGAGGGTCTACCGAAATTTTTAGTGATTTTTATGGTATTGTCTTAAAGGACGAGGTTGACAGACTATCGTATAAATCTAGGTATGACGTATATGGTATTCTGTGCTGGTCATGATGTCACCCTACTGAGGGGGTCGTGACATGTATGGTTTAATTTGATTTTAAATGGTTGAATTGAGCAATATGGGATTGGCTCATGTGTATAATCATTTTAGAATCTTAATTGGCTATGAAATTGGGTTTGATCATGGTTGTTTGGCACACTAGTGGACTGGTTTTCAGTAATGTATAAACCATGTTTCATGCAGGGATTTTGGTTGATTTAAGTAACCCAAATTGGCCAATTGGGGATTGAGGTGCTTGGGGCGATTGTGGTCATTCTAGTGCTCTCTTGTGGATTGGATTGGCTAAGTCTAGCCAATCAAGTTGTGAGTGTTTCTTTACTTGTTGGTTTCTATATGTGGCATTGTAATATAGACATGTGTTTTAAATGCTTATCTATTGTAGTATGCATGATTTAATGTCTCATGAAATGTATTTAAGCATAGTCTAATAGGGTTAGCAATTGGGTAGAGTCTCCTAGTTGGGATTTTCTTCGGGGAATCTCGTAAGTCTAGTGGTGATCCCTAATTGTTGACCTGGCAGAGGATTTCTATGGGTTGTGTATGTTAGGATTTTCCTAGGCATGGTACTTCTTTTGGTGGGCGGATCCTATGGTTCATACAATCCTAGGAATTCTAATAAAATACGGGAAAGAGGTCGATTGGGTGATGGGTGTCGCGTACTCAGGCCCTTGTATTAATTCCTACTCAAGAGGTGTTAGGATTGCATGAACATGTTTATATATGATATGCGTTGCCTTGTATATAACATGATGCATTATATTGAGCATGTATGTAATCATATTTGTATCCATGATATTTAAATGGTTTAAATGATCTTGCAATGTTTTACATAAATGCATATATATGTTGCCACTTGTAGAAAACATTCATTGAGCTTGTTGTAACTCATTCCTCACTCTTATCCTTTCAGGTTTGGATAGGAAGGGGAAGGGCAAAGCTTAGCTGCGGGCATTTTCCTATAAGCATTAGGTGTTTAGTACTTTTTCGCATATATTTTGATAAATTGTACTATGTAACACCTAATGCTTATACTTAATGTTGGTCCCACCCAAGAGGGGGGTGAATTGGGTACAATGGTCAATTTTAAAATTATTTTCCAATAACTTAGTGATTTACATGAGTGTATTGGAAATGGATGCAAAATACAATACAGACTAAATTGCAAGCGTTTGACACACAGATTTATAATGGTTCGGCAAAGCCTGCGTCTACTACCTAATCTCCCATTAGGATTTACTCAATCCACTAACTGATTCTTTTACGGGTGAGAACCAAACCGTTACAACTTCCCTTTTATAGGTTAAAGGCAAGCCTATCCTTTCATGGGCTAAGGATGAACCATTTTCCTTTTCCGGGATTAAGAAAAAACCCATGTTCCTTTTACTGGCTAAGGATGAACCAAATTTTCTTTTTCCGAAAAGACGAGAAACCCATGTTCCTTTTACTGGTTAAGGAAGAACCATATTTCCTTTTTTCGGGATGAGGAGAAACCCATGTTCCTTTTGCTAGCTAAGGAAGAACCATGATCCTTTTGCGGGATAAGGAACAATCATTTCTCTTTTATAGGTTAAGAGATAACCTATCCTCTTACAGGTCGAGAATGCACTTATCCTTTTACGGGATAAGGACGAACCGGTTTCTCTTTTAAAGGTTGAGAGGTAACCTATCTTTTTTAAGGTTAAGGGCACCCCTAACCTTTTATTGGATGAGGTTGAACCGTTTTCTCTTTTAAAGGTTAAGAGATAACCTATTTGATTTCAATTTTGAAATCATCAAGTGAACTACCTTCACTTGTCCTGGTTGTTTCAATCCAGAAACACACCAACATTACAACACTAAGACGTTGGGTGGTTCTAAAGCAGTAGAACACTTTACAGTAAGCACAGTACATAGCATTACAAAGATATGAAATGTGAAAAAGGTAATGCTAAGTTAAAATACACTTTCAGTCCTTTACCTTTCAATGTTCGGTATTGCTCAAGTGAAGTTTCGAAAAACATGAATGATATGATATGAAAATCAGAGCTTCTTCGAAACCAATATAATACCAATAAAACATTGACGTATAAAACTAAGGACTGGTGTAAATCAAAGACACAAACAATTTTCAAAATAGATATAAAGTATAAGTATGAAAACGTCTGGTTCAATGATCAGTAGTTTAACGCTACTACTGATATAGTTCAATACAGTACTTAAAATATGAAATCAAGGGCAACTGTATATCTTGAACTATTTCTCAAATTCTATCACCAGCAAGAATGATACCAATGTGAATCAGTGCTGAGAATTTGAGTTGATACTAATATAAAAATAGATTTTCAAAGATAGAAATATATTTGAAACTCAATATGAAAATCGTATAGGTATCACTGAAAATACTTTGAAAGATTAGAAAATGAAATTCATTTTTGACTCAAACTAACTTTCAAAAGTATTGGCACAACACAAAGTGATTGGCAAGTTGTTTGGTCTTAAGTGTTGGTATTTATAGATTTAGTGGGAAATAGCCGTTAGACATTTGAAGTTCAAATAATGTGAACGTTTTCACACAACAACTAGAATGTTATATGAAAATAGGAACTCCGATTTTCACTAACATTCTGGTTCTTTTCAGATTTCATGAAAGAGGAAAGCTTTAAAAGAACTTCTTTCATGTATCAAAGAAGGTCTCTGATAGGTCTGAAAAGGACTCTGTGCAAGTGTCTGTTCTGAAAAAGTAAACTGACGTAGTGTACTTAATCAAACAGTGACGGTAGTTGAATTAGTGTCCTGATTCTGTGATCAGTGTCCTATCACATACTATCAACATTGTCGTTTTGTTCCTTGAGGGCGCTTATTATGTATAAGCGTCCTGCTGAACACTTAAGAGAGGACGCTACTAACTCGTAAGCGTCTTGACTTACTTATGATGTTTAGACGACTTAAACCTTGAGGGCGTTAATGCACGTCCTGCTACGTTTTAAAACTATTAAGTGCATGAGGATGCTACTATCCGAGTAAGCGTCCTGCTTTTAAAACATAAAAACAAAACATGAGGGCGTTACATTACATGAGCGTCCTACTAGATAAAATTATAACATGAGGGCGCTACTACTATGTAAGTGTCCTACGAGTTAAGACATTTAAAAACACGCTGAAGGACAATCAACATCCTGAAAGTTATTCAGTTGATTTCCAAAGGTAAGGGCGTTCCTATCCAGAAAACGTCCTGATAGTTTAATCAACTTGTAACCATCAGCGTCCTCAAAGAAACATTCTTTGAAGAACTTAAAGAGATCTTGAGCTGATGCTGAGTCAACTTCCTGACAACTCCAAAGGTTGACTAATAGAGGAGGCCACTACTATACAAGTAAGTGTCCTGATTATTTAGTTCAATTCAACCTTGAACGTTGTCAGCGTCCTAATGACCTATTAGCATCCCGACTTAACAAGTTTAGGTGAGCGCTATTATTTCATTAGAGTCCTGAAAGACTCTTTGAAAACAGTTTTGACTCGCAATAAAATATTCGATAAATTTGAATAAAAACTCGGTATATTTCAAATTAAATATATAGTATTAAATTTCTTGAAATATAGTTAAGACATCAAAACATGCAGATTTAGAAAACATATGAAAATGATATATGCGTGGTTTTGAAAAACATTTTGAGCAATAACGATTAGAGAAAGATATACCTTAACTACTTTGTGTATTTCTCTTTTCTCATAACCGTTAAATCTAACTCTTCATTATGAGACCTTCAGTAAGAGTAATTCGGAGTTGAATAACTTGAACGTTGATCAAGAGATGTAATTTTGAAGCTTGTTCGAAACGTCCGAGAGAAGTGATCTTGAAATCATGATGTGATCGTTGGATGTAAGCTTTGAGTTCTTTGATCGAGTCGTTCCTTGGTTTTTTGCTTTTCCTTTGGTGCAGAGATAAGTTCTTGAAAAACGATCGTTAGCACCGAAAAATACTTTGTTTGTGATCATCAAAATATACTTCATCAAGTATACTTGAGGGATGTGCTAAGGAGGAACCATATAGGTTAACAATCTCCCCCTTTTTATGATAACAAACAAATCAAAAAATTAAGCATATTAAGCAAATATTATGCAAAAAGGTTTTTCCTTGAACTATTTCTTCTTATCAATTTTCTTCTCCCCCTTATTTTTCTTTATTTTTTTTCTGCCCCTTTTGATATCATCAAAAAGTGAAGAAAGAATAATAAAATCTCCCCTTGACTTAGTAGAGTAGCGAATCTCCCCCTTACATGGAGACTCTCCCTTACTTTGTGCATTCACCCTCAAGATGATTTATGACAACGTGTCATAGTTAGGTACATGAGAATGCGTAAGGTCTACTATACTGGAATAACGTGAGAAACATATCTTATTTTTAAGCACATAGAGAAATAGTTTGACTAATTCATAGGCTAAAATATTTGAAATAATAGTGTAGTCGAGAATCATAGTAAGAGGGAATGAGAAAGAATTGCCAAAAGATGAATTCATAAAAAAATTTAATCGTGGGAAATTATTCTCCTTAGTGTTTAGCATAAATATAAATTTGATAATTAAACCAGACCAAACACAGAGTATGCTTTAAGATATGTAAATAAACACGCATAAGCATACTTATAGCATAGGCAGAGAAATTTATGATTAAGCAAGCCTATCTATTATGATTCTAATAAGATGCAAAGTATATAGTTGAAGTACATGACATCTATTAGATATCAAAAATCACAGTCACATGATGTATACAAAATATAATATTAAAGAGCAACATCAATGGCAAGTGCAATGGAAAATTATAGACTTTCCATAGTTTAGACATGTGAAGATATATATGATAAACATGTTGATACCAAGTATCAAAGTCTAAACATGTTGAATATATGCTAAGTTTTATAGGAGACATTTGAACAACAACATACATTCTTTGAACCAAAACTAGGCAAGTAATTTCAATTAAAGCATGGCATAGATTGTTTGATTCACTGATTCTAATGAGAAGGCATTTGGAAGGGTGTGTACTCATTAGAAATCAGATATCCATGAGTTTGATGCAAACATGATATGGTATGAAGCAGATGCATCAACATCAGGGTTGAAAGAATAATGCCAACATATAATGGTCATGAGTGTAGGCAAAATTATGTTCAAGATATAGGCGTATGATAAAGAGTTGTGTACATGGCCTATATATACTTGCAAACACATGAATCATGCATAGATAAGATATTCTAAGTTCAGAGCAAGCATAATCATGATATGAACTAGCATAGGCAGAGATAAATATTAATGCACAACCTAGCTATTGTGTTACCTGATCATCAGATATCACAAGTTCAAACTCGGCATAAATAATCATGATAAATCAGAGATACAAGATATATATAATCATGATATTTATGAGATAGTCACAGATACGATATCAGATACTTAAGATAGATGTGACTAGTTAAGAAAGATGTCATCACTAAACTGATAATTGCATTAGACATAGTAAGATTTCATGATGCATTTTATCATGAACTATGAATAAGATAGCATTAGTATGATGACATATAATCATATTCAAGCAAGCAACATATTTATGCAACATAAATATTTGAAAATAATTTTGCAAACATATAAGCAGGCATATTAGAGCATAAATCAAGCAGATTGTGAACAGTGATTAGTGTGTGCAGTATGAATATGAAATATAGCAATCACACAAATTCAAGTAGATCAATCATTCAAATATAGTAAACCACTAAAATAGGAATGAAAGATAAAAAGATAGCTAGATGAACTACTTGATAAATATAAGAAGGCAAAGAAGCTTTTAAACATTGTAAGTTAGTCTTTCAAGGTCCTGCGGACCATTTTAGATAATATTACACCCATCAGAAAAACAGACATACAGACAGACATGAGCAGGGAGTAATGGAAGTCAAGCTTGATGAGGATAGCCTTGAGCATCACGAGATCGAGGTGTTGCTGATCTCGGCAGATGAGACGGTGGGTCATCCATTCTTGCAGTCATTTGTTCAATGTATGCAAGAACAAGATCGAGCCTTCTAACCTGGCTCATAACATAGGCGAAACTCCCATTGATTGCGTCTTCAAGAACAGCTTCAGACTTATCCATGTTTTTGAGAAGAGTAAACAACATATCCTTTTGAAGTTTGTTTACTTTCTTCTCAAGATCCTTTAATCTTTTCTCTTGATCGAAGAACAGCTCGGTAACCAACTGAAAGCTGGCAGAGTTGGACTCGGGAAGATTGGTATAAGAGATTCTTGATGGAAGATTCTCCATGGTCGGCATGGGATGGCTCTGGCTCTGGTTCTGTCTTTATGAAAAGATGCGATACAGCCCTAGGGAAACCAGGAGGAGGCATGGGTGCAGTTCTTGGATATCTACAACCAACAACAACTTCAACCGAATGGTAGGAAGAAGAAGACAGAGAAAAATCACTTGAAAAAGATGATTCTTCTCGTGGATGGTTTTGGGATGTAGGCTTTCCAGACGCCATTGGAGGGATTTAGGAGATGAGACGTCGAGACGTTTCACTAAAGATGATGCAAGTGAAGACTAAACGAAGATTTTTGTAAAACGCCTCAAAGGCGGTCTAGCAATAAATGTTGGGTAGCGTGCAGGCGAAGAGCTAACGTCATCGGGTTGATTACACATGGAATACAAAATTCGAAACGTGCAGATCACCAATGATAGCTAGGGTTTCTTATTCTAGTGCACGAGAAACCAAAACCCTAAGACGAACCCTAAATTAACCTTAGGATCTAGACTCTAGATTGTTAGACCAATTTCAGAGAACCTGCTCTGATACCACTTGTTGGTCCCGATTAGGATTTACTCAATCCAGTAACTGATTCTTTTACTAGTGAGAACCAAACCATTACAACTGCCCTTTTACAGGTTAAAGGCAAACCTATCCTTTCATGGGCTAAGGATGAACCATTTTCCTTTTTTCGGGATTAGGAGAAAACCCATGTTCCTTTTATTTGCTAATGAAGAACCAAATTTCCTTTTTTCGGGATGAGGAGAAACTCATGTTCCTTTTACTGGTTAAGGAAGAACCATATTTCCTTTTTTCGGGATGAGAAGAAACCCATGTTCCTTTTGCTGGCTAAGGAAGAACTATGATCATTTTGCGGGATAAGGAACAACTGTTTCTCTTTTATAGGTTAAGGGATAACCTATCCTCTTACAGGTTAAGGATGCACCTATCCATTTATGGGATGAGGACGAACCAGTTTCTCTTTTAAAGGCTGAGAGACAACCTTTCCCTTTTAAGGTTAAAGACACTCTTACCCTTTTACTGGATGAGGATGAACCGTTTTCTCTTTTAAAGGCTAAAATATAACCTACCTGATTTCAATCCTGAAATCATCAAGTGAACTACCTTCACTTGTCCTGGTTGTTTCAATCTAGAAACACACCAGCATTATAACACTAAGATGTTGGGTGGTTCTAACGCAGTAGAATATTTTACATTAAGCACAGTACATAGCATTACAAAGATATGAAATGTGAAGTAGGTAATGCTAAGTTAAAATACACCTTCAGTCATTTACCTTTCAATGTTCGGTATTGCTCAAGTGCAGTTTCGAAAAGCATGAAAATCAGAGCTTCTTCGAAACCAACATAATACCAATAAAACATTGACGTATAAAACTAAGGACTGGTGTAAATCAAAGACACAGACAATTTTCAAAATAGATATAAAATATAAGTATGAAAACGCCTGGTTAAATGATCAGTAGTTTAACGCTACTACTGATATAGCTCAATACAGTACTTAAAATAAGAAATCAAGCGCAATTATATATCTTGAACTATTTCTCAAATTCTATCATCAGCAAGAATGATACCAAATGTGAACCAGTGTTGAGAATTTGAGTTGATACCAATATAAAATTAGATTTTCAAAGATAGAAATATATTTGAAACTCAATATGAAAATCGTATAGGTATCACTGAAAATACTTTGAAAGATTAGAAAATGAAATTCATTTTTGACTCAAACTAACTTTCAAAAGTATTGGCACAACACAAAGTGATTGGCAAGTTGTTTGGTCTTAAGTGTTGGTATTTATAGATTTAGTGGGACATAGCCGTTAGACATTTGAAGTTCAAATAATGTGAACGTTTTCACACAACTGCTAGAATGTTATATGAAAATAGCAACTGCAATTTTCACTAACATTCTGGTTCTTTTCAGATTTCATAAAAGAGGAAAGCTTTAGAAGAACTTCTTTCATGTATCAGAGAAGGTCTCTGATAGGTCTGAAAAGGACTCTGTGCAAGTGTCTGTTCTGAAAAAGTAAACTGGCGTAGTGTACTTAATCAAACAGTGACGGTAGTTGAATTAGTGTCCTGATTCTGTGATCAGTGTCCTAACGCATAATATCAACTTTGTCGTTTTGTTCCTTGAGGTTGCTTATTATATATAAGCGTCCTGCTGAACACTTAAGGGAGGACACTACTAACTCGTAAGCGTCTTGACTTACTTATGACGTTTAGACGACTTAAACCTTGAGGGTGTTAATGCACAGTTAGCGTCCTGCTACGTTTTAAAACTATTAAGTGCATGAGGGCGCTACTATCTTAGTAAGCGTCCTGCTTTTAAAATATAAAACAAAACATGAGGGCGCTACATTACGTGAGCGTCCTACTAGATAAAAACATAACATGAGGGCGCTACTACTATGTAAGCGTCCTACAAGTTAAGACATTTAAAAACACGCTGAAGGGCAATCAACATCCTGAAAGTTATTTAGTTAATTTCCAAAGGTGAGGGCGCTCCTATCCAGAAAGCGTCATGATAGTTTAATCAACTTGTAATCATCAACGTCCTCAAAGAAACATTATTTGAAGAACTGAAAGAGATCTTGAGCTGATGATGAGTCAACTTCCTGATAACTTCAAAGGTTGACTAATAGGGAAGGCCGCTACTATACAAGTAATCGTCCTGATTATTTAGTTCAATTCAACCTTGAACGTTGTCAGTGTCCTAATGACCTATCAGTGTCCTGACTTAACAAGTTCAGGAGAGTGCTACTATTTCATTAGCGTCCTGAAAGACTCTTTGAAAACAGTTTTGACTCGCGATAAAATATTCGATAAATGCGAATAAAAACTCGATATATTTCAAATTAAATATATAGTATTAGATTTCTTGAAATATAGTTAAGACATCAAAACATGCAGATTTAGAAAACATATGAAAATGATATATGCATGGTTTTGAAAAACATTTTGAGCAATAACGATTAGAGAAAGATATACATTAAATACTTTGTGTATTTCTCTTTTCTCATAACCGTTAAGAGTAACTCGGAGTTGAATGACTTGAACGTTGATCAAGAGATGTAGTTTTGAAGCTTGATCGAAACGTCCGAGAGAAGTGATCTTAAAATCATGATGTGATCGTTGAAGTCCGTTAGTTGAAACGAGCTTGATCGTTGGATGTAAGCTTTGAGTTCCTTGATCGAGTCGTTCCTTTGCTTTTTGCTTGTCTTTTGGTGCAAAGATAAGTTCTCGAAAAACGTTCGTTAGCACCGAAAAATACTTTGTTTGTGATGATCAAAATATACTTCATCAAGTATACTTTAGGGATGTGCTAAGGATGAACCATAGAGGTTAACACTTAACACATAGACGGGTTGTAATTTAGGGTTAAGTAGGATTTTGTATATTTTGAACATTATGGACTTAGAAAAAAAAAATTATGGTTTTCATTTGGATATGTTTTTACATTGATGGTTTATTATTGTCCATGTATTTTGATGTTGATTATTGGGATTATGGTGTGTTATTAGAAGGCTGATCGGATGCTGGCGATATCGAGGGAGGATATACTCGGGGTTCCGTGCCGATCATGACGTTACATATAATGGGTTGTGACAATATCAATTCCCTCTCTCGAGCGCAAATCAATAGATTAAGAACGCATTAAGATCTATGATTCATTTTAAATGATTTCAAAGGGTTCCGTAGGTCTCTCGACTCGATACTACTAACCTAGGTCACAATTCCTTTGATCCAATTCGATAACACCTCTCTCGAGCGTAAGAAACCAAATCTAAGTTCATTCAAAGAGTGATTAGCAATTTGAAAGCATTAAGCATGGAGAATTGCAAATAAACCCAAAAAATTGCTCAAAAACACATAAACAATAATCCAATCACAAGATCCAACATAGATCAATCAAAACTCTAGATTATCAATTTAGTTCATAATCAAATCAATGGATACAAGATAGAGATTCAAAGATGAAATAATTGAAACAAGTTCTAATTGAAAAAAAAAAGTAGAGAAAGCTCCTTCCCTGGTGAGAAATCTTCTTCTTCTTCAAGCTTCAAACCTGCATCTCCATCCTCGCCAAGTTTTTTCTCTTGCTTCCCTTTCTTTCAAACCCTATTCGTCCTTATTATCCTCTCTATTTTCCTCGTAAGACCCTTTCATAATATTCTATTTGAATTAAGGAGTCCATAGAAATAAATCGTGTCCAATTCCGAGTCCAATTGGCAAAGTTATGATCAAAATACTCGAACATGTGCAGTTGAGCTTTTCGCACGGCGCCGCGGCGTTCAGAACTTGATTTTTGCTTTTTTCCTTTGTTTTATTCTATCTTTCACACCTCTTGCACACGTATATCCATTCTAACTTCTTGTACTTTGTTTCCATCATCCAAACTCACATTCAAATCATCTAAACACCTATAAAACAAAGCAAAAGGAATGTAAACACTTATGCAATTAACCAAATCATCAAAATATGAAGAAATTAATGAAAAGTAATTGATTCGTAATGTATCAAACATGGCTTATTCATGATAGAAAGCTTCTAAAAACCTAAGTTAACACCTAAATGACCCTAAAACAATTAAGTATACAATTCATGCAAAAACACTTAAAAAACTAAACAATTGAACCTAAAAATCTAACAATTTAATATGTAAAACAACTAACTAAAACTCAACTTATCATATTCTCCACCCTTGTCAAATCTTATAATTATTATCTTCTTTCCCTTTTGTTTTTCTACCTTTTTTTTATAAATCTTGAAGGCATCAAGGGCCTCCTCCTTATGATTAATCAGGTAAAGATACATGTATCTGCTGTGGTCATCTATGAAAGAGATAAAATATCTCTGACCATTCATACAGGGAGTAAAAAATGGTTCACAGATATCTGTCTGTACAATCTCAAGGATGTCAGAACTCCTTTTGGCACCTTTTGAGGATTTGTTTGTCTGCTTACCCTTGATGCAGTCAATACAAATTCCAAAATTAGTAAAATGAAGAGTTTGTAAAACTTGTTCCTTTACTAATCTTTTGAGTCTTTCTATGTGGATATGTCCCAATCTTCTGTGTCATAACATAGATGGGTTCTTATTAATAATATGTTTTTTTGTGTCAACGTTGTCACACAAGGATAATAAATTACATTCATAATTAGAATCCAAAAGCAATTTGAACAAACCATCAATAACAACTCCATTTCATATTAAAATATTGTGCTTGTTAAAAATCAGATTTGAATAACTCGTTTCTTATTCCATCAGAATATACATTTATATACAATTGGAGTCCTCAAGGTTAGGATTTGCTCCCTATTTTATAGGAGAAAATTTTGTCTAATCTATTCTAAATCAGGAAACAATTAATTACATCTAATTTACAGCCTAATTTATAGATAATTTACAGCAAAGAATCCCAACACTCCCCCTCAAGCTGGGTTGTAAATATTTATCATACCCAACTTGCAACTAAGATCTTCAAAACGTGCCCTTGGAAGTGCTTTAGTTAGGATATCGGCAGTCTGTAGATTAAAAGGAATGTAAACAAGCTTGATTACTTTCCCTTCTATATTTTCTCTGATGAAATGTCGATCTATTTCCACATGTTTGGTCCGATCATGATAAACTGGAGTTTTAGCAATATTGAGGGCAGCTTGACTATCACACAATAGTTGGATTGATCCCTCAAAAGGTGTCTTCAATTCGGCTAATACTCTTTTCACCCAAATTCCTTCACAGATACCATGAGCCATAGCTCGAAATTCCGCTTTTGCACTACTCCTAGCTACCTCAACTTGCTTTTTACTTATCAATGTTGTCAAATTTACCCAAACATAGGTACAATATCCAGAAGTGGATCGTCTATTTGTGATTAAGCCTGCCCAGTCTGCATCAGAATACAATTTCACTTTCCTACTTGAGTTCTTTTTAAATAATAGTCCATTTCCTGGAGTCATTTTCAAGTATCTCAAGATTCTATACACTGTTGTCATGTCTTCTTCAGTAGGGTTGTTCATGAACTAACTAACAACACTTACTGAGAATGTTATGTCAAGCCTAATATGTGAGAGATAGATTAACTTCCCTACAAGTCTTTGATATCTTCCCTTATCTACAGTAGCACTGTCTTTGTTTGAATCAAGTTTGGTAATGTAGTTCATAGGTGTCTCTGCCGGTTTACACCCAAGCATACATGTTTCTTTAAGAAGATCCAGTACATACTTTCTTTGAGAAGCTGCAATGCCCTTCTTAAACCTGACCACTTCCATCCCTAAGAAGTATGTGAGTTTACCTAGGTCCTTGATCTCAAACTCTCTAGTCATAAATTCTTTAACTCTTGGAAACTCCTCAGCATAATCCCTTGTAAGAACAATATCATCAACATAGACAATCAACACGAAAATTAGTCATTCTGAAGAATGTTTTACAAACATTGTATGATCAGAATGTCCCTGTATATTGCCATTACTCTTCATAACTCTGTTAAATCTCTCAAACCAAGCCCGGGGTGATTGTTTGACCATAAAGTGACTTCTTCAATCGACACACTTTGTTGATGTTTGTTGAGTTTTGTAGTCCCTAGGGAATGTTCATATAGACCTCTTCTTCTAGATTCCCATTCAAGAACTCATTCTTGACATCTAGTTGATGGAGGGGCCAATCCAAATTTGCTGCAAGAGAAAGGAGTATCCGAATAGTGTTGAGTTTTGCAACTGGAGCAACGGTCTCCTCATGATCTATGCCATAAGATTGAGTAAATCCCTTAGCTACCAACCGAGCCTTGTATCTCTCAATACTACCATCTGCCTTTGTTTTTACAGTAAAGATCCACTTGAACCCGATCACATTCTTTCCATGAGGCAAATCAGTGATTTCCCAAGTACCATTCTTCACCAGAGCATTAACTTATTCATTAATTGCCTTCTTCCATTCTGGGATAGCCATGGCATCTTGGATTGAATTAGGAATGGAGATAGAATTGATTTTGCTGGTAATGGAGATAGAATGCTTGGTAAGATGAAGATAGTCCCTCATAATTCACATAGTTGCCAATAGGGTACAATGGCCTACTTCTGCATTCTCTCACCCCTTTCCTGAGTGCAATGGGTAGGTTTTCATCATGATCACTTAAACTAGTACCTGCAGAATTTTCCTCCATAGTCTGTAAGTCAGATGTAGGGATTTTTACCTCAAGTTCAGATGTTGGCAGTAGCTGTGAATCTGTTAAAGTCTCTAACTCCTTTGGTTTTTCCTTTTTTCTGTGATAGACAATCATCTCGGGAGATTCAGAATCAGTTGGTTTTGGTTGAGGTTCAATTTGGACACTTGGAGAAGTTGCAATTTCAGGTGTTTCTGGTGTGCAATCTATGTTGTCCAAGAAAAACTGATATTCTTGTGGTTGACACTGACTAGAACTCTTCCCCTGAATATCAGTTTTGGGGTAATAGGGTTTTGTTTCAAAAAATGTGACATCCATGGTGTGATAAAACTTTTGATTGTCAGGACAGAAGCATTTGTGACCCTTTTGGTTGGGAAAATACCCTACAAAGATACATTTGGTGGATCGAGAGTCAAGCTTGGTTCGATGTTGTTGATGGATATGCACAAACATAGTACACCCAAATATTTTTAGAGGAAGAGTGGAAATCAGCCGACTTTGAGGAAAGTGTTGTAAAAATACTTGATTTATAGTGGAAAAATTGTGTACTTTGGATAGAAATCGATTGATTAAGTATGCTGCTGTAAGTACAGCTTCACCCCAAAA